>JAOXOE010000602.1:11136548-11184092 GCA_028565055.1 Phoeniculus purpureus
TTGTAAGAAGGGCTCCAGAACTGGACGCAGTACTCCAGGTGGGGTCTCACCAGAGCTGAGTAGAGGGGGACAATCACTTCCCTCCACCTGCTGGCCACACTTCTCCTGATGCAGCCCACGATCCGGTTTGCCTTGTGCCCTTAGAGTCACTAAAATAGAACTGCCTCTCTCATTTTTCTGCTTTGTTCTTCCAGATCCACCAGGAAGACCAGAAGTAACAGATGTCACCAGATCTACAGTGTCACTGAGATGGTCGGCACCCCTTTATGATGGAGGAAGCAAAATTATCGGTTATATAGTAGAGCGCAAACCATATACTGAATCCGGTGACGGACGCTGGCTGAAATGCAATTATACCATTGTCTCTGAAAACTTTTTCACCGTGACAGCTCTTGGTGAAGACGAAGCATACGAATTCCGTGTCCTAGCAAAGAACGCGGCTGGTGTCATTAGCAAAGGATCCGAATCGACCGGTGCTGTCATTTGTAAAGATGAATACTGTAAGAAGCATTCACTTGGAGCGTTTTAAAATACAACGTTCTCTTTTTAGGACTGCCATGTGATTTGTTTTTAATATCTTTCTCCTTATGACAGCACCACCAAAGGCTGAACTCGATGCCAGACTGCAGGGAGAAGTTGTGACTATTAGGGCTGGATCGGATCTTGTTCTTGATGCGGCCATTGGTGGGAAACCAGAACCAAAAGTCTTCTGGTCCAAAGGTGACAGGGAACTGGATCTATGTGAGAAGATATCTCTGCAATACACCAGCAAACGAGCCATTGCAGTTATCAAGTTCTGTGACAGAAGTGACAGCGGGAAATACACTCTAACCGTTAAAAATGCCAGTGGGATGAAACAAATCTCTGTCGTTGTCAAAGTGCTTGGTAGGTATTCCATGATGTGGATACAAAGTTCACTAAAAAAAT
Organism: Phoeniculus purpureus; assembly: GCA_028565055.1. Taxonomy (NCBI): domain Eukaryota; kingdom Metazoa; phylum Chordata; class Aves; order Bucerotiformes; family Phoeniculidae; genus Phoeniculus; species Phoeniculus purpureus. The sequence continues at coordinate 11,137,476 of JAOXOE010000602.1, forward strand.
CCACATTCTTTTAAATAGGGGTGAGACCCTTTTCCTTAGCAACTAAGAACAATACCTGTTTTCGTCTCTACGCAGATTCACCAGGTCCATGTGCAGGCAAAATCTCAATTAGCAGAGTCACAGAAGAGAAATGCACTCTGGCATGGAACATGCCTGAAGAAGATGGAGGTGCAGCAATCACTCACTACGTTGTAGAAAGGCGTGAAACCAGCAGACTTCACTGGGTTATTGTTGAGGCTGAATGCCAGTCTTTATCACATGTGGTAACAAAACTTATTAAAAATAACGAATACATCTTCCGTGTGAGAGCTGTCAACAAATATGGACCAGGTGTTCCAGTTGAATCAGAACCTGTGATTGCCAGGAATGCTTTCAGTGAGTGTTCCTACATTCCATTCTGCATCAGAATTTGTAGAACGTTTCTTAGAGAGAAACTATTTCTTACATCATTGTTTTAATTTATTTTTTTTCATAACCAGCTATCCCAACACAGCCTGGTGCTCCTGAAGAAGTCACTGTTGGCAAGGAACATATCATTATTCAGTGGGCGAAACCAGAATCAGATGGTGGCAGTGAGATTAAGGACTATCTTGTGGACAAACGTGAAAGAAAAAGTCTGCGCTGGACACGGGTGAACAGAGACTACACTGTTTATGACACCAGACTGAAAGTCACTGGTCTCATGGAAGGCAGCCAGTACCAGTTCCGTGTCACTGCGGTGAATGCTGCTGGGAACAGTGAGCCTAGTGAAGCTTCTCAATACATGCTATGCAAAGAACCATCATGTAAGTTACCATCTTCAGAACATACTTTAATATTTACTAATCATAATGGAACATAGAATCATACAACACATTGGGTTGGAAGGGACTTTTAAAGGTCACTAGTCCAAACTCCCAGCAGTGAGCAGGGACATTTTCAATGAGGTCAGGTTGCTCTGAGCCTCATCCAGCTTGACCTTGAAGGTCTCCAGGGGTGTAGCCTCTACCATTTGTTTGGGTAACCTGTTTCAGTGTTTCACCATTCTCATTTAAAATACTTCCTTCTTATTTGGGAGGTCTGAACCTCCCCCGTTTTAGTTTAAAACCATTACCCCTTGTCCTCTTACAGCAGGTTTTTCTTACAGGCTCCCTTCAAGACAGATAAACCCATGCTGGTATTTTTACTAAGCTACCCAAACCCATGCATGATGCCACCCAACTAGGCAGTATTAGAGTAAACTTAAAAGCAGTTTAGTTAATTTTAAATGCGTTAGCTGTTTAGAAACCGGTATTAACAGTAAAATGTTTCCTGCACCGATGTAAAGTGCATTTTCTTCTTTTTCAAAGATACTCCTGCTTCACCTTCAGCTCCAAGAGTTGTGGATACTACTAAGCACAGCATAAGTTTAGCATGGTCCAAGCCCACGTATGATGGTGGCGCTGACATCTTAGGCTACGTTCTTGAAATGAAAGAAGAAGGTACTGAACAGTGGTATCGACCCCACACAACCGCCACTCTGAAGAATGCCGAGTTCACTGTGACTGGTCTTAAAACATCTCAGAAATACCAATTCAGAGTTGCTGCTACAAATGTGAATGGTATGAGTGAATTCAGTGAATCATCAGCAGAAATAGAAGCTGTGGAAAGAATAGGTAATTTGGAAATAAGGTATATTTTAAGGAATAACTGTGTTTGTCCTTTAGGACAAGTAAAATATTGATTAATTCCATGTCTCTTACACCCTTCCTCAGAAATACCTGAGCTTGACCTTGCTGATGATCTGAAGAAGACAGTTACAGTCCGAGCCGGTGGTTCCCTGCGCCTAATGGTCTCTGTATCTGGCAGACCTGCTCCTGTAATTACATGGAGCAAGCAAGGTGTTGACCTTGTAAGTCGAGCTATTATTGATACTACAGACAGCTACACTCTGCTTATTGTGGATAAAGTTAACCGGTATGATGCTGGAAAATACGTCGTCGAGGCTGAAAATCAATCAGGGAAAAAGTCTGCCACCATTTCTGTAAAAGTGTATGGTAAGTACGGCCGCAATTGTATGTGGGCATTACATCGCTCGTAGTGCATTTCAGCAGACGTTTACAATTTAAATGATACCAGAATGGTTGGGAAGTCAGAAGAACAACCTAATCCAAGAGAAAACGCAGTGTTTCTAAAGCTGGGGTAGCTTATAAACCCCCCAGGATCGGTGTGTTTTCTATACAGAAGCTGTCATTTACTGCAAAAGAAAATATGGTTTTTTTCTGTTTTAGATACACCTGGACCACCAGCCGCAGTGAGAATTAAGGAAGTATCAAAAGATTCTGTGACACTTACTTGGGATATTCCAGTCATTGACGGTGGAGCCCCAGTCAACAATTACATCATCGAGAAACGTGAAGCTTCCATGAGAGCTTACAAGACTGTCACTACCAAATGCAGCAAGACATTCTATAGAATTACTGGACTTCTAGAAGGTGCTTTGTATTACTTCAGAGTTCTACCAGAAAATATTTATGGCATCGGTGAACCTTGTGAAACATCTGATGCAGTACTAGTATCTGACGTCCCCATGGTACCACAGAAGCTTGAAGTGATTGATACCACTAAATCAACTGTTACTCTTGCATGGGAGAAACCACCACATGATGGTGGCAGCAGATTGACTGGCTATGTTATTGAAGCTAGCAAAGCTGGAACAGAAAGATGGTTGAAGGTGGTGACACTGAAGCCTACTGTCCTCGAGCATACGATTATCTCTCTCAATGAAGGTGAACAGTATTTGTTCAGAGTCAGAGCCCAAAATCAGAAGGGCGTGTCAGAACCACGAGAAATTGTCACAGCAGTGACAGTACAAGACCAAAAAGGTAGGTACCTACTGCCAAAAATAACTAGGGTTAAGCTTACACCAAATGAATGTGATGTTTATAAGATGCATATTTAAAATATCAATTACTTGCTTTTCTTAGTTCTACCAAGAATTGACTTTGCTGGAATACCTCAGAAGACAATTCACGTACCTGCTGGCAAGCCTATTGAGTTAGCTATTCCAATCGAGGGACGACCACCTCCAGCTGTATCTTGGTTCTTTGCTGGTTCTAAACTGAAAGAATCGGAGCGCATCAAAATGGAGACCGCCGTGAAAACGGCTAAATTAACTGTGCGTGAGACCACCATACATGACACTGGCGAGTATATGCTTGAACTGAAGAACACAACTGGAACAGTTACTGATGCAATAAAGGTTATAATCCTTGGTAAGGATTCATTATTTATTAATTATTACGTATTTTCCATCTGAACATTGTTACATCAGCAATGTGATTTATTTTCTTCATATTTATTTTGTCTTTTCATTTATTTCTTTTTCCCTAGACAAACCTGGACCACCTGTTGGACCTATCCGAATTGATGAAATTGATTCAAATTATGTAACAATCTCCTGGGAACCACCTGAGCTGGATGGTGGAGCTACTCTTAGTGGCTATGTGGTAGAACAGCGTGATGCTCACCGTCCTGGGTGGCTGCCAGTTTCAGAGTCTGTAACTCGGACAACATTTAAATTCACCAGACTTGTTGAAGGTGCAGAATACGTGTTCCGTGTGGCTGCTACAAATCGCTTTGGAATCGGATCTTACCTGCAGTCTGAAATCATAGAATGCAAGAGCAGAATCCGTAAGTCTGAATTTTCGCTTATTCTCTGCCTTTAAAAATAAAAAATACATATCAAATGGGCTTTTATGTCCACGTGGAGATAATATTTTTCCGGGTGGTACTACTTCCTTTAACCAAATGGTACGTTATGATGCACAGCAGTCTTGCTATAATTTTGGAGAAAAGTGCCATCCATAAATCTGTACAGGTGTTACGGAACCTGGGTGGTGAACTTGTAACTTCTGCTCAGGTCTACCGTTAGCCTTGAAAAACTTCTTTACCCCATTACGAAAACAGCAGTGTTTTACCGATCTGCTTTGTAAGGTGCTTTGATATCTGCTGCTTAAAAAGAGGCTGACAGGACATTGATACTGCAGTGTCATTCACAGCGTGGCGCCCAATACTAACACGTGTAGCCATCTGACGCTTTCTTCACCCGTTCTGTGTTATGCTTTTACAGGTATTCCTGGTCCTCCTGGCACTCCAGAAGTGTTTGATATCTCTCGAGATGGCATGACGTTAACTTGGTATCCTCCAGAAGATGATGGTGACTCACAGATTACCGGTTATATTGTGGAACGCAAAGAAGTTAGAGCAGATAGATGGATCCGTGTAAATAAAGTTCCAGTCACTATGACTCGCTACCGTTCCACTGGGTTGGTTGAAGGATTAGAATATGAACACCGAGTCACCGCAATCAATGCCAGAGGGACTGGGAAGCCTAGCCGTCCTTCCAAGTCTGCTGTCGCCAGAGATCCTATTGGTAAGTCATCTCCTATAGAGGTTAAACACATTATCGCAGGAGGGGATGATGCTAGTAAATGTATTTGTATTTCTAATTTGGAAATGTATTTGGGTGTATTAACAAATGAGTTTCTGATTGGAGAAAATCAAGAACATGTTAGTGAAAGCCTTTCATTCCAAGTTTTCCTGTAGAAGTCCCATAGACTTAATACAGATCATACGTTGCACGTTAGTATTTGTTACCTCTTTAAAATATTTACAAAAAATTCACCTCCCAATCTGCTCTTTTTTCCCAGCTCCTCCAGGTAAACCTCAGAATCCAAGAGTCACTGATACTACAAGAACATCTGTTTCCTTGGCTTGGAGTCCACCAGAAGATGAAGGTGGTTCTAAAGTTACTGGTTACTTAATTGAGATGCAAAAGGTCGATCAAATTGAATGGACTAAATGCAATACCACCCCAACCAAGATTCGTGAATACACCTTGACACATCTGCCCCAGGGTGCAGAGTACAGATTCCGTGTACTAGCCTGTAACGCTGGGGGACCAGGAGAACCCGCTGAAGTGCCAGGAACAGTCAAAATAACAGAAATGCTTGGTAAGATGCTTCAAGTCTTAACCCTAATTCAAAGCTGTCCCAAATAAAGTGTTTGCCTAAAGCAACTAGGATTGTATCTGTAAAACAGACAAAGCATGATGTGTTAATTCTGTTCACAGAATATCCTGATTATGAACTTGATGAGAAATACCAGGAAGGTCTCATGGTGAGACAAGGTGGAGTTATCAGGCTTACAATACCCATCAAGGGAAAGCCCATCCCAATATGCAAATGGACAAAAGAAGGACATGACATCAGCAAGAGAGCCATGATTGCGACTTCTGACACTCACACAGAACTTGTGATCAAAGACGCAGAAAGAGAAGATTCAGGCACCTATGACTTGGCACTTGAAAACAAGTGTGGCAAAAAAGCTGCCTATATTAAAGTCAGAGTGATTGGCATTCCAAATCCACCAGAAGGGCCACTGGAGTATGATGATATACAAGCTCGTTCTATCAGAGTGAGCTGGCGACCTCCTACAGATGATGGTGGAGCAGATATCCTAGGTTATATTGTCGAGAGACGAGAAGTACCGAAGACTGCCTGGTACACGGTTGATTCTAGAGTGAAAGGTACATCACTAGTAGTGAAAGGGCTCAAAGAAAATGTGGAATATCACTTCCGTGTTTCTGCTGAAAACCATTTTGGTGTTAGCAAACCGCTCAAATCTGAAGAACCAGCAATACCCAAGACACCTCTAAGTAAGTCCCTTTTCAGACTTTTTAAAAAAGGATTTAGAATTACCACACTAGGGTTGCAAACGTGCTATGGTATACACAAACGTTTTCATGCTATGTCACTTTATTTCTATTATTTTTCTTATTTATAACAGATCCTCCAGAGCCTCCAAACAACCCGCCTGAAGTGCTTGATGTTACAAAGAGTTCTGTCAACTTGTCCTGGTCCAGACCTAAAGATGATGGTGGCTCTCGTGTTACTGGCTACTATATTGAGCGTAAAGAGACATCTACAGAAAAATGGGTCCGGCATAACAAGACACAGATTACCACCACAATGTACACAGTCACAGGACTTGTTCCAGACGCTGAATATCAATTCCGTGTCATTGCTCAAAATGACATTGGTGAAAGTGAATCGAGTCCTGCTTCTGAACCAGTTGTGTGCAAGGATCCATTTGGTAAGAAAGTGTTTCCGTTAACAGATCTTCCGAAGAGCAACTTGTTGATATGCAGAAAATAAATAAATTTTTTAATATCTTTAATTTGCAGACAAACCAAGCCAACCTGGAGAAATTGAGATCACTTCTATATCTAAGGACAGCATTACATTAGAATGGGAACGGCCTGAAAGTGATGGCGGCAAAGAGATCCTTGGCTATTGGGTTGAATATCGCCAGTCTGGGGAAAGCACCTGGAAAAAATGCAATAAAGAACGCATTAAGGACAGGCAGTTTACAGTAGGAGGCTTACTAGAGGCTACGGAATATGAGTTCCGTGTCTTTGCAGAGAATCAGACCGGCCTCAGCAGACCCCGAAGGACTGTTATGGCAGTGAAAACTAAATTAACATGTAAGCATGAAATATGTTGTCATATTTGCTGTGATACCGTGATTTGCTGTTCCACGAACCACGGTGTAGTACTTAACAAACGCCGCCGATAGTAAACGTCATAGTAAACGTCTTTCTTTTAATCCCTTGTTGTAGCTGGAGAAGCACCCGCCATTAAAAAAGAAATGCAGGACGTTACAACTAAACTGGGGGAAGCAGCTCAGCTAACGTGCCAGATTGTCGGGAGACCCTTGCCTGATATTAAGTGGTACCGCTTCGGCAAAGAACTGGTGCAAAGCCGAAAATACAAAATGTCATCGGATGGACGCAATCATACGCTGACAGTGCTAACGGATGAGCAGGAGGACGAAGGTCTCTACACTTGTATGGCTACCAATGACATCGGAGAAATTGAAACTAGCGGAAAGTTATTGTTACAGGCTCCTCCTCAGTTCCACCCCGGCTTCCCACTGAAAGAGAAATATTACGCGTGTGCGGGTGGCACTCTCCGCCTTCACGTTGTATATATTGGCCGGCCAGTGCCAGCAATAACTTGGTTCCACAGCAACAAACCTCTGAGAGGATCAGAAACCGTTACTATTGAGAACACCGAGCATTACACTCACCTTGCTATCAAGAATGTCCAGCACAAGACTCATGCTGGGAAGTACAAAGTACAACTCAGTAACACATTCGGAACAGTTGACACTGTACTTAATGTGGAAATACAAGGTAACTCATTTTAATTTCGGTATTTATATGGACTATTTCTCAAATACATACTGGAAAAAGAGCTAAAAATATTGTGCTTTGTCTATTACAGATAAGCCAGATAAACCACTAGGGCCAATTGTTATAGAATCTATACTGAAGAATTCTGTGGTGATAAGCTGGAAGCCACCAGAGGATGATGGAGGCGCTATGATAACTAATTACATCATAGAGAAACGTGAAGCCAAGGAAGGAGCAGAATGGCAACTAGTATCTTCAAGCATTTCAGGCACTACATGTAGAATTGTTAACTTAACTGAAAATGCAGGTTATTATTTCCGTGTTTCTGCTCAAAATATGTATGGCATCAGTGAAGCGCTGGAGGTTTCATCAGTTGTTGTTATGAAGCCTCCATTTGGTAAGTGGACATCAGAATAACATTTTCTGTATGCCCTTGCAAGTACTAAGGCAAACTCATTTCACTCATTGAGCCTTTTGTTCCTTACAGAAAAACCAGGACAACCTGGTCAGCCCGTAGCAAGTGCTATCACAAAGGATTCTTGTGTTGTCTCGTGGAAGCCACCTGCAAGTGATGGCGGTGCAAAGATTAGAACTTACTACCTTGAGAAGCGTGAGAAAAAACAAAACAAGTGGATTTCTGTAACGACAGATGAAATTCGCGAAACTGTCTACTCTGTGAAAGACCTTATTGAAGGTCTTGAGTATGAGTTCCGTGTAAAATGTGAAAATCTTGGTGGTGAAAGTGAATGGAGTGAGGTATCACAGCCCGTCATTCCAAAATCTGATGTGTCAGTCAAAGCACCACATTTCAAGGAAGAACTAAGGAACCTGAATGTGAAGTTTCAAGCTAATGCCACATTTGTCTGCAAAGTCACTGGTCATCCTAAACCAATTGTCAAGTGGTACAGACAGGGCAAAGAAATCATGCCAGACGGTGAAAAGATCAAGATACAGGAATTCAAGGGCGGATATTACCAGATGGTCATCACAAACGTAACAGATGATGATGCCACAGTATACCAAGTCAGAGCTACCAACCAAGGAGGATCTGTATCTTGCACTGCCTCCCTGGATGTCGAAGGTGAAAGAACGGTCTTGTTTCCTGATCTTAACCTTTGAATATTTACTCTATTGGTGGTCTTTTCATGAGCTTATTGTCATGTGTTGTTTTTTCTCTCTCTTTCAATACCAGTGCCTGCAAAGATTCACTTGCCCAAAAACTTGGAAGGCATGGGAGCTGTTCATGCCCTTCGAGGGGAAGTAGTGAGCATCAAGATTCCATTCAGCGGCAAGCCTCACCCTGTGATCACATGGCAGAAGGGACAAGACCTCATAGATACTAACGGACACTACCAAGTCATTGTTACACGATCGTTCACATCTCTTGTTTTCCCAAATGGCGTTGACAGAAAAGATGCAGGGTTTTACATTGTGTGTGCCAAGAACAGATTTGGAATTGATCAAAAAACAGTTGAATTAGATGTGGCTGATGTACCTGATCCACCTAGAGGTCTGAAGGTAACTGACATTTCAAGGGATTCAGTCAACTTAACTTGGAATGAACCAGCTACTGATGGTGGAAGCAGAATCATAAACTACATTATTGAGAAACGTGCTACGACAGCAGAGCGATGGATTCGTGTTGCACAGGCTCGTGACACACGATACACAGTGGTGAACCTATTTGGCAAGACCACCTACCAGTTCCGTGTAATTGCAGAAAACAAGTTTGGCCAGAGCCAGCCTTCCGAACCTACTGACCCAATTATAACAAAGGAAGATAAGACCAGAGTAATGAACTACGATGAGGAAGTTGATGAGACCAGAGAAGTCACCACAGCTAAAGCAGCTCACTATTCTACAAAGGAACTCTATGACAAATATATGATTGCCGAAGAGCTTGGACGTGGGCAGTTTGGCATTGTACACCGCTGTGTTGAGGCAGGTTCAAAGAAGACCTACCTGGCCAAGTTTGTCAAAGTAAAAGGTGCTGACCAGGTTTTGGTAAAGAAAGAAATCTCTATTCTAAACATGGCCAGGCATCAAAATATCCTGTATCTTCACGAATCATTTGAGAGCCTAGAAGAATTAGTCATGATCTTTGAATTCATCTCTGGAGTTGACATCTTTGAAAGAATCAGCCACGCTTCATTTGAACTTAATGAAAGAGAAATAGTAAGCTACGTACGCCAAGTGTGCAGTGCGCTAGAATATTTACATCAACAGAATATTGGACATTTTGATATTAAACCAGACAACATTATTTACTTCACAAGGAGAAGCTCTGTAGTTAAAATTATTGAATTTGGTCAAGCCAGACAGCTGAGGCCTGGGGACAGCTTTAGACTCCAGTTCACTTCTCCCGAATATTATGCACCTGAAGTACATCACCATGATTTGGTCAGCACGGCTACTGACATGTGGTCAGTTGGTGCTCTAACGTACATACTTCTCAGTGGCATTAATCCTTTCATTGCTGAAACAAACCAACAAGTTATTGAAAATATTCTGAATGCTGAATACAGCTTTGATGACGAAGCATTCAAAGACATAAGCATTGAGGCCATGGACTTCATTGATCGCCTACTAGTAAGGGAGAGAAAATCTCGGATGACAGCCGCTGAAGCGCTTAACCATGTGTGGCTGAAACAGCAGACAGAAAAGACCAGCACTAAAGTCATCAAGACCTTGAGGCACAGGCGTTACTACCAAACTCTAGTAAAGAAAGACTGGAACACAGTTGTGTCTGTAGCTCGCATTTCGTGTGGAGGCGCGATCCGATCTCAAAAAGGAATAACAGTGGCTAAAGTCAAAGTTGCGCCAGTCGACATCGGCCCCATCGCTGGGCAGATAAAGCATGCCGTTACAGAAGAAGGAGGGCATGCCAAATACGTATGTAGGATTGAAAACTATGACCAGTCCACACAAGTCACATGGTACTTCGGCATGAGGCAATTAGAAAGCAATGAGAAATACGAAATCAAATATGAAGAAGGTGTGGCGACCATGTACGTAAAAGATGTTTCTAAATCTGATGATGGTACCTACAGATGCAAGGTAGTAAATGACTATGGCGAAGACAGCTCGTACGCAGAACTTTTTGTTAAAGGTGTGAGAGAAATTTCTGAGCATTACAGATGCAGAACTGTTAGGAAAGTGAAACGGCGGGTTGACACAATGAGACTATTAGAGCGTCCACCAGAATTTACTCTGCCTTTGTACAACCGTACTGCGTATGTTGGAGAAAATGTCAGGTTTGGAGTAACTATAACAGTTCACCCAGAACCTCGCTTAACATGGTTCAAATCAGGCCAGAAAATCAAACCTGGTGATGATGATAAGAAGTATAATTTTGAATCGGACAAGGGTCTTTATCAACTCGTCATCAATAATGTCACTGAAGAGGACGATGCTGAATACAGTATTGTGGCACGCAACAAATACGGTGAAGACAGCTGCAAAGCTAAGCTGACTGTGATTCCACATCCACCTCCAGCAGATGCCACGCTGAGGCCAATGTTTAAGAGACTGCTGGCAAATGCAGAATGTCAAGAAGGCCAAAATGTCAGTTTTGAGATCAGGGTATCCGGTGTACCAAAACCAACGTTGAAATGGGAGAAAGATGGTCAGCCTCTATCCCTTGGTCCCAACTTTGACATCATTCACGAAGGCTTAGATTATTATGCGTTGCATATCAGAGATACTTTACCAGAAGACAGCGGTTATTACAGAGTGACTGCTACAAACAGTGCCGGCTCTACAAGCTGCCAGGCTTACCTAAAAGTTGAACGCTTAAAATACGTCAAGCGTGAGTACAAGACTGAAGAAGAGCGAGAGAAGCACGTGCAGAAGCAAATTGACAAGACCTTGCGAATGGCAGAAATCCTCGCTGGGGTTGAAGCTGTTCCTCTGACACAAACTGCACAAGAGGCTCTCAGAGAAGCTGCTATCTTATATAAACCAGCTGTTAGCACTAAGACCGTCAAAGGTGAATACGAAATTAAGAAAGAAGAGAAGAAGGAGGAAAGAAAACTTCGTATGCCGTATGAGATCCCAGAGCCTCGCAAACACGTGCGCACTACTCTTGAGGAAGATCAGAACATCAAACACTTTGTGCCTCTGTCAGACATGAAGTGGTACAAGAGACTGCGAGACCAGTACGAAATGCCAGGAAAGCTTGACAGGACTGTTCAGAAACGCCAGAAACGCATACGTCTTTCCAGGTGGGAGCAATTCTACGTGATGCCACTGCCACGCATATCTGATCAGTACAAGCCTAAATGGCGCATACCGAAGCTAACACAAGATGATCTTGAAACTGTGAGACCAGCACGTCGGCGTACCCCATCTCCAGACTATGAATATTACTATCGACCCAGAAGGCGGTCACTTGGTGACTTGTCTGATGAGGAGTTACTCCTGCCTATCGATGACTATTTAGCCATGAAGAGAACTGAAGAGGAAAGATTGCGCCTTGAAGAAGAGCTAGAGTTAGGCTTTTCTGCATCCCCACCAAGCAGAAGCCCCCCCCACTTTGAACTATCTGCCCTTCGGTATTCTGCTGCGGGAGCACAGGTCAGTTCAGAGGAAGAAAGAAAGAGAGAGCTCAAGTATTCAAGGTACCACATCCCAATTAAGGCTGAGACCAGTGCAAGCTACGCAGAGCTTCGTCAACGCCACGACAAGGCTGCCTACAGACCACCTAAACAAAGGCAAAGAATCATGGATGAAAGAGAGGACGAAGACTTGCTCCATCCTGTTGGCACCACTCAACGACTTTCTGAATACAGGAGTGCGCTTGAATATATGGCAGAGGAGGAAAAGAGTAGACTCAGGAGAAAGAGGGAAAGAGAAATAACTCACATCGCATCCGAAGAAGAAGAAGAAATAGAAATGGTGCAACAAGTTCACAGGGAATTTTCACCTCCCTCTAGATTACTGAGAAGAAGAAGATCTCTTTCTCCAACATACATTGAATTGATGCGTCCTGTGTCTGAATTAATTCGACCTCGCTCACGGCCTCCTGAAGAAAGTGAGAGAAGATCCCCGACACCAGAAAGAACTCGACCACGCTCCCCTAGCCCAGTTTCTAGCGAAAGATCACTCTCTCGGTTTGAGAGGATGGCAAGATTTGACATATTTTCTAGGTATGAGTCCATGAAATCTGCATTGAAAACTCAGAAAACTATGGAAAGGAAATGCGAAGTTCTGACTCAGCAGCCATTCACCCTTGACCATGCTCCTCGCATCACCCTCAGAATGCGTTCACACCGGGTACCGTGTGGCCACAATACCAGGTTCATTCTAAACGTCCAGTCAAAACCAACGGCTGAAGTAAAGTGGTACCACAATGGTATTGAGCTCCAGGAGAGCAGTAAAATACATTTTACTAATACCAGCGGTGTATTAACTCTGGAGATTCTTGACTGCCACATTGATGACAGCGGAACATACCGCGCTGTATGCACAAACTATAAAGGGGAATGCTCTGATTACGCAACGCTAGATGTTACTGGAGGAGATTACGTCACCTACTCTTCTGAACGGAGAGATGAAGAAGTACCGAGGTCAATTGTACCCGACTTGACAAAAACAGAGGCGTACGCAGTCTCCTCATTTAAGAAGTCATCTGCTACAGAAGCAAGTTCCTCAGTAAGAGAGGTCAAATCAGAAATGTCAGCAACAAGAGAGTCACTTCTGTCTTACGAACACTATGCTGCTTCTGAAAGAAAAATGACTGCAGCTGAAGAAAAATCGTTGGAAGAAAGGACCACGCACAAGGCATTTAAAAGCACTCTACCAGCAACAATCCTTACAAAGCCACGGTCAATCACAGTTTCCGAAGGGGAGACCGCAAGATTTTCCTGTGATGTTGACGGCGAACCAGCACCAACAATAACGTGGTTCCGTGCAGATCAACCCATTGTTTCTTCGAGGCGCTTCCAAGTGACACGAACCCAATACAAGTCTACCTTTGAAATTTCTTCAGTCCAGACGTCGGATGAAGGAAGCTACACTGTTGTAGTGGAAAACGCTGAAGGAAGACAGGAAGCACATTTTACTTTGACCATTCAAAGGACAAAAGTTCCTGAAAAATCAATTACATCGCCTCCAACAGTCAAATCTCCTGAGCCTCGTGTAAAGTCTCCAGAGCCAGTTAAGTCACCTAAACGAGTGAAATCTCCTGAACCCACCAGCAGGCCCCCGAAAGCAAAGTCACCACCTGGAGACAAGGCAGTACCAGCAGACAAAGTACGATTATCAGCTGCTTCTCCTCCAAAAATAAAAGAGCATCTGAAAGCAGAAACTCTGGGAGATAAGGTTAAGTTATCCTGTGCAGTTGAAAGCAGTGTTTTAAGTGTGAGAGAAGTGGCTTGGTACAAGGATGGCAAGAAACTGTCTGAAGACCGTCGCTTCAAGTTTCATTATGCAGCAGATGGCACCTACGAGCTCAGAATCCATGAGCTCATGGAATCTGATAAAGGAGAATACACCTGTGAAATTATTGGGGAAGGAGGTGTTTCAAAAACGAACTTCCAGTTTACTGGCCAAGTATTTAAAAACATCCATTCCCAGGTAAGGGGTGTATCTGAAAGTCATAAGGCAGTTCGGAAAGAAGATGAGGTTCTTACGGTTTCTACTCAGAAGAAATCAACAGTGGCCACTGAAGAAAAAGCAGCTGTTCAAGAAGTCATTAAAAAGTCAGTTGTTACTGAAGACGTCAAACACTTAAAAGCAGAAATTAAAGCTTCTTCGACTAAAGTGACAATGTCTGAAGGGCAGAAAGTGACACTGAAAGCCAACATTCCTGGTGCATCTGAAGTAAAATGGGTGCTGAACGGAGTGGAGCTGAGAAACTCAGACGATTACAGATACGGAGTTTCTGGAAGTGATCACACACTAACTATCAAAAGGGCCAGTAGTAAAGATGAAGGTATACTCACGTGCGAGGGTAAAACTGAAGGCGGCATTATTAGATGCCAGTACGTTCTGACCTTTTCTAAAGAGCTCTCCAATGAACCAGCTTTTATAATGCAGCCTAAGTCTCAAAACGTCAACGAGGGACAAGATGTATTGTTCACCTGTGAAGTTTCTGGGGATCCTTCTCCTGAAATTGAATGGTTTAAGAATAATCAGCCCGTAAGTATTTATTTAATTACTTGAAAAAAATCTAATTCTTCATAAACCGCATTTTAACGAAACCACGCTTTTCCGTCCTCAGGTTGATGTTTCGTCGCACATCAGAGTAACACGCTCTAAAAACGCCTATTCTCTTGAGATTCGAAACGCAGCACTTAGTGACACAGGAAAATACACAGTCAAAGCAAAAAACTACCATGGGCAGTGCTCTGCTACAGCTTCTCTGACTGTACTCCGTAAGTTTGTTCTCTGGGTCTTGTGTTCAGGCTAATGACAACTTTTCGCTATGATGTGTCTACTAAAATGACTTGTGATAAAAGCCACTGGTAATGTTGCCTTAGCTATTGGAATGAGTTCCTTTTTCTTTACTCAGCTACATATATAGAACGAAAACCGCACTAGAAACCTTTGCGACGCACACAGGTGCTCTATCACGCAATCGATGCATGTTATCGGAAGGCTGTAACTATCCCTTCCAGGATGACTGTGTTAAGACCTTGGTGCTAGCAATCACTCTTCCCCCATTTGCAATAAAACAAAGTAATTCCACTGTTAATCAATTTATGCTACTTGAGCATTAATTGAACATGGCTTTAGGATTTCACTGGCTGTACCACATCCCAGTTCCTAGCATCAAGGAGTTGCTATGTTATGTTTGTATGACTGTGCTTGTGTTTGAAAGAAAGCTGCAGTGCTTTTCCCTTACCTTTTTCAGCTACAGAACAATACAGTAAAACCCATACTTTCCTCCGCTGTGCTTGCAGGAACTTGAAAGTGTTTCACAGCTTCTGCAAACACGAGATCCATACGCACCACTCCCTGGTGTGCGGTGGTAGTAATGCTTCTAACAGGAATGCTGTGTGAGGACCTGTTTCTGCCTAAGTGTGTTTTTCCTCCAAGCTCATACAGAATAATAATAATAATAACAGTTCCATTTCCTACTTGTTTCATTTATAAATTACCTTTTATGATTTGGACACCTTGAATCAAATGACCGTGCACAACTTTATAATCCACTGCAGTTTTCAATTGGAAGCAAATAATGTTGTCTCTTCTTTTCTGTAAGATTAACCACAGAGAACTGCATGACTGTTTGTTAAAGTGACGTTATTGGTTTTTCCTTCTATGTTCGTGGTGCTGTCCAGCTCTAATTGAAGAACCTCCAAAAGAGGTAGTATTGAAGACAAGTGGCGACGCAAGCATGCACAAAAGTTTTTCTTCTCAGTCCTTTCAAATGGCTTCTTCTAAACAAGAGGCTTCATTCAGCAGTTTCAGCAGTAGCAGCATGAGTGAAATGAAATTTGCAAGCATGTCTGCCAAAAGCATGTCCTCCATGAAAGAGTCCTTTGTAGAGATGAGCTCCAGCAGTATTATGGGGAAATCTAGTATGGCTCAACTGGAGAGTTCAACCACTAAAATGCTTAAATCAGAGCTGAGAGGTGAGCAATGTGTTTACCAGTAGAGTTAGCGCTTAAAATATGCTGAAGTAGTCATCAGAATAAACCTGCATGGCATAGTGAAAGCAAACTAACACCTTCTTCTTCTGGTTTATAAAGGAGCACCACCCAAAATTGAAGCTCTCCCATCTGACATCAGTATCGATGAAGGAAAAGTTCTCACACTATCCTGTGCCTTTTCGGGGGAACCTGCTCCTGAAATAACATGGTACTGCAAAGGGAGAAGAATTACCAGTGAGGACCAGCAAGGCAGATTCCACATTGAAACCAGTGAAGATCTAACGACCCTGATCATCATGGACGTCCAGAAGAACGACGGTGGACTTTACACCCTGAACTTAGGAAATGAATTTGGTACCGATTCTGCCACTGTGAATATTAACATTCGATCAATTTAGAGCGCTTGATCGGTATTATTTACACTTGTCTTTTTACAAGTGATTCATAATATGGACTGAAATATCTGATCTGTAAATATAAAAATAATATTTTTGTACCTACCTGAACGAGACAAAGTCCAGAGCTCTACGTTATAACTTATAGTCCTTACTGACCTAAGAATATAAGCCACTTTTTTCACTGACATGTACATACTGTATATAGCCGAAGTTAACGGTTATGAAGTTTTGTACCATTTATTTTATGACCTTTTGAAACGTCACTTTTGAAACTAACAGTTGGTAGGAGAACGTTTCCTAGGAAACTACTACCCTGCTCAACGTTTAACTAATTTTTGCACCTCAACTCATTGTTGATGTCTAAGAATGCCTCAACAGGTAGAGAGGCTCCCTGTTGAAGATTACCTACACTGAAGAGATGATACTGTGCATCGTATTTCCTACATGCACGAACACTTACGTATGTTGAATCAGAAATGTAAGGCATTGGTGATGCTTGCAATTACCCTCCTGTAAGCACTGCTTTAATGCTTTACATTGGATCTGATTATGGCATAATTTCCATACCTGACTGACAATTTTTGGACAAAGTGCAAGCGGCCAGCACTTTGTTCACCCACTGTGTACTGTTCCTGACACATTGAATGCCTGAATAGCTCTAAAAAAGTAACAGCACCTGGCCATCCCCTATATCAAAGCAGCTATTTAGGTACTCAAGTGCAGCAGCAGTACCCCCTCTTGGAGGTTTGTAGGATGCAGTGATTGAGTTTGTGTGGTAGCTTTAGACATCCGTTAGTCACTTCCAGGCAACTAAGCAATGAACCACAGTTTGAAAACAAACTGTTGTTACAAGATCAAATACCACCCTGCACTTCAGTTTGCTTTAGTTCTCCTAATATAGTAATAAATTGTTAGCTGTTGAACCTCCTTGAGATAGAATTGTTAACTTGAAATAAAGCATGCACCATAAAATCTGTGGCTCCTTTTAATTTGTTGATCATGCTCTTTTCACAGCCCCTGTGCTGCACTAGAGGGGAAAAAAAAGGGTTGCTGAAAGAAAAGCCCAAGTAGAAATGCAGTTCTCCGATGCAAGCCAAGTAGCTATCAGTTGAACACTCAGCCACAAAAAAAACCAGCCTGGCCACCAGAAAGTCAGCTTTAAAGAAAGCTAGACTTGGGGAAAACCAAAACATTTTCTTCCCAGGCTCTTCATTACAAAGGTTTAGTTCTAGCGCGTGCCTAAGGATTGTGCTGTTCATATTAGCCCTCTGTTAAGTGAATTCCCGCACGCTCCACTACTCCCTGTATGGATCCTTTGCTCATCTCTATTCCTTACAGGTGAAAGTGGTTAAAAACTGCCTCCTAGAAGCCCAGATACTGTCTCCTTATTTTATCACCTTGAACCTACAGGTTCTCACCTCCCAGGAGTTATCAAGGGCCCATGTCCCATCAGTTGTTCATCATGCAAGCCAGCTAACACACCTATGGGAACAAAGCCTGTCTTTGCATTCCTGGGGGGGAATCACAAATCACTTGCTCACGGGTTGCAAATGTGGCTATTTGTGGGCAAAGTGGCAAGGTCAAAGGAACAACTCTGCTTCTAGAGTTCAATCAGGTAAGCAGGAAAATGTTGCAAACAAATGTGCTCAGAGGAAAGCAATGCTGTATCAGGGGCTGTAAAATTCCCTTGAGCATAAGCGCTAGTCAGCAACACGAGGCATCACTATGGCTCCCAGCACACCGTTACTGACAACAAAGCTCAAGTGTGTCAGAAGTGGCAAACAGGCAGTTATGTTTACAAATCTATTCCAAAAAGACTCCCTCTAGAAGCAGACTAGTTTTAAAATTCTAGTATCTTATAAACCAACATAAATAAAACTGATACCAACTCTAGCTATTCAAATGATGAAGGATGAAACTGGGATGAAACAAGGACTCAAGTGAAAATAAGGAAGAAGAGCTAAGTGTTGGTTCAGGACACGATCCAGACTCTTTCAAGTAATAGAACCAAGAACATTCGGAAGCAATCACTTAGGAATCACTTAAGATAGAGGCAAACCAGGAGAGTTCTGGAGTTCATAGACGGTAACTTTCTAAGCCAGGTAGTGGCTAGTCCTACCCAAGGGGATGCAATACTAGACTTGATGATCACCAATACAAACGAGTTCATCGGGGGCTGTTAAGATTGGAGGCAGGCTGGGCTGCAGAGATTATGCACTAGTAGAGTTCCCAGTCCTAAGGGGCACGAGTCAGACAAGGACTGTACTCAAGACCCTGACTTATAGAAATAAATAAATAAATTCTAGCTCTTCGAGTACTTACCCAGTAAGACCACCCAGGAAACAGCCCTCAGGGACAAGGCAGCAGAAGAGTGCTGGCAAATCTTGAAACACACTCCATTCTGTGCTTCATAAAGAGCCAAGAGCTCTCAATTCCCAAGTGTAGAAAATTGAGCAATGGAAGAAAGAGACCAGCACGGCTGAGTCAAAACCTGCTGGTCAAATCAAAAGACAAGGAGAAACTGCGCAGGCAGTAGAAACCGGGACAAGTATGCTGGGATGAGTACCGGCACACGACCCAGTTCTGTAGAGATTGGGTCAGGAAGGCCAAGGCATAGCTTTGAGCTGAATTTGGCCAGAGATGCACAAGAAAACCCCAAGTAAAGGCTTCTATAAGTACAGCAATCAGAAAAGGAAGCTGAAAGAGACTGTGCCCCTTCCGATGAGCAAGAGTGGTAAATTACGAACAACATCCCATGTAGACAGACAGCAAGATGGGGACCAGGGGAGCAAAACCCCTGCCATTTCAAGTGAAGATTAGGTTTCTGACCACCCGAGGAACCTGAAGATACTTAAGTCAATGGGACCCAATGACATGCATCCCAGGGTCTTGAGGGGTAATTGTTTTAAAGTAAAAGATGGCAGATTTGAGATTTAAACTGAATATGAGGAAGAAATACTTTACAATCAGAGTGGTACAACACTGGAACAGATTGTTTGGAGAGGTTATGTGTTGCAGTTTGAAAATTACCAGAATTTTCAGATGAACAGATTTGTGCTTCCATGAAAGTAAAAAAGATTCTGCTGCTTTGAGACTAACCCCTCCCCACAGTGACTTGTCCTGGGGGCAGGTGACACTGTCCCAAGTACCTGCCCTTAAGGGGTGTTGTTAGGTGAGCAGATAAAATGGGACAGAGATCTTGGTCCTACCTCTTTTTGCACAGATTAAAATCTCTCTTCTGATGCCAACCGTATTGCCCTATGCAGTAGGTTATTATGAGGAGGACAAACTTGGATTCCCCAATGATCTTTCTTTGGCAGAGATGCGGTGCAGGTCAAGCCACAACAGTAACCCCATGGAATAATTTTGCTGGTAATTCTATTAAGTAACAATTGCATTAAAGAAATAGGGAGAATGTGGCAACAACTAACAGATAATTTTCAGTGAGCAAATAACTGACACAATTCAGTGAACAAAATAACTTTTCAGTGAATGAATAAAACACTGTGGTCACAAAGCAATTATCTTAATGTTGCAATTCATACAAAACTCATTAACATGTGTAGAGTGGGAAAAGACAAAAGCATAAAGAAGAGATGGAGAAAGAGAAATCCACAGCATACCAGCTTGTGGATGGCAAATCAGCCACCTTGAAGATAAGCATCTCTGCCACTGTTCTGGACAATCAACTCTGTAGGTGTACCCACACTTTATCTCAGAACGTCTGTTTACAGGTAAGAGGGAATCAGTCCAGCCTCCACGTCTCCACTCCCATCATCTACAAGAGGAGTCAAGAGAAAACTTGTCAAAATCATCCTCTTTGGGCTGTTAGACTTGATCTGTTCTGTCTCAAGCAAGCAAGTCCCTTTTCAGTACCAAGACACACCCCCCCTCCACCAATGTGACCCCTACCTCCTGTAACCTGCTTCTGAGCTAACTTTGCAATAACAATGCCCATTCTGCTCAGTGTGGATTCAGGGGAAACTGAAAACAGTACCATAGCCAGGGGCTAGTTTGAACAATAAGCTTAAGTGCAAGTTTGGTAAGGAAATGAGCAGAGTCAACCATCTTACCCCATAAATAGTGGAAAGCCCAGAGGCCTTTGACCCCTCCTGCACAGGAGCTGGCTGCACACCAGCAGGTCCCCTTGGACAGGGACAGCTATCAAGGATACTCCTTAATCCTCCTTAAGGCTGAGTGATTCCTTGCTGCATCAGATCCTCAGAAAGTGACTAACTGCATGCAGAACTTTGAAGCTTGATCAAGGTAATACTTAAGATAAACTATGCACATACAGTCTTTTAAATGGGAAGGTCTCCTGACAGCTTTGTCTGACCTTGTCCTCCGAGTGGTAAACAAACAGAGCGTCTCACTATCAAATTCTGTTTAAAAGTCACATTTGCTATTCAAACTCTGTTAAATCACTTTTATACTTGCAGGTGAAGTGCATGATTCTACCCATGACAGAGCATTCAGGGATTTGTCTTAGTACACACTGATCATTGTGATTTCAGCCAGCTAAGTATCACTTCCAGAAATGACTCCTTAGATCCAGCTGCCAGAAGTATGATGATGGCATGTCATCTTCACTGAAACACATCATAGTATTTTTACCACGGAGTCTGGCATAGTCATAGATAAAAAAGGATGACTTAACTTTAGCAGAAAGACGTTATATATATATGCAAAGTCACAGTGACACAGAGAAATCAGAAACAGCACTGAAGTAATCACATGCAAATTTGTCCTTGAAGCAAACTGTTACTACTTCTGTATGAACAATCCTTTCTGCTGCAGTATTTAAAATTATTCCTTACTACTACATGCACTGATTAGCCTCAGATTTTGTGGACAACATGGAGTACAAACTTCTCTAGTCCAATCACGGTTGAAAGCCAGAAAAAGGCATTTTTGATACAGCATGCACTTTAAGTTGTACAAGCCAGCAGAAACACCAGTGACATTTCAAAAAGCAGCTCCAAGATGGCATATGATTCAAGACATCAACTCTCACTGCAACATGTTGTTTACATCTCTGAACATTTTTTAATACTTATTTTTACAACTGTCATCTTACAGAATACATTAAAGCAAACATTCAAGGAAAAAAAGGTACAAGCGTGTGTGGCTAATAAGCAGGTGCAAATGGAGCTTGCATGAAATCTGACAGAACTGAGCACAGATGAAGCTCTGAGCTGATATGCACAAATAATTTCACTTGTACAAACCACTCCATTCAACCCCCACACAATGGTTTATAAACTGGTATTCTACACATGGGCAAATGCACATGTTCCTTCAGTATTTGGACCTATTTTCAATTAGATAAATGCACACACAAAGAAGGAAAGCTTCCATTCCACTCCTACCTGTCCTTTCCAGCCTGCTTCAAAAACCCCAAATTATTCACACACACTAAAGGAAGACTAGTTAAACCGAATTAAAGAAGATCAGATCATAAAGACAGATTTTGGTATGTGCTCAAGTGCAAAAAACCCTGTACATTTACTTAACAATTGTGTAAATCAAAACCAGTACATGGCTTGCTTAAAGTGCTCTACAGCTATGACTTCGTAGATCAAGTTCATCCCTAAACAAACACCCCAAAAATCTCCATAAACTTACAAGGATAACACTAACAACCCTATGGACCAAGGTGCTAATAGGCACTGTTATACTATATTACTAATGAATTATCAAGGGTCAAACTTCAATCTCAGTTAATGCAAATTTACAGTAACAGAACAGGGGAGAATCCATTCTCCTGGTGTACACTATCTTCACATGATATAAAGGAGTCATAAAAGCACAAGCTCCTTTTTGTATAAATAAGTTATAAATAAAATATATGTAGATACAAATATTCATTACAACAGCAGCTTAGTGGTCTAGTATTTCATCTTTTACTGTAACACTTTGCTACAAACACATCTGAAGCAAGTAAATTTGAACAGTGCTGCATTAGCCACTTGTGACACTACACATTTATGCTCATTTTCAAGCCTTTAGTACATATTTAGATCTTTAGTAGTGAAAGTACGTAGAAATTTTTGATGCAAAAAAGAATAAATAAGAATTATTAAATATCCAATGTTTGTTACAAATGCTTCATATTAAGGTTTTTTTATAAATTTGTTTAGAAAAATACACTACATATTTCTACTTTCATTGGCTAAAAATAAGGACCAGATTACGTATATCCTTGTGTCTTTAAAAAGGCAACGTCAACTGCCATCAAGCTGCCAGAGTAGACCCCATTAGTGCCCATTCCCACAGCCCTTACTCAGGCAAAAAGCCATTGCAGAGCTAATCACAGCTCCTAGTTAATGACCGGGTACACGCTACCAAGAGGCCCATGGCACAAGTCATGTTTTCTTAAAAAAAAAAAACCAAACCACAAAAAAACCCAAAAAACCAAAACAACCCAACCAACCACAAAAAACCCCACCAAGAAACCCCAAAAAAACAAACAAAAACCCCACAAACCTTTTTTCTGAATTTTATAACCTGCAGATTTACTAGTGTCTGTCAGACCTTCACACTTTTTAAAAAAGAGCTACATTTACAAATGTTGATTCTTACTTGTTAAGCCATCATGTGTTCCAAAAAAATGCACATTCAAACTGTGAAATATTATGAAAATACTCTTGCAAATAAACTATACAAAGATAAAATACACTTCAAAGATAGTTTTTATGGTATTCTATAAAGTGCAGATAAATCCTTCTAAAAAGGGAAATGACTACTTCCTATAACAACAGTATAATTACAGCAACTTTTGCATAGCATTATTTATAGAAAATTTAATACTTCATCTTCAGGAAGAAAAAGATTAAAAAGTCTCTTCCATTTCAGTTCTTTCCTTTGACACAGCCTTGTTTTCTTCAGGAATGACAGATGATACTACATCTCCATTGACAGCACTTGTAGAACAGTGAGCGGATCCTATGAAGACATCAACAAGCGTTTAATTTTCAACCACCAAAACAACTTATCCAATCTATCGGTTACTTTATTGACACAAAAGCAATCAGAAGCACACCCTGGACTTTTCCTGAAAGTTTTCAATCAATATCATACTCAGGGATGAACACAAAGAAAGTTCAGACAGTACTGCTAGGCTAACTGACAGGAAAAAGAAAAAGCTAACTAGAAGGTAGCAGAGGGACCTTTTAACAGGGTAAAAGGAAATTTAAAAAGCCCCCAATGAGATAAACTGGGCTAGAAACTAGTCATATGGTAGGGAACCAAAAAAAGTGGTAGTAGCAAAGGCTCCTCTCAGAAGTCCTGAAAAGAGTCAGACTGAGTAACCAACACTAGAAGAACCATACGGTAACAACAAAAGCCTTCTATTATAGGAAGCTAGACCAACGTGCAGATCTATCATCAATGCGATCTATCAACAATCTAAACGGAGTTTACCAGCTTGGTACACATGCTGGCCTTCTCTGCACTGGCGGCAGATGAGTGAGGTGCAAGAGGCGGTCTCCCTGCAACATGTGAGCAGAGGACCAAGGAAATGGTTTGGGGTGCAAATACTTTATTCGTTATAGAATGTAAAGCATCGGTTCCTCTTCTTGGATACTTTGGACTTTTCGCAATGCGCAGACCTCAGGTATTTTTGATCAAATCAGGCATGAGGCATTCCAAAAGGAAGCAAGACTAAACCAGAACTAGTCAAATCAGAAGTCTCCCCGAGACAAGTGATAAAGTAAAAATGACATCAAGAATCAAAAAAGTAAACCCACAGAAGAAATGGCTACTAACCAATAACTCAAGTAGGCCCTTGTAATCAGGAGGGAACAATACTCTGATCATTACTTCATAATTTTTGGGGTTGTTACTATTTATTATTGCAAGGCTGCACTCTTTCAGAATCACACTGGTTCCCTAAATAAGGCAAGTAGCCAATGAATTGAAACATGCTCCTGCAGCACACTAGGTGGAAACTACCCCCTGCTACTCCCACAGCAAGGAGAGCTAGCTTTGTTACAGCAAGGAGGTGGCAAACAACATTCCACACTGCTTACCAGAACACCATTCACTAGCGCAGACATCCCTTTTCTAGTCAGGTCTTTCACCTCGCCAGCTGTCCCACTCATTTTAGTACAGCTATTCCAGCTGTAAGATCCTTTTCAATACGAGTGAAAGCCAGTAAAAGTCAGGCACATAAACTACACGAGTGCTTTTATTTATAATAAAACAATCTTAAAACCAGAACATTTGAGTAGGTAAGAAAATATTTTTCCTCCTGCTGATATCAGTGCTAGAACAGCTGCTGTAAACTGATACAAAAGAAAAGCACCGCTCTTCCAAACTTACTCTGAGAATCTTCAAGGTGAGCATCACTGTGAGATTCTGTATCCGAGTATGTTCTTCTGCGCCGCTGTGAAATTCGGTGAAGGGAAGAAACTGGTTCTTTCACAGAGGGATTATTTCTACACAGGAAAAAAAAAAATACCAGTAAGCAAAATCTGTAACAACTCACACTAGCTGAAGCATCCAAATTAAACTTAATATGCTTCAAATTTTAATTAACTGTTAGTATCAATGGTTTTCCCCATTCTAAACTCAAAATGGCACTCAGCAGAACAGCCTTAATTTTAGCAATTACAAAAGTCTGAAAATAGAAATGAAAAAGTAATACGATCCTTAGAGGCAGACAGGAATTCAAGAATCTGAAATATTGACCTAAAAACAATGTTAGTGTTTCAATCTCTCTCTAATTTCATTACCTGCTCAGACCAAGTTGCCTGCACAAAGATTCTAGCATGAAGACATTTTATAGCGTATCACAGACAGCATCTACAGAACTTGCCATGGGCACTAATAATTTGCACTGCTGGTTTCTAAAATTAAATCAATTTATGCTGTTTAATTATTTTCTCTCGTCAAGCAAATACTTCTCATATTTTGATTTTACTGAAAGCAAGTTCAGGGACATTTTCTGAGACATAAGCTCAATGAAATAGAAAATTACCTTTCTGAATAGCAAGGACCAGGGTGGCTAATGGAACGCTTCATCTAGAGAAAAGAATCCAAACAACAAACCACACCAAAAATGTCAAAAACAGTATTTATATCTACATTCAGTTTTACCTTATTTAAAAATGTCTACTAAAAGAGAAAGCAATTTTTTCTAATTAAATGCAACCATTCTTAGTTAAAAGTCTGATTTAGCTACATAAAACAGATTGACTGCCATCAGTATTAGACGTCGAAGCATTCACACAGGAAATAGTTTACTACAAAAACTCCTACCTAGCTTCTACAGAACTCATTCTCTCTTGCACCTATGCTACTCACAGACCCCTCTGTTAATTGCTATGATATAGAGAAATACGAAAATGTTATTCCTTTATCAAATGTCAGTCTAAATTCTCCACTACACAATAAGCCAAGTCCTGTCTTTTGATTCCTTGTGGCTCCTCTGATATAACTGTCAAACCTCTAAGAAATGTATTAATTTAAATCAATAACTATCAGCTTGGTAAGTAAAATGATCGTAGATAAGGAGATAAGAAATTTGAGTGCAAAGAAAGGGATTCCCACAACAAAATCCCACAATACTTTTTATCTTGGAATCTACATGTATGATTGAGAAGACATTTAAGATCTCTTCCCCACACTGTCCTCCTAAGGTAAACAGAAATAAATTAGTAGTGAAGTGTTCCACACCTACTATCTTTTCCATTAGTTACCTTTCTGTTAACTATGGGCACGTTAGATTAATGCAAAAACTTTGAGTTATGTACACCGAAAGGTAATGCTCTCTTGCTGAACTGTTTCAAGCCACAAGGCACTTACTGTTTAAACAGGAGGCAAGGTTATGAAACTTTTAAGGTGAACATACAGCTAGAAGTCAAAGAAACGGCTGAAGAGATGAAAAAGTTAAACCTCATTCACTTATGAGACAGATACACTACAAACTATCATGTATGGTAAATTACTCTCACTACGTAAAGGCTAGCAAAGACAGACTTGGAATAGAAAACTGATTTATTTTTAGGACCAGTACTAATTGTAATACAGTCCAGATTTTAACTGCTGACATCATAGCAGTAGCATATTCTTCTGCCATTCTTCCCCTCTTCCAACTGAAAGCATGACACTAACGAAAAAATAGTTATTTCAAAATGTCTAAACCATTTGGACAGGTGATGGTGACACAGGAGAAACTAAGGGATCAGGATGAGGCAGTTGGAACATTTCCGGCTTAAACTTGGCATTAGCAATCTTCACACATTCTTCCAGGGTGTTGATAAATGTATTACAAGTGGCACTAAGCAAGGAAGAGGCTTCATTCATGTTCTGAAAATTAATGAAAGTACAAACATAAGCAAGGAAAAAAACCCCAAAAAATACAACTCACCACCACTCCCATACACACCAATTTCCCCTCTTTACCACTACACCAAGAGCTTCCTTTTCCTGTTTTATTTAAATCAAATTTTATTACAAATCCCAATTATGTCAATTTAAGCAATGTGACAGCATTGTAATTTCTTTTTTACTTTTGAATTTCTTTAGTGTATCAGCCAACAACGCTGTCACATTTTTATTGCAAAGACTGTCTCAGTGTCTAACCAGTATCAGAAGTTCATTCCGTGAAACAACTGAGCAGCAGCAGAACTTGCAAGCAGCTTTATCGCTCTAGTGTCAGGAGCCTGCAGGTCAGTTTCACTTTGCAGCAAACTGACTGTTTGATGTGCTGTGACTAAATATCTACCCCTTGCTATTTGCTAAGTGGACAACAGCATTGTCCACACACTTCTCAAGATTGCAAAGAATGAAGCTACTCATAATTTCCAGTATTTCCAATCAAAAGCAGAAATACTACAGTAATTTCACTTGTGCATATTCAGAGAGACACTGCAGGTTTCCAATACCCACAAAACTAGCTTTCCCCGGTAACAAAATGGAATGCTCTCCTACACATGGCAGCAAAGAATGGATCAACAAGATTGTTTCAACTAATCTGCCCGTAACAGACAAATTACTGCATAACTCATATAGCAGCTCTTCTGCTATGAGTTAACCAAACCACCTTAAAACCAAACCTTGTAACGAAACTGCTCTAACTCAGTTGCTTCCTAGTATATGTTACAGTTAAATCACCAGGTACTTGGTCTAGGTGATCCTGCTGTGGCAGAGGGATTGGACTAGATGATTTTTCGAGGTCCCTTCCAATCCCTAATGATTCAATGATGATTCTACTTCACACACATATAATCACTGTTAGTATTTTATACGCACACACAAGTACTCAAGAATTGACCTTTGGTTAAAACCTCCCAACTTTAGGGAGATGAAAAAGACATAAGATGTCAACTGAAATTTTAGATGCATACTTAGGTTCTTTTAATAGCATTCTGGAAATTCTGTACCTCAGTGCTTGGAGGAGAGCAAGTCTCATCATGGTGAGCAAATTCTTGTATTGTATGAACCTGCTGCATTAAAAGATCACAGTAGAGACGAAGTTCAGACATTTTGGTTTTAAGAGATTCATTGGTCTCACTTATTTCTAGAAAAGATAGCAGAAATTTAATTCATTACATAGAGTGTATGTAGGCATTCAATAATTTTTCATTTGCATTTCAGTATAAATTCATAAATTCACTTAAACTTTCAAGTAATTTTGAGAACTGGATGGTTTGAGAACTGGTTGAGAATGGTTTGTACTTCTAGACAACTGATGCTAATTTAATGACCACTCAGAAAGAAGCACACTACTAGGAAATATACAGCTGAAATCTTTCTTAGCAGCAATGTAATACAGAAAACTAACGGATGAAATTTACACTTAGAGTGGCTGGAAATGGTTGCATTAAGCCATCCAAGAAAAGTTATGTGAAACACAATAATAACTATACAAAATATAGACCAAAATGGCAGAAGAGAAACGGCTTCAGAACACCTACATTTGTTCTTGTAATAACAGTAAGTTGCTGGTATTTCAGCTTATTAAAGGTCAACGAGGTCAATGTAGGTAACCTCTAATTCAAACATACGGGGAGAAATTACCATACAAATGATTTAAAAAAAAAATATTTATATTTAAATACAAAAGGTACTGACTTCCTACCACAATATTCACACAATCTTTATGTGAAAGCAAGCATTTTAAACCATTGCACGACTGTATATGCTCTAGGGAACAATCTTACCTTTTTCTTTTTTAGTTCTAGTATCTGCTAAACAGGCTTTTGCACTCCCCAGTGCTACCAGCCACCTTTGCCTTTCAGCTGCATTAACTGCTTTCATGTAGAAATGTTGTTCCCCTGGGATGATTAGCTCCATTCTTGTGTTGTCTGTTGTATGAACTTGATAGAAAAGAAAAAAAAAATCATTTGGGGAAACTAAACAAACAAATCAACTCAAAGAACAAACCTATAATTACTACTTGAATACTGATTAAGGTATCTTAACATGTTTATTACAACCCCATATAATAATAATGTATCACTGCTAAATAACAAAACATCCACAGCTGCTCAACCCTTCTCAGCACACTTTCAAGCCAACATATAAGAACAAAAGAACAGTGGCTAGACTCACATACAATGGGGTTCCCTTTCTGCATTAACAATGTACTGCACATGAATCTGTAATAACTGGTCTAAACACGGCAAACTGAAGAATTTTACTGCAAGGAAAACTGTATATGGTGGACTAGGCTAAAAAGAGAAATAGCGACACTTCTACACAAGATGTGGCTTCA
The DNA here is from genome assembly GCA_028565055.1 of Phoeniculus purpureus. Classification (NCBI taxonomy): domain Eukaryota; kingdom Metazoa; phylum Chordata; class Aves; order Bucerotiformes; family Phoeniculidae; genus Phoeniculus; species Phoeniculus purpureus. The sequence goes on from JAOXOE010000602.1 coordinate 11,166,408, forward strand.
GAGCCCTAGAACCAAGAACAGAAGTGGCCTTTGTTTACAGTCCATTATATTCAGCATTACAGCTTTAACTGAATACGTTGCTGAATGCCATGTATCAGCTGCAGTTCCTCCAGACCCACTTCCCACCAGCCATGGATGCAGGAGACATCACTAAATCTGGACATCAACAATTACCTTTCCTTCAGCAAAAGAAATACTACAATCAAAACGAACAACAGGAATAAACAGAAAGTGTGATGCTACACTCTACACCACTGGTTCTATCTGTGCCAAGGAAACGGTAACAAAAAGGAGTTACCACATGAAAAAGGCTTGGTCGTCTATGCAAAATACAAAGTCTCAATTTTTAATATGCAAGTCTCCACATGACAAGCAAAATCACCTGTGGGTACCTGGAAAAAGGTCCAGAGTTGAAAGCACAATGAGTGAGAGATTGCCTGGCCATTAGACAAGGAAGTTGACCTCCAGCATAGACAAAATACTAAACTCACAATCTGACACACAGTTCACTTACTAACGCATCTATCACCTATTCATGTAAGCAGCTGCTAACAGTGACAAAAGCATCAATAACTCAGGAAAATAATAAACTAAACATCTTTTGTTTGTATCAATCTTTCCCCTTTTCAGACACTGCTTCTGCTCCTCTAAAAACTAAGCACTCGCGGTTCTGTCTCTCATCCCTGTTCGAAAGAGGGAAAAGCAGCAGAATCAAGTAACTAGCCTTGAGCACTTGAGGCATTAGCCACTTGCACACAGCTACTTTAAAAAGGTATATATGGTGGGTTCTACATCTCAAAACAGAGCTAAACCACCAGAAACATTTTTAATTTGATGCCATTTCATAATACACACTAGTAGATTATGAACTATGAACCATTCACACTGGACTACAGACAAATAAAAATACTGGTGATGTAGAATACATGTTGGGTGATCTTATCTATTTCTCTGGCAGCTAAAGTCTTCTCAAGCGGAACTCTATTAACTTTTACCTTTTATTTCACACACCGCCATCTTTATACTTCCTTTGCTGCCTTTGCAAACATCATCCTGTGAATCATAGTATGACAATATCCCATTGTCTAAAACAAACCACCGTGGCTGCCAACCTAGTGAGATCAAAAACATGAAAAGGAAAGCTTAGTCTAATTACTAAACAGTAAAGCAAATTCAGCTCTTTGGCCGTTAAAACTCTTAACAAAAAAATGGAAACATTAAACTATTCTTGTAACACACCAGGAAGTAAATTTGCACAGGTTTAAGACCAGAGCTGCTCTATAACCAGACTGATACTATAGGGACATACCATTCCCATTCTTTTCAGATGCAAGTATTTCAGTTTTCACTATATTCCATTCTAGAGCAAAATTAAATTTTAATTTCGCCACAAGGAATCCTGTTTCCAAGGCTGATAAATTATACACCTCCAAACAAACAATCTCTTTCAAGGATATTTTTCAGGTAGACTTTTTTCTTTTTTTTTAGCTTATGCATAGACACAAATGTCAGAACTCTGTGCAGCATTACATCACATAATAAATTATCATTTTTTTTAACAGCTATTTTGTAAAATTCACCATGCATTGGAATAAGGTGCCCTAGTTTCTAATACTACCAAAAGCAAGCCATTTTGCCTAGCAAATGACAATTACACTTGCCCATTACAGTCTGGGTCAGCTGTACAATAGAAGGAAGTTATCCTTCCATTTTACAACTGGACACCAAACTTCCTGTTTGGCTGAGGGATTGGAATGGCAATAACTGCATGGCCAAGAACCCAGCCTGTCTGGTAACAATCGCTACTGCAAGGGAGCAAGCTGCAGCCACCCAGTAGCAGAGGACTGGAAAGCAGAAAGGTCAATCAGATAACTAGCTATAATGGTCAGCATAAGTAGCTTTTTAAATGCAGATTGGCAACTAATAAGCAGATGCACGCTCAGATATAAGAACAGAACTTTAAAAAGTGCAAACACAGAGATGCGAACTGCCACAGAAAATACTTCAAATTGTATGTGCACGTCACCAAAGAATATGCAGTTATGAAACAATGTTAGTTTGTAGGTTAGGAGGTTTGGGAAAGGTTCTTCTCTCCCTCTACCATCATGAGACCACATCTGATACATTGCGTCCAGTTCTGGGCCCCTCTGTTCAAGAAGGGCAGAGAACTGCTTGATAGAGTCTGGTGCAGAGCCACAAAGATGATTAAGAAACTGAGGCAGCTGGGTCTCTTTAGCTTGGAGAGGAGACTGAGGGGTAACCTCATTAATGTTTATAAATACATAAAAGGCGAGGGTTAGCAGGATGGAGCCTGGCTCTTCTCAGTTATGTCCAATGACAGGACAAGCGGCAATGGGTGTGAGCTGGAGCACAGGAAACATAAAGAAAAACTTTTTTACAGTGAGGGTGATAGAACACTGTAACTGGCTGCCCAGAGATGTTGAGGAGTCTCCTTCTCTGGAGACATTCAAAACCAGCCTGGATGTGTTCTTGTGTGACCAAATCTAGGGGATCCTGCTCTGGCAGGGAGGTTGGACTAGATGCTCTTTCAAGGTCCCTTCCAACCCCTGCCATTCTGACAATATGCTAGCATTGGAAAAAAGACAGACACAAAAGCCTTAACAGGCTGCAAAGTGCCTCACAGAAGCAAGCTAAAGAACAAAAACACCTCTTCTGATTTCAAATTGGGTAAACAGATCCTATGTTTGATAGTGTTTAACAAGTTTGTACTAATTCTCAGTTGCATTTTTTGAGGAGTTGTATTTCTGGTTTGCTTTTAAAGAAGGTAAAAACTAACTGCTTTCCACAATTTCAGCAACACTCGCATGCTCCTTTGCTGCTCATCCTCTACTGTTAATGACAAGAAGTACTATGGCCTATTTATGGCTAAACAAAATAGACACTAGAAAACTTTAAAATGTCACTAATATTACTAGATTATATTCTAAATACACACCACAGCATTGAAACATAGCAGCAGATGCTTCACATTTTGCAAACTAGAGGGCTACTGACTTGTAGCAAAAGTCAGTTACGTGTTGATATTTACTGCCTATTGTGTATATGGCATTCCACTACTTCTAAATATTTACCGTACTAAATAACAGACTTCAAGTGGGAAGTTTATATCAGCCACCACAAGGGCTTGTGACATTTTGCTACAGTAACACTTTTGTTCATATAAACAAAGGTGACAATTTCCATTCTATTTTCAAAATAAACTTGTACTTATTCTTTCATAACCTCAGTGTTTCCTATATGTGTGTTTCATCTACATTTACTGTGGAGGAGTGACACATATACCTTACCAAACATCTATTTATTTATAGTACAACTGTTATCTTTCACTGAGAGGCCAAGATACATGGATATGTTTTTACTTTGAAAAATCCCAAGATCATGCTCTGTGTACCTCAACTCACAGCAAGTACACACAATCCTTGTAATATGGCCCACATTTTATGAACATTTTATGGCATTGAGTTTCACACCAGTCCACATTCAAACTTGGAATGCACCAAAGCTGAACGGCACACGTGAAGTGTCAAGGAATGAGAGAGCAAAGAGGATGTTGTCAACACAGTTGAACGTGGGAGCTGATTAAGTACAGTGTATTATCTGCTCTGGAAGGGCAACCAGCCCTACTACAGTGTCGAATGAGAAATCTGGTTGACCTTGACATTACGTCTGTGCCTTACTGTCTCCAGAGGGACACAGTATCTCTACTACAACGAGCAAACAAAAACCAGAGCTCTGACAGTTAATGCAGGCCTTTGGGGCATTTCTGCCCTCAGCAGTTTCAAAACCATATTCCATGAAGCCTCACCCAGAAATAAAAAAACTTGAATAGGTCTTACAGGTTAGTATATTAAAAAAATAAGTACCCAAAAGTAAACTGAAAAAGAGTCCAGACCTTTGCGTTTAAGGGTGTGACCCTGCCCGACTCCTCAGCTGCAGGCAAGGACACCTTCCCGGTGTCCTCCTTCTTAGGAGACACGGCAGGGGAGAATCCCACAGCTGGCCCAGAACGGGTCGCTTCACACAGCGCGTTTCCCCTACAAGGGGCCGGGGCTCACCCGGCCGGCGAAGCCCCGCGCCCGGCAGCCAGTCCCGGCCTAGCTGCTGTCACTGCGGGGGAGCGAAGGGTCCGGCCGCCACACACGCGGAAGCGCCACGACCGCCGTCACGTGCCGCCCCCAGCCCGCTCCCGCCGCCCACCCCCACGACGCCCAGTCAGCGCGTTGAAAACAGGNNNGGGACACCCACCCCACCCCCTTCCTCAGCGCCGTATTCCCGGCCTACCCGCTAGGTAGTTGGTCCACTTGTAGAGGATCCCCTCCATGGCTCAGAGCCCCGCACTGGGCCACATCCTCCTGCTCCGCCGCGGGGAAAGGGCGGCCGCGGGGGTGAGCGCTGCCCTGCCGGCCCCGCCGCTGCCGCTCCCTGCACGCCGAAGCGGAGACGGAGCCGCTCGGCTCAGGCGCGGCAGCAGCGGCAGCCCCGCGGGGCGCTCCGCATCCCCCATGCGCGCCGGGACCACTGCAGGCCCCGGCACAACTACCTATCCCCCTCAGCGCTGTCTCCCGGCATCCCTTTTACTTCCGGGGCGGAGGGGGCGGTCCCCAGAATCGCCCGTCCCGCCGCTGCGTGGCCCTCGGCCCGGGGTGGCACAGGCCCGGCACCTCGGCCCGTGGGGACAGTGCCACGCCAGAGGCCACCTCGGAGCGACATGGGTTGCGAGCTGCCCCTGCTCGCCTTGCTGCTGGCCTCGCTGGCGGCTCCGGCGTGGTCCGAAGGGAGCTCGGCGGCGGCGGCAGCGGAGGTTAAGGTCGAGGTTCTGTACTTGCCTGAGGCTTGCAGCCCCAAGAGCAAGAAGGGCGATCTGCTGAACGCGCACTACGATGGTTTCCTGGCCAGCGACGGATCCAAGTTTTACTGCAGGTGGGCTCCAGGCACCGAGTGCGGTGCGGGGAGAGGTGGAGCCTGGGCCAGCGGTGGACGTGGCACGGCCTTCCCACCCCCAGCACCATTGGGTGCTGCTCACCCGGCCGAGGTGCCGTTCACAGAGTGCGCCGTGTCCCCTAGGCTGGGTATTGGAGACCCACTGTGAACACAGCTTGGGGCCCACACTAACCACGTACTAGTAATGCTCCCCCATCTCAGCCTTTAGTTTTCCCCAGCCAAGTGTTGAAATGTGTGGGATTTACCTAGGGCAAATAAGAACCAGTGCTGAAGTAAGTTGGGAGGGAACCAGCCCGCTTGAGACTGACAGCCGTCGCCGGTGAAGGGGACCGACTGGGAGGGTCGCTGAGATCCTGCAGCCCCCTTGACCTGTTCCCTGCCCTTGTATCATTGACATTTAAGACTTATATCACTTGACATTTAAGAGAAAGTCAATAGAAGATCCATGTTAACTTGCATTTTTTGGCTGGTCCTTCTGTAGTGGGGCTACCCAGACCAGAGACGGGCTTAGGGTTCAGGCACTGAATATTTAAACTGAACGTAGTGGTGAGTGGGCATACAGTACTGCAGCCAAGACTGATAGCTTCCCCTCAGCACACCTCTGTCCCGTCCCATCCTACAGTGATGTGAACTGCTCAGTTTTCACTTCCTAAGCAGTGAACTGCTCCCAGCGCTGTGTTTCTTGCAGACTTACTTCAGTGTCACTTTGTTTTGGCATGCAGTGCATATGATCAGGAAGATTGGTTGGTTTAGTATTAAGTCAGTTTTTTTACTTGCTTGTTTGAGGTAGTTCTATTTCAAATGGAGGATGCTTCTTATACATTTCAAGATTTGACCTTAATTTCAAATATAGACAGAAACACAAGTTCTTCCACATGTTAAAAAATTACTAAATTTACTATTACCCACTCGAAATTCTTTTTTTAACAGTCGGACCCAAAATGAAGGTCACCCGAAATGGTTCGTTCTGGGTGTTGGACAAGTCATAAAAGGGTTAGATATTGCTATGATGAACATGTGTCCTGGAGAAAAACGGAAAGTGATCATTCCTCCATCATTAGCTTATGGAGACCAAGGATATGGTAAATAAGAATTTTTAATACTAAACTTCGTCTTTCTTGTTTTAGCCTTTCAGATGTACAATTATTGTAAATGACCATAAGAATTGGTGCTCTGGAAGTTATTTTTGGAAGTCCTGAAGGTGACAGCTGCAGCTGTGCAGCCTAATCCTGCTCCTTCCTCTTCAGTTTAAGTAGCCCTCATCACAGGCCCACCCAGGCCTTGCAGTTTGCAGCAGAATTCAGTAGTACATGGCACCTTATGTTTTTTTCCAAATATTGCCTTAATACAGACAGTGAAAGGAAGATTTCATTATTCATATCAGCAATGTTTGTCTTAATCTGTATATATAATGGTTAGTTTCTATTGTTTGATTCCTACTTGCTTAGCCTTTGGATGACATTTTGTGTCTCCCTAAATGGAATTTAAACCAGAACATGCCACAGAATAAATCTAAATATAAATATTTTTTGAAAAATACTGCTTACAATACTTACTAATTGCAAGAGCACAATGCGTGAAATCTCATTTCAGCGAGCAGTCTCCTTCAAAAAAAACAAGAGTTTTATGCAGCAATTCAGCACTCGTAGATAACATAAATTCTTCTCTGACTTTGGGGTAGTAGTTTCTGTGAAAAGGTAGCTCCTGCTTTGTTACAGTTATTTGGTAGTGTGGTGCTATGTCAGAATTCCATGCACCAGTTTTGCCTACAGTTCCCTTGTAGCCCATGAAGTTTACTAGGACTAAATTTTTCCCCTTGAGCAAAATGTTTAATAAGTAAGTCTTCCAACAGCAAGGAGAAGCAATGAAACAAATAAAAACATGTTCTTTAATAGTGTTAACTGTTTGTTCTAGGTAGCACTCCAAGAAAGCATTATTTTCCTACAGCACGCCTGTCCTCTGTCTCAGCATCCTCCTGCATGCTGGCGAAGATGCCTACTTAATCTTGAATTAGAAAAGGTGCATGTGGCTTTCTAAATCTTTACATATCTTTCCTCTGTCGGTATGTATATTTGTAAACTACTGGCACTAAATTCCAGTGTAGTGTCTTTCTTTCCTAAGTACTATATAAACTATGATTCGTATTCAGATATATTTAAACCTTAAACCTTAAACATGTTTGAAGCTTGTAAGGATAAGATCTTTTGAACTCTGAAACCGGTCATTCTTAGTATGGATGTTTTATGTGAGTAGTGTAATAGTTTTGTTTAAAGTAGATTCTTTAGTTTTCCTTCAGTTTCTGAAGGATGAGTACACCAATCCCTAGTGTTCTGTGATTCTGTCAAAATTCCAAGGTTACAATGTCATGCTCACTGGCTTTGGCTATGAATAGAAGCAAGCTTGCATGTTCACATTTTAGATTTACACTGCATGATTTCTCGCTGCTGTTTCGGCTTTAATTTTAGACCTTGATTGGCTCTTAGGGCATCTGATCAGTTCTTTTTTTTTTTTTTTACACCAGATGCTTATTTTTGTAGGCAAAATTTTGTGTGTTTATGGCAGATATCAGAAAATGCTTTGACAAAGCAATAATGAAGTCTAACATGTTTCATTTCTTCAGAGAACAGACAAAAGATTGCTGGGTTATTTTTTTAATGAATCGGATGACTTAGATTGCTTCTTTTCAATGAGATGTATGTTTTGAACACTATTTTATGTAAAGTAAGTTGGTAAAACCTGCCTTCTTTCTTCAGACAGAAAATATATTGGACTAGATGATCTTTCGAGGTCCCTTCCAATCCGTAATGATTCTGTGATTCTATGATATGAACATTGGTGTGTTATTTTAAATGAGAATGGAGATCCTTAATAAAAGCAAGAATCAGTCTCTTTCTTACCAATCATATGATAGTAAGCTCCATCATATGACAGCAGGTAAAAGAGTGAGAAGCAGAAATAACTTGGGTTTTATGGTAACACAAATCCTTCTCTTAAGTTTTGAAAGTGCCTGAATTGGTACGAACAATAGAATTTAGTTTCACGGAAGAATATTGTTTGCAAATCTCTCTCAAAAGTATTAATCTAATGCAGTCTGAGCAAGACGCTGTGTAATACTTAAATGCAGAGTTTAATCTGAATATTAACATAGCCTTTAGTAATAAAAAAAAGACAGTTTAGACATGAGTTTATCATATGTGTGATCTCTGATCATACTGTCTGGTTTCTTAAATGCTTTTTTTTCTTATAGCAAAGGGCAAGATTCCACCTAATGCAACACTGATCTTTGAGATTGAACTTTATGCAGTCAATAAAGGACCTCGCAGTGTTGAAGCATTTAATCAAATAGACAAGGACAGCGACAAAAAACTCTCTCAACTTGAGGTAAATGTAACTATTGTTGGATGACTTCTGTATTTATAATTAAAATAATTAAATATATTTAATAACTGTAATGTCCATATAAATTTTGCATAGAATTTAAATCAAATTAATATATAATTAGTATAGATATAAATAATATGTAATTATAATGTTCGTATCATGCATAGGTATGGTTGCATCAGTGTTATCTTTACATGAGCGGCCTCAGCTGCACTTTGTCATGTAAAGCTTCTGTATGCGTACAGAAACTACACTCCAGTGTTGAAATTTGCTTTGATTAATACATAAGTATGGCTCAGACTTGCTGGGAATTGGCTCTAGACCTGTCTACACTGGAGTCACAATAACATATATATATACCTCAAGTGCTTTTGAAAATAGCTAGTGACAAAAGCCACAATGGTTGGACTTTATTCCTTTTCTTCTAGATAAGCCAGTATTTGAAAGAAGAATTTGCAAGGGATGGCAAAAAACGTCCTCCTTCAGTTCATGATGAAGTATTAGCTGATATATTTAAGAAGAATGACCATGATGGAGATGGCTTCATATCAGCAAAGGAGTACAATGTCTACCAGCATGATGAACTCTAAGAACTTAAAAGACCTCTGTCTCTTCTAGACACTGAATTTTATATAATAAAATACTTTTTCACTTTTTTTGTTGTTGGGTTTTTTTTGTTGTTTTGATAATGGCATCTTTTTATATCTGTTAAGATGACTGTAAAAAATTGTATTTTCAGCATTTAACTAATAAAATGTATGAGAGATCTCAAAAGAGCTTCTGGTTTTATTTCTATAATCTGTTCTTAGTGGTTCCTGTGTCATGTCCTAACTTACTGTTGCTCAGTAGTCTTTTTCACTATAAAGTACTGATGAAAATAATTTTATCATATCAGACACAACAAATGGTTTCAGTACCTTTCGAGGTAGTTAGAATATAACAGGCAAATATTTCTCAATTCCCTGTAAAATGAAAGGGAAAAACAGAATCCCAGGAAGGTAACGCTCTTAAACCTCCACAGTCTTCTAGGCTACCTTCTTAAGGAATTGCCATTTCTAGCAGATTTAACTATAAAAGGCCTTAAAATAAATTAATGCTGTCTATGGCACATCAAGATAAATATTTTAAAGGTGCTTAATCACTTTGACATAATATTAACATGAATAATTTGGTGTTCATTAGAATAAGGAGTGTTTTTAAACTTCATTTCACTATGTTCGCTCGTTTATTCAACACCAAGTTAAAAGTCCGCGCTATCATGATTTACTTGGATGAGGTAGAAGATGATGGAAGATTATATAAACAAAAGTAATCATCTGGGCATCATTCTCATTTCCCTCACTTTGTAAAGACCAAAGAAGTAGCAATGGTTAACAGGCAGTACCTCAAGCTGGTTAACAGCTCTGCTGATCCAGATGTCATCACAATACGTGTGTATCTTACTTTTCTCATGTGAAAAGCAGTGCCAGTATTCATTTCAACATGTAATAATGAGATGTACAAAGTGAAGGTGGACAGCACAAGTACACAAGCATCCATAGCTGGGTTATCCTTAAAGTAATTGTAAAAGGTGGAGAAACACTTTTCAATTGTTTTCCCAGTGTAAAATAGCAGGGGAAGAGCTTCAGCAGTGGACTGACCGATGGCACTTCCAGTCTTGGAGCTGGATGCAATTCCACAGTGCCATCAGGTGTTTATATTCTCATCAGCACAAACTTAATTTTCTGTGGTCGAGATCTACCAGTTAAAGACCTTAGCCCCTGAAGAAATGTTAGAAGGATGTATTTCTGTTATTTTGGTAAGTGTCCAAAACATCATCTGCTACACAATGTTTTTCTGAACACAAAGAAAGGAGTCAAGAGCAGCTGTGACCTAAAATGCAGATGCAGAAGGTGAACTGCATTTAGATTACTTTCTGGGAATCTAAACAAACTGTTCATGTGGTAATGGCATCCTAATATGAAATGCCTATCTCTAGTTTTAGTTGTTCCCTTTTGTAAATGAAACATTAGACTGAGCTAAGTTTTAGCATGTGTTTTAATCTGATACTTAATTAAACTTTCACGAGAACACTAAATTATTTACGAAGTTTTTACCATTAGAAGCCCGTGTAGATACATCAGCATTTGGGGTTTAATAAGTTTATGTAAACAACTTAAAGTTGGGTCTAGAATGCATTTTTACCTTATGAAAATACAGATTAAAAGTACATTTATTAGCTACGATTATGAAAGGAGACAGTTCAAGGAAGAAGAAAAGCAAAGTGAAGGAATGGATGAGGGCACTTCCAAGTAAAAGGTGAAGCAAGTCATTTGGAAGATAATGTTTTGCACTGTCACTAATTTGCATTTCAACGATTTGAGTCATAGTTACTCACTGTGAAAAGGTTGTGGCACAGTTACCCCCATGTCTATGACAACAGGCACTTACCGAGCGCAGTTACTTTACTCTCTTATGCCAGAGGTCAAAACAGGGCACAGCATGCAGCCGTACGTACTTTTGCCCGTTAAAAGAGCACTCTAGGCATCCGTAGACTGTCTCCCTTTTAGAACTTCCCATTCTACTAAGGACACAGGGACCTTTGGGGATGTTGTTGTTAAGTAAATTAATTCGGATGTGCGACCCTTCTCTGAGATAGCTTGTAGAGAGATCAGTCATGCTCGCAGCTTTCTCATAGTAATCTGTTAGAATGTCCTCCAAGTAAACATCAGAGCTAACAATGGTCTCCACCGCTCTTCTTTCTGAAAAAGAAAGAACACACGTAAAAAGCAACCAAGGATTTTACATTATGAACAGTTTACAAACCAGTCTGTCAATCTAATTGTGGAAATAACAAATGATTCATAAAACCATTTCAAACATGCCATGGTGTAGATTGCTGCCCATCAAAAGCCCTGGGTCATGGAAAATTTTCTTGGATTTGCCAAGACACTGACAAAAGCCAGGCAATTTTTCTGTATGACCTATATAAGTGCCTTTTTAGAAGTTGTGCACTGAAAAGATAGACACCACACAGACTTTTGAAAAATTGGTGCCAAATCAAATCACAGCTGGGTACTCATCTGTTTGGCCATTCTTATTTTCCCATCACTAGTGCGATTTGCTAAACACTGTAGACTCACTCCTTTTTTTCCTGGTATTTACAAAAACACTCGACCGATACTTAAAAGGTTTGGAAAACAGTGGAGAATTCCACGTTGATGTCCTTGTAGGTTGCAGAGTATCCAAACATCCCAGGAAGAAAGCAGTTTTGAAACTACCCATCTTTTTTTTTCTCTCTCTTCAGGGACTGAATAATTTTGCTTGGATGACAAACTTTCAGGCAGCTACAGTTGCTGAGCTGTATCATACCCTCTGAAGACTTATTCCCTTGTGTAGACTGGGGCAACACTGAAGGCTTGGTCCACAAGCCATAAATCTGTATTTTAAGATCTTTAGAGTTTTAATGAACAGCAATATTAAAAATTTGTTATTTGTGAAAGAATCAGATTCCCAAATCCAAATTTTAATAACTTTACAATCATTTCAATAGACAAGAAATTAAGAAGTGCATTTTCCATAAAAATTTTCTCCTTTACATGTTTATCTTGAACACAAATTACAGAAAGAAAAACACACTCTTCATGCACTAACTAAGGTATTTGGATATAAACATCAGAAAATCATACTTCGGTGGAACAGATTACTCTTTAACCTCCGTAATTTGGTGAGTGAAGATGATGCAGATTTCTCTTTTTCAAATCCTCCTTTTGAAATTGGAGTCACACAGAGTTCTGTATAAATTAAAATAAGTTTTTAAAAGAACAAAACATAAAAGTAATAGCTGCACAACAGTTAGTCTAGTTTAGCTTTCCTGATGTTTTTAATGGCTAGTAACATTTGTTAATGCAAGTCTGCACACAGTAGTAGCCCAGAGAATTCAACCGATCCAATATGAATTTTTAAATGATGGCTTTCAACATATATAATCAGGGATTGGTTTGGCTTTTACAGGCTTTATGGTCATACCAAGGGGCTACCATAGTCCATATATAAATTATATATATAATGTAATAGGATAATACAAACGAAGTCCCACTTCTGAATGAGAAACAATGGTGGCTTTGAGTTCCACCGTCACCTCTTCCAACACTGAATCACCTACTAAACTATTGTTAAAAATAAAAGCAAATAGTAGCTAAGATTTCCATCCACAATTTAAAAGAAAACCTTTAAAGTGGCAAATCATCCATCCACTACAGAGAACTGAAAAAAACCAAGTTTTAAACTTTATCAACTTTATCTCATTAACTACATAAACTGACTTCATTGATTGTCTCACTCATCAGGACTTCAGCAAACTCAATTGTGCATGTACGTACAGCATCGCATAGAAGGATGAGCATCGTGAAATGGATGAACACAATGAAATGGGAACATTTCCAAAGTATTTAAGTGAATCTAAAGATTAATACCATGCTGTATTAACTCTTATTTTTAGTCCAGTAATTATGCCTGGTTTAGAGACTGACTAATGTTTAGAGTGTATTTAAAGAAGGGTAAAGGTATCTCGCAGTCCAATGAAAAGGTGCTTTACAATTCCTGCCACAGAAGGAATGTCAGGGTCCAAAAGGGTGCAAAGTTATTTGCAGCTTCTAAAACACAGAGCCATAGAGAGCTGCTCAGGTAACCTCCCAAGTAAGGTCTTTTATCTTGTGATTTACAGAATGCCACAACATTACAGAGTCAGGCAATTCCTGAAACACTCGAATGACTCTCACGGATGTTCCTGTATTTGAGTACACACAAATCTGGTGGTTACGACTTCACCATTACTCTAATTACTGGGAGGTTTTGCATTTCATGTTATCAAGAACCAGATCAAACCCTAACGTTGAGTTTCTTGTTTGTTGCAAACAACATTGATAACACTGAAAACGCAATAGGCTACGCTGCCATCAGTGCAAACATTCTAAATGCATAAGCGTTGTCCTTTTCCCAAAAGGATAAAACTTTACAGGACCTATGCAGTAAATTTAATGTGGGATTTAAAAAAAAAAATCCATGAAATTGCCCCTCAACTATTAAAACGTTTCCATGACAGACTAGTACCTGCCTTGTTCAGCTTCTTGAAAGCTGCTTCCGTTAGAAAGTCGGACTACGCCTGCACGTGAAACTAAGACATAGCACTGTATGAAATCAAGGCTTATGCGTATCAAGAGCAAGAAGACTGTTTTAAAAAATCATAAACCATCATAAGAAGCAGCGGTAATGACAACAATAACTCACCAAAGTTACCATCCAAATGGATGTAAAGTTCAAATACACTAAAAGCAATAGTTGTATGCGCAGGAAATACAATGGCTTTGTCCCGCCCTTTAGAATTCTGGTCTTCAATGATGTGAAACTGTAATTCAGGAAAGCATCAAAACAAAAAAGGGTTAGACATTGAAACAGAAAAGATATAATATCCCGACTGTACATACTGAGAATTATAATTCCAGGAGGAAGCTTTGAAATTGAAGAGAACATGTCACAATTAAATAATTTTACGTTACAGTCTTTGCGTTTTAATAAAGTGTGACGCAGAGGTCCTGAATTAGCCCACAGCACCCACTGAACATTAGGCGGATGGTTTATAAATACTAGCACTGAGAAGTGTGCAGAAGACGTGTACGTTCGATTATTCAAACGCACTAAAGAGAGAAAGGGAGGAAGAACATAAGACAGGGAGTGAGATGACAGCCCCTGAGACCGTAACAAGCTGAAGGTCTAGTGTGTTGGATTAACGTAAGATGATGTAGTATTGAAAGACAGGTTAGATGTTTATTGGCTAGTCAATCTAAGACGTACTAAACTCCATGTTTTCCAATGAGGCTTCACTGGAAGCAATGGCTCATTGTCTAGCCATCCTGCCGTGCATTTTCCATCCCTCAGTCATAGAAGCGATACCAACAGGCGGCCAACTTCCAGTTCAGTTTACATCAGTGCAATCACACTGATTTGTTTCAGATTTTTTTGGAGCATACATGAGTAAAAATGCAAGTAACTACAACAACAAGATGTATAAAAATGAGCTTTTTATGTCTATTCGTTCAAGTTCGAAAACTTTTTCAAACGTATTTACCCTCATTGTCTCTCCACGCATTCCGGTATGGACGGTTAAGGAGCACTGCCTTGTAGTTCTAATACTTTCCATGACCACGCACAATATTTCCAACCTACTTTTTCTGGATTGATGGACTAGACAATGATCGAAGTTTATTTTTCTAAAATCAAGAGAAAGGAAATCAGAAACGATCAGCAATTTACAAAGCAGCTAATAGAATTAGTAAGTTTAAAACTGCAAACATATCAGCATGACTTCTGTCTCTTAGCTGTAAATCAACTAACCAAGGAGGTCTCTTAAAATTTAATACTGATTTTCAGTATTTGGGAACAGAGCTACTAAAAAATTAGATCCTGGAAAATTCCAAATCTGTACATCCAATATTTTTCTTACTAACACTAAGGAACAGTCAACACAACCTAACTAATATTTTCTTTTAAGTTATATAATTCATGTCAATCACAAATAATTTATGACAAATAGATGGTAAAGGCAACAGCTGTAACCTTTCTGCTTCTGAAAAGCTGCTGCTGGGCCACAGGTTGACCATGAGCTAGCAATGTGCCTTTGTGGCCAAGAAGACCCATGGTCTCCTGGGGTACATGAGTGTGGCCAGCAGGTTGATCTTCTGAGGTCTCTTCTGACACCTATCATTCTCTAGTGCTGTGTGATTCTGTGAATGTTTCTGATAGAAGCCTAAATGATGCTCATACAGGTTGTCTCAGACTAAAAGCTGGTTAACATGAGTGTGTCAATTTTAGCTGAAAAGCCTACAGCAAATACAAACATGGAACGGTCATCAAACAAGTGAAAAGTAAGAGAATTTCTACAGACATTAGCTCTTAGCCTATAACATTGAAAATTTTTGTCAGGAGACTCGGACCTCTTCCCTGCCCCATTATTAGTGATAGTGTTGAGAGGTAACGCAGATATTGGGAGAAGGCAGGTAGAGAACAAGAGAGGTAATGGGTACAAAACTACATGCACTGCCCAGCGAATAACTACAAGGACACAGTATGTACTTGAAAATACCAAATGTCACGTCATGCACAGTAAATGGTTTGCTGAGGTGCAACTCGGGGATTCACTGCGATGACACCGTGGCCAAGGAGGTGTTTAAGGAGCGAGTGGACACGGCGCTTAGGGATCTGGTCTAGCAGCTAGATAATAGGATAAAGGTTGGACTTGATGTCCCTGGGGGTCCTTTCCAGCCACGATGATTCCGTGATTCTGTGACGTTTTTTGAAATATAAACTAAAGAATTGCACCTGGAACAGTCACACTACATTTTTAGGTATCTGGCACTACAGGAACAGCAAGGCTGGTTTTAGTGTCCAGAGCTCAACATGGGTGTTGGAAAAATGGAGACTGCATTTAGAGACGAGCCACAGAAGGTTATGAAAAAATAAAGTAGATAAACTTGCTTTGCTTTTAAAAGAAATGGCTATGTGATCGCCTCATAAGACCTTGAAATACCTGGAATTGCGATCATACAGATAGTGCTCTGGTTCTTCAGATGATGGAAAAGAAATCTATTTCTGAAACCTGAATTCAGATAATGTAATTTGAAGTAAATTTCAGATTTTCAGTAGTATGGAATATCAGATGGTGCCTGCTATTCACTGGCTAAACCCAACCAAAACCTGAGCACTTCAGTTAGGTTGGACCTCACTGTGTGAAATATAATTACAGAAGCAGAAAACAAAATGTATAATGTAACCTTGAAGTAAGTTCTTTAAGTAATGTTGGTACTTCCACCTCGTGTTTTGTCACTATGCCAAAGGAAGCTTTAAAGGCAATAGAATCTGATCCAGCAATATCGAAACCAACATCGTCCATTATCTGATTTCCTCTTCTACCATTAAGCGAAACGTCTGATTTGTCTTCATAGTTCAGCAGCTGGTAAGATGAGATACCTGAGTAAGAGAAGATAACCATGACAAAAGAGAACCATAACCATGGTGAAAAGCCTGGACACGGTGTTTTTACACAGCTTTACGTGTATTTGCAGCAGGGCACTTCCAGTATTTTACAAGACAGCAGTAATCGGTACCGTACTGTTCCGACGGTGCTTAACTACTTTGGTGTGGAATTCGGAGATACTTTGAGCACTTGTTTATCAATGTTACTACTGATGGTTAGTGGCAAGAGAGTGCCTAGGGGTCTGAGGGATTTCTGGACCGGCAGAGTTGTGCCTGTGCTCGTGTATGTGACACGTCCTGGGCATGAAGCAGTTGGTTTTACATGATTGTGCTTATTATTCTTGTAAAGTCCTTATCCGGGTAAGGGTGCTGTAGGTGCTTGTGTAAATTAGACACGCAGTGTGCCCAGCTGGCCACGAAGGTCAACGGCACCCTGGCTTGTATCAGAAATATCATGGCCAGAAGAAGTTATTGTGCTCCTATACAACAAAAGGGTAGCTGCCAAAGCCTTTTTATAATCCTTTATAACAAATATATTTCCATTATAATAGCAGAAAAAGCTTAGAACACATTGCTTACCAAATTAAAAAGAGTAGAGCAGGTAGAAGACAGGGATTAGGCATCCAAATGCAACCATATACATTTGAGAATCTGGGTTTCACTCCTTTTCTTTTTATCTAAAACTTCAAAGCTTTTAAGATAAAGGGACATTATATAAAGTCATCTGGTATGAAACCTGTTTGGCTTCTGACAAGAATAATTGAGTGACTTTTCCATAATGGTAAAATATTGCGAATGCCTCTTTGTCACAAAAAGATGGAATTCAGTTACCAAGTTATTTGCTTACATGCAAGGACAACAACTTCCGCACACGATGTCTAACTTTCACAGGAAAGACTATAAAGTTTTGATGACACATTTTGAGAGCTTTTTCTCAGGCTCTTTAATGTGATTTTTTTCCCATTTTTTTTCATTCTGCCTTGTCCTAAGCGTAAGACACGTAGGATTAGAAGGAGCCCAATATTTTTCATCATGCTTACATCCTGGAATGACCCTTCTGCAGAGTCAATTGGTCTTTCTGGTTTCTGCTGCTTATACTGGTTTGTCTTGGCAAAGTTTTACTGAATGCAATTGTTGATCAGTTAATAATGTGATAAATGCCATTGTTAAAATGAAGGCTTTTCAAAAGAAAGTACAGCAGTGAAACTGTTCAGAAAAAACAGCCCACAGATATGAATTACACAGACATTTAAGACTAGTTGGAGGCCTGTATCTAGTGGAGTGCCCCAGGGGTCAGTGCTGGGACCAGTCCTGTTCAATCTATTCATTAAT
>JAOXOE010000602.1:11184143-11197618 GCA_028565055.1 Phoeniculus purpureus
TCAGTGGGACCTGGACAGGCTGGAGAGCTGGGCAGGGAGAAATTTAATGAACTCTAACAAGGGTAAGTGTAGAGTCTGGCATCTGGGCAAGAACAACCCCAGCTACCAGTATAGGTTGAGGACTGACCTGCTGGAGAACAGTGTAGGGGAAAGGGACCTGGTGGTACTGGTGGACAGCAGGACGACCATGAGCCAGCAGTGTGCTCTTGAGGCCAAGAGGGCCAACAGCATCCTGGGGTGGATCAGAATGGGGGTGGTTAGCAGATCGAGAGAGGTTCTTCTCCCCATCTACTCTTCACTGTGAGACCACATCTGGAGTATTGTGTCCAGTTGTGGGCCCCTCAGTTCAAGAGAGATGTGGAGCTGCTGGAGGGAGTCCAGTGCAGAGCAACAAGGATGATGAAGGAAGTGGAGCACCTCCCTAACGAGGAGAGGCTGAGGGAGCTGGTTCTCTTTAGCTTGGAGAAGAGGAGACTGAGGGCTGACCTCATTAGTGTCTATAAATATATGAAGGGTGGGTGTCAATAGGATGATGGAGCCAGGCTCTTCTCAGTGTCTTCTAGTGATAGGACGAGGGGCAACGGGTGTGAGCTAGAATATAGGAGGTTCCACATAAATATCAGAAGGAACTTCTTCCCAGTGAGGGTGACAGAGCACTGAAACAGGCTGCCAAGGGGACTTGTGGCGTTTCCTTCTCTGGAGACGTTTAAAACCTGCCTGGATGTGTTCCTGTGTGACTTGGTCTAGGTTATCCTGCTGTGGCAGGGGGACTGGACTAGATGATCCTTCAAGGTCCCTTCCAATCCCTAATGTTCTGTGATTCTATAATTCAATTGTGTACCTTTTAATTCTCATAGAATCCTCTCAAAACTTTCTGATATTGCATAGCAAAGGCAATTTAAACAGAGCTAAGGTGTTAACATACTCAAAAAAGATTACAAATGTGGACAACAACTCTTACGGAAATCCACTGACTTCAGTCAGACAGCTGCTGTCAAACGCTCCTGCCTCTGCAGAGTCCTGCTCAGCACCAGGGACTGCTAGCATGGAACAGCTGTACAACTGAGGCTACTTTACACATTTGAGCACACACAGACCGGTGAACATTACAAACAAATGCTGAGTAGTAATTACCAACACACATCAATACATCTGTCGGAAAACAGAAGGCTTAACTTTCAGATTATTTCAGAAAATTGAGATTATTTCTCAAGGATTTTCAGTGTAGTTGATGTGGATTTTACACTTCCCAGAAAGCCCTTCTTTCTTTTTCTTTTTTGACTTGTACTTTTTGTTATAAACACCCATCACATGACTAAGCAAGACATATTTTACTATTATTTGCATACTGAAGAACTATCACGCTACCTGCAAGGTTTAAGCTACGTCTACTCCTTGCATTTAGTAGAAAACAAGCATTTTTCCTCTTTGAACAAAGACAGAAATCTTACCTGCAGAGATTTCTTTCTCCCCTTGAAGAATGTCTTTTAATGTGAAAGGTGTTGAAGCAAATTTAGATTTTTTTGACAGCAAACATTTTCTTTTCTTAATCACAAGGCTCAGAGGTTGGTATTTATCAGCTTCACTGAGGCTGGGCACTGGAATTAGTCTTCCTCCATCACCAACCTGTTTAACAAAGTTTTTTGTTGCAGCAGCAAACATATTATGACATTAGTAACGATGGTAATAGAAAGCTCTCTATCAAGTGGAACTTCCAGATGTCAAGCCCATGTCCAATTCTTTTTACAATGTTCTTTCAAACAAATTAACATGTTTAAAAAAATAGAAAAAGAACTACAACAAAAAAGCCTTCAGGCATATATTTGTTTTTTTAGATCAAGTTGTATTTTGCTTGGAGAGAATCAACAGCACCTTAGCTACCCAGTCTCTACTGTGTATTGGTCAAGAATGCTTCTTTCAAAGACCTGCAGTTAAGATCTCTAATTCTGTACGATGAATAATGAATTACCAGTGAAAACTGATAGGGAAATGGTTGCCCTTTCCCTGGCAGTTTGATGGCACTGTTTGTAAAAACAATTTTATACTCTTAGAAGACAGTAACTTCTGCAACCCTTAGCTTCCTGTTAGAGTTACTGGTGTATTACTGGTTTGGGGGTCTTTGCTCACCCTGAATTCTAGTGTCTTAACAGCAAAGCAGTCAGGGTGCCCTCCAGGAGACTGCCTGAATTACACATTCATGAAAGCTGGTCAGTTTGCTGAGCAGGTGTCGCCTTTCAGTAAGCGGTTGCATAACCCACCTGTGAAAGCTCAGCTGGTGAGTGAGGGGTGAGGAGGTCTTTGGGAACTCTTGGGCAGAAACACAAGGTTAGAGATGGCTGGGGCTGGAGTGGAAACAGCAGTGAGCTTTCATTATATGTTGTTATTCTTCTACACACTCAGCTGTCTGTGACCCAAGGGCTAGTTTTGGGACAGGTTAGCTGCACGTATTTGGTTCTGACTACTTAGAAATACACTAAATTATTATAATTATGACAGTAATAACATCCTCCTGAGTAGGTCTTTACTGTGGATTGTGCTAGATCCCCCCCAAGAGCTAACAGCAGTGGGTGTTAACTATGAACAGTTCAGAATTTTGATGTTTACATTCTGTGTGATTTTCTAACATCCTACTGAAATGAACCTGGAGGACAATCCTGCTTTCTGCGTAACCTTTGAGTGCTTTCTAGTTATTTGGTAACTCCACAATGACTTTTATCATTTCTCATCCTACATTACCCATGCAGAAGTGGTGCAGGTCCACGCAAGCTACAGGCTAGTCTAACAAACTGAAAATGTGGAATTATCGTACTGATTTCTATGAAGACATTTTGAATAATCTAAATATTACTTTAATGTTTCTTTAATCCACATGAACTGATCTGATTTTGTTTCTTGCCAAGTCAACCATACCATAAAACTAGTGCAATTAACCAGTCAGCTGAGGAGAGAAGTCTTGTGTTAACTGACTGGATAAACCGACTTGGTTATTTGTTTAATAACTTTCAAATATGCAAAAAGCCAGGGTCAGTTGCTAGACCACCTGAATTAAGTAACTTTGAACTATCTTTTACATTTACCTGCAGATCTTCACAAAAGAAAGAGTGCAAGAATTTAAGACCTAACTCCTCCAAAAGTAAAATTATACTGAAAAAATTACTTGCTAAATTCAATAATTATCCAGTAGATGGCATGAGCGTTTTCCTAGAGAGCAAGAATTTGCGCAACATAGGTTCTGTTATATTTCAGAAGATTATAAAATTATCAATGTATAGCATGAAATATGGCCATTAATACTTATATGCTTTCATGGGGTTTTTTGCCACAGTACTTGATTGGGGGGGGGGGAGGTGTTTTTGGAGAGGTAGAACTTGTCTAGAGATTCTTTTGTATAAGAAAAAATAGCTTAACAGCATGACTTACATCACTTTAGAGTTGCAAGTGTGAAGACAGTACCGCTGTCACGCTGAATTCCTGGTCTAGCATTTTGCTGGAGTACTGGAGCTACTTGGCATAATGCAGCGACTGCTGCTCCAAAAGCACTGCGGTATTTGGAGACCTTTTTTGGGAAAAAAGTACGTTAAAGCAAGATGAGGGTTTTCAGCAGAATGAGCGTCAGCAGAGATTTTTCCATGTTGGATTTCTTTATTATACTGTTCAAGTAGAGTAAAAATTTTAAATTCGTTTCAAATACAATTTTAATTAATTAGCTGCTGCAAAATTTTCGTTTTGTGTAGACTTACTTCACCATGCTCTTGATTTGGAAAAGCAGTAAAAAAATGTAGTCACTTCCTGTGTTTCTTAAACTTACTTTGCTCCTTATGGAAACCTCTCTGAGCAGCAGGATGAATAAACGGTACCAAAATTAAGGAACCCGGAAATTTGAAGTATGTTTTGCTTCTTGTGGAGCCAGATCCTTTTGAATATTCCACTACTATCTGTAGCCTGAGGAAAAAATGTCAATAAACTTCTGAAGGTTTTTAAATGAACTGCCATGTTTTATTTATATTGTACTTCTGTGTATGAACAGCTTATTTGCCAATCTGAATTAATTAAAACAAACTGAATTAAGAGGTGTAAGAAGCAGTGTTGTCCTTTTCTACAGAGATACCAAAAGTCTATCAGTAGGGCTGTTCTAAATTATTTTCAGGATCACTTGTACCAGAGCATTTGGAAGACAGATACACACACTTGCTGTGTTTTCTACGTTAATACTCTTTGCGTTCACAGCTCAAGTAAATTCTGTGGGAGGCTCCACCTATTCTCTGCCATGGCATAGACCATGATGATACATATTCATAGTCCATGCTACAGTACACATGAAAGATGGATCTGCTGTCCAGTAATCCAAATATCAAAAGCTGCACAGTACTATAGCGTTACACATCAAGGATGTGGAGTCAGTTCATCTAACTTCTCTATGGCTGTTTGTTGACAGCAGTCTCCTTCCACCTTCACGTGGCAACATCTGTCATGTTGAACAGCTGGCTCCTTTGCGCCACTTTACTGCTGCCTTGCTAGAGCCACGTGAACGATGCAAAGGAAATACAGTAAGATTCAGGAGCACGTGTTCTGATGATAACGTTATATGTTCTTCTTGCCTTTCAGGTTTCAGACCTTTGTGCACAGATGTGCAGACTACTCTAATCCGTGTTTTATGTGTCCATCTTTAAGTACTTTGATAGTAAGTAACTACCACTGACTAAAGTGTACCAAATACCTCAGCTTTTCGCTTCTTTGTAACTGTTCTTTGTTTTTATTACTATGTATCGTGCCTCTTTCAGCTGACAGTAGTCATTCGTTACATAAACATTGCTGACACAATGAAGCTACTTTCATAATCCAGCATTATTAGCTCGTGCAGACAATCCTGGAAACAACTTAAAGTAGGTTTAATGCTCTTGTCTTTGGAGGATGCAGCTCAAGCGGTCAAATCTCTGTCTTCCAGCAACTGTGAGTGGGTGTATTAGAGGAAGTGAAACTATAGCTGCTGCTGCACCACTGTGCCTGCAGGAGGATTACAAACGAAAGGATTTGTCTCCTGTGATATAGCTCTTGTTATCCATGCTAATCTGTCTGGTGGGCACTCATACAGTCATCACTATACAATCCTTCCTTCAGCAGTTGGCATATTGTGTTCCTTTCTTATGTTCTCCTTATGTTTCAACCTGAGCAGCGTGCTTGAATAGGATTTGTTCAAATAAAATCGCCACTAGCTGTTCCGTGATACTAGGCAATTAACCTCCATCTGCAAAACCTACTGTATGTGGTTGTGGCAATATATCACTTCCCTGAGCTGGACGCTGCAAGAACTGACAGGCATTATAAAGTACTTGATCCAGATCTTTGGATGCAGAGTGTCTATAAACAGACAAAATGAAGTAAGTGTTTGAAAGGCACGCAAGAATTCAGCTTCCTCTTTCGTAACAGCTGCTAACGTTTATTCAGGCTGTCCCTTCTCATGCTGTGGGATTACTTTCTTTATCTTGTTTCCTAATTTTTTTTTTTTCACATGTGTAGGCATAACAGGAAGATACTTCAGCAGTTTCCAGGCACCAAACATTTTGACTGCTGACATAAAAAATATACTTGTCACCCCGCATAAAAATGCAGCCTCGTTAATATTTTTGTGCTAGGCTGGCTGATGAGCCAAATGAAATCAGGACTTGAACTCAGTGTTATGTTACCTCTATGTCTTTGCTAAATGTAAAGCCAGGTCCTCAAAACGAATCTACTCAAAGAAGAACCGAAATGACAGTCTACATCTTAAATTTTACCAGTTAAAAAAATCACCTCAATATCTACGGCAGAACTTGTAGTCCATTTAGGATTTAACAAGTGTAAATATTATCTTTCTCTTAGTTAGATTAAATTTAAAATTCAGTTCCATACTTAAACAATGGGGTTTATGCTATATTAGATTGGTAGTGCTGCCTCATAGGCTTCTTGTGCTCTAATCTGTGCTCAAAGGTTTGCTGGGTTGGGTTTCTTTAATCAATTAAACAATGACATATAGCTTTTCACACTTGTGCTCGGTAATGCTGCTGAGAAACAATTATCAAAAAACGTTAATTTGTTTTGAAAAGCATTCAGAGGAAAAGTAAAGGTACTCAGACAGGAGAACAGAGCTGCTGAATTTTGCTCACAGAATTATTAAACAGGGACTAAGCTCCCAGTGTACAGCCTGGCTCAGAGTATTGGTTTGGGCAAGACCAGTTGGGTACCCTGACACAAGAGAGCCAGCATTGCCTTCAGTGTTGTCTCCACTCTCCGGCAGCATTCAGACTGTGTGAACACTTGTTTCAGCCAGCTATTCAGACTGAATGAACACAGTCTGAACACTTGTTGTCTGCAATGACAGGAAGCAATGAAAACTTTAATTTCTCCTCCCAATCAAATTCTTATTTTCCTCAGTGCTTTTTCATGTTAAATAAAATGCAATTGATTTAACGGCTGAACAACTGACAAGAACACACAATGGAAAAATCCCACATACTGTTATACTTTTGCTAGATGCCAGAAGAGGTGGGTGTCAAGTAATCTTTGTTCATTTCCACACCTCTTCTCCATCATATTAGAGAAGAGCAGGAACCGTTTTCCCTACGCCAGTTCACAACATTTGAGAAACTCCAAATAATTCCAGCTCCATTTAGCCATAAAGAGTAAGTTGAAGAACCCAAAAAGCAAAAGGCTCTTACCAGCTGCAGCATGAAGATAAAACCAGGAACTGCCAAAAAGAAAATTATCTTCTTTGAGACTGCATTTGGTAGCTCCTGCCAGATTTAAAGGAACTGCACAGAGAATCACATGGGAAAAGTTTTATAAAGAATAATTCTGCAGTGGAAAAAGGTTAGAAAGGCAGAGGACGATGCCAGTGAGACGCTGCTCTTTTGATTCTATTGTGATCACTATCTCTGCCTCTCCAAAATCTATTTGTACAACATATAGGAAGAATTTTACAATTCATAGGCAAATTACTCAAGTAGCCAACAAGTAGTTCAACCAGGAACCATTTTCTAAATTGCTTCTTATGTTGATAAATCAGAACACAGATGACAGCAGTTTAAACAGTGTACATTGAGATTTATTAGAACAAGCACTAATAGCAGCAGTGTACAGAGTGATGGAACCAATGTACTGTATGTACTGAACAATAGTAATTACACAATTGCACTTCTTCAGAGATCTCTTAGAAAATGCTTTTCAGTAAACAGTTTCCCAAATCTAGCATTGTTTGGATTTGCCTCTGAGGAAAAAAATACAAAAAATATGCTTTGTTTGTTTGTTTGGTTTTGGTAAGGCATTAGCAACATTCATTGGCAGGCTAAACAAGTCATTTGTACATGCATTTCCCAATTACATTGCGACAGGTAAAAGAGCATCACGTTCCCTCAAAAACTACAACGGTGTTTGTGTTTCTTGGCCACAGCATCCTGGTAAATCCAGCTCAGCCTGATGGAAACAGATGACATCTTTTTGTACATTTTGGAGCACAACATAAACTATAGTATAGCCAAGGTCACCTTTATTTCTTCCCAGAAGCTGTAGGACCTCCTTCAGTTGGAGTTGATGCTATGGGTATTGTGAATACCTCATACACCACTGCAATGAAGTCTTCAGTCAATTTCTTCTGTTTACTTCCCTCCCCCGCACCTCCCTGAATCATGCAGCCAAAAGACTGTCATTAACACTAGCTACAGTATGAGCTTTGTTTTTATTGCATGAGAGGTAGTCAGCGTGAGGCATCACCTGCGTTCTGGTTTACTACAACAGCGTGTTCAAAACCAACTCACAACTGCAAAGATGCAGAAACAGTGTTGCAGCTGCATTACGTGGGAACTTCAAACTGCAGTTCTACTGCACCTCCCTGGCTAGGTTCTAGCTCTGAAGTAGCCAGAGAACTTGATATACCAAAACAAGCAATTCTAGTTATGTGCTAAAGCCTAGGAGAGAGGGGAGGCACTTTCTCACAGTCATGCTTTTCTAGGCTGAGATCAGGAGCACACTCTTAGTTACCCACCCCCTTCTTTTCAAACCTTTTAATTACCTTTTTGACTGGCATACAGTTCTAGAAACCCTCACTCTGGGCCACCGCTATACTGGGGAAAGTTTGGGTAACAGGGATAGGGATTGCAAATATTCTTACAACAAAGCTTGCCAGAGTGAGACGTATGTGATGAACTGCAACCGATCCACTCTCCTGTTCTTTCTTCCATCACTGAGCTTTGCAGAGACACAAAGTTAACTGTTTTTTAAGTACAGCAAGCCCTGGGATAAGGTCCCAAAATGCAAGAGTCAAAGGAAAGTCAAATATATCGCTCTAATTGGCAAGCAGTCAACCTAGTTTTATTTCACAAATTTGTCTTCCACAAGGCAGCGCACAAATTGAGAATTAGGCTTAAGTGTAACTGTGAATTCCTAGGCTTGATTGTGTATCAGGCCTACAGTTAAAACAGATTTGAGCAGGTAGATCATCCCCTCACCTGGAAGCTCACCAAGTTCCATGGAGTACCAACAGCAGCTCAGCCTCAACTGCATAGGTGCTCATTTGTTTAAGCACATAGGAATTAAAACTCAAGTAGTATCAAGCTCGATGTAACCAGGTACATTGCTCTGATTTCTTAGGGATGTCACTGTTGAGCCTTTTTACTTGAACTTGAGCATCTATGTCTTTTAAACTAAATTCAAGGATACTGCAATATTTATGCCTGTGCAAAACCACAGGCCAAGCAGAAGAAGCAGAAAAAAATCTGAGATGTGCATTGCTGGTTAAATTTAGCATGCGAAATACATCTAAAATATATATGATGAGTTATATCCTAAACACGTTATTCCTCCACTGTCAATATCTAGTAACTCTAGACAACAGAACTGGTTTTACACGCAAGATTTGTCCTGAAAGATATCCCAGACTTGTGAATAACAAGCACAAACAAATGCTTTTTCAGGAAAGCAACAAGATCAATCGAGTCTCTTTTTCTAAAAGTTAATTTACTGAATGTACTATATATTTAAATTTTTAAAAGTTGTGATACTTACACAGTCGCTTAAAACCGTTTTCAAAGCAAGTGTTTGCAAATCAGTTTTCTACTGAGTTATTTAGAAATTACAGTATGGACTCATTTTTCCAGCATCCTTTTTCTTCTTCATCTCAACATGGAAGTCCAGAGTCAATGTCTGGGCATAAAATGAAGAGTGCTGCAGGTAGGATTTAATACCATGCTGCTCAAAAAGAATCATAGAATCATCAGGGATTGGAAGGGACCCCGAAAGATCATCTAGTCCAATCCCCCTGCAACATTTGAGTACCTGGGTACATTGTTGTTTTCTTTCTTCCTTCCTTCCTTCCTTTCTTTGTTTCTTTCCCTTATGTAAAAGTTTTCTATTGCTTTGAAACAATAGGAAAATCATTTGTTTGGTGCACAGAGGGACACAAACTTTTTCCAGTTACAGTCTGTTATTTCCCCATAAAACAGACACTGTCTACCCCAGTACTCAAAAGTAGCAGTGGCTCTATAAGTTACTCGTCTAGAAAGCAACTATTTGCCTCTAAAATTGATGCTAAAAACCATGAAGCAAATTCTTGTACACATTTCTAGCTGATCTAATAGCATAATCACAGTGGAAGGGCTCTGAGGACCTCCTCCTACAAGTACGATACATAAGAGTTGTACAAGAAATAAACATACTTGGAGCTTTTTTCTAGAAAATGCTCAGAGATAGAGGCAATCAGCAAAGTGTTCTTTTTAGCTGCTTAGCTTTCAACATTGTGTTATGCTAAAGGATCGGAGCAGGGTTATTTTCCATCTGAAATTAAATGCTGTTAAATGCAACAAAGCTTACTAAGGCAATGTAAAATTGACAAATCACCTAAATATTAATCTTCCAATGGCATTGTCTGGGCAAGGTATAAATGCTAATATTTACTAAATACATGCGCTATGCACTTACGGGATCTAGTTCCACTAAAAACCTGTGATGTTGTTACTGATTCATGTTAACTTTGTGCAAAAATGAGAGAAAAAGCAGAATTCTTGGCTGTTGAAATGCTAATGCATTATGAGAAACCATAACATCTGTGGAGTCCCAAACACTGGTCAATTTTTTCTGACTTGAACCTCACATAAAATTAGTTCTTAGTGAGGAAAGAATGCTTGAAAAAAAATCGTTTAGAAAAAATTATAAAGGAACAAGAGCTTTCTCTAATTAAATAAAGGAAGCGCTTTCAGTAATTAAAGCAAAAGCTTAACTAAGGTAGAAGTTGCTGGTTTTGCATTTAAGCATTTGCTGTCTTGCAGTTATGCCTGCACGACAAAACACACTCATCAGCTGAGTCTTGTTTGAGACTCAGCTGAAAATACTATTTCTTGAGATCTGAATTTGTTACACTGGATTTCAACCACCAAAGAATACCAGTAATGCATACTTCAAGAATTAAATAGAGCTAATTTCTAAGCACAAATTGGAACAATAATTTTCAAAGTCAAGATAGGTGACAAAGCAAGTTTAATACATTTATGTATGGTTTTATTATCAGTGATGCAGTCTGAAAATATTGTATAAAGTATTAAGCAAATACAAAGATAATTGAAGATCTCATCTATATCTCTTCAACACAGTTAAAGAAGCTAGCCTGAATTTTCTTTTGCATGGATTAAACACTGAGGATTAAATTTGCATTAGTTTTGCTAATGTTACTGCTATATTCCTGGCTCACGTGAACTTAAAAAGGAAGAGAAAGCATTTCAGCACAGGACCAGTAGAAGAGAAAACTTGAGTTTTCAACCAGGACTCTAACAATGATTGTCCCTGGTGGACCTGCAAAATCCACCCCTGAGCCACAAGCACAATTATGGGCAATAACACAGTTTCAGAAAGAGATGCTGCCTGTGTGGTGCAACAACTGACACAAGGAGCAAGGACCTCAGTGAGGACCATTTCTGCTCAAATATTTATCACAGCTCTTTTACAGCTCTTAGGCAATTCTGATGACTTACCCACTTCTGACTTTTGAAGAAAACTCCACTTTTTGCATCTCTAATGTTTTGGGCCAGTAACATTATACATTAGCATTAGATAGTCCTCTTTCATTAACGCAGGTCATTTAAAGTAGCAGTTAATGTGGAAACACGTTTTAGCCTTTCATGTGAGACAACAAAGAATCACAGTGTCTTTGATTGGAAGAGACCTTTACGATCACCTAGTGTAATCATCAGTCAAGCACTACCAGGTCACCACTAAACCACGTCCTTCCAAGGATGATGTTTCCAACACTGCCCTAGACAGCGTGTTACAGTATTTGATAACCCTTTCAGTGAAGAACCCTTCCAGTTGCACCTCCTGTGGTACAGATGGCAACCACTTCTTCCGGTTACTGAAGCACAGATTCATCAGAGTTGCAAGGGACCTCAAGAGATCATCATGTCCAACACCCTCACCAAAGCAGGACTGCCTAAAGCACATTGCACAGGACTGCATCCAGGCAGGATTTGAATATCTCCCACAACCTCTCTGAGCAGCCTGTTCCAGGGCTTTGTGACTCACAGCATAAAGAAGTTTTTCTTTACTTCTAAATGAAGCTTCTTGAGTTACAGCCTGTGCCCACTGCCCCTTGTCCTGTCACCGGGCACAACTGAAAAAGGCACAGTTTTGGCTCATAGCCAGCTCACTGTCTACAGGACTCCCAGATCTTTTTCTTTAAGGTTACTCTTCTGACCTATACTGATGCATGATATTGCTCCTCCCCAGGTGCAGGACCCTACACTTGATCCTGCTGAACATGGTTAGGTTCCTTTTTGTCCAATTCTTCAGCCTGTCCAGGTCATGCTGGATGGCAGGACAGCCCTCTGATATGTCCGCCACTCCTCTCAGCTTTGTAAAGATACAAAGCTGCTGAGTCACTCATCCAGGTCCTATCACTTGCCACTAGGGAGAAGAGGCTGTCCCCCTCTTTGCTCTGACCTCCTTTGAGGTAGTTGTAGAGAGCAAGAAGGTAGTTCTAAGCAGCAGTGAGATCTCCCCTCAGCCTTCTTTTCTCCAGACTAAACAACCCCAGTTCCCTCAATTGCTGCTAGTATGATTTGTGCTCCAGACCTTTAATGAGACTCGTTGCCCTTCTCTGGACAGACTCCAGCACTTCTGTGTCCTTCTCGTAGTGAGTGGCCCAGAACTGAACACAATATTCAAGGTGTGGCCTCACCAGTGCTGAGTACAGTGGGATGATCACCTCCCTGCTCCTGCTGGCCACACTATTTGCCTTCTTGGTCACTTGGCCACACTGCTGGCTCATATTCAGGTCCCTGCCAATCAATAACCTCGGCTCCTTTTCCGACACGCAGATTTCCAATCACGCATACCCTAGCCTGTAGCCTACCATTGGGTTGCTATGACCCAAGTGTAGGGCTCAGCACTTGACCTTGTTGAACCTCATACAATTAACCTGGTCACACTGATCCAGCCTGTCTAGATCCCTCTGTAGAGCCTCCAGCAGATCGACACACTCACCCACCTGGATCTCTGCTCAAGAGTATGAATAAGTAGCTTTACCATAGTTCAGCAAATTATTCATAGGTCAAGACAGACTACATTATGCACTGCTGATTATACATTCCAAATTTATGCTTTCCTTATTTATTAATGATGTAACTCTCTTTGTCTAAATTACCAACAAACCTTCAGGGGGATTAAAAACTTCCCTTCATCTTCAGAATTAATTGGTGTCACCAATCTTTTCTTTTTGTATGCTGTCATGGATCAGTAGAAAGAAAAATGGTGTTAAGATAACCTGCCTGTAACAGAATCAGCAGCTGAACTGACATCTTAATACACAGAAGTTAGAAATATTTGTTGTGTTACAGCTGTGCTACTGCCAGAGCTGCTGTAAGTAGTTCCACCATAGTCCCTCTCTTTTTTGTCAAAGATTGCAAGGAAGGGAAAGATTAAAATTAAACAGATAGGCTGGGTTTAGAATACCACAAAACTTGACTAGGGAGGAGATGACTACACAAAACACCTTCAAGGACATTGCTACCACTTTCTAAACCTGTAAAATACCATAGAAAAATCATTTTATAAAGACTTTAGTAGAAGAAAGACATACCTTACACTAAAGCTAACGAATGAAGGTGTTTTACATTTCCTAGTTAAAAAAGCAAATAACTTATTTGCTTTTGTAAATAGACTCCTTGCAACATATAATAAAAAAATAAAATAATAAATTGCTATAAATAAGATATTTCTCTGAGCTTACTGAGAAATGCAGCATTCTTTTGTGCGCCATTCACTGTTCTAGCGGCCATCAGGGAGATATCCTCACTGTGGGGGTAAAGCAGAAAAGTACACTACTGTTTACAGAATCACAGAATCATTAGGGATTGGAAGGGACCTTGAAAGGTCATCTACTCCAATCCCCCTGCCACAGCAGGATCACCTAGACCAAGTCGCACAGGAACACATCCAGGCAGGTTTTAAATGTCTCC
>JAOXOE010000602.1:11197718-11234003 GCA_028565055.1 Phoeniculus purpureus
GATCACCTAGACCAAGTCGCACAGGAACACATCCAGGCAGGTTTTAAATGTCTCCAGAGGAGGAGACTCCACAACCCCCCTGGGCAGCCTGTTCCAGTGCTCCATCACCCTCACTGGGAAGAAGTTCCTGCTGATATTTATGTGGAACCTCCTGTGTTCCAGCTTACACCCATTGCCCCTTGTCCTATCACTAGATGAGACAGTGAGAAGAGCCTGGCTCCATCCTCCTGACACCCACTCCTCACATATTTATAAACATTAATGAGGTGACCCCCCAGTCTCCTCCAAGCTGAAGAGACCCAGCTCTCTCAGCCTCTCCTCATAAGCGAGGTGCTCCACTTCCTTCATCCTCATTTTATGCTAAATACACTTTAGCGATTTTGAGCACATTAACAGAACATTTGTGACTGCCATCCTGCTCACCTTGACTTCTGCTGATATATGCTCTAATCAGAAAAATTGAAGTTTTATACAATTTTGATGATAGTTGCGTAGTGATGAGACAGGAAGAAACGCAAGAAAGCATTTTTTCAGCCCCAGTAGATGCTGAGGTATATGGTTATGACATGGTAAACTTTGTTTGCTTTCTCTTGGGGCTGTGCACAAAACCACGGGAGCAGTGAGATCATTCCAGTGTTTCTTAGGTTCTTCTGTCAATATTAGTATTTTTCCCTCACCTGGGCCAAACTGTCTCAGTGAACCCCTTCTGTCCTCTTAGCATATGACTACAAATACCTTCTCCTTGCAGGTGGATACAATCTGAAAATTCTCCTTTACTTTCGTTTAGCAGCTCCAGTATTAGTAATGGCATCTGAAATAGAGATAATTTCTCAGATCACGACTG
Organism: Phoeniculus purpureus; assembly: GCA_028565055.1. Taxonomy (NCBI): domain Eukaryota; kingdom Metazoa; phylum Chordata; class Aves; order Bucerotiformes; family Phoeniculidae; genus Phoeniculus; species Phoeniculus purpureus. Next base: position 11,198,563 of record JAOXOE010000602.1, read on the forward strand.
CAGCCAACTGCATACTGAACAGCTAGTGTTCTCTGCACCAGACAGTATCCAGAATCCTATAAAACAAGGAGATCACACAACTCTTCCCTATCCTAACAGCTTTGCTAATGAAAGCAAATTCGACAAAACTCTCAGAGAATTTGCATATTCAGCCCTCTTGGAATACCTTCCAGGGTATTTCTAAAAACGTAGAAACCCTGTGAGCAAGACTGCATTGTGCTGGGCTCCCCTCTGCATGATTTAAGGGTGAGAAAATCCCACGTTACCTTCATGGGCAGAATACATGGCCCAGATACAAGCTGCTCACCAGACACTCAAGAGGGCAGGAGCAGAGCTAGCTCCTACTGTGCCTTCAGGTCTGTGCAGTTTGTTTCCATAACTGTCTGACAGTGTTTAGCAGAGAAGAGCAGAACCTTTTAAAACTTCATCATGCATACCTATTGCAATACTCAACCTAGAATGGGCTATTCAGATAAAACCCACAAATGCCATCCAATTTCATTCAGAGTCAGAAATTCAAATAAGGGAAAAAAGAAGGCTAACAGTATCAGTATTATAGTGAGAGCTCACTTTTAAAGATTAATACAAAGAAGCTTACTTCATGCAACTTGCACCTGTCTAAATTTAGAATGTCTAGAACTTTTCAATCACAGTGATACTGCATGAAAATTAACTAACTCATGTTCCAATTGTATTTCTCAGTGAGGTAATAATTTCAAATATGTAAAAAAGTTACAACCATGGAGAGGGTCTTTTCTGCAGTCACAGAAATAGACAGGACATGTCAGGAGAAATATCACTAGGGAATTCCAGACACTTCACTGGGGGCCCAGCCCACACATCTCCATGTCAACACAGCATGGGCAATAAAGAAGAGCTAGAGATGTTACACGTGTGCCTGCAGGGCTCTGACCTCATTGGCGTTGTGCGTATATGGTGGGATGATTCCTATGACTAGAGTGTTGGAATGAAAAGCTAAGACCTTCAGGAAGGACAGAAAGGGATGACGAGGAGCAGTTGTTGCCTTCTATGTCAATGACCAGCTGGAGTGCATGGAACTCCACCTGCGAGTGGAGGAGAAAACTACTGAGAGCTGGTGGGTCAGCGTAAAAGGGAGGGGAGTAGACATTACAGTGGGGGGTCTGTTACAAGCCAACCAGAGCAGAAAGACCAAGCAGATGAGGCCCTTGACAGGCTTGAGAACTGGGCCCATGGAAACTGCATGGAGTCAAGTAAGTCCATGTCCTGCATCTGGGTTGGGGTAATCTCAAGCACAAATACATGCTGGGTGGTGAATGCATTGAAAACAGTCCTGAGGAGAAGGACTCTGGGTGCTGGTAGATGAGAAGCTCAACATGAGCCAGCAATGTGTGAGTGCAGCCCAGAAGGCCAACCGTGTCCAGAGCTCTATCAAAAGAAGAGTGACAACCAGGTCGAGAGAGGTGACTTGCCCCCTCTGTTCTTGTGAGACCTCACCTGGAATACTATGTCCAGTTCCAGAGTCCCAATACAAGAAGGACATGGAACTGTTGGAGTGAGTCAAGAGAAGATCCACAAGAATGATCAGAGGGCTGAAACACTGGGCAGCCTGGTCTAGTGAGAGGTATCCCTTCCAGTGGCAGGGGTGTTGGAACTAGATGACCTCTGAGGTCCCTTCCAGTCTAAGGTACTCCATGACTCTATGATACTAAATGTTGGAGCAAGTCCAGAGGAGGGTCACAAGGAAGACCAGAGGATTGAAGGACCTCTCCTATGAAGACAGACTGAAGGATTTGGGCAGTTCCACCTAAAAAAGAGAAGGCTCCACGAAGACCTCGTAGCAGCCTTCCAATATCTGAATGGGGCTGTACAGGGAAGCTGGAAAGGGACTTTTTACCAGGGGGGAAAGTGATAGAACAAGGGGGAATGGTTTCATGCTAAAAGAGGGCAGATTTAGGTTAGATCTTAGGAAGAAATTCCTCACCATGAGGTGATAAGGCACTGGAACAAGTTGCCCAGGAAGGTTGTGGATGCCCCCTCCCTGGAAGTCTTCAAGGCCAGGTTGGATGGGGCTCTGGGCAATCTGGTCGAGTGAGAGGTGTCCCTAACTAGGGCAGGAGGGTTGGAACTAAATGATCTTTCAGGTCCCTTCCAACCAAAACTATGCTGTGATTCTGTGGATATCTACCATGTTGCTAACACAGACCTGAAATAGGATTTAAGGTATTTAAGTATTTATAACATGTATTTATTACATGGAAATACCTATTATTACCCTATCATACCCACTGTACCAGAACAGAGAACAAATTAAGGTATGCTTTTCGAATATTAATTCAAAGCACAGTTCATTGTTGTGAAAGTAAAGTTTAAAGGTTGTAAATTTTATACAGAAATAAGTGCTTTGAGAAAACACAGGAAAAAGAAAATTACATGTGTTTGCAGCCAAAGTTAATACTCCTTAAATTGTTCAAAAGGCTAATCTTTGAAATTATTTGCACTCATTTCCATCACACACCAAACCTGTAGCAATTAAACCTGCTGAGCTGCTAAGTATTTTTCAGGAAATACTGTTGGAATGAATGAAGGTGGGTGAACACTGCCTGAATCCCCAGGTCTGAAATACATTGACAATACCTTAGCCCCGTGGGCAGTCAGCAACAAGGACAGCCCTGCAGGGGTCAATTTTCTGGCCTGTGTGAACCAACATCTCTCCAGTGACCCGGGCAGGACTACATGGATTACTTAGATGTAGCCTACAAACGAACAAGTTTGCAGATGCTGTTAAACTGGGAGGATGAAAGAGAACGCCCAAAGGCAGAGCTTCAATCAAGGCATTGCTCAGCTAAAAGACTGGGTGAAAAGACACTTCAAAGGGCTGCAACGGTGGAAAAATGCCCTGTGCTAGGAAGGGCTAGCAGACCAGCAGCCCTGATGAAAAGCAATGGATCTTCACAATGGGTGCCAGGACGCAAAGGAACCAAGAGCACATTCTCACTGCAGGGTGGGACACTCTACACTGTGCCACACTAGCAGCAGACACTGAAAGCATGGCTCAGGGCTGATGACATTTAATTCTATTAAAATTATAATTTTAATAGAAGCCTCCAGGACCTATCCTCTGTTATCCTGCTCTCTTCACAAGCAGCACGAAACATGCTAGCATGGTCTCCAAAGTTACAGAAAAACTTTAATAAAATACTTTGCACAGAATCCAGAGAATTCTGCACTATAAGAAACTGCTTTGCTGTACATCTACCAGCACTTTTCCCTTTCTGATAAAGACTGCAAATATGTGATGATACATTACTTGGTGCTTCTCATTGCTAGTTAACTGCTTTAACTTTCAGCAGGCTTTCAAAGTGTCTTCCATGGAAAGATTTGGCATACCACAGCTTCCTTTTATTCTAAAAATATTCATGTTATTTTTTCTTTCGATGAGGGTCAAAAAAACAATTGTTAAATATATTTAAATCAGCAGTAGCATCTTTAGAATTCACCAAGTTTCAGTTTGCATTGCAAATAATAGCTTTGATAAAGAATTAGCAGAAGACTGAAGGAGACCTTATTTCTCTAGTTAAATTAAATATGAAAAAAAGCTCACCAAAAAATGTTTGAAGACAGGTACTTTCTGTCCCTCAAGTGTGCCTACAGTCATACGCACATAATGCTTTCCAGCGTCACAGCAATCTGCAAACAGAGACTGGAGCATGAGCTGGGCAAATGCTTAATAATATTGTTTTTTAAGGAAAGTGACACAGAATCACTTGCTGGTTTGCACACAGTATGTCAATTTGATTTATAGAGAAATGTCATTAAAGCAAGTAAGATGAAGTTAATGAAATATGATTTAAAAACCTGAACTTTGATATATTTTAATTTAATAATAATATCAGAGTTTAAAAAAAAAAAACAAACCCCAGGCTAGGTCTAGCTAGGAAAAAGATTATTTTTAATAATTCAAATTTTTCTTTGGGAGAAGTTCTGTTAATCAGTACACAGATTTCTATACCATATATCCATAAGCATTTCATGAGTATACAATTAATAAACAGTCCACTTAGTATTTTCTTTCAGTTTTCATAGCTTTTCCTGCAATGAGAATGACGTGAAGAAATTTGAATTCATCAGTAGCTAGTTGCTCTGCCAGTTGCCTTACTGTACAAACAAGGGGGAGAACTACGTGTGTGTTAAAGGGTCAAACTAATCTCAATTCTGTAGGGACCTGACCCCTGCAAAAGGGAAAGAGCTGGGTACGTGTGATCACCTACTGAGAACCGTTCAGGCAGGATCACATACCTGCCTAATTACTTCTCTTAGCTCACAGTACCGAATCAGTATGATCTAGAGGAATTCGAGTGCACTACGTACGCTGTATATGTGTAGAAAGAAATACAGTGTATATACATGAAATCTAACCTAACATCACTGCCTGGATGTATAATACATGCATAAATGAAGACTAGATCATGCCTTATGAAATGCAGTTTTTACCTAATAAAATGACTTTTTTCCATTTTATCAAAATCTGCCCTCCTACCGTTTCAGAGATTTTCAGATAGAAAGTGCCAAGCCTTCTCCAGCCTCTAGTAACTGAGGCTTAGCAACACATAAGAGATTTGGTTCTTAGTCAAAAAATATAGAATCACTTTATGAAAAACTGTAAAATATAATTTTGCACAAAATTTATTTGGCAACACAAGCAGTAGTTGCTAGCTACAATGCACGGGAGCCTCTGCCATACTCTTACGTATAAATTGAGAGAAGCAAAGCGCATGGAGAATAAACAGAGCCAGTAAACTAAACAGCGTGCGTGGCAGAAAATAGTTGCATTTACAGTGCTACCCAGCTTCTGTAGAGAAGCCAGAGACCTTTCCATTAAATCTTTCTGTGCATTTAACACTGCTGCAAAGCTTCAGGGAACTCTAATTGTATAAACAGTTACGGTGACATGAGATTCACTGAGTGTTTAGGTCAAGCCAGTGGTCAAAGCGATGATTGCATCTCAGCATCAGTCATTCAGAATATAAACTTTCCAACTAGAATTCATATGCATTACCAAAATTGTCTCAAACTCAGCCAGCTAGCAGGGTTTTTTCAGTCCAATTATACAATCAGCTTCCCAAAGCAAAATCACACACAGTAGATCTCAGTCTTCTGAAATACAGTTAGATGCTTGGTTGTCTTTCGATTGTAAATAATGCAGGTTCTCCAATATTTTTAGAATGATAAAATTCTAGTGCTTCAAAAATCTTTCCCTCACACAAGCCTAAGCACATGTATTTTAAAATTACTTACTGTACAACTTCATATTTTGTTTAAGGCATGAACAATGGCATATGAATGTGAACAGCTTCCTGAAGTGCGTATCTTTTTGACAAAGGCCAGTCCAAGCACATCACACCAAAGGACTAACCTGAAGCCAGAAATGTGACAAGGTTTTTTAACAAAAATAGTTGAAATGAATTATTTTTTTTTTCTCTTTTTCTTCCTTTTGTTTTGTCTTTTTAATTTAAATTACATTACTCTTAATGTCTGTTAAAGCACCGCTTGCAGTTTGGCGTTTACCACCTTGTCCAAGTGACCTCGGATAGCTCATCTGCTTCTTTTGTTCTGAATTTCCAGTGTATGAAACTTTTTATGGTTCTTGTTTCTTTTTTCATTTATTTCTTCCTTTTTTTTTTAATGGCTGCTGCAAAATTAAAAATATCCGTAAGTGGTCAAGGGCCTGGTCTAATGCACTTCCAAAACTCCATTATAAAGGTGAATAGAACTGTCAGTGATAGGTTTTTCCATAGACCCACAAACCACGCTTAGCTATAAGAAACATATTGTGCATAGTTATTTTCTTCTTCAGAGTGATATGTTTACTAGATCTACATTCTCAGTTTACCAGAGTACGGGAATGTCTACTTTACTAAAGCCAGGATCCTTTCGCAGTTCCCAGTAGGTGTCATTGGTAACCCAGGCTTCTCTCTGATTAGCATCAATAACTTTTCTGCAGAAGGGAAAAAAAGAAAAAGAAAAATGTTCTGACTCTGGATCTCTGTTGTGATGTGATATGATATCAAATTCCATGCCTTTCTGACCTAACCCAATACTAAATCTGGTTTTGTATTTTGAGGGGACACAAGAACAGTTAGGGATTTGACGATTTGCGTTGTTGTCTCCTCTATATTTTGTTCATCTTCCACTACAAAACCACATCAAGCATATTCAATCTTTTCTCTTCAGATTCTCCACAACAACACCAGGCTATTTGGTATAACTAATCCTTATTTCAGAAGAATGTTTCATTAAGAACAAAGGAGAAAAACCTCTCCCTTCAGAAGTTAATGAATTGTAATTTCAGTGTATATACATATATATTTATACACACACACACACGCTTACATACACATTGTGTGTGTATATATACATACACACACACACAGAGAGGTATGATGCTGTTGTTCAGGTCACCAGTTACTACTTTGTTCATGCAGTGACTTAAACCAATAACCTAGTTACATCTTAGACCCTAATATCTATTTCACTTCAAATTCAAAACCAAATGGCCTAGGAGTGCAGCAGCCTTGTATAAATGTTGCCTATTGTGAGGAAAATAATATTTCATTATAAAGTTCTAAACTATGTAAAAACTGCTTCAGGCAGAGATCAGTTATGTGATTTTTTTTTAGTTGCCATTTTCCAGGCTTTCCACAGTTGACTAAGTGTGTGGTAATTCCCGTAGTAGGCTAGATTTGTCCACTCACACTATAGAAAACAGAGAGTTACCATGAAAATTAATAGACTCACTTAAAAAATTTGGGAACATATTCAATGCTGTTTTCTTCCATGTAGCGCCTCCGAGCTCTCTGGAGTTCCTCTATTCTTTGTTTCTCAGATGCTGCAGCTTCTATGTTCCCTTCCTCAAGAAGCCTGTGTGAACAACAGCAGGACCTATAGTAACCACACAGCATCTAGAACGAGGGATTTTCCAGCACAAATCATCACAAAAGAGAAGCATAAGCCAAGCTTCTTGGCTGTGTTATACCCACTTTCAGATCTAGTCATAACCTCATAAACACAATAACCAAGATGTACCTGACCTATAGCCTAAGGCTAATACACTCTATTTAGTAAAATCAGCATATAACAAACATCAAGGCACTATGAACTGAGAATTAGGGTGGAACTAATGTTGCTTCCAGGAGCAAGGAGGAGGAGTAGGAGGGCATGACATTTCAGAGCCTGTCTTCCCAGTATGTTATAAGGAACCCTACCTCTGCTGAAGGTAGGGTTCAGCACTATAGCTTTACTACACCAAGATGCTTTCTAGTTTCCTTCAACTACGTAGAGCATAAATTTGACTGGAATACTGAATACCATGGCTGCTCATACCCTTTCAAAAGCTTAGCACAAACATAAGCGAAGACAGATAAAATTCAATATTCAGTCAAACCCAGCCTTAAAACTGCAAAATATTAAGTGTATAAATAAGCTTTCTTGCCTTTGATCTGGCCTGAATCGTGCATCTGTTGCAGGAAGAAGATCTCTCAGTACAGGATCTAATTCATTAAGCTCAATAGCGAACCTTGTGAAGCCATAATAACGTTCGTAATTGGTTGGCATGGAGCCTGTATGAACACGTGAGAAATAAAAAAGCTTTAGAATCTGTTTAGAATATTTAGTATCTAAATATTCAAAAGATTAATTTATTTCTTAAATTATAACAGTGAAAATATTACTATATTTTACTCTTACATATATTTAAAAATAATAAAACCCCATTCTCTTGGTGGAATAATATTCACTAAATATGAATTTCAACTGCTTACCTTGCAGAGATTATAATTACATTATAATAGATGCAAAACTTTTGTGATCTGCCTTCCTCTTTAAATAAAAATTACTGCTTTCAAGATTTTCAAATTAAGCATGGTTTCCTGTTCCCCAAAAAGCCAATTTTAATTGATCTTCAGAGTTAATTTTGAAACTAACACTCACTCATAGACTGATTCAGCTCTGACAGAAGTATGAGTAAATACTGCAGAGAGTAAGGGTGGGAAGCAAGCTTCAAAATACTGTCAATGCAGAGTAGGGTTCAAACAATAACAATAAAGCCAATTCCGGGACAATTGCTCTGCATGTATGAAAGATAACATATGCACAAAGGTTTCAACTTTGGTGGCTATAAGCAGTCATTACGGAAGTTGAAATCAGCTCCTGAAATCACAGTAGCTCCCCATCTCTGAAGACCAGTCCTTTAAGGCTAATAAAACATTAAGACACTTAATTCAATAAACTAGCACATCCTATTTTTTTTTATTCCAAATATGCTACCCTGTGAGCAGACAGACAGGTTCAGACATCCAGCTTTTTCCCTAACATTATTCTTACGTTGTGCCCAAGATGTCTGCATATTTGTCCAGCAGTCAGATGGAGAAGACTGAGCCCTGTAAGAATATTTTCATTTACAATTATTGTAAACTCACATCAAGTCTTGTTTATCTGTCCAGCCTGAAATGTTGTTTCTCTTGAATTGTGTGTATTTTAAATGACTAAACCAGCTTTAGACAGTTCAGGGTTGCATTACAGTGCCAGCCATTGCTCATTGCAAGGTTCTTACCAGGCCTCCATATGCATTTTGCTGAAGGTGCAACCCCACAATAAAGACCTTCATGCCACTTTCCAAAAAGGCGATGAACCACCTTCCCTTCTTGATCTAGCACAACACCCTGGACCTCATTTACATTTGAATTCCAGTAGTTCACCTGCAAATTCAGCAAAGAATTAGTTTTTCACATTATGCATGACATGTATGAATATTAATTAATATTCCAAATTTTGTATCAGAGCAGCTCACCTGGAAGCCAGAATATAATTTTTTGACATTCAGGTTATCTGAACATTAACTGATTCAGTATATGAGAAACCTTGAATAATTTGATTTGTGGTTTTACTGTAAATTATCCGCACATCTGAAATACATTGCTGTTCCTTAACCCAAATCCTACCCCATTCAGCGAAAATGACACTTGCAAAGGCTGCAAGCTCAGAGTCAGCTATCGTTCTCATTTGTATATGGGGAAATACTGAATATACCTATGCATGTAAAGGAATCCTTCGATAGGTATTGCAAACCTCTGTTTGCATCAGCAAAAGGTGTTCAGCCAATACTACTTGTACTTTGTGGATTTCTGTTTCTATTCTCTCCTTTGCTTTTCTCAGACCTATTTGTTTCTCACACTTTCACCTACTGAATCAGTTGTCCATTCTCATATTTTCTTGCAATATGGAGGAAAACACTTCTAGGAAAAATATTTTATAGTAACACAGCTGTACGGTGATCTGGTTTTATGTAAGGTCCTTGCCTGGATATTAAAAAGCTATGAAACAAAGCAGTGTCAGTTAATCTGAAGAGATTAAAAAAAAAAAAAAAAAAGCAGCTGATGGTGACTTTGTTTCTTCATTGCAGTAATGGAAAATCTGACAATTCATTTTTAACCTAAACCCAGTAACAGGATAGCACACAACTATACAGCAATGCAGTACACTGCTATCAAAAGTACAATGGAATAGCCACACTGCTGCACATGCCACTCTCATTTGACAATTTACGTGTTTATAAATGTTGTAAAACAAAATGTGAATGATAGGAATGCTGAAGAAACCGCTTGATGCATGCTTAAATTATGCCATTTTATGAATGCATGACACATACTAGAATGAGTATGTTACCTTCACAAACGTGAGTTTACAAATACAAACACTGCTCTTTGTATTTCTGATAGTTATCTCTCCATAGTGCTCTATCCATCTCCTTCCACTAAGGATATTGTGTATGCAAGTAGTGACTTTGTTCCAGACATAGTAGTCTCCATACCTAAAAGCAGATTAACAAGTAGATGGGAACATATATTAATTATGATCATTATGGATAAAAGAGTAAAACATAGCTCCATTATCATAAATACAACACAAAATTCCTCAAAAACTTTCAAAACAGCAGCTTACTTTAATAAAGGACTGGTTCTGGGCACGTTATTAACCCTCCACAGAGGAGCTCACCTAAGCTCTAGTAAACGAATGATGCTATGAACCGCAAATCAAGACATTATGAATCACTGAAGCCCTGCACATTATATTCACTGTCCTCAGAACATTAAGTGTTTTGGCCACAATTGCACAGGGGCAGGACAGTGACCCAAAGATGAAAGGCTGAATTGAGGCTACAAAAGACAATATAAATAAATTACAAGTAGAACAGAATAAACATGGAAAGGAGATAGCAGAAGCAAAGTAGGAAGCAGAAGCCCACTGGCACACCATTCCATTCCCACCATAACAAAATGCTCAAAGTCAGAAAATCTCTATTGTCGAAAAAAGGAATAAAATGAGGAAATTATATTGTGCAAAGCAATTCCTCTTCAGAGTTGAAGGGCAAACATGCAGACAGTGCATTATTTCAATTCATGAGTTGGATGAAGAGGTGAAGAAGTGTGAGGCCATACTGTCAGAGGCGGAGAGAGAGTCTGGCTGCAACATACAGCAGCACAAAGACTACTGCAAACCCAGCAGACATGTTTAAAGCATCCCCTCCTTGCACATTCTCAGGATTTACAACTCAAAACTCGTTTTTACCTATGATGAAACTACTTCTCATCACTCTGCTGATGCCCAAAGAACATGTTTTGGCTCATTTATGCTTTGAAAAAAATGACTGTAGATTGTTACCAGGGATTGTTCTGAGGGAACACAGAGCAGTATTGAGAGCCTTAGTAACGAAATCGTTAGCACTAACTCACAGAACATTAGGGACTGGAAGGCAACTCGAAAGATCATCTAGACCAATCCCCCTGCCCACTAAGGGCAATTCCTGCGCTGTGGCATACACTTCCCCATCCCAATCACAAGGCTTACACAGATTAGAATGCGGCAGTGACTGAAAACAAAAGGAAACGGCTTACTTTGGAAGAGTCACATTCAAGGTTCCAACCGGCAGAATTTCCATTGATTTCCCCCAGAATTTGTTTTTCCACCTAATATCTGAATATAATGGTGAAAGATTTAAAAAGCTGAAAAGATCATTCCCTCCCTTGCAGAGATCTGTGTGGCACACAAGACGATCTGTGCTTGACCATCTGGTTTAAAACAGGACAGCATGCAGTTGCCAGGAAAATACAACAGAAAACAATGGCATCAGGTCAGAAAAACTGGTATGATTGTCGTTTAGGAGTCAAGCCTGTGCTACAGGCTTGTTGTGAAACCTCTCATTGAACCATCCAATACAAATTGAATGCATATGCCCGTACATAGAATCATAGGCACAAGGAAAAGAAATGCTGCTTGTTCAACTGTGTAAAAAGAGCTGCTTGTGTTTGTAAGAAACAATTTTCTTGGTAAAAACCTATTAAGCAGAGAAGCATAAACGGATTGCAAATGACAAGGGAAGTTGTAACATAGCTGCTCACTCTTAAGAAGGAGAATTTTGAGTGAAATAATTCAGAGTATCAGTTTGCAACAAGCATTTACAAAAATAAACATAGACATTACATAGAAAACATACAAAAATTACATAGACATTTTGAGTAAGTTCCAGATGCAAAGTTCAGTTTGCACAGAGGAAGGTCTTACTTGCTAGTGAAAAAAGGACTTCACGCCTTTGAATTGAAAAAGAAAGCATACCTTGCCAAAACACAAAGTTCTTTGACTCACAGTGACAGGCCGAAATGGGGGGATGGTGGCTAACCTGGAAAAGTTGAGTTAAAAACAATTCATTGTCATTTCTAAAGCAACACAATTGTTACTGCAATTTGAAAATACTAAATAGCCCACGCTATTTATTACCCTCTGTTGCTACAAAAACAGACGCACCGTACTTAAATTGGTATTTAAAATGCAATGTACTTAAAACACTTTCTTGTCATTACTACAAAAATATACATCTTCTAGCATTTAGCAAAACTCATTCCTACTAACGAACTTTCTTCACTATTAAGAAAGCAAACCATTCCAGCTAGAAAATAAAAACAAGCCTAATCTATTAAGCAAAGAAAACAAACATTTAAACAGGAGTGTCTATCTAGAAACAAACTTTACCTGCTCCGAGAAAAATCTAAATCCTTTGTCTTCTCTAATACATTCATAAGTTTCACCAAGCACTGGGTTAAATGGCTTGCTTCCAGCTCTGAAGTAGGTAGAGGCATAGCCCGATGCTGCAAAAGCAGCTATGAGAACCTGTGAAAATACAGACAACAATGTGAGAAAGGGTAGATGTCGCTTTGTATGTATCAGCACCGCATCACATAAAGAACAACCCATAGAACATACTGGTTTTTAATCTTTGACCAAGTTAAATGATCTAAATGATCTAAATCTAATGATCTAAAATACGGATTCAGCTCTAGTCTATGCTCCTTGTTAGAACATTCTATAAGAGAACTTCTGATAAAAAAGTTGCACACCATTTTCCTATAGGAATTCTTTTAATCAATGCCAAATACAAACACTTGTCATTTAGGATGTCCTTAAAGCAGTGTTATCTCAGGGTCTTCCGTGCATGTGTGGACTTACTAGCCCCTCAAAATTTAGTCATCTCTAAACCAGTCCTAGGTGAAAGTAATGAGCTACATGACATTTGGCAGTAATTTAGATTACAGCTCCCTTTATCAGAGTTTAAAAAGATCACAAAAGGTACGAAGAAGACCATAGAAAACTTCAGAAAAGCAATACAAAGACAAAAATCACTTGGCTATAGATAATTTGCTAACAGCAGGGTTAGCAGGTCCACTTTTCCTCATGCTAGTGAGGATATAACACTTGTGACCTTTTATAGACTTTATTTTCTTCCCACCATCTACTGGGCGCTCCATTCTTCATTTAATGTTATTCATCAATTCAGCCTCAACAAAATTAATACTCTTGTCACAGACTTTTCTTCAACAGTAAACATCTTTATTCTTTCAAAAACTTTTTCATGAATTTAACTATAAGACACTATGGAAAAATGGGGAGGGGTGGTGGTGCTATGTTTATGTTCTATAGGATAATGAGAAGAAAAAGTTTCTGCTCCTTTCGGATGTGTGTTTAGGATACCAAAACGCTGATTTTTCAGAGAATGATGAAGTAGGTAACATATTCAACAGCACTGTTACCACTGATGCCTTTCGGGTATTAAGCATTCCTGCCAAGTGGTGCCACATGCCTCGGCTTCAGTATGCAATTTGCATTTTTGAGCTGCTTGTTAAACGTTTGGCTTGCATCCTCAGTACTGCACTATGCACCTGTAGCAGGGAAGGGGACTGAATCTGCATTTGCAAGGAAGCTTTCAATTGCACCGTGGCTTTTCCTTCCTGAACTCTGCTGATATGTTCTGTGCTCACCTTCCAAGCTTTTCATCAAAGGAGGCAAAGTCCTGCAGGCAAACAAGCCTGCTCTGCTCAGTACAACCTGCCCAGTCCTTACAGGCACAGAAGGAATCATGTAGGAAAACAGCATGTGATGATACATATTTCAAATCATAAGACAGGTCTAACTTCTTCAGAGGCTAGGAAAAATGCAAGTGTTTAAGACCCCTCCCTCTCCTGCAGGCTGTGTGAACGCAGATAGCAGTTCATGAACCCGAGTGCGTGGCAATATGACAGCCACAGGCAAGCTCTCTTCTCCCAGTTATTCACACTGACAACCCGTACCAGGCAACAGTAGATACATTTAGCAGCAACACTGCTAAGTTTTCCCTAACAGCTTTTCCCTGATTCTTCAGAGTAAAAAGGAAACAGGACAGATCAAAACACTCTGAGAACTGAACACTAGTTGTTGCCATCAGTCAGAAAAACAAGATGCCAGAGAGCTGAAGTCAGGCTGCTCAGACAAACACAACTTTTCTGTGTTTTGGAACTTTTCTGTTAGACATTTCCTAGGATGACAGCTCTTTGACACCTACATTGATCATAAGCCAGCCAATAACCTGATTAGCTCTTGGATGCTGCCGGACTTGATCACTGAAGGATGTTGCAGGAACAGAAACTGCCAATGCCTACACATAGAGTCCTACAATGCCTACGTATAGAGTGAGATCAGTCTTCACATGAATGAGTCCACATCACAGGACTTGGTTTGAAGCCAAGAAAAGCCCCTCAGCTTTGTTCAGAACAAACCTACCACCTGTAACTCTTCGTAGCACTCACATGACGCAGCAGGAAGGTCTGTTTTCTGTGATCAGAAGGAGCAAGGGAGGATCCTGCACAGACCTCCATTCAATAGCGGTCTTTTTAATACGACATAAGAAGTGATGCACCACATTTATTACCATGCGTTCGTAAGGATCATCTGTTTCAGCAGCCTTGTCCAAGAGTTCACTGTATTCCAGCTCTTCACAAAGATGTTGCAAGGTATTGAGAGGTTCATTTAGCTCGACTGGCATGGATACTTTGGAAAGATCTTTGCCAATGTTATTTCTCAAAATATTCCATAGATTGATGTTACTGGTGTCAGGGCTGGGAGCTGGGAGACAAGTTCTCCGTCCATTCCTGAATGCGCCTCCTGTTAGCTCACCGTTAAGAACTGGGAAGGCAAAAAAAAGCTATTGAGATAAGAGAGCATCAGATGAAGGACATATTTATCCATTGAACTACATATCTCTGTGAGAACAAGCAAACACATCTTCACTGATTTCAGTCGATTTGATCTTGTACGTGCACGCAGTAAATCTGAAACATGAACATGACCCATAATTTCCCAAAATTTAAGACATACTTTGCCGAGAAATGTTGTCTGCAACACTGGTGTTGTCCTCAGAAATATTATCACTCACATCACTGATATAGGATTCATCATCAGAAGCCTGAATGTAAATAAAATATGAATTAAGTTAAATGCATATAAAGTGTACTGAAAAATTAGACAAAAAATAACTATTTGAAACACGAATATTTGAAGAAATCATCTCTACCCAATTATACCTTTTAGCAGAATCAACTGGCCTATACTGCTAATGCATTAGAAGTGTCAAAACAAATGCTACACTTTCCTTATGTTTCTGAATTCCTTATTATGAGGCTAAATACAGATACTAAATTTACAAAAGGATAACTTCAAATAAGATCAGAAATGAACAAAAGATTTACAACATACACACTGGGGATGGAAGGTGAGAAGTGACAGGCAGATTTGAGCTCTTTGTACAGAACTGGAGAATAAAACACAGATTGTGTTTCAGCAAAATATTACATAAACATGGATCTCATTTTGCAAGACAAGAACCACATCAGTGTTAAGACTATGTTTAAGATTTTTTGAAACAATTTTTTTCCCTATAAATATTACTTTTAAAATATTTTCCTGCATTTGCTGATAACAGAGCATTTACTATAAGGCATACATGGGGGTGATCTTGTAAAGCTTCCATTTTGTTTAAACCGCATGGATGCACCAATTCTCCATGCTGATATAGACTATCCACACTGCTGATACAGCACGTACTTTACACCTGCTGGACGCGCTAAGAGAAGGAACCATTACACCCTGTATGTGCACAGTTCTATCCACGGTTATGCCAAGTCCTAGTACATGAACAATCCTTGCTCTAGAGAATTTGTGGTGGCAAGCTCTTCTTATAGAAGAGTTGTGGCTGACCACAGCACTACTGTGGCTTTATAAAAAGGTAATTTTAAACATAAATTAATGTATTCAGTATAACAAGGAAAGCTGTGGACAGCCACAAGACTCAAGACCCTTTGACTTTGAGCTTGGCTGAGTTAATTTTTCAGGCTTTTGGCTACTTCTCTGATTACAGAGAGTAACTTCATATGTATACTAGCAGACTTTCTTAAAGAGTATTTTAAAATATACAAAATACATATTGTATAGACAATATATAAAATATATTTAACTATTCTAGTTATATTTGACTGCTTTATCTGAAACTGCTGTAGTCCAGCAAGAACATGTACTGGACATAAGCCACTGACACAAACAGCTTTCAACTTAGTTTTATAGTTTAGAGAACTTCTGCGCCCCATCACAAGGGAGTATCAGGCTCATTCACCTACACCTTGCGCATTCTGGACAAGTTTTTATTCTAAGTGTCAGTATTATAAGAATAAATTAAGAATAATTCACTAGTGGTAGCAATACCTAGACCTGTTCAATGGCAAAGCTGCAGCACACCGATAGCCTACCTCATTTTCTGATGAGCTGGCGGATAGAAGCACTTCCTGTGCGTCAAAGAACTCTGAAACAGATTCAGACATAGAGAGCCTGCTCTCATTAGAAACTTGTTGAGACAGTGGCAAACTGACATGAATTTGTTCACCTGTCTGTAAATAGAGCACAGGAAAATAGTATTAATTCTAATATACAAGAAATATGCACAGATGGGGTAAGCCACCTGAATGACTTTTCTATTCTAAACACAGCAAGGACAGCACTTTGGTAGGAGTTTATGCATATCTGATACACGTGACTTGTGCAATCACAAAGTGCTTCTTGAGTGGTGAGGCATGTGCCTTCTCTTGAGGCCTGCTTAGCACCAAAGGCTACGTTTTAGCAGCAAGAACAATCATAGACAATCCCAGATCTAGCTCTGTATCCAGAGGAATGACTTTGTGGACAAGAGCTGAATTGTGTTACAGAATCACAGAATCACAGAATCATCATGGCTGGAAAGGACCTCCAGGGTCATTGAGTCCAACCTTTATCCTATTATCTAGCTGCTAGACCAGATCCCTAAGCGTTCAGCCATGACATTCAGATGAAAAGACATCTGGTCATACCAAACTATGTCACTGAAGGCTAGCTTTTTGAGAGACAACCAAAACTCAAATATAAAGCTTTATACGGTCAGGGAGTTACGAGTTACTTTTAAAATAAATGCACTTGTGAACCAATTTAGAAACAAACGTTTGAAGCCTTTGAATATTCAGGAGGATGGCTATAATATATGGCCATGTTCTTTTATTCCATGTTTTGTACTCCAAATCTCAACTTAATTATGGTATTAGCACTGACTCAACACTATGGAAGGGAATGAACTCTCTATGATTTGGTAGAGAATTAAACAGCAAAGTCAGGGGTTCAAAATTCAGTTATGTGTTTATCAGTATAAGGACAAGCTACTTTAAACAGTGGAGCACATATTTCTCTTCCTTCTGTTGATGGAAGGCACACCAGGCTTCAACATCTGACCCTACAGGCTATCACTTTCAGGAGATAAAAAAAGATTTTCTACATGTACCATTCCACCAAAGGAGATGCTGCTGTAGAGGGAAACAGCCTTCTGACTTAATCCCTTAATTTATACAGCATGTTGCTTCTGGGAAATAATACACACAAAACTACTGAAGCCCCTCTAAACACAGTCAACTATTCAGATTGCAATTTCATCCCTGTTAATCTTACTATGGAAGTCCCGCAAACAGCTTTCTTGACTTGTTAGTTCTATGGAATTATTCTATACAGTTGCCTCAAAATGTACTAACAGAACAAAGACTAGTCATAAACAAGCCGAGAGGTCAAAAACATTCCTTTTTCATAGGGTCTTTTAAGATTGTAAAGGGTTTACAGTGTTTGATGAATTAGGATGGAAACAGCAGCTCATTTCACCATTATATTTACAGGAAGTGATTAAAATGTTATGGTTTTGTATAAGCTAGAGGGAGGTGGAGAAATATACATGCCCCTTATCTGAAAACAATGCTCCTAGAGGCATTATCTACACACTGCAAGATTAAGTATATAAAGTAATCAAGAGTGAATGAGAGCTCTGGGAACCTCTTTGAAGAACTCCTTCAGCAAGACACACTCGTATCGAGATATCAAGACAACAAAGCACGTATGAAAAGGAAACTACTAACCAAAAAAAATATATAGACTCATAGAATCATAACGGATTGGAAGGGACCTCGGAAGATCATCTAGTCCAATCCCCCTGCCACAGCAGGATCACCTAGACCAAGTTGCACAGAAACACATCCAGGCAGGTTTTAAACATCTCCAGTGAAGGAGACTCCACAGCTCCCCTGGCCAGATGTTTATTGTTCAGAATCCCACTGCAGATTGCTGTGCAATAGCACTGCTTCACCTCTGTCTTCTGTTGCTAGTCTCCAACATGCTGAAATGTTGGAAAAATTCTTTGGATGTTTTCAAAAAAAGAAAAACCGCAAAGTTATTGGAAACTTATTTTCACCTTCCTTTCTTGTTGGAAGAAATAATAAAGATTATACTAGTTGAAATGATGGATGAAAAAATTAGTAGAAAAGACAAATGAAAAGCACTTTGGTAAAACACAAACAGAATGGCTGTCAAAGTGACCACATTCATTATAACATATTACAACTTGCAAATTCAAATTTCTCCTTCTCACGAGGGAAGCTTGACTTGTTATAAATATAAATGTTCAGTAGTCTGTTGACTGATGAAAGCAAAGAAAGACAAGATGATGCAATGATGATGTTATAGTGCTTGGTTCATAGACTGAACCTTTTGACTTCAGCAGTCAGACTACTCAAGGTCTTGCACATCAGGCCCTTTCAGTACTTACAGGATCAATCTATTAAATATCAAACTGTCCTGATGATTTGGTACGAAGCTTAGACACAGACTAGGTTAGCAACTGTGTGCTCCATTCAAACACAGTAAAACTTCACTAATTCCCACAGCCAACAATTAGCATTCCAAAACCGGAGTCTTTCCCAGTCTCTCTGCAGAGACCAATATGAGTTCTTTATGATATCTGATGCATGCAAAATTTAAAAAGTATTACTTTATGTAAGGCAAAAATAATCTGACTTTTCCTGAATAAGTGCCGATCTGAAAAATTCTATAATTTGCCAGGTGTGTTTGAGCTGTTAGTGAGAATTAGCAAGGTTTGATCGCATTGTAAATCCATTAAAGGCCGAAGTCTTACCTCATCAGGACTAGGGATAATATTTACACTGACAACCTGTTCACAAATGACAGATTCTGAATGTATTCTGTTCAAGCGACTCCTTAGTTCGGCATTCTGGTTGAGAGCCTTAAAACAAAAATTGTGTTTCATTTAAAATTAGTAAGTGTTAAACAACAGATTCTTTTTTTTAAAGTAGCATCTTCCCAGCAATGTCATAAGAAATCATAAAGCCTCCTTTCTTTCATTTTTGGGGAGATACCTACCTTGAGAGCCTCTCTAATATGATTTAATCTTTTGGTTAATTTGCCTTCAGTGGTTTGCAGGAGGGACAGAAACTCTCCTACAAGGTAACAATGGCATTCTATTTTAATTCTTCAGGTAGCTCTTTGGCAGGTATACTGGTGTATTATGTACTTTGTGAGTGAATATGAGATTGGGGAATGATTGCAGCAAGAAAGAGCGAACTGTCACACCCACAAACAAGAATTACCCGCAAAATGCCCAAAGAGGCAATTCTTGGTTTACACTTAGATGCTGCTGATCTAAGGCTATCAGCAGTTAGAGTCTGCGAAAGAAAATTGCTTCCTTTTCAGGAAAAGCAACACAAGTGCTAGTATCATTGGGTGTTTGTCCATCTAGATTACTTTGACATATTTGCACATGCTCATTTTGAACTACTGGTCCGTTAGAGTGTCACAAATACCAATAGAATTCAATTGCTGTTTTTTCCCATTTTTTTAAAGGTCCAATCTGGATTACAAATCTGAGTGCCTATATATACATATATAGGCAGCATGTGTGTGTGTATATATATACACATATACATATACGTGTATATATACATACATATACATAAAACATACATATACATAAAACACACATATACATATGTGTGCGTGTGTTCTGTTATCCAGAAAGATTCCAGTGCAGGATTCTGAAATCCAGGATTACGTTGCTTACCTAGAATGTGAACTGACTCAGCCCTAGTAATATATATGTCTGTAATACTGCGGATGAGACATATGGTTTTAGCAGAACATGACAGTTATAATGAGGAAAAAATCTTCTTTTGCCTTGCCCTAGTGCAGACCCAGGAAAAGGTTGCATGAATGTACTGAAACAAAGTAGGACCAAAGTAAAATAGGTTAGCTTAAACTGTCACTAAACAATTTAAATAACCTCATTTTGCTTTGTTATGAAATGGTCTGGGCATGTTCACAGTTGCCATCTGCCATGAAGGGAAGGTGATGACTAACAGTAGCCTGCTCAAACCTGGTCAGGACACTGTTCAAATCCAGCTGTTTGACTAAGGTTAAATTTCCATTTATTCCTCTTTAAGTCTATGATCTAATGTGTGACAGTGACTTTTAAACTGACCCTGGAGACTAGGGACAAGAAGAAAACATGATCACCAGTTTCATAAAAGTTGCTAATAAGTCTCTACGGATCTTAGTTAAATCAGTATCAATAATCAGGAATAGTTACCCTTATCCTTTGTCCCTAACTTTCTTTATTACAACACACAGTAATCAAGGTGCATAACATTATATGTGCCTGTACCTATGGAAAAGTTGTGCACCGATTTTAGTCTTACAGCAACACTCTCCAACCCAGTAACGGCGTATGAAATGATAAGCACATTGGGGCGAAGTTCTGTTGGCCTTTAAACCTCTGCTCATATTTCTTGCAAATGCATTACTTCACACCAATCCATTCTTCAGAGTAAAAACTTTTCTGTTTGACAACAACTTTTAAAATTCAATTATTTTGCAACTTCAGGACTTACTGTCACTTCACTTCTTCTTCCTCACTAAAACCAATATAATTCTTCCTTTCGCTTAAATGGGAAGAACACTGAGCTGTAACAGGTGTGTGCTGAAAACCCAATTTACATACAATAGTCCTGTAACCCGTGATTCCTCTTGCAGTTAGAGACATGGAATAACTTCTGAAATTACATAGCCAAAATTTAAACCTTGTTTAAAGTCACAAGAATAACTCCTTGGCTGTTGTGGAAACAGCTCCAGGAAAGATGAACTAGAATGTGCATAAAACAGTTTGATCCCTTTTCTTTATTTTGGAAGACCATAACAGAAACGCGCTCACAAAAACAAATTATATCCTTCACCTCCACGTGTATTGGTTAGACTTATGCTGCAGCAGAACATATGCCAAAGTTCTGGCCAAGAACTTGCCTTTTTTATGGCTTCTTCTACCTCAGGAAATTACCAACACACAAAAGAAATAGTGCAACTGGCAAGCTAGATGTGCTTAAAATCAAGAACATACCTGAGAGAGGGACTGTCTGAGGTGTGCTATTTGAGCATTGTGGCCTGCAAGATCCTGCTCTGAAACAATCTGCTTAAGCTTCTCCTTCTCTATAGCTATGCTGTTAAAGGCAGACTTCAAAAGAGAATGCACTGAGCAAAAAAGAAAGAAAACAAGTGTGCTTTCAGGTACAGAACTGCATATTGACAATTATTATTTCAGCAGCAAAGATAGAGAGTGAGAATTCCATCCCACAACTACGGAAATTCGGAACAAGCATTCCACTCGTCGTGTGGAACTTACGGAAAGGTGCATCTTTGGAAAACCTGTGTTCTTTTCCTTCTGAGATTGGTTTGTTGGGGTTTTTTATTTACTAATAAAGAGAATTACCTGGTCTTTAAACTGGTTTGTGACATTTTTTTAAAGGTACCAGCCTGTTTGCTATACAGCATCTCAAACTCTGATAACAAAGTCTATTGAAAATAATAGTTTTCGGTCTGTAGGACCATTCAATTATTGACACTGCAATGGCATTTCTAAACTACATTCTAGGAATAAGCTATTCTTCCGTTACAGAAGGATAATATACGTCATCTTTACATAAGCTATTGCTGTACAGTGTCATCTAACGCACACGAATGCTCATGCCATAACTTAACTGAATGCAATAAGGAAACACATCAGAGAAACACAATAAAGTGAAGGTTTGACTTTTTGTCAGCTACCTTTTTGTGCCATTAGGCAGAATTCTTCTTGAAGCTTCATGTACTCAGCAGAGCACTCCAGAGGATCTGTCACATGGCTTGAGGGAGTCTGAAACTCTATGTCTGCACAGAGGTTGGGATTGGATGAATGCAGTCGAACGGGTGACATCGTAGCACTGAAGGGGACCTACAGGGAGAAACAGTGCAGATAGATGGTATAAGGTGCAAACAACATTTTTACTCTATTCGAGAAAAACAAAGATCTCTTCTGAAAACAAAAGACCCAGTAGACAATGTGAAGAACACGGTGACAGCAAACATCAACTTTCTACTCCCCTAACTCTCAGCAGCACAGCTAACGCAGAATTATCTTGACATTCTTCACTGAAACTAATGCAAGAAGTTAAAGCTAACACTGGAGCATTTCAATACTATCATTTACAAAAACAGACCATTTCCTAACACTTAAAAGATGACTGAAAGGTTGAACGATGACAGATGATGTTTTGTATCTGGACATGTAAGAGTACACGTAGTATTACACCATTGTTACAATACCAGCACCTAAAGTATGCAAGTTCCTCCATAGATCTACAAACAGGATATAATGCTATCAAACACAAAAATAAAACTTCTCAAAACTACTGGTAAATCTTAAGTTGAAACTCACTATACTGGCAGCTATGATGAGAGCAAAAGCGTATCATCATTCTGTATTATAACTGAACAAATAAACAACAATCCAAAAGAAATACTTGGAACTCCACTTGATTTTCATTCAAAGTACGTGAACCATAAATAAATGCAAAGTGGTATGGTTTAGTAAGATGGAGTGAAGGAATTTAGTTTATTATCTCTACTTCTCTTTCTCCTTCTATACTTTTCAGGTACAGTAATAAAAATACACGTGCGAGGCTTTCCAAGTGATATACTCACACATATGCCATTTATGCAGTGTATGGCTACTGCCCTTATACAAGTGATGTGTATGAGCATGTGTTGTATTTCATTTTACTATTTACACAGACTTGTATACAAATCAGGCAAAGAACCCAATTTTCAAATTTAAAGGCACCTTGAACTACATTTCATTACTTAAATATTAAGTACTGTTAAATGCATTGAAAACATTGAATCTAATTTATTTAATTATATTGGTTACAAATTTATTAATCAATAAATCAAGGATTTCCACACTGCAGCCCAATGTAATTGCCCAAATATGAAAAATAGGCCCAAAATATAAAATGTGTCTTTCAAGGCATGATAAAGAGCAGTAGATAACAGAAAAAGTCATATTACTGAGTATTGTTATCAAGAGGTAAGTTCTATGCTACCATCAGCGTTTGAAATTGGTATCCTGATATTTGATTACACCAGAGAATGGTTTTATTAATCCCTTCCTGTAAAGTTGTCATCAATACACATTCCCCCAATGAAACCCTTCAAATCCTGTTCAATCATATTTCGTTTCACCCATAAACATATTCTGCAAAATGCCATTTTCTATATCCTAAATCTCCAGATATTTATAGTACATAAAACCAGAGCTCTGAGGCACCTATCCAATACAAACCTTATTCTCTTATGTATTTTGATTTCCAGCTATACCAACAAAGCACGTATTTTTTTATTTGACCTCATTGTAGCCTCATGTCAATAAGAATTCGTTAAAAGGAAATGTAGAGTAAATTCACTCTATTCATATTGGATATTTACCCCATTATTTGCATCGTGAGTACTAGACTGCCTCTCTCAACAGCCTAATAAATCTAGGTCGATTAACTAATGTGACTAAACACGGGTGTCACAGCTTAGCACCAGCGGGTTAATTTCAAATTTCCTTTACAAAACCTGTCTGCTTAAGTCATGCTCCTGGAACTTTCTGACAGGGAGCAGCACAAACGTTCAATTGCTCTCAGGAGCTCCAAGAAGGGCAGAGTAGGTGGCTATGATTGCCAGGGCAGCATGTAGCCACCCCCAAAGCCCATCCAGAAGGCATAAAAGAAAGCTTATCCCAGCTGTAACGCTTGAAGGAGAGCCCCTGAAGCTCACACCCCTGTGCAGATGGCACCAGCTGTCCCAGCCCCACACAGACTGGCATTGCTGCAGGCAGACTGCCCACAACATGGCAGAGGCTCTTTAGTCAATCTGTGATGAATCTAACTGAAAAGACCTGCTTTTAGATCCATCACGTCTCCTCATACCTCAGCTGTCCAGGCTGAAAAGCAACGTTTCTGCTGTGAAGCTTACTGGAAAAGTATAATTTTAAAGTATATCCTAGAAATAGCATTTACAGAGTCTACAAGCCCTGACACACTGCTTGCAAGAAACAGATTCACATGACAGAGACAAGTAGCTGCTTTGCTGACTGCTTTCAATACAACGAGCTAAAATACTGAACTATTGACACATAAACTCTGCTCAGATGCATGTTTTTTTACAAGCTTATTTCCACAACAAATGAAAAACTCCACACTGAACAAATTCTTTATTCTGTTGAATAGGCAACCATCCAGGAAACACTGCTGCTGTACCTTTCCCATTTTTTCCTTTCACTGCTGTGTTTTCTGTTCATATGCACAGTGACTTGATTTTAACTTTAGTACCCATTCTTTTTGCTTGCTTCTTTTTCTGTTGCTTTGGAGGTACTCCAAAAAATATTTAGCTTCTTGATGCATCACTCTGGTTTCCTCCATACACACACTGTTCCAGACATGACCTCAGATATCCCTTGTTCTGACTTTCTGCTTTATGCCTTCACCTTCAGAATTATGTATTCATGCAGGATCAGACTGTTCCTGGTAGTGAGAGTTGTAAGGCAAACCTCTTTACGCCATGTATTTAATGCAAGTAACTCTGTGTCCCTCAGCTTCACTGCGAGAGATAAGCAGCCAGAAAGAATGAACCATTGCAACAGCTGCAGAGTCATTTTGGTGCCTCCGGTTATTCTTCCTCCCACCCTTTTTTCAGCTCTTGTAAGACCCCTCTCAATAGGTCCTCACTTCAGCTGCAGCAATTCCCTGGACTTCTATTGCCTTGCAATCTCAGTGCAGTTGCATTTGCTCCACTTAAGCACTCCTTGCTGCAGCTCTTGCCAGCGCTCTTTAGCTACTGAGCCTACTGGTTAGAGCCATCCAGGGATGCTGCTCAGCCTTGTAAACTGGTTGATTTCTCTGCTAGGCAGGTGGACAACAAGGTCAGAATATCAACTACTTATTGAGGACAGCCTTCAGAATCAACTGATTATGGGGTATTAAATTTAGATGAGATAACTTGTGAAGTAGAGAAACACTGATTTCTATCACCCTTTTTAGAAGGGCCTAACACTAACCTTCAGACAGCCAGAAGTTCAAGGTATTCAGGCTTAAGCAGAAGCTATGTCTGATCTAAGGCATTTTAACTATGGGCTCGAGCAGCAGACCCTGGCGAAGCCCTTCACCGCTCAGTCTAGGTAAGCATCTAAATCTCACCTCAGTCTTTGGCTGCACAGTCTTCCCTATCTAGTTGTTGTACTAATCAGCTGATGGATTTGTACTAATGTCTATACGGTGCATTCCTGAAGAATGACTCCTAAAGAGATTTCCTGATAAAGCAGCAACTGAAGACATCCTTTAGATGCCGATTTGATTTCATAAGCAGCATCTCCCCCTCTCAGCTCCCAGCCCCTGTGTAGATTTCATAGCTCCCGGGTTTGTGTCAAAACCTTAGAGAATCCACAAAACTGAACGAAGAGAGTACAGGTAGTAATATGACTTTTTGGGATTGTGGAATGTAAACAGAAAAGTGTGTCAAATGAAAAGGTGAACCTTACACTACTTTAAAAAAGAAAATAGAAAGTTATTATAATTCCATGGGTTTGAGTGGTCTTGCCACAAATGTCAGGAGAATCTTTTAACAGACCTCGATAATGTCTTTCCGTTTTTCTATGGTATGTAGCACAGATGTCAAAGACATATTCAGCTAGTATGGGCTCCGAGTCTACCTGTCACTTCCGTAAGGGAGGAGGGACACATACCCCATAAACAAGCTCAGGTCCATGTTTATGGAATTCATTTGAGTGAGGCCAGACCACTTGCATTAAACTCAGCTGTAAGTGGGTAACATGGACACCTCCAAAAAGTGCAAGAAACATTTCCATAAGCTTATCAAACATTCAAGTTACACAGCTTCCCATCTTTAGATCTATTCCTTGATTTTTAAATCCACTCACTGTTGTAGCCACAGCAGCTGCTAGTCTCTGCCGGCGTCGTGTTGTGCTGAACTGCCCCTTCGGTGCTGGCCCTTCCTGACAGTGAATGCAAGAAGAGAAAGAAGTGGAAAAAGAGAAGGGAAGGGGTAATGGGACACAGGAAGATGAAAGGTGATCAGAAAAGGGAGAGGGAGAGTCTTTAAGTGGGTTTCAATGTTGTTAACTCTTATGGCCTACACATTCTGTGGATGTATCACATGTTTTCCATTGTGTAAGCCACAGACCTAAAAAAGCTATATTGTCTCCAGGTGAGTTTGACTGCAGTGCACTCATTATGGCTACCAAAACAGAAAAACCTCTTAGCATTGCCATTCAGAGTCATAAGGCAACTATGGAACATGAAAACAAAAAGGACACCGTGGCATGGCAGAAAACAAAACCCAAGCTCTTTCTGGGCAACCTTTGACTGTCTAGAAGATGAATTCTGAAAGAGATCACTTTGCAGTAGTGAAAGTGCATGAACTGTGGTCGCTGAAGTTGCATGCTCAATGGTAAAACATACAGTGGATATGTAATAGTGAGCTTACTTATGTAAATGTTCCTCTGCACAGCTCTAGCATTTCTGAGTCCCTCTTTGAACCTATTAATTTTTCCCACACAACACCCTTTGGAGTTCCAACTACTTTGCCTGTTCATTACTGAAGACCTGGCTTCCAAAGCAAAGCAAAAAGTCAGATGAAACATCACAAATGCAAACTAAGTAATCCAACAACTACTTCCTCTACTGCATGTCTAGCTTATGGCCTCCTGTGCAATTTCAGTTGTATTTGACTTTTGACAAAATCCATCAAGGTACATTAAAGTCAAACAACTAACTGCCTAATGCAGAAGCTCCACATATCATAAAGTCTTTCTATACCTTCACCTATAGCCACTATGGCATTTTAAATTCTATATGCATTTTTACCCTTTCTGAAAGCAGCCTGGGCACACTATATATATATATAACAATACTATAGATTAGATCCATGGACACTACAGTGAAGAACAGTAGTTTAACTATTTGCTGAAGTGTCTTGCCTATGCAGCACTTCCACTGGTAGAGTTGCTGCATCTGAGCATGACCACACCCTCCACACTCTGTCTGATAGTAGTGGCAGGGCTGCTGACAGTCGAAGGGTTGTCTAATGACCAGTGAGAGAAGCCTTACTTTGCAACCTTTAGTAAAATTGTCACATTAAAACAGGTGTGTCTGTATCTAAAATCTAGAGCACAAGCTTTGTTAAAGCAGAAAGCACGTCATATGCATAATGTAAAGCTCTTTATGTTCTACAGAAGCATGTGTATCCTGTGAATAAGCTTGGAAAACTATACTTGTTTAAGTAATAGAGACATACATAAATATATATATATATGCACATAGAGAGAGACATGCACCTATACACACAGCTGCAAGATAAAAAATGCAGATATAGATTACTAAAATCAGAATGAGGAGCTACGCAGAAACACAGGCTCCCCTCAAAATGAAAGCGAGACCATAATCTGAGTTACTTTATAAGGAAACACTTATTTAAAGGAAGCTGTAATAAGCTAGTCTTTGGGTCTGGCTTCATTTCCGAGCTGAAAGCCTCATTACAGCAAGCTGACTTTCCTGGTTGCTCCACACTACACAGTCCTCAAACTACTTCTGACAAAAGAAAAAAGAAATCAGGTTTGGAATGTCACAACTCTGAGCTTTTTGAGGGAAATCAAATCACTGTTAGTTCACTTGTATTGCTTTTCAGTAACATTTTTTCTGTCTTTTGACGATCTTTTGATTGCTGTGAAATTGACAAACTGGTCATTTACCCAAAGGGAAAAAGAAAACAACAAACTCTCGTTTTTTGTACAAAAGTACCATTTGTACCATTCGTAAAACAAATGACTACAGGCTTTTATCTATACAGGTATACATCTATATACAAGATATACCTCCTTCATAAATCAATCAGCCCACGCATTACTCTTAAGTAAAGGCTTGAAAATGAAACGGTTAATTCTAAAAAAATAGAGCAACACTAAATCCCCAAAATTGCTAGCCTATACACACAGGCTGCACTCAGTTTTATTTTGGGAAGGAGCCCTACTTTAGTCACTGCAATGAGCTGTGAGCGCAAAGTTACTGCGTACAGAGCTAGTGTATCTAATTTGGAAACACATATTTCTAAGAAACAAAGCAAGCTGATTTTCTTATAAGAAAACTATGTTTTAAACACATTAAGCACCTAGTATTCTTATTCCAGAATGTGCTAGCAGAAATCAACAAAAGCCATCTTATTAACAACACGCTCATAACAAGCCAAGTAGAAAACACAGATGGGAGAATTCTCTCCTTGCATCTTCTGCAGCAGATTCTCAGCTAGCAAAATTACACTCTCCTTCCCCATTCCTCATGAACTAGACAGTTATATACAGAGTGCTCTAATTTTTACACTCCCCAGAAGGATGACTCTCGACAGCAATGTGTCAACAGCAGTTGGCAAGTCAGGTGTCCAAATTACAAACATAGATCTGTGTCACTTTGGTAAAGTTCAGGAACAAAAGAGGAGCTCAAAATTCCTCGTGACCCACCCCAGATTATGATACACTGACTGCTTCTTTCATCATCTTTTCATCTCTTTTGTGGAGAGGAATTTCTGAAACCACTGTGACATGAAAGAACATTCAGTGCTGAGTCTGTCTTCACAGAAACTCAGTACTTGGGTCTTTTTCTCCTGATATTTTTATCTGCCTATGTTACTCTGTGGAATAGAAGCACAACAGCCCTTCAAATGCAGGTAATGTGACATCACCAAAATTCCTTTATTAATAAGCCTTTTAAATCATATCAGTTGCATCATTGTTCAACTTACTGTGACTTATCTAGTTTAACAGGTAGAAAGGGAAATTACCTACAACAGTTGCAATGAGAATGCTGATGCAACTACAATTCCTTCTTTCCTTGAGATTATAAATCTTAAATGAGTTACAGAATGCTCCTTACTGTGACTCTGAGTCACAGAAATCTCCTTATTGTGCCTCTAAGGGACATATTAAAGGTTTTCAAATTCTTGCATGAATTTAAGGGAATTTAAATGGATGAAAGTTGCTGACATTTATTTATTCTGTAGCAGACAGCACGCTGGTGGTTGTTAGCTCCTGAAGCCAGCTGAATATAGTCTTCATTATCAGCCACTCAATTATTAAAAATATTAGGTTTTGGATTAAGCCCCAAATCACACAACTGCTTCTAACAAAACAGTCAGATACTTTGGGTCTAGCAGCAATAAATACAAGCATACTATCGTTATTCCTTTTCAGCTGTTAAGGTAAGATGGGCTGAAGTAATTTTTTTTTGGTTTGTTCCCACACTAGTCTTTTTGATAAGAGAAGGGTTGTGAAAATTCCTAGTGCATGTAACATTCCTAGTATAGGTCTTTACAAAGGCAGCCGGTGCATTTATTATTTAATTCATGCTTTCTGCTTTCAACTTGATGTCACCTGCCCAACTGCCTTTCTTGGCAAGTTTGAGATAGATCAGTATCCCCACGTGCTGGATGTATAATGCCATTGTCGCACCTTAATTGGGTAGTATTCAGATCCCACTCCTTTCCCTAGAAGGCAATGTTTTCATATGAATGAAAGTAAACTCGGTACTTTCCTCACTATCTTCTTCTCTAGGTCTTAAACGACAAACTGAGACTTAATTTACTTCATCAGGAACATAGGACACAGTAAATTTCATGCGAAAGAGTTACTCTAAAAGTACAGTGAGAAGTAAAAACATCGTGCAATCAGTACCTGAAGTTGAATTTTTGCATCTTTGCTGACACTTTTTGTTCTCCATCGTCTTGTGACCCGCTTGTCTTTCTTTGAAATGTCTACATAGTTAGCCTACATTACACAAATAGTTAGAAGCGACAGAGTACTGTTAAGTCGACACAAGCAACATAGGCAGTACAGCAAGTTAGTAATGAATTGTAGTAGTAAATGCCTACAAGTTAGATAGTAAGGAGAAGAACGTGTCACTGCTGGGGCCCACAACTACTCCAGTGACCAGTAGCTATCCACACGCTACAAACACATGGTATATTGTCTAATTTAGGAAAAATACTAGTGTACTTTCTTTGTGAGTGCACAACATTTAGGACCAACTCTTGAAATCCTCGTGGATTTCTATTCCAGTACTTCTCAGCGAAACGTAAAGCTCACTTCTTCCTGAAATTACTGGTAAATCTCAATGACTCATTGGAACTAGATTTCCCCATACACCAACACCATTGGGAAAATTCAAGAGAAATGAGTGAAAAAGTAAGAAATATTTAGTATTTAGAATCTGCTGTTGCTTTTCTTGTCAAGACGAACACTCACCCTGAACTGCAAAACAGTCCCGCCCTTGGAAATTGTGCTATGCTTTCTTTTCTAGAACATCTATCCCCGTCTTTGAGAAGTCTCTGGGTCTCCACTCCTTAAAAACTTTAAATTGTATCTTAGCACAATAAAATTTGCTTAAACACAACTTCAATGTATACACGTATTAACAGGCTAACAGTTCTCAGTTTTGCTTTGCAAAATACTTAAACACTCGTTTCTTCCTATTTAACTCACAAAAATGAACACATTTCAACAGTTTACTGTTGAAGTATTGTTACAGATGGCTAAGATAAACACATAAGATCAAGGTTTCTTCAAAGAGTTACTACAATTTCAGAAAATGCAAGTTAACAACTCTCTTATTTCCCTTAATGTCAAATGTTTCATGGTGATGACTTATATTCAATGATATTTACCTGCATGTCTGTGAAATTTGGTGCTGACTGAGTTCTTTGTAGTATTTCTAAATTTTGAAGAAGTTTACTGAGTTCCACAAGATTTGACTGACAATGAGCGAGATCTAAGAGATACAAAACAAAAAAATACATTAGGTGCTTCAGTTTGGACACTGTTTTTTCCCACGGTGGCCTTAGTTACATTATAACATAAATGTCCAAATTCCTGGTAGCAGGGCATCCAAATGGAAGCTTTATTTTCACAGATGTTGATCACTTGCTGTTTGTATGGGAGTCATTGTCACAACTAGACCTGAAACACTGATCACGTTTTAGCAATGATACACATAATGATAATACATGTTATTAGGATAAATTTTGAAAGCAACATCTCAAAGCATGCAGAGATGGATGTCCCCACCACAAGCGTATAATTACCTGAAGAGTTACTTCACGTGCATGCAATGATACAACTCAAACCGGTTTACTCTTTCTTATTTTGTATCAAAAAAGTTTTGCTGAAAGAACAAGACGTGAAAAGGCAAAGCCTAACCTTCTGCACATCGGTCCATTTCTTCAGAGTCCTGCAACCAGGCTGCTACTTTACTCTGACCAGTAGTGCAGGTGGCAGGCAGGCTGTTACTGCAAGGTATAGGAGACTGCCAGGGAAAGCTATTTTGCTGTACCTAAGGCATAATAAAATGCTTATATTTACTGTTGCTCAGTCAGTGCAATCATAGTACTACTTAAGAGTAAGATAAAAAAAGATACCAGTGACTGTGTTTGCTAACCACCAGTTAGAAACGCTGTTGTCTTAGTGGGAGAGTTTTATCAGACAATAGAAAGACAGATTTATCCCTGATGACAAAGGCAACTTTTTCTGGGGATGGTAAATATTTTGCAAGATCTCCACCACAGCACATTAATGAGTAAGGATAAACTAGACAGTCTTCCAGGTGCACATACTCACAGATTTTTGCGGCCACTGGTTCACACTGTGGAAGCTCTTCTCCATTGGTATTACAAGCAAAGCTTAGTAAAACTGTCCATGAGCAAGCCCAGCAGGAATGAATTTTCAACACAAGAACATGACCTACCTTTCCTTCTGACACATTAGCAGCTGGTGAAGACTCTGTAGTGGAGGCTGAAGGGAATATATGAAAGCTAGCATCTCTTGGAGATCTCACAATTTCATTCTGGCGGTACAACCGGTGGTGGCGTAATTTAGAAACCCATGCATCAAATGAATCCTGGGACTTCACCTGGAAACAAATTCACTATCAGGAAAGCATGCAAAATACTACTTCTCTGCATATTTTTTACAATGTTATTTATTTCTAGCG
Organism: Phoeniculus purpureus; assembly: GCA_028565055.1. Taxonomy (NCBI): domain Eukaryota; kingdom Metazoa; phylum Chordata; class Aves; order Bucerotiformes; family Phoeniculidae; genus Phoeniculus; species Phoeniculus purpureus. Next base: position 11,230,710 of record JAOXOE010000602.1, read on the forward strand.
TGGATGGAAAGAAGGTAAGTATTTGAACCACTATTTACCTTCAAATGATAAATGTGTTCTTCTGTGTCAAGATCTATTCTTCGAGCCTTCTTTTTTATAGACATAACTGACAAACCAACATCAATGCTCCCATGGACTTTGCCTTTTTGTATCTAAAACCAAAAAGCAGGGTGAAAATTTGTTAGTACAATGCACTTCACTATATTTAACAGAAGAATATATTGTGATGAATTGGTGTCCTGTTTTACAAACATTTAATATAAATCCATATTGAAAAAATAAAACCTGTAGCCAAATTAACTATTTACTATATTTAGAAACAAGATATATCTCCAAAGTTAAAGTGTGTTGGTTCACTCTAGTACACACACAGGTAAGAGAGCAGCAGAGAAAATTAGACAGTACTCAGCTCCCTACTGCCATTGTTTGATCTTTATTGGTTTCAGATCTAGCTAATCTAATGCTACTCTTTATATATTTCTTAAGTAAATTGCAGTAACTTCTTTGTCCTATCTGACTATTTCAGAATAATCATTATGTCTGGCATAAAAATTGAACAAAATAAAATATGACAGGTTAATTTATCAAGCACCTTCATTAAATAAACTAAGAAATGTTCTTTTCATAGAGGTAAGAAAATGTGCAATTCCCAATGGCAGAACTCAACCAAAGTCTTCCATGCTTTCCCTGTACAGATCTCTCTCTAAACCCATCAGTGTCATTCATGTGTACTAGAGTGAGAATGAGATTTAATCTCCTGGCAGGCTGAACTCCAACACAAAATTTTAAATGGTCTTCAACTTTACTTACATCAATAGGTGACTTTGAATATTTCAACATTCCATTATCCAGAACAAAAAACCTCTGAAAGAAAAAAAACCACCAGTATCTTCCTTAATGAGCAGTTGCAATTTAAACCATTCACAATAATTCATATGCTCTGTAACAATTAATGAATGTTTGTTGATTGAAAAAGAGGATAAATACAGTATTGAATAATTTCATTGCTTGTTTTTTGAACAGCAATTATATTCCAAGCGAGAAAATCTAGATCTTTTTTCAACATTTTGTTCTGGGTTTGTCTTAAAGCACCCCAATAACAAAGGGTACTTTTTCAGTCCTCCATCCCATTCAATACACCCTGTGAAAAAACACTGTATAGTGAAAGAGTTGTATCTGTTACTTCCTTTTCCTCTTGTTTTTTGTTCCCACGGAAGTTGGTCTGACCTCTAATTAACAGCCTACTTTCTCTATCTAGAAATTGCTATGAGTTTCCCAGTGCAAGATCTACATCCCAAAAGAAAAACCTGCATATGAACATTCTTGTGATTGACTTGATCTCCAGCTGGACAAAAAAGCAGGTTCTGAGACACTGTTTTCCTATCCAAAACCTCACGCCACATGGCAGACGTCCACACAGGTGGGGTAAAGAGGAGATGGCAGTGTGAGCCCTTATTAGCCAACCAGGGCTAGACTAACCTAACAATGCCTATCTGTGCCTCTGTACACTTTCATTGGCTGGGTGGCTTTTACTTACAGCAGAGGGCAGAAACCCTATTAGCAGTTTATTTCTCCTGCAATTAAAGTTGCCCTGGCTTGTGTGTACCAGACTACTTCAGCTAAATTACATAGACTTTGGCATACAACATAAAGATGCAGCCTAGCAGGAAACTTAGGCTTTAAATGAGATTCAGTAACTTGTGTTTACTACCAGTAACTTTCAAAAGATGATAATTAACATAAATTAGTTCATCTTTTTAGAGCAAAGCAATAACCTATGTAAAAAAAGCAATAATCTGTGTTAAAAATCCAGAACATGAAAACAGTATCCCAGACTCTAGGAACATCTATTTCATATTGCTCTGCCTCTAAGTTCCACACAGAAAAGAAAACAACATTGTCTCATGTTTCATTCCGAAGCATACAACTCTTCAGAAAATTATCAGCCGCTCTTCAAGTTGTACACGCTACGCTGCTAATGCACATTCACAACCATCTGATGCTGACATGCAACAGAGGATGCTATGGCTTTGCTGGCACAAGACTAACACAGCACATGCTACAGCTGCTCTCTCTGGCATTCCCCACTCGTCTCTCAGCAGAAAGTATTTTTATGGAAATGGCAGGATACTGAGGCAGCACTTAGTAAAAAAAGACTAACAAATCCACAGTTTCTAAACATAAGCTCAGTATATAGAACCTTCAGTGTAAAGCAGAGTGGAGAGAAACGCTTAACTCTGAAGATCTTGGGCACAATTAAAAATATTTACACTAATAACTTCTCTAAAGTCAGCATAAAAAACAGATCATCAGTAGTGGCCTCCTTTACAGAACTGTGTGAGTTGGACTACTCTTGCTCTCCTTAAAGTTCCAAATACACAAGTGTCTGAGAATCATAGAATCACAGAATCATTAGTGATTGGAAGGAACCTCAAAAGATCATCTAGTCCAATCTCCCTGCCACGGCAGGATCACCTAGACCAAGTCCCACGGGAAACAATACATTAACTTAATGTATTTTAAAGGAGTGGAAGCAGTGATTTATTCTATATATTCTATATACATCTGATTGATTGGGGTTTTTTGAGGATGGCGGGTGGATTGCTGGGGTTTTGTTTGTTTGGGGGAGGGGTTTGGTGCCCTAGTTTGTCCCTCAACATTCAACAACAAAATTAAGTCACTGCCTCCCCAGAAAAAATGCCATGCAGAACAAATGGTTTCCCTATCTTTAGCAGTAAAACACTTTCTGTCCTAAAAAAATACCTTTCTTCAAATACCCTCAGCTACAAAAAGGCTCTTCTGAGTGCTGATACCCCACATCTTGCTTTTAAGTAACGGGGGGGAGATGTAATTATTATGGTTTATGTTTATTAACAAAATGTTCAAGGCTAACAAATGTTGTAAGTACATATGGATAAATGTCTCCAAAGTAAACAGGAAATGGAAGATTCAGTGTTGAGTGTTGGGGTGTTTTGTTTTTTATACCTTGAGATGCCATGGCACAGACACGCTGCATGCCAACACAGAATCAAAGAATCTTGTTGGTTTGAAAAGACCTTTAAGATCTCCAAGTACAACCTTTGAGATCTCCAAGCACAACCTTTGACCTAGCACTGCGAAGTCACCACTAAATCATGTCCCCACACCGAACAATGAAACCAGGAAGACAAAATTCAGAGACAAAGCTGAGCAAACCTGCTGAGTCAGCCTGTACAAATGGCCAAGAGGGCCAACAGCATCCTGGGGTGGATCAGAAGAGGGGTGGTTAGCAGATCGAGAGAGGTTCTTCTCCCC
>JAOXOE010000602.1:11240685-11259200 GCA_028565055.1 Phoeniculus purpureus
GCCTGCTGGGGTGTCAGCAACACCACCCAGCTTTGTGTCATCAGCAAACTTGCTGACAGTGCACCCTAATCCCTCATTCAAGTCATCAATGAATAGATTGATTAGAACTGGTCCCAATACCAACCCCTGGGGGACTCCACTAAATATAGGCCCCCAACTAGACTCTGTCTCATTGACCACCACTCAGGTTGGTCAAGCATGACTTTTCCTTGTTGAAGCCATGCTGACTGTCCCTAAGATGTCTTTTGTTGTTTGAAAACAATGGAGAAAAATAACAGTTTTGCCTACAGATTTCAGCTACTTACAACTGGATGTACGTCTTGTTTCCTCCTCCTATTTGCAAAACAGGAAGAGATCTGTTATAGGCAAAACATAACTTAAATTAATGGAGACAAAAGACAAAAACGATCTATTATAATGTGCAGTGTTTGTGCACGTTCACTATTAAGACCAGAAAAATTAGAGGCTTGAAGCATGAGAAACAGATTGCAAGGAATGTTTTTTGGTAAGATGTGGCAGTTTGGCCCTGGCTGGGGACCAGGTGCCCACCATTCTTAGATGGACAGGGGGAGAGAAAAAGTATAATGAGAGGCTGGTAGGTCAAGAAAACAACAGTTTAATAAAGCTGGAAAAGCAAAAGCCGCATAATAAAAAAAAAGCAAAAGCAAATAATAAAGGTTATTATCTACTGCTCATTGGCAGAAGGTGTTTGGCTGCCATCCTAAGAAGCAGGACCCAATACGTGTAGCAAATGCTCCACAGGACAGACTGGCACTAACAAATGCCTCCCCGCCCTGCCCCACCTTCTTTTCCCTGGCTTTTGTATCTGGACTGACACCATATGGTATGGGACATTCCTTTGGTCAGTTTGGGTTAGCTGACCCAGCCCAGCCCTCAGCCCTCCTTGGGGAGCAAAGAAAAAGAAGTCCACAGTCTTGGAGCTGTGTGAGCACTGCTCAGCAGTAGCCAAAACGCTGTTGTGTTATCAACAGCCCGCCAGCTACCACCACAAACACAGCACCATGAGAGATGTCATGGGGAGGATCAACTCCATCCCTGCTAAACCTAACATATGAGAAGTATCATTCTTGGAAAGACTAGAGGGCTGTAGATGCAGAAGGTGAAGGGCTACAGAAGCAGAAGGTGAAGATGATGGAAAGTGGGGATGATGCTGTAGCTAGGTGAGCTGCGCAGAAACAAGTGCTGCCCAGGAACATGAGGCTGCTGACTGAAGAGCTGCACAACACAAAGACAACTTTTGCACAGTCCTTCCAACTTAGATGACACTAACTCTCCCGTCACACTGATATTGTATACACTAACTGTGTCTACTCTGAAACCATTCACTATCCCATCAATAAGTAAGAACTGCATTCTCACCACTATTTTCCTGTGAGCTAGGGATTTCTTGGAAGGAAAGGTGCTTGGAGCCAGAGAAAGTTACAGGATGCTCCGCTGTCTCATCCCATGCTGATGTTTAGAGGACCAGGACAGGAGACACGGGCAAGCAGAACACATCCAAGAGCATGCTTGTCCTCTAGTGTGCCTACAACCAGAATTTATAGATTTTCTCTACATAAATTATTTTAATAACCAGAATATTTTCAATTCAACAAGTAGCATTCAGCAATACACAGAAAACTGTCTGGTGTTTCAAAATCATGTGTGCAAATACATATTGATGAAGAGTAAATAAAGATTATTTCAATGCTGAAAACCTCCTCATCCTGCTGAAATGCTGAATTGTCCAATTCTTACTTAAACAACATATGCATTGAAGTTTTCTTCAAAAAACAATAAAACCAAGATAAAAAACCCTAACACACACGCCCCAACCCTCCAAAAATAAACCCTAAAATTCCACCCCTGGAATCCATACGTTCCTCCATACGTTCCCCAGAGTTATAACCAGAAGACCTAGGGATAAGTGTAAGCAGCTCTGACAATCTGATCTACAGTTAGATATGCCCATTTCAGTAGAAAGCATACAAAGCAAAATGAATGCTCTTGCTCCCAATCAGAATATTTAAAGAAAGTACTTGAATAATTTTGATTACAGCTGTTTTCTTAAATCTAGCTTAATACTGTCAGGTCTGCTAACAGTTTTTGAAACAGTTATTTTCATTTTCTTTTAATTTACTGCTGTACTTCAGTTTTCAATGCAATTTGCATCATGCAAAATGTCTTCTGTTTTAAGTTATAATCTGAATCATTATCAAGTAGCCAGTCACACCACTGTTTATCCCCCCCACCACTGTTATTTACACCTTAGAGAAGGAATTCAGTTAAACACCAGAGAGATAGTTCTGTTAATACAAGGCTATAAACTACTACAAGAACAACCAGTGGTTTACAATTTGCAATGCCTAGACAGTTTTCAAAACTGGAGGTCTGTATTTTCAAAACCAGGAAGTGCCACAGAGAGAAAGAGAGGATCAACTAAGTAACAACTGGGGGAAAGAAAAAGGTGTCACTGTCCACAGGAATCATGTCTAGTCACGTCTGCAGTCAGTCAGTCAGTCAGCTAGCTGAGGGTCATGTCATTACTTAGTTTCTGTAGAAAAAAAACAAGTACAAAAATAGTATCAAAATGCAACATACATGTTTTTATTTTCAAATATATATATATATCTCAAAGCATAAACATTACAACTGCATATAAATAAGGGGTTTTATATATTTAGAAAAACAATCTTTAAAAGGTTATATATGCCTCTACGGCTTTTTAAGAAGTACCTCTTTTTCTGAGCAGCGTGTGAGTGCCAGCAGGTTTTCTGTTGATACAAAATATACAGGCAACTGATTTTTAAATTTCTAGAGTATATTTTTTTAAATTTTGCATAGAAATAAATCATTATAAAACACACACATCTTAAACTTCAGGATTTTAATAAAGTTGTAACTAAAAGAATGAATGCAATTTGACTCAGTGATGACCTTTTCAGGACAAAAATGATACTACAGACAACAATAACCAAGCATTTTATGACAGAATCAATGTTTTTCAACTTATTTTTCAACTTAGTGCATAACTAAGTAATTATTTTAAAACACCACCATACATTTCCAGAAGAAATATGCACTGAATCAGTAAGTCACAGAACCCAACCCCAGAGATCCGTGGTTTTCATTTCTAATACAGTGCAAGTTAGAAGCTTTGCTTTTTAAGGACAACCTGAAAGCTTCATAACAAGTGTTTTGTATGGGTTTGGGGGTTGGGTTTTGCTTTGTAGTTTGGGGATTGTTTTTTTCTGGGGGAGTGGGGAGGTGGTATTTAAATAGCACTACCAGGTTGCAATGAAGACATGTTTTCCACAATAGAATATTCTGAAAAATTCATTCCTTCCTCTTCTGTTTTTGAGTTATATAATCTACAGAACCAGCATCAGACAACGGCAGTGAGGTTCTCAAAAAATACTCAAAGCCAAGGTAAAAAAACCTGAGTAGTTAATACCAAGAACATTAAGACAGCTTCTGCTTTTAGCAACTGCCTAGAAGTAGACACTGTAGTTGTCTTCTCAAACTTACACTGCCTCAAAGCATGATGGTTTGAGGTTATTTCTTAAGCCATTTATACTTACATAAGATGGGAGAACCTCACCCAAAACCCACCAAACTCACATTGCAACTTGAAGTAGCTAAGAGAACCTTACTGGTTTATATTTTCATCATTTCTCTACTACTTTTAACTACTCATATAAATGATCACATTTTCATTGACCTGTAGGACAGCCAGAGCCTGTAAAATTCATTAGATAGATTAGTTTAGAATATGAATACACATTTTTTCAAATTCTCCTGATAAACAAAGAGTAGTACATTGTCTTATAATTGGATTACTATCTGATAACATCTAATATTATTATCAAAAGTTTACATTGCAGGAACATTGTTGGTAGCATATAATTAATTTTTTTAAGGAAATAATTTTGTAAATTATACTTTTAAATCTTATTTACATAAAGAAAATGGTTTTTTGTGGGAAAAAGCCAAATAAAATATTGCTTCAGCATAGTTTTTAATTGACTTGAATTTATTTTCATATAGATTCTTTGAATTCACAGATCTTACTGCAGATTTCAATCAGAGAAGCTTGTACAGAATGAACAATTGCAGAAACCCAGGCACCTTGTTACAGATAAAAGGAAACAATAGTAGGGGAATTACGATTTAAAATTGTTTTTTAAGAGGCAATGACTTCCTTAAGTGAAAACTTATTTTCTCCAGCTAAAATTATAAAAGAGCAAACCTTTTTTAAAACAAAAGTTTTAAAAAGTTAATATTCTTTCATATTACAAAAAGTACTATTTCACAGGAAGTAATGAGAATACCATCCTTATTCACACATACAATTTACAGCTTTAACAAAAAGCAAAATATAAGCCTCTAAGCTACTGCAAAACTTTGTCAGTCAGTCCACTGCAGAGTCACACAGCAGTAAGCTTGATTTAAATGGGAAAGCACTCAAGGCCCCCAAAAATTAATAAATTAAGAAGCAAGTAATTTTGTCTTTCTATACTAACAGACAGATGCTAAGAGAACCTGCTAAGAGACTCAGTCAGGAATCTGCTGTACAGGTTGTAAAAGACGTAACACAGTACATTTACAAAGCTCTTCTACATTTTTTATTGCACAGACACAGCATGTGAGAGGCTAACACCACAATTACAAATAATCTGTACAAGATAGATCTATGATGTCCATCTTTGAACACATTAAACACCAGAACTCTATCATTTGCAAGTTCACAGAAATGCAAGAACAAAGGACAAAGTTCTGCTGTCACTTTGCAAATGTAAAAAAGATTATTTTTCAAGCATGACCTTATTTCTCCAGTTGTCTAATAAATTAAAATGGCATTAACAGTAAATTTGTATCTCTTACCCTCACCTGACAGACAGGCCAGCTTTCTAAATGGTCAATAATTAAGTAAATCCTAATATATACTTACAAGAAATTATTAAGTTTTTCTCTTTTGAAAATCCCACCTTTTGTCAGCTGGATACCTTAAAAATCTTCAAAAACAGTCATACTGGAAAAGTGTGTAAAGGTAGACCTAGTATGACATTACACTTTACATCATAGTTTTCTCTGTAGCGACCATGAGAGTGGCCTTTTATTACTGGAAGCAAAAAGTTACATTAAGAACAAAACCTTTGTACAAAGACAAGAGCATGGGCACAAATTACTTAAAACTACATTCACTAGACCTGTTGATGAAAAAGTTTTGAGTTACTGCTAACTTCTAGGTACAAGTCAATGCAGAAAATGAACGCTAGAAATCCATTTGTTTAAAAAAGCAAGTTGTGTCTACGGACTAAGGCTATCTTTAGTAGCTGCTGCTATCAAAAGAACAACATGAAAATCCTTAAAATCTTGTTTTGGTCTTTGCAGCTCCTGAGTCACAATATCTACACAGAGAAAGGTTGAAGGAGTGCAGCTTAGAACTAAAATATCAATGCAGAGTCAAGATTTCATGTGATGTTTTCTGAACATGTTAAAGCAAACTGCGTATCCTCCATAAAAATTATGTAGGGACTGAAGTTATCTGGAAGAGACAGCAGTATTTGGGAGCCATTTTCCAGAAAAACAGGGCTTAGCCTTTTCAGTCCCAGCAATGTTTCTCTCTTGGTAACAGTCGTAGAGCCAAACAAACCAACCAACTTTGAATCAAAGCAATGTTTTAAAAAAGAACTCTAGGAACTCAGCCAAAGCTGGCCATGAGCATCAACTAATAACAACATAGGCCTAAGTATCAACTACTAAATTCTCAAACTAATTACCTTAAACATCCATCTCAATCTTTCCACAGCAGTCTGCACGATATTTTCTTCACTATCACATATTCCAGCTACAACTGATTTCTGTGAATCCAGACAACTCTAATATCCTGAACCTTTGATTTCACCTGGCAACCCTCTCTGTCCTTTTTACATTTACCCATTCCCTCCTCCACCCTTCAAGAGCTGAACTCCAAGTTTTTATCCAACATCGTGAGGGCATGTCCTTTTAGTGAAAGAAAGATACACACAAGCTGATGTCAGTTTCATTATTTATTTTTGCACACTCTTTTCCATGTTAACCAATACTCTTCTGTACATAAAATGAGCATCCAGATTGATAGTAATTAATCGGTTTATATTTGTTCAAAAGTTATAAAAATAGATTTTTACTAAAATAACATGTATGTGTACGTACATAAGCATATGCACACCCATATATACATGTGTATACACACACATCACAAAATAAAATTCAAGTTGTTAGCTATAAGGCGATTTATCCGATTGTTAATATATAACTTAAAAATATTTTCCCTATCGTTGTTGCAAATAGTTGAACTTGGTTTAATAGTTGCAATAATTTAAGTAACAGCTCAGACTGGGTACTCACCTGCTCAGTAAGTTCGCTGGCGTTTGTTAGATTCTTCTGTAGGCGAGTCAGCCAACCTTACTTTCAGCCTGACACCATTCACAATCTTCCCGTGTAGCGCAGTTATGGCATCGCTGGCACTTGCTCTGTCTGCAAATTTTGCATAGCCCACGTTTTTTCCAGCCACAAGGTAAACTTTTATCAAGTGTCCAAAACGACTGGATAAAGAAGAAAACAAAAAAAAGAGATAATTTCTACGTTTTGCTGCAACATTGATATCTATTATTCAATCTGAAGTATACGTGATTTCGTAGCTGTGATAACTACATCCTTGTACGTATGTTTTATTTCCTTGTGCTGTCCTCTTCCAAAGCACCCAGTTTCCATATTCTCCAGAATTCCAGACAGGAACAGAAATAAACCCAAAAGTTCATAGGCAATATTTGCTGTGGAATGTTACAATACAACCACAAGCACCAGTGATTTCTCTTATTTAAAACAATACGTAAAACAGTCCTCAAACATTAAATGTCACTTAAAGACAACATAACAAAGTAACTCTAAAAATCAAAAAGAAAATACACACATGAGAACAAGTAGATTCAGAGATACAATAGCGTCTTGCTTAAAAGAACTTGCTCAGGTCCGACTGAAATGACTCGGAAAGTTGTAAGGCTTTAAGAAAAATAAAGTATGTTTGCTTAAAACTGAAGCTATAGAAAAGTGTTAAGACTAGGATGCATAGCCTTTTTTCTTCTCCAGCATCTGATTACAAAAATCCAGCGTATCAAACAGCTAAGTTTTAAATGCCACATAAGTGCATGTAGAATTTCTTTTCCTCTTCTGGTGCTCTGAAAATACTTGGTTTTCCAAAAATGTATTATAAATTACAACTAGTAGAAAAGACAAATGTGTTTTTCTTCAAGAGTATTATAAAAATGAAATACTGAAGAACAGCCAAACAATAGATTTGTTCCAAAGATGGCAAAAATTGTCTCTCAAGTCTTTGCTGCTCATAGGGAGATAGTGTGAAAGAGTGGTTGAATTAATATCAGTAAGATCCAAACCACCAAAATGCCTTGATACACAAGAAAAGAATCCAACAAAATACTCCCTTATTCCTGTGGAAATTTGTCAAGCTACTTAAACTCCTTATAGAAATACTTACAAGAAAATGCCAAATAAATAAGACTGTAAGTACCAGAAGTGTTAAGAGACGTTTTTCTTCACATTACACTAATACATGGCTGCTGTACTAATGGCATTGCATGTGTGCTTCAGGGTGAACTCCATTACACACTTGTTTCAAAACACAACTGTTGATCATCTGGAAAGCATTTTCACAATTACAGTCTTTATTTTCAACATTTTGTGTTTATTTTCACGTATTTGTAAGTGGAGCCTTACCAGAACACATCCTCCAATACATTTACAGGTAAAGGGTGAGGATGAAAAAGTATGAAAAGCCTTTCCTTCACGGAAGAGTCAGGGGGACTTTTTTTTTTGTGTGGTGGAAGTATGGCATCTGTTTGGGGCTGAAGTACCTGTGAGCCACAAGTTCCTCCAAATGCCTGCTGAAACGGGAGAAAAAAAAGGAATTATAAATTAACCAATGGGATTTTTGCCTTATTGGCAATTTTTGTTCCCATCACATGATGCAAACAGGCTGTACCATTTCTCATCTTCATTAAATTTGTTTACTTTGTTATGTCATTAACTTAAGACAGTAAGTGAGACACCTTTACAGGAAATAAAAATGTACAAATCAACCAGAGGTACACCTCAGAAATGCCGCATCTAAAACAGTGAAAAGTGAAAAGGGTATTTTGTTGACATAACTTTCTTACACCAATTCAGAATAATACTAGCAGTTTCCATTTTAGTAACTTACAGTAGTTGTCCTATACTGATGAATAGTCGCACAGTCATTCCGCAACACTGATGACACATGTGCTGTTACCAGCTGTGTCGCCATTTTTCTGACGAGCCTGCAAGCATAAGTGAAAACAAACTATTTTAAAGGAAGAACTAAGTTATAGCAATCTTAAATTTAGCATGAGGAAATAAATTTTAATGCACGTCTAAAACCATCTGGGGAAATCTGCAAACAAATCAAGTGAGCCTTCTGACAGTAGGCATGCTAGCTGCAAACTCCTGAGCACACACAGAGATACAAAACTCTTCTTTGCCCCTTTTTAATTCTCTAAGGGGACAAAAATTAAATAAACTAGAGAGCTCACTACATCTTGTGCCTAAAATGCAGAAGGGACACCAAAAATTTACCTGCTTGAATAAAGAGTACATACTTAGGGCATGGATTCATAGCCCGTGTTGTAGGACCATGAAACAGTAGGAATGACTTAAGTAAATTGTTTGCAAGAAGGAAGGTTGCAGTAGTTTATTTTTTAGTTTAGGTTATGTATGCACTTCTCAAGGGAATCTTGCCACTGCACCTCCTCGTCCTGATTCATACTCCAGAGTAGGTTTGACATGAATTAGATTCCTTTAAGATGAAACGAAACCAAAATATTGACTGCAGAAGCACACATAAGCTACTCCAACTTGTGGTGGACATTTATATTCCAGGAACCAATTACAGATGGTCACACTGAAACCTGATATCCCCATACAGCACAGGTATCAGATCCCCAGCAGTTTTACTCTCTTTCTCTCTCTCTCTCTCTCTCTATCTATCTATATATATGTGTGTGTGTGTGTGTGTGTACATCTCACAAGGTTACTACTTGCAGTACTGCAAATACAACTAAGAGATCAAGTAGACTAATCGGTTTTGCATGCAAAATCATCAAAACCACTTTCCATCCAGCCTTCTTGCAGAGACTTTTACAAAGAGTCCTCCCAAATCCAAAATTCTCCAGTGTATTGTAAGAAAATATATTTTAATATTTTATCAAAGACAGAAGTTACAAAAGGCTTCTAAACCATTAAGAAAAACACACTTCACTCCAAAACACCTCGATTTCAAAAAATCTGCCTACAAGTATGAAGCAAGATAACAATATTGATGTTATTTCTTTTAAAAATGTAAGCATCTAAGAACACTACTTATGATTTCTATTTCAATGCATTGGTACTTACTCTGAGCTATCACTCCCATCTTCTAGGAAAATGACAGTTAACCGATTTCCAGGAGGATACTCAAAGCCATGTAATTTATACTTGGCATATATTGCTGATGCAGCAGTACTGTACTGAATCACAGCGTACCCTACAAATACAGCACACACAATTTCAGTACGACATAGGTAAATCTTAAGAACAATCTACACTCTCATGAAGCAACGATTAAACTGCATATTAGCTATGGGCAATACATAATTTCTAAGACCTTTCAGCACATCATTACATTAACAAGAGTAATAGTTGTATTTGTGAAGAAATCTTCAGTGGAATTACCTAGTGACTGATCAGCTATATTTATGCTAACGTGAAAAGCTCATAGTAAAGCAACGTAAGTGAAAAAGAAGTCTTCTTCCCTAAGCCTGTACTAAAAACAAAACCATACAAAGTCTAATGTTAAAACGCAATTATCCTATCTCAAGTACTCTAAAGGTACATCTTAATTCCTAAATCATTTCCATTTCAGGCTTCTTTGAAAAGAGAACACATCTACATTTACATTTGTTTCAGCAATAGCAAAGTAAGATTGAAACTAAACAAATATGAAACATTATTTATTTTGGAATTATTTGATTCAGTTTACGCTTACCAAATTCTATACACAGACACACACCACACTACCCCTCCTCTTCCCTCAAGATGAAAACTCAAAAGATTTGTTTAGAGGAGAGCATTTAATATAGGTCTCTAATAATGCGTGAAACTTCTCTCCACTTATTCCCCCCAAAACTATTACCTTTATTTGGTCTATGCCAGTAGTGATAGCAGCAACCACTGATAAATAAAACTTAAATCATTCCTAACAAGGTACTACATTTTGCAATACCAATTAACTGAAGTACAGTTGAAAGGCATTCCCTTCACAGAAAAAAAATCCTTTGTACTTTTTACTTACCGCTGTTGGTATGAGGATCTCGCTGAACATCACAATACTCCAGTCCTGGAACTATATCAAAGAGGGCAAACAGCTGCTCCTGAATAAAGGGAAGCCTCGATACCACTGATAGACGCTTGGAGACTGACTCTTGAATTCTGCTCTCAGTTTTTTCAAAACTACAGAATTCTGGCTGCCCACCTCAAGAATCAACATGTAAATAAATAATTTTGAGTCATCACCTTCATGATCTTTTGAGGTCCCTTCCAATTCCTAATGATTCTATGATTTCATATATACTTTTCATTCAACTTTTAAAAGTAATCAATTAGATACTAATGATAACATATTTATTTCACCAATTAAGTCATAAACCATCAGGTTACTAGAGCAAACTAAACCATAAAAACATAGAAACAATTTTGTTTCTTATTCCAACATCCTATCTACAATTTATGTACTGACCTAAGTGTCTGTCAGCTTCCTTTCTTCCAAACCGCGTTCCTGCTTTGTGACCATGCTTGACTACAAATCATTTTTAGCATAGAAAACTGTGACTTACAAAAGGGAAGTGTATTTCCTCTTGATTCTTGCCTTGTGTTATTACTATAATAATCGTGTTCAAAAGACTCAGATGACTTATTTTTAGGTTCAGCCAAAATGGCCCTGTAACCTGAAAGAAACAGCCAGCAACACATCAGAACATCTGAGTTATCCAACCAGATCCCATTGTCCAAATACTGTATTTAGAAACATATCCAGAGAGCCCTGTAGGTGCTGGCTTTAGGAAAACAGCTGATCTTTAACTCTTGAAGTATGCCATAATAATTGTGTGAAAGTTAACAACTGCTAGACAGAAGCTAAGCACAACAGAGCCTGCTTGCTCTGAGAGTGATGGAGCAATTGCACAGGGTGCCCAGACAGACGGTGGAGTTTCCATCCTTGGATATATTCGAAAGCCATCTGAACACAGTCCTGGGCAACCACAGTGCCCAGGTGACCCTGTGAGAGCAAAGGTGGGCACTGGGCAAGAATGGCGTCCAGAGGTCTTTTCCAACTTCGACAATCCTGTAACACTGGCAGAATTCACACAGGCTCCAGAGGCAATCATCTGAACTTCTATGCTGTAACAGCAATTTACCCCTGTTGTGCACCAACCTAGGTTTTGCTTGTATGAAAGAAATAGGAATTACACTCAGGCTATCCAACTAACTTCATTTCAACTTCACAGCAAAAAGGAACTAAAGTTTAGCTGCTAAGTAATCTCAGACTCACATTCCTAGGCAACAATTGCCACAAATACAATTTTTGTAGAACCACTTATGATAGGTATGATGTAGAACCATCTTGAGCATTACTGGAGTAAAAAAAAAAAAACCACAAAAGAACAACAACAGCAAAAGAAACCAAACAGAACCTCACATCAAGTTGTTTCGTATTTCTGATCAAGCAACTACACAACAGGAGGTTGGACTGAAAGGCTGCTATAGGGTTTCCCTGAAAGCCTTTCTTCTCCTGGATGAACAAGCCCAGTTATCTCCATCTCTCCTTACATGCTTCAAGCCCTGACCACTCCAGCTGCCTTTTGCTGGACTTGTTCAAATTCACTACCACCTTTTTGGCACTAGAGCATAAATTACAAATGGCCATTCACAAAGCATACAGGGTCTTCCATTCTGTAACAGATTAATCATGACATTAAATGAAAACAGAACAAACCCAACAAACTTCAATTAGAATGATGATACAGAGTTGCTGGGAAAACATTGCAAGAATTCAGTGAGATTCTTACTTCGATCACACTCTTCAATTGCTCGAGCAGCTTGCGATGGCTTTAAGTACCTCACGTAGCCCAAACCTTTACTTTCTCCAGTAGTCTTGTTTTTAATAATGCTGCAGTATTCAATGTCTCCATACATCTAGAACAATAAAAAGTGTGTTAATTTACAGCATCTGAAAATGCATTAGAGTTCTGTGTATTAAGCCCTTTTGATAAATTAAGGCAAAGACAATTTAGAATAGCAATTAACAAACCTTAAATTTCTCTCGCAGATCTTCCTCTGTGTAGGACTTTGGTATCATAACAAAGATTCGTGTAAGCTCCTCATCTTCAACATCTCGGTGGCTTCCAGAAGCTCTTGACTGTGCAATAAATACCTAATGAAATAATTACACAGACAATTACTGGAAGGTCTTAACCATGTACTATCATACAAGAAAAGCAGTTTATTTTAACAAGTTTTGGTATTTATCTTTCACATAAACAAGCTTTCCTAACATGGAAAAAAAACAGCATCTATGATCACAGATACATCTGTGACAAGCCCTACAAATATAACACATCTCAATTGGCTTCCCAAACAGGACAGAGGCCAGCAGAAGTTCTCACTGGGGATAATGAGGGAAGGTCAGGAATATCAAAGCCTGATTCAGCAGCACTGCCAATGTCACAGGCAGCATGTGAAGTAGAAAAAAATTGCATTACTGAAACAGGCCCAGTACAGCCGTGGTAACAAAGTATAAGCACGCAAACAAAACAATCTAGCAGCTTACTGAAACCTTGCTACTGCAGTGCACTGCTCAGTTGGGCTGAAGTCTGAAGGTCTACTGCTTTATGAAGGACCATAACTTCTCACATCTGTAACCATTAAAATTCCTTTTAATTATTGAAATAAATTTCATCTCAGAAGACAATCAGACAAAACCACCCCACAGAAAACCAAACGAATTAAAGACCCCAACACCAAATAATAAAAATAAAAGCAACCTTCAAAATAAGTCCTTAAGCAAAAGCAACAACTGACTTCACAGAGCAATTCAATTATCTCTGTAACAGCCACACAGAGGAGCAAGGAATACAACTCAAATGCTTTTCAAATTAAACACTATCTTCTTGCACTGTTCAAAGTCACTCACATCTTTATACTTGGGGAATATGACAACAACTCAAGAGGCTGAAAGCTGCCAGTCAGCTCCACATTATTGTTTTGGAAAAAAATAAAATAAAATCCATAGACAAGCTACAAAACTACTATAAAATGCACTTGCAAACACAGTTGTCTTTATTAACATTGACCTTAACAGAATCAAAGAATTCTGTTGGAATCAAAGCAGTCGGAAAGGGCCTCTAGAGATCTAGTCCAACCTCCCTGCCTCCCTGTTAGAGCAGGATCACCTACAGAAGATCACACAGGAGCATTTCCAGGCGGGTTTTGAATGTCTCCAGAGAAGGCGACTCCACCACCTCTCTGGGTAGCCTGTTCCAGCGCCCTGTCACCCTCATGGCAAAAAAGTTCTCCTTATGTTAATAAGGAAATGTTCCAGTTTGTGACCATTGCCCCGTGTCCCACCGCTGGGCATCACCGAGAGAAGAGCCTGGTCCCAACCACCTATCGTTTGCCCTTTAGGTATGTCTAAGGGTTGACCAGACACCCTCTCAGCCTCTTCCTCTCTTTCTTAAAGCTCACTGTTTCAGAGTACTTCACAGAGAAGCCCTCAGGGTTAAAACAAAACAAACAAAATCCCAAAGCCAACAGAAACCAAGCAAACTCCCTTCCAGGTGCTGCATTTTCCCCGGGGCCTGCCGCAGCGGCCGCCATGCTGAGCAGACGGCGGTTACCTTGATGGGCTTGGTGTCGGGGAGCAGGCTGCGGCCGTGCATCTCCTCCATGGCCCGGCAGGCCTGCGAGCTACGGGCGAACTTGATGAAGGCGATGCCGCGGGACTCGTTGGTGCGCTTGTCTCGCAGGAGCCAGATGTTCTGGATGTCCCCAAAGGGGGAGAAGCGCTCCCGGAGCAGTGCCTCGCCCGTGTCTTTGCCCAACACCACGAACACTCGGCTGTTGGGCGGCTCGTCCAGGCACTCGGTCGAAAGGCGGAAGTTGCTGCCGTCCTCCATCGCAGGGCCGCCGGGCTCCCGCGCTGCTGAGGACCGGGGGCTTTTTTCGGGGGCGGGCGGGGAGCGACCGCAGCGCTCCTTCCGCGCAGGAGACAACATGTCCGTCCGCCCGCCTGCCTCCCGCCTCTGTGAGGGCCGAGGCCTCGCCCGCAGCGGGCGGAGCAAGCGCTGCGCGCGGCAGCGGATGGCGGGCAGGGAGTGGAGCGGGCAGCGCCGCCCTTAGTGACTCGGGCGGCTTGTCCGGCGCCCTGAGGCAGCCGCGGGCCAACCCCAGAGGAAGATGCGGACGGGTGGAAAGGACTAAGCAGACGCGAGTGGAGGGCGGGTGGCAGGGAGAGGCATTCCTGCTCCCCCCTCTCTCCTGGTACCGTCCTGGTGTCCCAGAGCCACCGACCGGGAAGAACCTCTGCTGCAGGTAAAACTAGCAGATTACAAGGACGAGATGCAGTGCTGAAGGGGGCATATGTGAAAAAGCCCTTTTTCTTTGGAGGTGCCACAGAAGAGAGCCTTACTCAGCAGTCTGTTTTGCATTACCGCAGATGACTCTGCGATGTAGTTTTAGACACAAAAGTCCTCGGTCCCTATGCTAGAAAGAAGTTTTACCGACAAACAGCACAGCAGGTCAGAAGAGCTTTCCCAGAGCTTTGCGGTACCGGTGGGAGGATTTTCATTCCCGTCCCCTAAGAGTGGTTCTGGATTTAGTTTGGCGATCGCTGCCCTCTGCGGGCATCACGGGGTGCTGCAGCTGCTTTGCTCCGAACACCATCAAAACCCGTCATTTCCGAGTGAAGTACGACTTGTGCTTTTCATTGAGGCAGTCTTGAAAATCAGTAGAACATCTTAAAACACAAAGTAATTCTGTGCAGTTTGTACTGGTTTTAATTACTTACTTCAAATATAAATTACTTTAATCAAGCTAATAATTACAAATACAGCCCTGAGTGGTTTTTTTTTTTCCCCTGGACACTAAGGTGTTTTAGAATTGGCTGACTTTTATTTTCCTGTGATCTCTAGGAAATCTTTTGCGACATCCCCTTTATACTGAGGCTTATACAAAACAATGTCAGCATATATTAACTATTTTTTCTCATTCAAAATTTAGGGAACAAATCATACACACGTTGGTACAAGCTTTTAAAGAAAGACAATAAAGCGGTATCTAAATCCACTTCAGACAATGGAGAGAGCTCTGACAGGCACAAAAGAAATTTGAACCTGTCCCTACAGGTGCCTCCAGTACAACATTAGCCCTCTGTTGAGAGAAACAGGATTTAGCAGGCTTGAAAGGAAACACTAATGCTTTTTCCAGCTTCTTTCAAGAGATTCCAGAAACTGGCCATGGACAACATTTTTACTAACACCCTTCAATGGAGCACACAGCCTAGATTAATTTAATGTCAATCTGTAGATGCCCATTTTCAACAACTTTTTGAAATTCAAGCTGGATCTTCTAGACACTGGAATTACAAAAACACTTAAACAGCTTAAAATCTATAGTAGGTAGTTGTATGCAAAACAGTGCAAAGAACTGCAAATCTCCGTGATGCAAAAAGGATTTATATTTGACCTATTAAAGTGACACAAAGATGATGTATACCTTGTGCATTTTATATTCTGTATGATTTATTCCTCTTGGATTTTAGACACCTTTGTATTGAGACTGTTGATATTTTCATAAACACATGATTCTGGGCCAGCCTTCTATTTTACTATGATTTTTGATTTTCAGGAGTCGTCTGGAGTGAGAATACACTGATAGAGTATTTGAAAAACCCAAAGAAATACATTCCTGGTACAAAAAATATTTTTCTAGAATTACAAATCAAATTAATTACAAAGAGCTGATCTAACTGCATACTTGAAAAAAGCAGCTTCATGAAACACTTGCCATATCAGCTGTAATCTTAATGAAAACTTTGAATTTTGACTCCTAAGTCTAGTTTTAGTACTTTGATATTATTCATTATGGACTTGCCTTAATAAATTCAAATAACTGTATATGTTTCATGATGTTGTGTCCTAATAAACAACATTGTGAGGTACACATTACTTCTGCAGTGTTATATATTCCATAGACCTTTGTGGAATATAGTACAGAAATACATTTCCTTTCTGTAAGTATCTGACAACCCAACATCTGATGGTGTTTAAGGCCAGGCTGGATGAGGCTCTGGCCAGCCTGATCTAGGGTGGGGTGTCCTGCCCATGGCAGTGAGGTTGGAACTGGATGATCCTGTGGGCCCTTCCAGCCCTGACTGATTCTATGATTCTATAAAGCCTGTGTTATAGGTGCTTAGAACTTATAGAAAACAATATGGATGTGCTCCTGTGTGACTTGGTCTGGGTGGTCCTGCTGTGGCAGGGGTGTTGGACTAGATGATCTTTTGAGGTCCCTTCCAATCCCTAATGATTCTACAATGTATACCAAGCCAGGCTTCTGAAGCAGTTTTTACCATGAGAGCGTGTCAAAAGCTCACACAAGTTAGAGAACAAACTACTGTGATAATTGTTGTCAGTTTATCTTTAAAAGAGAAGATTATATATTAGACAGAGACTTGGGGCTGCAGAGTTCTTTACCGTTAAGGTGTGACAATAAATTGTTCATTGTGTATTTTATGCAGTGATGACAACTGCATTTTTACTTCCTTCAGTCTTAACTCTCCCACTTGCAAGACTGCCAATATGCAGATTTTTGCTGTAATCAAAGCCCGTGCATAAAATCCCAATAAACACACCAAAGATACCACAAGACAGAGGAAAAGGTAAGGGAAGACCTTGTTTATACTCAGGCTTATAGAAACAGTCCGTTGCTGCAAGTGTTTATATACACGGCCGCTACACAGTGACCATTTTGTAATAAACATTGGTGAGGGTGCTCAGACTAAACCTTACCTTAGTGACTCAGTAACTACTATGTACGCAGTTAGTTCAGTTGTATGTAGATGCCCAAGATCTATCTTTGAGAGTACCCGCAGGTGCCTGCAGGCCTTCACCAGTTTGTGCGACTTCTTTGTGCCAATTCCTGCCGGTGTTGCAGAAACACAGATGCCACAGGGATCAGCAGCCTTGGGGATGCCGGTGCCTTTCCGCAGCCCGGGGCCAGCCTGGCTCCAGCCTCCATTCCCGACCGGCACGAGCTGCTGGAGGTGAAGGCAGTAGCACCCTCTGCCCGCCCCGCTGCCTGGGGGTGAACACGGTCCCGCAATGGATGGCGGCAGCACCTCTGCGCAGGGAACAGCCGGGACAGCGCAGTGACACTGGCAGAGGAAAGGGCGGATGGGCTGAGGGTGCTGCAGGAGGTGCTTTTGTAGGGGCAGCTGCAGCGATCAAGGCCCCAGCAGGTTGCGATCTCATTCAGATGAAGATTTGCCGTGTGTTTTCGCAGCTCCACCCACACCTCCACATTCTCCCTGAACTCTCATTCACAAATTGCTGAGGCCGCCTTCATTCAGACTTCGGTGAGAACATGAAGCACATTTTTCACGTGTTAAGATCCATGACTGCGGGTTTTTCAGTCGCTTATGCGTAGGCGTCGCCTTAGCAATGAAACGTGCTTCGTGGGCGCATAAAAATAACCCCGAACGCCGCCGGTTCCCGTCTAGTAGCAAGTGCTGCGGGAACGGGGGCACCTCCTCCCGCAGGGGTGCCCCGCGAGGAGAACGGCTTTAGGGGTTCTCGCTGGCTCTGCAGAAACGCGCTCTCTGCCCTCACATTGCGCCGGGCGTGAAAGTCCGCACGGCTCGGTCAGAGCCGGGTCTCCGCACCGGAGAGGCTGCAGGAGACTCAACTCAGCGATTCAAGAGATGGAATTCACTTAGTGTTTCTGAAAGGGCCCCGTTTCTCTGCTCTCCTCTTTAAGTACCGGAACAGCGTAAACAAATTAAACCTCTTCAGCGGGAGCGCTCACGTTACCTCCCCGCACCTCTCCCGCAGACGGCGGCCGGGTGCGTCCCTTGCCTGCATACACATCACACAAAAGGACCCTCCCTCTCTGTCCCTCGTACTCCCCGCGATGCTCCCGAGTGAGGCTGCCGCAGCGTGCGGCTCCCCGCTTCCCAGGGTCCTCCCGCTGAGGGTCCCCGAGCTCCGCACACCGATGCTGCCGAGGCGGTGCTCTCACCGCAGCGGGGCTGACCAGCTACCTACCCCTCCTCTTGCCTGCCCCACCCCGCCCCGGCACCGCTCACGCGCCCTCCCCACTGGCCCAACTATGACGTCACTGGCCAACAT
>JAOXOE010000602.1:11266026-11279063 GCA_028565055.1 Phoeniculus purpureus
GGCTTCACCAAAGGGAGGTCATGCTTGACCAACCTGATAGCCTTTTATGAGGGCATAACCAGGTGGATAGATGATGGCAAAGCAGTGGATATGGTCTATCTTGACTTCAGTGAAGCATTTGACAAAGTCTCCCACAGCATCCTCGCTGCCAAACTGAGGCAGTGTGGACTAGATGATCAGGTAGTGAGGTGGATCGTGAACTGGCTGCAGGATAGAATCCAGAGAGTAGTGGTCAATGGGACAGAGGGGTTGTGGATGTTTAAGACCCTCCTGGATGTGTTCCTGTGTGACTTTGTCTAGGTGATCCTGCTGTGTCAGCAGGATTGAACTAGATGATCTTTCAAGGTCCCTTCCAGTCCCTAATGTTCTGTGATTCTGTGATCAAATGTGGATATAGAAGATTGTGAAGAATGTGCTATTACAAGAGTTAGTGCAATATTATTTACTAAGCATCTCCTGCCAATCTGTTGAATGACATTTTTGTCCTATGTTTTTAGTAGTAAGTGGCACCAAAGCATCTGTTTTCATACAACATGTAGTGTTGAATCATGATATTACAATCAGATCCTTGTGCTGTGGTGTCTTCTCTTCAAGAATCTCCTCAAGGTGCCTATCACTGAGTGCCAATTTGTAGGAAATAAGGATGGAATAAGAGGGTTATAGCAAGATGAGACATATAATTGCCACCAAAATGTAATCACTGCCCTCCCTCTACCACTGACCCAGACTGTCTTTTAACCAAATTCTGCTGTAGGAGATTAGTAAATGTCTAAATTGCTGTTTCATATTCATTCCTGACATGAATCAGGTTTTCCCTACATAAAGAGTTATCTCCTTCTAACCATTTTTCGTGCTGGCAGCGTGTGACCTGACATCTGTTCTCCTCTGGAAAGTACATCTGACTAGCTGGCACAAGAAGACTTCAGCTCAGAACAGTTTTCACATAATGAAGGCTATTTTTCCAGTTCATATGGGAAGTTTTGCTTATAAAACTGTGGATCATTAGGGAAATACATTAAGTTGCTTCCCTGTTTGGAGGTGGTATCACGAGCTTATAGCAGCTATCACACCTACAAGTTACTCAGGATACAAAGCTTGCCTGCTTTCCTTTCACCCATGTCCAAGGGATCATTCTTGTACTATTTAGAGCTATAAACTAAATTAAATTTCATATTTGCATAGGTTTTTTTTTTTTTCCATAGCAGTATTGGTTGTTGTGAATGTGGTATACAACAGTAGGATTTAAAAAAAAAAAAGCAATTTGCAGTAACATTAGCCAAACTGAATGTACACCCTATTTCTCATTCAGGAAACATGTTCACTTACAGCAGCAAAAGTCTCCCCTTTTGCTTCTGTTGATTGATGGTGATCACTTTGTTCAGCTCTTACACCGAGAATGTTGTAAAGTGCTCTGTGTGTGTATGTGTGTGCATGTTGTACTGAATTTTCCTGACTTACAAGAACACAGACTGCCCAGAATTAAAAACAAGTATGAATTAATACTTGTCTTTACTGTTATCTAGCTGTATGCTAACGCTATAAAGGAACCAATTTACACAGGATATGTTTTATACATGCTTTAAAACTGTGAAATAGTCTTCAGCAGCACAAAAGTGTAAGCATCAAACAGTAGCTTTTATTTGGCCTTTCAAAGTTCACTAGAACTTTGACTCGAGTTTCTTAGCTTTCATTCTTAGAGTTTTGTTCTTCTGCAGCAGCCCAAAAGCTAATAAATGCTGAACTAGAAACAGTGTTTTTCTAGTCCCATGATCTGTCTTCTACAACAGCAAGTATTTGGTTTACATAGTTGGTAGAAGCCACTTTGGTGTTCCATGCATTTGGAAATACAATGGCCGTTCATGACATAAGGCTCTTGGGCAGAGGCTGATGTAAGGTAAGGCTGAATCAGTGCCTTGTCTTTTAGCTGTTCACATCTTCCAAGTGGGCTGTGAAGTGATTTGCATGATAACAAAAAAGAGCAATGAGGAAAGAGTGTCTGCAATCCTGATTTGGGTACAAAGGTGCATTTCGTCCTTCCATCCCATTTCATCCCGGGCACATCTGAGTACAGGTGTTAGCCACAGCATTTGTCTTTACGCTCTCATCTGGGGTCGTGGCATCATCTTTTTCAAGATGCCTGTAAGTGGTGATAGTTTTTCAATCTGAGTTTGTACTTTACTAGACAAGACCAATTGCCTTCCATGGGTTAAACCCAACTTGTGTTCTTGGTTCCATACAAAACTATTCTTTCTTTAGCAGGAGGCGAGAGTATGAAGACGTGACCAGATGAGGCAGACCCAGCTCTCATTTACCATAAGCTCACAGAAGTCATGCAAATTTTTCTCATGGGTGAAGAGCGTTGAAATTGCTTGGTCCATGGGATAAAATTACTTCAGAGTATAATGTACTTAATTGTTTTTAGAAAGGGAAAATTGAACTTCAAACTTTTCAGAAGAAAGCAAACAAGCATTTGAAGTAGCTCTAAATCACTGGGGTGCTTTAAAAAATATTTTAACTGTAATTTGAATTTTAATTGCTGGCCCCTTCCTCTTATTGTCCTGGTATTTTCATCCCCTCAGTTTTCGTGGAAGAGAGTGTTGTTATTGCTGTTTATTTTAAGAATTCCACTGGAACTTGTTCTGCAGTGCAGCAAAATTATAGAATGTTTTAACATTCTATATTGTGCATATTTTTTATATCTT
This sequence comes from Phoeniculus purpureus, assembly GCA_028565055.1. Taxonomy (NCBI): domain Eukaryota; kingdom Metazoa; phylum Chordata; class Aves; order Bucerotiformes; family Phoeniculidae; genus Phoeniculus; species Phoeniculus purpureus. The sequence goes on from JAOXOE010000602.1 coordinate 11,268,729, forward strand.
TGTAATTAAAAAAATGAAGTTTTAATGGCTACTCTCCTGTAAGCCCCAGACCACTGCGTTTCCATCATATGAAGCTGATGACAGACAGTGCCAGATGCAGCCAGAATATTGCTACAGCCCCACAACATATCATTTTTTTAAACATTATTCAAATTAGTCTCAACACCCATAATTCTGTTGTTTCTTTTACTGCTGTTGTAAAGCAAATGGTTCTTCTATACAAATGTTATCTCCCGGCTATTAATTCAGCAGTTATTTTGGATTATGGCACTTCTGTTAAATACAGGAACGTAAAACCTCATAGATATTTAAAAGTTTTAGACTGACTTAGGAAGAAATTGGTTTTGACTTGCTTTGTTCATATCCTGTTGTTTGGTTTGTGATAGGTTTGGAATATAGTTGTTTCTCCATTGTTTGACAAAGGAAAAAGCAATCATAGTTGAGCAACTGCTGCAAGTGTTCTTCCTTGAATTGTAACAGGCTGGTAAAACCTTTATTTCCAGTAAAAATATTTAGGAAAATACCTGTTTTTCTTTAAGAGGACAAAAACAATGGAAATTTTAATGAGAGCTCACTTCAGAATTAATTAATGCTGTAATACATATGTAAAGATAAAACAGTTCCAAGCAGGTCTACTTCCTATCAAGGATTTCTACTTCAGTATCATTGCTTCAACTTTGCTCTAAGGAACAAACAAGAGGGACAGATGTGTTTTTTTTCTATCACAGACATTTTTAGAGAGTGGATTTACTATGTAATGAGGATGTCCATAGACCAAATATTAGTATGGATCTTGAGTATCCACTGAAGCTTTGAAGAACTGAATGGCACTGGTATGGGCTGCCCAGGGTGGTGGTTGAGTCACCATCCCTGGATGTGTTTAAAAGAAATGTGGTGTTGGGGGATCTGGTTTAGGGCTGAACTTGTAGAGTAGGGTTGATGTTTGGACTCGATGATCCCAAGGGTCTTTTCCAATCTGAACCATTATATGATTCTAAGACTGATAATGGTCTAGACAGCAGTCTCTGGGCCAGCGTTCCTGTTACACACCTTAGTCTCCGTATTCTCCCTTCCTTTTCTTTCCCATAATAGCTGATTCCATGTGATTTCTCACTTACTCAGCATGGTCTAGCTCATGGCCTGTGGGCTGGATCCAGCCCCTTTGTTAGATTTCTACCTGACCCATTGACTTCTTGCTACAGGATGCAGGCAACATACGCTCCTTCAGCAAATGCTGCTGCCTCCTTCACCTGCTTTCTCAAGGGAGCTGAGTGGCAAGCCCAGAGAGGCACGAGAAAGGGCAAACGAGCCTGTGAGGGTTGTCAGCACCTCTGCCTGGCTCCTGCAGGTGCTGCCACTGGGACAGCCACAACACATCTGTGTGTACAACTGTGTGCTTTAGTCAGTCCTCAACTTTCATATGCTTTTGTGTGCATGGAAATCTCACTCCTCTCCTGCAAGGAGGGCAAAAGTCTGCTGTCAAAGCAAAATGTAAGGCTTTTGCTGTTGTTTGTTGACTTACTCTGTAATCAGCACGTTGAAAATTGTTTTCCTGTTACTTTGAAAATACTTGTGCTAGATATTTCCTGTATTCTCTTGGCTTCTGTGAATTTGTAGTGAACAGTGTAAAGTAAATGGCACTCTTATGCTTATGAACATAAAGGTATCCGGATGAGGAAATTCTGCAGAGCAGTATATTTACTTTGCATTTCGGAATGGTAGCCATTAAAATTCCCAGCTGCTGGCTATCCAGCTGTTTCTTGCATTACAGCGCTGTGATTTGCATTGGAATACATTGTGTTATTGCAGTAGCTGTAAAGTGGTCAGCTCTCCCAGTCTGAATGCTGTCTACAGGCTCCGTTTGCGATGGCGAGCATACTTCCCGCTCACGCCAGATTCTTCTTCCCACTGTTGCCCTGCTTTGTTAGCTTGACGTGTTTGTATTTCTCAGATGAAGACTTGTATTGCTCAGCATTTGAATCAAGCAGGGGATGTATTGGCAGATCAGTCAGAACTGATGTATGGACAGGTTACTGTCAAAGAAAAAAAGACCTGAGTTTTCAATTGGAGGTTTTTCTTTTCCTTTGGTGTTTTCAGGCAGCAAACATCCCTCTGGTGTCAGAGCTTGGCATTGATGATATCCATTTTGATGACTTCTCACTTGACATGGATGCCATGATTACTGCAGCCCTGCGGATGTTCATGGAACTTGGAATGGTTCAGAAATTTAAAATTGACTACGAGGTAACCATCTGCACGGCAGAGATGTCTGCTGCTTTTGTCTTGGCACTGCTCTGTCTATTGTACACACCCAGTAGCCCTGATGCAATTTGTACTTTTCATTTCAGACACTGTGTAGGTGGCTTTTGACAGTTAGGAAGAATTATCGAATGGTTCTGTATCACAACTGGAGGCACGCTTTCAACGTTTGCCAGCTCATGTTTGCCATGTTAACTGTAAGTACCCAGCTACAGACACAATCCCGTGAGAGCTCTTACTGCCTTCTTGCCTTACCTGTCTAAATATATTCCAACATTTGATTTCTTTTCTGGTTATTATTATACTCATCCACTTCCAATAGAAATGCACATGGAAGTTATTCAACTTAAGGTGGCTCATTTTTGGCAAAACTGTGCAGGGTTTTAGTGACAGTACCAAACTATACAGTGTTTGAGGCATGTTAAAGTGAAAACAGATGGCAGTCTTGGAGTGAGCTTGTTGTTATAGATCTTCATCTTAGAAAAATGTTTTTCTTTCGAAACTCATTGATTTGACACTTATTTCAGATTCTTAAATTGGGAAGCACAGAAACAGGAAGATTAGAACCCCAGAATTATTTATTAATGTTGATTATTTATTACATTCCTATCCTGCCTCATCTAAGTAGTTCTAGAAGGTGTTGCCTTTAAACATTTTATCTTCCAACATAGCTATCAGAACAAATCTTGTGTCTCCATCGGACACTGTAACCATTCTAAGCTTTATTAACCTGTATCGCCATGGGTACCTGTAACTCATTTAAGCCTATGACTAAATTCTGTTGAAAGTTCCACTGCTGCTCTTCATATTCTCTCTCAACCCCACGATAACCTCACTACATGATTTGTTTGCCTAGATAATCCTTGTAATTTTTGTAAATTTGTATATATGATGTTTGGCATCCTGGATGTGGAATATTCTGGTTAAACAAGCCAAAGAGAAGAAACACGTCTGTGTGCACACACTTTCTGCTGTACTTTAAGTTGTTGGTTAGTCTTATCTCCTGATCAAAGTAAGAATTCAAGTTTTTCCATTCTTAGTTCATATGCAGCTTTAATGGCCACAGTAATCCTTGAAGTAGCATTTGTACAAGTATTTTATCTGGGATACCATGTGCTTGTTCCCTAATCTTTAATCAAACGCTGGTGTTCTTGTTGCTGGCTGTTTTCTGTGGTGTGGTTAGCATCGTACACTGAGGAGGATGCTCTACAGCCTGTGCCATTCGCAGCACGCATCACGCGTCTGTGTGACATGGACTTGAGACAGGCCGTGGCCCGTTTCCTGCTCACAGGATACAGCCGTCTTGTGTGCGGGTTCCCAACCATCATCCTCCATTGGCACTGCCCCTGTGGCAGAACTGTGTGTGCCAGGTGAGAGAAAAGAGCGAGCAGACAGATGTTGGCGCTTGGTCCATCCCAGCCGTGTGGGTTTGTGTCTGTGAGGGTTGCGGAGGGTAGCAAAGTTGCTCCATACGCCGTGACACAAAGGAATCGGAGATGTCCAACCAGAGGTGCAAAGGTCACCTCTTCTTCCGAGCGTGTGGCTGTTCAGCTGAGGTGAACTGTGAGCGCACCGGTCGTTGTTATTCAGCGGCCTTTTACCCTGAGGAGTGAATCGGGCACCACCAGGCACTCGGAAGTTCCCGCGCCGTCGGCATTGCGCTGATCTCTGCGGGACGCTGCGCGGATGAGGAACCCTCAGTGCTCTCCCAAGAGGACCCTCTAGGTGGAGCTCCGAGGCCAGATTTTCTCCGCTGCTGTGCGCCGGGAGATCGGCCCTGTCGGCCGGCACCTCCCTCCAGCGCAGCCGGCGGCGCCCGGCGGCAGCGGCCCTCAGGCGGGCGGCGGCTCAGGCCTGCGGCTGGAGCTGCGGCCTCCAAGCCCGCTTTGACCGTGGTATCTCAGGATCCTTTTAGCTGTCAGCACAGGGACCGTAGGAGGTGATCTGGGATTTCCAAGGCAAGCTCATTTCATTGCCCACGGTCCTGGTAATAAACCAAACGAGCCACTGCAGTTCCTTGTGGCAGGGCCGGGTGCCCACGGCACTGGACTCGCCCCACGTCACACTCTGCTGTGGCTCTGGCTAGAGACAGAGTAAATTCAAGTGCATAAATCACCTTGGCTGCTTTCCCTTCCTTAAAGTCTCTATATTTAAGAATGTATTTTGTGCCACTGGTGTCACGCAGCAAACAATTCGAAGCCCGGTGCTGTGAACCGTATCTCTGTACGTCATCTACATCAGACGCACCCACGTACTCTGAAGACAAGCACTGAAGCAAAACTACTGCAAGTTAAGCACGTCACTGATGAGTAAACCGTGGGATCCAGGCCAGACTTCATTATCGGCGCCTCTGTCTAACGTGCTTCACGTTGATAATTATTTCAAAAAGTAAAATTGAGCAAGTGAGCTGCACAAAATTAACATCCCATCTGGTGTGCTAATAACAAAATATATAAACGTGAGGCCAAGGTATAATGAATGCAATTCACTTCCTTACATGAAAGAATGACCTCCATAACTCACTGGAGACTCTGCTACTGCTGAGTTATGGGTCATTCCTGTCCTGGTGAAAATAAATTCTACTGCAGTGTTGTCTAGAGCCATGGATTTTTTTCTCGCTGTATGAGTTAAAAAAATGGGGCAATGTAGTCCTCTGCTTCTGCATTATGTTCAAAGCAGCTATGCCCTTACTGTAGTGTTGTTTTCAACTAAGCATTTTGTATCAAGTGAAATATGCTGTGTTTCTCTCACATATCCAATGACAAGACTTTTTAGTAAATAAAATACTGCGTTTCTCTTTGAGCTATTACTGCCTTAATCAACCTACATTTGCAATACAGGTTGAATCCTGCAGTTTAATCAAAGAGTGTCTTGCACCAAAGAATATTTATTATAGCGTCAATTTTCTTATATTATAAAATCAGGTGTTTTAACTTAGTCACAAATGTTTTCTCGAGATTGAAAATTTACCCATGGCGTAAAGGTATTTTATGTTGGTTTTGCGTAATCTTCTTTCATACTGACTAGATTGTGTGGCTCATTGTCAGTATCCAATGATACTCCTCACTGTTGAAACACAAGTGTTATGACTTTCCAGCTCAGCCAGTCATTTTTGCATGAAATATGCCCTTTTGCTTCTGAGGAGCTGAAGGACGAGGTTGTTTCTACCAGGGTAAGATGCACAGCACCAGATAGGTGGTAGTGTCCCACATGTGCTCCAGCTCTTCCACCAGACAGGATCTATTTGGGATGCTTGAGGTTATATAATAATAAGAGTATTTCTTTCCTGGAGTAAGGCAGTTCAGGCAGGAAAACTACTTTGGTGAGTATCCACAAAGAGATGTGTAGCAGCAAAAGCATTTTTCTAGGATCAGGTTCCCCTGAGGTATCTGGTTGGAGCTGCTTATGGGGAATTTTAGTACAGAGGTTTTTCAAAATTCTGTCCCAAATTAAAGTGCCATCTGAGACATTTCCTCTTTAAATCATGTCACTTCCTTCATGTGTGCCAGATAACAAATCTCTTAACAGTTCCCAACGGTCCATAGAGTATATTTTAGCTGGCTCTAAAGCTGATGTCTTTTGATTTAATGCCTCAGCTATCATTAACAGTAGGGATCGGCTAAGATGTTGTTCTGGTTTCACTGGGACAGAATTACAGGCCAGTCAGGGTCTGGAGACCGTTAGCAGTTTCAAATTGGCCAGGGCAGCTAGTCTGAGCTGGCTCTTAGTTGAATCTCACACCATAAACATAACACTTGTTATAAAAGGGGACGGTTGCTGAGAAGAGTGGGACTTCCTGCTTGGGCTCATGCTTGTGCTCCTGACCTGCTTCTCTTTGTTCTCTTGCTCTTGAGGACTGCTTCCCTGTTTATTGTGACCACTGCACATTCACTGAGCTAAATTCATGTACTTTATATTGGCATTTGGTATTAGTTTTACCATCTCATTAAATCCATTTTCCTTTCAACCCATGGGCAATCCTCTCCTTTTCCCAATTCCCCTTCTTGGCTGGGGAGGGGTTGTTAGGTGATATAGCAGCTGCTATAGTTTAACACTTGAAACAAACTAAATAGAGACAGGTGGTCACCTTGAGACTGAAGAAATATGTCTAAATACTTCTCTGAACAATCATTTGAAAGTTGAATCTGTTTTGTTTTGTGTTTCTCTGATACAAAATTCGAGTTCCCAGGTGTTTATTTTGAGCCCTTTGGGCCTTTAGTGCTTTCTGAATAGTGGAGACATGCAACAGAGAGATAGTAACAGATCACTCCAAGGACATTATCTGTACTGCTAACCATCTAACATACAGCAGGGAATATAATATGACAATAAAGCATTTATCTTCTTACTGAAACGCTCATGGTATCAAAACAAAGTTGACTGTTGCTCAATGGACTAACATTACTTATCCCTTTTGCTACTGAGAGTTACAGCTGCTATTTTTTTTCTGCTTTCAGACTGCAGGGTTTCAGGAGATTCTAAGTGAAATTGAAATTTTAGCTTTGATTGTGGGATGCTTATGTCATGACCTTGACCACAGGGGAACCAACAATGCCTTCCAAGCCAAGTAAGTTTCTAATTCTTATTACTTTAATTTCGTTCTCTTCCCCAGAAGAGCAAAAGGTGACTAGGATAAAGAATGAAGCATTAATTTCAGGTCTCCTAGGCCAAGGCCAAGTATTCCTATCCTTGTATGTGGTGAGGGACTATCCATCTTTTATCATTCTCTGTTCTTTTGTGTAATTGCTGGCTTGTCCTTTGTATCAGGCTGTTGAACTAATGCCACATATTGAAATGTGGTGTTGAACCTTGATGTTCTTTTCAGACTCAGGTTTTATTGATTCTGGTATTCAAACCAGGAAACAGTGAATTTGTCTGTCTGGGTTATTCTTGCTGCCTGGAATGCAGGATGTTGAGCAAAACCTTGTTCAGCTATTAAGAAGAAAGTAGGTAAAGCTGAAATAATGTTTTCACAAAAACATTCACAACAGTATCGGAAAGCAAACATGAGTTCCTAGCTTACAAAGTGTGAAACTGTTGCCGTAATGCTGGGTTTCTGATGCATATTGTCTGCAGCATCTGGCTGGTGTAGTGGCTTTACAACACACTTGTCAGTTGTGGAGCGCACAGGGTCTCTGGTCTGCAGAAAGGCCTCTTCCCTGGCCTGCCTCACACACTGGAGCAATCCAGGGCTATTTGGAAAGATGATGCTGCTGTGGGAAGGATTCAGCTGGTCACCCCCTGCAATGGTCCATACTTGCCAGAACATGAAGCTGGATCTTGAAGGAAGATAGGACAAGGGGTAATGGTTTTAAACTAAAAGAGGGCAGATTTAGACTAGATGTAAGGAAAACAATTTTTACACTGAGGGTGGGAAACACTGTACCAGATTGCCCAGAGAGGTGATAAAATGTTTGAAGTGGAACATTCCAGGTCAGGTTGAATGGAGCTTTTACCAATCTAGTTTAGTTGAAGATGTCCTGACCCACTGCAGGGAGAGTGGACTAGATGAACTTTATAGGTTCCTTCAAACTCAAAGCATTCTGTGAGTCTTGTATCATCTGTGAGAAATCTTGCTCTTCAGACCATAGGACATGATCCACTAGCTCTGAGTCAGATGTATTTGTACTATCCAGACTGCTTTCAGACACAATGAGGTAGAAGCAGGGCTTGAGACTTGTGGGTGCTTCTTACTGTGGTGGTAAGGGGACAGCCTTCACCAAGGTCAAGTTCTTTCCAAAATCTGTGTTCCGTAAAAAAGGAAAGGGGTAAAAGGAAATGTTCCCTCACAATATCTTGACCAAATTGTGTAATAAAGCTGTCAGACACAGAGACTCCTCCAAATCCCATGTTCTTTTCTTAAATCTTCAGGTCCTCTACTGTCAGAATGTGAGACCTTGAGGCTCTCTTGTCCTGCAAACTGCAGCATGCGACTTGCAGATTTGTCTGTTTTGCATGACTGCTAATCCTCCAGTGTGACAGGGAGATGGTCAAATGGTTGTTGAAAGGCATTTGAAAAACAGAGTGATGCTACGTTAGCCTTTTTTTTCCTAGCTTTTGCAGAAGTATTCTACTGCAATGTGTCTATGCACAGCTGCATTATTGGGGGCAGGTTGCCTCAGTGAACATCACTCAAACTGATGTTTCTGTTATACACTGAGCTGCCATTTCCTGAGCTCTCTGTGTTGCTGTATGGTCTCAAAGAAACAATGACACTGTCTGGCTCTTCAATCACCATAGCAAGGAAAATCAATTGCAGTGCTCAAAAGACAGAGTTCATGGTGCAAAGGTTACCAGGCACTGCTAGATGCCTTTTTGCAGCTAAGTCTTGAAGAGAGTCAAAAAAGACGAGACACATGGAAAGGGAGCTCAGCTCATTCATGTTTATGTTCCTAATTTAAAAAAATAAGACCTAAGACCTACATCCTGACCATTTTAGGCTCTGATGAAGTTAACCACTTTCCTGCTGTAACAGGCAGCCGTACAATTATACCACAGTGTCTCTGCAGCAGCATGGCTGAATTAAAGAGAGAGGTTTCAGCCTTAGACTGCTATCACATATACTTGTTGTTTGACAACAAAGAGGAGACTACCATTTTATGACAGCAATAAAGAAATTGCTGAAGACATTCAACAAAAGACAAACATTACCACACATGTATAAAGCATCCCTGAAAACAGAAGCCATAGTTTTCATAACAGCAGCTATGATTTCTTCCTCTAACCTGACATAAATTTAAGCATCACATTTTCCTACAGTGTTCAATACTGCTGCTCTGTGTGATGAAGGCAATATCACAGTTGCCTGAAATGGCTCTGTTGTGTATCTCAATACCACAGTCCCTAGGGATTATGCTTCCTGGACATCCTTCGCTCTAACACAGCTACTTCTGATAATTAAATATCACTGTGGTGCAGTTTTCTAGTATGTACTCCTAGGAGACTCTTTGTCTCTAGCATAAGCTCTTAGTCTCATTTCTTTGGAAAGAAAACCTGTCTTGTTGCTTTAGGCTGAATCCTAGTCCTGAAGTAATGGTGAACAGTAACTATTCAGGCAGTCTAGTCCCATTATCTGCACATTCCAATGATTCACAGTTTTATAGTTGTATTTGGTAGATTTTCATTCTTTAAATTTAGAAAACTGTATTTGGAAGCTAATTTTGTTTTAGATAGAAAACATTATTAGAAAATACATTGAAAAGAGTTGAACTTTACTTTTATATTCACGGCTCTTACTTGTGGGTTTTTTGTTTACATAAGTGGTTTCCTATGTGCATGATTGTAGATACAGATAGAACCTCAGTGCATTTGCAGCTGGTTTTTTGGTTACTGTGTTTTGGGGTTTTTTTGAAGAATTTGCAATCACCTGTCCTAAGCCATCCTGTCTCTATTCAGAATTAAAAATAAAAAGTAGTAGCACTACTTTTTTGATCTTGTCACCTGTCTTAGTGTGGTTGCTGAAATGGAGGAGTGTGACTACATGCTTTTGTTACTAAATTGTTTCTGAAACCTGCTTTGTAAGCAGATGAGTGGTATTTGTTGACTCCCCATGTTCTGTTTTAGAAGCGGATCAGCCTTAGCTCAGCTCTATGGCACCTCTGCTACCTTGGAGCACCACCATTTCAATCATGCTGTCATGATACTCCAAAGTGAGGTACAAAAGCATCACTATTAATCTCACTATAAGCTGTTGGGCAGTTTCAGCTGGAGGAAGGAAATCCCACACACAGTACCTTTTCAATGCCCTCTCCTTGAGGAATTATTTATTGGTTACCTCAAAGGTCACAACAGCACAAAATTAAACAACTACAAATGCTGATCATAGAGCCCCAAGATTATATTTGTCTCCATCAGCTAGGGGCAAGGAGAACACATCCTAATCATATTGTCAGCTTTTCTCAGTCTTCCTGCATATATCCTGGTTTGTAAGAGCTTGTTTTGCCCACCTCCGCTTTGGACAGGGAGTAAGCGTGTGAGAATTGCATCAGCTTATCGGCCATCAGGACGACATCCGCCGTTTCCATCGAAATGTCCGTGCCGCCTTCACCCATCGCGAGTCCGATATCGGCTGTGGCA
>JAOXOE010000602.1:11286421-11335377 GCA_028565055.1 Phoeniculus purpureus
GCGAAGAGTCCTCCTGTCTATGCCATGAGCCACCAGCTTCTCCAGCAGAATGCTGTGGGAAACGGTGTCAAATGCCTTACTGAAGTCTAGGTAGACAATATCCACCGCTTTTCCCTCATCCACTAGGCGGTTCACCTGACCATAGAAGGAGATCAGGTTGTTTAAACAGGACTTGCCCTTCATGAACCCATGCTGGCTGGGCCCGATCCCCCCGTTGTCCTGCACTTGCCGTGTGATTCTACGGAGCATTTTCTGTACTGGAGAGGTTTGGTCTAGCACGCGCCCAAGTAAAGCAACGTTTTTACTCCATGGATCTCAGCAACCTGAACTGCCATTTGTGACTTCAATGTCCCTGAGAGTTACGAAGATTCAGAATATGACAACTCAAATAAATCAGGTGGCAACCCTACTCCAATGCAAATACAGCTCCTTACTTTGCCTTTCTTGAAGGGATACCAACTCACACCTCACTGACTTTTCCTAGTGCCATTCTTGACTTCCATATCAGTTACACAAGCAGAGGAAGGCAGCACTAGAAGGACTTTATTTGGCATTTACTTACAGTAGTGAACAAACTGCCGAGAAATAATTTTTACTCAATGTCAATTGGTGGCAAAAGTAACCCACTGATCAAACGAGCCTTTCTGTGTTGGAACATGCAGTTTATTTCTAAACAGCACACAGGCTGTGCCTCCCAGCGACATAAAGTGTTCTTTTGCTGCAGAAGAGAAGAGTTTTCAGAGATTGTATAACTAACAGTGAAAATGTACTAATTGGATTAGTACATTGTCTGCTTCTCTGAACATTTGACTAAGCTTTTCTGGGATCATATGATGCTATTTTAGAATGTTTTAAGTCCTCTTGAGGTTACCTTTAGCTCCTGATAGCTCTAAAGTTACCTGAGTTACATCAGTGGAGCTTTCCTGATGGAAAACTGTTCCTATATAGGAAGAGGGGTGCGTATAGGTCCTAGATTGTGGAGTCATGTGGAGTTATTTTTGGAACAGTAGTTAGCATTAGTATAGGCACTTATAAGTTTGCGGTTTGTGGATAAAGTTTGAGGTTTTGGATAAGGAAGTAGTTGTGAAGACAGGTGCTCAGATCTGGGTTGCAACCACCGAGGCATGCGCAGAAGAGACACAAGACAGCGATGACAAGATGCATGAGGGGTGCATGATAACCAGTGAGATTGCTATGTTTCACAGACCAATCAGAGCCGAGCAAGGGGGTATATATTGTGCAGCTGTTGATAATGAAACTTCTTCTACTTTGATCACATTGTTTTTTGTGGAAGTTCATTACGAATCCTCGCAAGTATCACCCAAACAGGGACTTTCTTGTCTTTGATCTTCTGCGAAGGAGACATAAGTTAACAGAGGCTGGAATGAGAAAGTGAGCCAGGAGAAAAGCGGGAAGCTGACCGACAGACTCGCTGCCCCAGCGAGTGCGCTTTGCAGAAACTGCATCGGAGCAGAGAGAGGACAGATGTCTGTGGATCGAAATCCGCATCGGAATCTTTCCTTAACCAGGTGAGAGGTCGGAGAGGAGATGGGGAAGATGCTTTCGAAAGAAGACATGGTGGTTAACCACCTCCAACACAGTCTCTCTAAGATAAAAATTAAACATGATGAATTGTCTCAGGAACATGTGTTAAAATGGGATGGAGACAGGAACTTAATGATAGATGTGGGAAATGCCTTTTTGTTACCCACATGGGAAGTGATTGGACAGTATCTTTGGGACGAGATTTCTTAAGGGAATAAGGAGGCGTGTGGCTTTGCTACGTTATGGCAGCTAATTAAGGACACACTCAGAGAAATGAGAGAGGAGCACGCTGCGGCAGCTGACTGTTCTGTTCTCATGGTTGCCAACTGCTCTCCCAGCATGTGACATGAGTGTGATGGCAGTACCTGACCAGTGCAGATTGAGCATGGCCAGCTTGAACATCTCCTGTTATCTCCATTGCATCAGAGTCATGTATAGAAAATCGGAGCCTTTCACAGACTCTCCCCTGCCATTGTTTCTATACTGTGGTCAGCTGGAACCAACTCAGTTGGTGGGGCTTCAGCAATAGCCAGTTTCTTGCGGTACGAGCTGCGCTCTTGTAAACAAATCTTTGATAGCACAAACACCAGTCTTACTCTGACTCATTTTTCACCACAGTCCTTGTGCCCAGTGCTCTGTGCCGTTTTCTTTGGATAGACAAACTTGCTGAGCAGCTCAGGTCCCAGCAGACAGCTCCAACCCTCACTGCAAAGGAAATACCACACCAAGTCTTGACCATGGGGACTTTTCTCACTGAAATAGTGATTTTTACAGCAACAGCTTCACCTAAGTACAGAAGGAAACTGCTCATGAGGGTCAGGCTGAGGAGTACTGGTGAGAGCTGTAAGCAGAGACACAATATGAAAAGACTCCCACCGCTCCCTAAGCCTACGGTGAAGCCTGGGGTGAGGCGGGCTGTCCCCCTGCAGCCCGCGGAACTGCACGGGGGAGAACCTAGATGGCCGCCTGTGGAGGGCCCCATGACAGAAGTCGTGAGAAATGATGAGTCAAGGGAACAGTGGACACCAAAGAGGTAGGGGTGGTGGGAAGGTGTTTTAAGATGTCGTTTTCATTTCTCGCTGCCGTGTTTGGATTTCACTGGAAATAAAATGCAACAGAGTTCCTGCAGTCGACTCTGCTTGACCCGTGACACTGCCGGCTGCACCAGCGGCTAGTTGAGTCCCCAGGGCCCTGCCCAGCTCAGCAGGGCAGTGGCACAGCGGCTCTGGCTGCACCTGATGTCCAGCCAGGGCCAACCCACCGCACACGGTGTGGCTGTGCCCGAAGCACAGGCACCGACACAGCACGCGGACTGCCTGAGGGCCGCTGCGACAGAAACCCCACCCAGTCTCGCGCCGCGGTGCCGGACTCCAGTTCCCGTCGTGCTTGGCGGTGGGGGCGGTGCTCGCGCAGTGGCGGGCGGGCGCTGGTCAGTCGCGGGAGACGTCTGTGAGCCGGAGCCATGAGTCGTCGTGGAGCGGTCCAGCGGAAGGTGCCGTGTCTGTTCGTCACGGAAGTGAAGCAGGAGCCGTCGGCCAAACGGGAGCGGCAGGTAACCGGGGAGTTCCAGGCCGGGGCTGGTTGCAGGGCCGTATGTGGGCCGCTGGGGAGACTCTGGACAGCGAGGTGGCGGAGGAAGGGGCACCGTGTGTGAGCGGCGAGGGAACTGCCGAGTGGAAACCTAGAGGTTTCCCTGCAGAACCTGAGGGCAGGGCAGGGGTTTCTTTGCCAAGGTCTCCCCGGCGTGGGAGCCGTTCCGGCTCTGCCACTCTTCGCCTGGCAGAGGCATCCAGGTGCTCCTCCTGATGCTGCTTTAGCTGTTTGTCCATGCGAGGAGCAGTCATAGCAAGGGACGAGGCCGCTGCTGTGTGACCCCCGCACTGGGAGCTGGTGTTAGAGCATGTGCCCAGCTGTGAGCCTTGTGAGGAAGCTAGTGTCGAATAATTTGTTGTACAGGTATCATACAGGAAGACACCTCTTCAGATTTTGTAGAGTGGTTCTGGACCCCTTCTAGTTTCTGTGCACTATTTAATGTTGCAGCAGAGTCATCCCAACATACTAAGCAATCATGTAAAAGAGGGAGAGTTTGTTAATTGATATCTTTTGTTGGTTTGTGTTAGTGGGTGTTCCAATCTGTTATGTGTTGATCAAACAGTTGTGTGATGCATTAGGGGTTAGAAATCAGCAATATCACGTCTAATATGAGACCTAAAGTAGACCGCTGTATTGAGTGAGAATCCTTAGTAGAATAAGGTAGTGACAGGTTTTATGAGGGTTTAAAGCACTTGTCTTCTTTACAGCCATTTAAAGTTTTGGCGACTGAAGCTATAAGTGAAAAGGCATTAGAGGCAGATATATACAATGCGATTCCTACTGAAAAGGTGGATGGAACCTGCTGTTATGTCACTACCTATAAAGGTAATTAGCAAGATTCACACATGTATTTCTCACGTTGATTTAGAAGCCTTGTTTTAGGTTTCCACTTCAGTTGTGTGATTTACTGGATTATAGTTTTTGTAAATGCAACTCTAAATATCCATCTTGACCACCAAGTACCTGTTACCATAAACATAACAGATGTTTATACAATTCTTATTGATTTTACTCTCATACATACACAAGACATGGATTAAGTGAACATGCCAACCAAGCAACTACTCTAGGTTTAAAATTCATTATAATTAAGTCTTCCTAGCATACTAGAATTCACATAAACTGTATCTGATTTCCTTGAAACGGATGAAAAATATATGGAGGTGGGGAGGAAGTGAGAAGACTGGTGGTTTGCGTCACTGGAGTTCTTGCCTTTATCTGTTTATACTGTAAATTGTGAACTTAAATTGTGGGTTTGGGTATAAAATTTCTCTAGTGGCAAATGGGAAGCCTGTCTTGCCATTTGCGTAGTTGATTTACTCTGCAGTAGGTGGTTATCTCAGTCGACTGCTGTTTTTTTTCACTCTGGAAACTCTAGGGCAACCATATCTATGGGCCAGACTGGATCGAAAACCCAATAAACAAGCTGAGAAAAGGTTTAAACGATTCTTGTATTCATTGGAAGACTGCAAAGGTTAGTGAAAGTTTCTTTCCTTGTCTTTGCCATGCCAGCTCTTAGTTGGAAAAACATTTCCAGTCTAACAGAAGAAATGTCACTGATCCTGCTCCAGTTATTTTATTGTCTCTCCTGTCATCACTTGGAGAGAGCTTTAAACTGGGTCCCACCATTTAAGGAGATGAAGGTCCTTGAATATGTCCAGAGGAGAATGGAAGGAATGTCTATGAGGAGTGGCTGCAGGCTTTTGAGCTTGTCCAGTTTGGAGAAAAGGGAGTGGAGGGATAACCTCATGTATCTCTTCAGCAACCTGTGGAGGGGAAGAAGGAGGTGCTGGTCTCTTCTTTGTGGTATCGGGTTACCTAGGAAAGGTGCAAAGCTGGACATTAACAATCATTTCTTTACCAAGAGAGCATCCAAACTCTGGAAGAGGCTTCCTAGAGAGGTGGTCAGTGCCCCAAGACTGTAAACATTTAAAAGCATTTGTTCAATGCCTTAAACAATGTGCATTAACTTTTGGTCAGCCCTGAATTGTTCAGGCACTTGAATTACGTGATTGTTGCAGGTTCCTTCCAACTGAAATCGTCAAGCGTATTCTGCTTCTAGTTCTAACATGTTGACTATTTAGGTACCTGTTGTTTCAGTTTTGAACTTTTAAACTACTTAAAGATTACTGCGCTTTTTTAAACTCTCCTAACTGTAGCCTGCTTGAGTGTGCCAGACCTGAATAGAATAACTGTATAGAATAACTGGGGTGACTGACTGTAAATTGTGGTATAGATCGCTGGTATTTTAATACTTGCCTGGAAAAGTGATCAACTGTAAAACTGGCTGTCAGCTTGCCCAAACTTAAATGTCACATTTGTGTTTGTCCAGAATTTGTTTGGAGTGTCGAAGAGGATTTCAAGCCTGTTCCAGAGACTTGGATTCCAGCAAAGGACATAGAATTCTCTAATGGCAATCCTTTGCCTGATGAAAATGGACACATGCCAGGTACCTATGATGCAGCCCAGGTGAAATGGATAGGAGCAGAGGAATCCATTTTTGAAGCAAACTAGAATTAGTTCCACAGTTCAAAGTAGTAGTTAATGTACCCAGGAAACAATGGGAATGTCATTCATTTGCTGTCCAGATTGTGAACTGGCTGCAGGATAGAGGCCAGAGAGTAGTGGTCAGTGGGACAACGTAGTTGGAGGCCTATATCTAGTGGAGTCCCCAAGGGTCGGTATTGTGACCAGTACTGTTCAATCTATTCATTAATTACTTGGATGAGGGATTAGACTGCAGTGTCAGCAAGTTTGTTGATGACACAAAGCTAGAAGGAGTGGCTTACACCCCAGCAGGCTGTGCTGCCATTCAGCGGGACCTGGACAGGCTGGAGAGCAGGACAAGATGGAATTTAATGAACTGTAACAAGGGCAAGTGTAGAGTCCGGCACCTGGGCAAGAACAACTCCAGGTACCGGTAGAGGTTGGGGACTGACCTGCTGGAGAGCAGTGTAGGAGAAAGGGACCTGGAGGTCCTGGTGGACAGCAGGATGACCATGAGCCAGCAATGTGCCCTTGTGGCCAAGACATTGTGGGTGGTTTGAGCACGCCGTGCTTTTGAGACAATCAGATGGTGCATTTGCATGTCCGTGTCTGATTATGTCTCATTTTACCTGACATTTCATTACAATTCTGTTACTTTTTGGTCTTTTAACCAAAATATTGGTCATTTTTTATTTTCCACACAATTTTACCCATCTCTAGTTTTAGATTTAGGCAGTGGATTTGATGCTTCATTTTCAGTGACCTTGTTCTTAATTTAAAATTTCTTGGACTTCTATCCGCGTCATGGTACTGTACATAAACATTTTCTACAGCTGAATGGTTTCTTTCTGCTAATGCTTATAAAACATAGTTGTAGCTGTGTATTAAACTACAGCAGAACAATATAGTAAATCTAAAATTTTTATTGTAGATGAGCAGTAGAAACTGCTTAAACAGTGTCTGGGATGCCTCCCATGATTATAGGTTCTCTTGCTACAGCAGTCACTTACAAATAGGCATATAAATTAATCCGGTTTGCAGGTGTTCTTATGTAATAATACCCTTACTTACGCCATGTGAAGCACATGCTTTCTAGTATATTATCGGTGTTAATGTAAGTGGTGTTAGCAGCATTGCAAAATTAGCAGTTACTCCCTTGCAATGCCATTTCTTTTCTAGTGTGCAATGTGTAATACTAAAATTCATCATCGGGTGACCTGCAACACATTACACTTCCTAGGCACAATAGTGATGTTAAAGCCTTGCTGATGGGTGAGATTTCAAACATGTCATTCTTTTCTGGAGGAAAAGAAGGTGCCGGGGCTGACATTTTATACGTGTATTATTTATTTATGCATCCAGAGCTGTTGTTTAGAAATCCCACAAAGGTTGATTCAGCTTGTATTGTTCGTTTCTATTTTTTAGATCAATGCTAATGACAGCCTGTGACCTTGGAGCTGTGACCAAACCGTGGGAGATTTCAAGACAGGCAAGTCATGATTAATAGCAGAGCTGGGAGGAGGCGGGACTGGCAGGACAATATTCCCAGGACCCTGGCTTACAAGGGACCAAAACTGGAATCAATTTACAGCAGTATTAATGCTTTAAAAAAATAGCAGGGGGTTTCTGCAAGAAATGGTTTAATGCATAATTTTTCCATGTACGCAGATTACTGAGCAGCACGTAGATACCCGAAGAGATCTGGCTTTACAACATCTTCTCTTACTAACCTTTTAAATACATATCAAAAAAAATTGAATGATTAAACAAAAAAACCCGCTTTGTCCATACATAGCTGCACTTACTTGTTTTGTCCCAAACTTTTCCCTGGCAGTGTCAGAATCTTCCCTTCATCAAGCATACCAGCAGATGACCTGCAAAATTTTATTAGTATAAAATCTCCCAAATATACAATAAAATAAATGTGTTCAGTTTTCTTTCTCAACACTGATGGAAAATCTGCAAGTGTGGCACAGAGCTTTCTGCAGTGCCCTGTACTTAGAAACAGATTACGTTCAGTCTTCTGCTGAGTAAGCTCTTTAGAATTATGCTTGAATTTGGGTCCAGCACTGGCAAACAATTACAATGTGAGAAAGCAACCTGCCCCAAAAGTCTTGTTCTCTAACACAAGATTTTCCCTCTTCCAGGCATCTTTCCTTACTCAGCACCCATCCTTAATATTTCCTATACCAATGCTCATAATTCTCTGTTCTTTCCTGAGGTCCAGAACAAGCTCATAGAAGGTAGGCTGTGCAGAGCTTTGTTGGCACATACAGCATCAAGAGGTGACTAGGAAATACGATAGTGCATCTGAGTGCAGCTCAGCACCTGGAGGAAGTTTGATATGAGATGAAAAAGATAAGCCAGACCAAAAAACTAGTGAGGCTTGAGCAGATTTCCCAGACAAGGAAGTAGCAGAAAGGGACCTACAAAAGCTACGTGCACTTTAGCTCAGTAAAAAAAGTACTTGTGTGAGGAGAGCTTTAGCTCGAGCTGCAGACAAGTCTTTTTTGCTATTATAAGGAGGTTATAACAATAGTCCTAAGGAAATTACTCTTCTCAGCCAGAGTATGATCACCTCACATAGAAATTAGGGAAGTTGCTTGTGTCTTGTAGTGGGAAAATGAGTCATCAGATTTTTCAGTAGCACTTAGCTACAGCTGCACTGTGTGCAGTCCTTCCTCATCTATCCTCTTTAAACCAGTTACCCTCTCAATTTTCTTTGACAGACAAAATGTGAGGTAGGGTCTGTTTTCCATGTTTTCCAGTTTTTGTGCTATGGTGTTGAATTAGTGCTGAAGTCTCTGGCAGACTGGTTTTTCATCCTTACCACTTCAGAGGTTTGCAGGTAAAAAGCCTAGTGCACAGGTTTACTTTATATTAAAAAATCCAATCTGGGATTTGACCAAAACATTACCCGGTTAAGCAGAGAGGCTAAGAAATCAACAGAGGGAAAACAGAAAACAGTTGGACATCAGCTGTGCTGAAAGGAAAAAACCTATTAACAGTGAAGGAGAAAGAGATTAAAGTATATGAATAAAAAGAAATAAAGACTACATGTTTAGAGAGAAGAGAAGCTTCTCTGAAAGACAGAAACAGAAAAAATAAAAGGGAAAGGGACACAAGGAGAACAGGATCAGAATAGCAGTGAGAGACAGAGGTAAGACTACGTCTTTATTGTCATACAATAGACTTGGCAAATGCTTAATTGCTGCTAAGTTATTAAATTATTCCTCTATCTGGAGTATTGATCCAGAATTTTATTAGTGCATTGGGATTGCATACACTATAGCGTGTGTGAAAGCCTGGCTCAGGATTTAGGCATACTTTATAACACCACTTCACCTACTTCCAATTTATTTTGGTACCCCTTATTTCAACTGTAACAAGCTTAGGATTTGTGAATGTTAGCTACCATGCAGTTGCCAGAACAAGAAATGCTGAGATTTTATGAAGTATGAGTTCAGCCTCTTGTGCCTTGGCATTATTAAATAATTTCCTAGCTTGAAAACACTTGAAAAAAATAATCAGGCGTGACAGGAACTTTAGGAACCGAGTATCATTCTCAGTAGATTCATTCCCATTTTTTGCAGCTACGTTCACGTGTCATGTGCCTACATTCAAAGCCCCACACGAAAGGAGCAGAGCACATAAAGCCTACTGTACTAGGATTGATTACTCTTTGACTTAAAAAAAATCCTGTTGTTTTGGAAGGGGGTCAGTCTGTTATCCCAAGTCACTAGCAATAGGACAAGAGGAAATAGCCTCAAGTTGTGCCAGAGGACGTTTTGATTAGACATCAGGAAAATTTCTTCATTGAAACAGAGGTCACGTATTGGAACAGGCTGTGCAGGAGGTAATGGAGTTGCCATCCCTGGAGGTGTTCAAAAAACATGTAGATCTGGTACTTAAAGACATGGTCTAGTGGGCCTGGTAGCATTGGGTTGATAGTTGGACTCTTCCAATCACTAAGGTCTCTTCCAACCTTAGAGATTCTGATTATAGGACTCACAAAAGCCAGAAAGACACATTCCAACTTGTATCCTATCAGTTCTTAATTTTGACTCAAGATGATAATCATAATCTGAGTTCACATTTAGATAGTTAAACCCTATAGTGATGAAAGTCATGGGGGAAAAAAGGTTAAAAGGAAAAGAACTTTCACATGAAATCATAAGACAACAGAGGTTATTGGTTAACTAGTTTCCTTTGTTAAGCGAAGTTGTATATGCAGAGCAACTACCTAGAGAGCTCCAACATATTTTACAAACCATTTTTACAGCTATAATTGTGGATGCCAACAAGAAGCTGTATTTTTCTACGCTGTTCTCAATACTTGGATCAGTTTCACATAACTGCACTGAGTGCTACTTTACATTGCAATGCAGTCAATTCCCAATCACAAAGGGGTGAGTATGCCTATTGTCAGTTACAGCTGTTTGTACCCTCTGCGTGCCCAGTCCTGAAAACTGTACAAATATGTTCCTGACATCAGTTTTCTAAGTGGGCTATTCACTTGTTTACAGGCTGAGGTCATGGTCCTAAAAACTACATAGCAAAAACTTTCATCTTTACTGTGATTTATGTTTTAGGCAGCTGAGCTGGTAACCAGTGAGTTCTTTGAACAAGGAGACAGTGAAAGATCTGAACTCAAACTCACGCCTTCAGTAAGTTTTTATCACTTCTGAAATACTAACTTGGATAGGGTAAGAAAATACCATGGGTTTGATTCAGAAAAAACTAACTGTATTTTGTATGGGGAAAGGAAAATCTTGTAATAAATTAAAGCTTTTCCCAGTAAGGGACACGTATAAAGTGTCCCTTGGACTTACTGTAGGCTTGGTAGAAGTGCAGAGAAAGACAAAAGCCATAGCTTTTTTTCTAGACTCAAGTCTAGAAAAGAAAATCCACAAGCAATGGCCTAAACAGGTGGGAAATGAGACTGTATGGATATAAATGTCTCCAGTATTTCTCCATCATAGGAGCCCTTTTATTGTTCCTCTGGGCTCTACAGTCTGCACCGAGGAATGCAATAATTTGTGGACCACACGTAGGATGCTCTGAAGCCAGAAACCAACTTGAAGTCAGAATTTATTCTCTGTTTAGCCCTTCACAATGCCAAAAAAAATCTGAGAAACCAATCTAGTTAGTATTTTATGTTGGAAAATAAGGCCAGTAAATAACCACAAGGTTTATCAGTTCTAAGAGCTGGTGGCTAAAATCATTAGCCACGAGTTCTACGAGATCAAATACCCATGTTATCACTATGACAAACCACCTACGCAGGTATTGCCACTAGTTAAATAAGAGCTGCTAGTCACAAAATAATTTGATACTCTCTTACAACTGAAGGATTTTCTCTCCTTGCTTTCTGCAATCTGAAAATGACAGATTTAAAACTTGTCATATTCAGAGACGTAAAGAAAGGCATTTGGCAATTGGTATGGTGGACCACTAAGAGGAGAGTTAAAATCCTGCAGATGGAAAGTGGATGGACTCAAGTAATCTCAGGAAGAGTATGGAGAAAAAAACTTACATGCAAATGCTGCAGAAATCAGTTTCTTTCAGACAACAATTTAGTTGCATAAGCATCAGCTTCAGCCTCTATCATTTCCTCGCTGGTGGGTGCAGTGAGCAGCAAAATAGGCTCTTTCCAAAGGAATAAATTGATGACCACTCCCAAAATGGATCTGTTGATTCCCCTTTGGATTCACAGACATGGATGATGCTGCAGGAAGCATCTGAAACTGGGAAGAGGAGAGACAGCTGTCAGATCCACGAGATCCATCATTTTGCTGAGCTAGGAAACCCTGTGTGAAAGAAGGGAATTTTCTACTCAAGTTTATTTACATTTCATGTCTACAGAAGGTTTCTTATCAGCTGAAGTCCAAATGTGGAGCATTTTTCCCACCACAGAATTATGAAATGCAAATACATCCAGCCTACAAATTTCAAAATCGAAACTAAAATGAACAGTTTATTTTTCATGCCAGACACAGAAGTAGGAAGATTGCTGCAAAGATTGATTACGGTTCACAGAGTGTTGTGGTTGTGAGGATTGTGTCATAGTTCCAAAGTATTGCAGTATTACATAAAGCATGACAGTTTTGTTCCCTTCTCAATGCAGGCCATTTTTGATCGGAATAGAAAAGATGAACTACCCAGGTTGCAGCTTGAGTGGATTGATAGCATCTGCATGCCGTTGTATGAGGTAATTTTTACTTACTGCTTCTGTAAAGTCCAGAGAAGATTGTTCTTGCTGCTCTAGAGAAAAAAAGTGAGCTTGCAGTGTGCCTTTGAAGGCTATTCAAACTCTAACTTTCCCAAAAGGCTAAATTCTGTGCAGAAATCTCCAGATTCCCTGAAGGTGGTAATACCTGTAAATAAAATTCCCCTCTAACTTAGAAAAGCTGGTAAGTCAACTATTTATTATGTTGAAGACAAACTGATTCTCAGCATGACAAGGTGTGGAGCGCTCCGCAGAGTGGTGGTAGAGGGATGGCCCCGTGAGATGCTGCCATTAAAACTCCCCAAATATGTGTGGCCCAAAGGAAGCTCAAAGCTGAGCCTTTGATTCCATTCTGGCTCCAAACTTCTGTCATTTAGCTTGTGTGGTGTTTAACTTGGTACTTACTCTTCTAATTGTGCTTCTACAAAGACCACATGGCTGCTTGGCATAAGGTTTATAAGCTCTCAAGTACTACTTGATTAAGGCTATAGATGACGAGAATAATGCTGCTTTCTTTTTGGATTAAACTGTCTTCGGCATTTGACTTATATAACGTAAGCTTCACCATTTACACTTTCCCTTCTATACAGATAGGAAAGAAAGAATTATACAATCCGAAAGCTAAATCGAAAATAACACTGTAGAAACAACAGCCAGTCTTCCCCATACTCACTGATACCACACAGACCACTTTATGCCACTAGAATCTGCCGTTTGGCCATTGATACCTGAGAAAACACGAGGATGTTCTCATGAAGCATTTTTGGGGAACTGGAACAAGTTCTCCCTGTTACCTCTGCACCCTAAACTGCCTCACATCTCCATGGGTCAGTGATAGTTAAAAGTCAAGAGCTGGAAGTCACCAGATCCCACATTAACATTAAGCTGATGAACTTATGCCTGCCTGCAGCTTCCCTACACACAAAAATGGATTAAGCAGCTCCTTTTCATTTTATACACTAGCTGTTTTACCAGTTGCATGTGAGATGAGAAGGATGATGTGCTTTCCCTGCCACCGTGGCAGTAATTAAGTGTGCTTGTGTGAACAGTGAGGTGGGCTTCTACTTTGCCAGCAGATCCTGTCCTTATCTTAAATCACTCTTCATCTGTCATGATGAAATAAACTGAAGCTGTGGCATTCAAATAATTAAGGCAAAGCAAGTGAAGAAGAATATAAACCTGGATTTTTTTGAAATACTGAGATCATTGCTGACAACATGGAGGAGGGGGAACTGATTTTGGATAGAAACTCTTTCTAAATAGTGTTTCTTTTAGTATAATACTTCATGTTGCACTAGAATGCATATTACACCAGAATTCATTATTTGTAATAGCATTTGTAATCTACAAATGGACAATATAGCAGGAAGAAATGATAATCAGCCCAACCTCGGCATGAGAAGACTACATCTGAGCACTAAAGCTTTGGTTAGTTAGCTTTGTCTTAGCAGGAGATCTCGAGGGAATATATTCCCATCTGATTTCCCTGCTTTCTGCTGTCTTTGCATCATACTGTGCAGCTATTAGCCTGCTGCTCAACAACTTAAAAAAGAGGCACCATCAAACCTGGAAGTCATTGCAGCACCAGCCTTAGGGGTAAACAGAAAACTTGATGTCATAGTACTGCACTGCAGGAGATTCTGTCTTCAGTGTGGAGCCAAGTTTTAATTTTCACATCCAGCTTAATCAAACCTCAATAGACATAGCACATCAGCACTGTATTCAGGCATTGTAAATCCCCTGTTTAGGACTGGCTGAACACTACAGCTGTGCAACTATGGCAAAGTCCTAGATTTGTTTTAGGGTGGTGGTTGTTTTTGCTTTCCAAATACATTCTGTAGAATTCTAGCTGTAGTGGTATGCTGTAGGGAACGCGTGTGGGGAGAGAATGGTTTTCATCATTACAAATGCAACGTGAGGAGGCCGAGTGGCAGCTGACAAATTAGTAAAGTCTTAGAGGTACTTGTAGAGCTCACTAGCACAGCGCTTATAAAACCCATATGTTTGAAATAAACATTTGCACTCATTTTGATATCAAAATTACAACATTAAACACAGTGAACAAAACCAAAGGCTTTTCCATGTAGTTTTTTTCCACACTAGCGATTGGAAGTCCTTTATCTGTGTGGGCAGATCCTGGCATCCAGAGCCCTGAAGGGAGCTCTGTGGGAAATGCGTGCATCCATACTGACACAAGTTGCTACAGCAGGACTTAATGCAGTTCTCTGTTATTTGACACCCACACGGTTGAAATGGTCCCAGCAACTCTCATTAAAGTTAGACAGGAGATCAGCAAAGCACCCTGAAATTTTCTTTGCTCAAAATAGTTCCCAAGAGTAGGCTGCTCTTGGCAGCTGTGTAGGTCTAGTGTACACAATTACAGAAGGAACAGCATGGCTCAAACTTCCAGCAGTGGTGTGACACCACCCCAGTGCCACCAACAGAACCAGAACAAGTTGTATCTTCTCCACAGACCAAGCTTAGGAGCTAGGCTACATACCCAAATGCCCATGAGGAACATTGTACGAGTAAAGCAGTATATAAACTTTGTAAAGCATTTTTGAGAGTTACGGCTTTCCGAGCCCTTCTTTTCTCCATTCACACATATTCTTTGGGAATCAATCACCTTCTATTAGCAGTCTCATTTGACAGCTCCTTCTCCCATCCAACCCAGAAGAAAGAAGGTCAGAGATAGACACACAAAACGGTCTATATCATAAGCTAATGTGGAGCTTGAAGCTGAATCTGGATTGATAATGATAGTTGAAGATACATATACATACACCAAAGAAACCAGCAGGAATTGCACACAGCCACATACCCCATATCCAGGTGTCTAATTCCAAAATATTCTTGTGTTTGTTTTGTCTGTCTGACTCTGCTCTTGGCACAAAATAAGCCGTGGCTCTGCTCACTTGCTCTCTCCCACATCTGCCGCTCAACGTGGGAATCAAGCCACCTCCAATTTCAAAACACCTCAGTAATCAAATCTTTTCCCTTCACACTGTGGATCAAAGGTTTTTGAAAATAAGTGTCTCTCATGTTTTTGTCCATTGCTTTTTATTACACTTGGGACATGATAATTTTATTGAATTCATTTTTTTGTTACTGTAGTGATCACTGATCAGAGTCTTTTTATGTGGCAGTGGAGTTTTTGCCTTGAGTAGCAGAACAGTCATTAACTCTGAAGCTCTGAATTTGGAGGCTTCAGTTACACTGTACTGCATCACAATTTGCTCTTCATTCAAAAACGCCAGCAAGAAAAGAGTAAAGATTAGAAAAGAGTTCAACGGTAGAGATGAGAAACAAGATCACTAGAATAATAATTTATAAAGATAAAATGCTTTTTTTTTTAGATGTAGAGCATTTCAAACCTACCAATGTAGCTTCAGTATGAAGTAATCATCCACTTTTTTACATTACAACATTCAGTAAAGGGGAAGCGCATGGAAGTGAAGCAGAAAATCCAAGGCATCCGACAGAAAGTAAAGCACAATGGCTGCAGCTGTGTTCACCACACGAGGAAAGTGTTCTCTACCTATTTGGATATAGATGTTCATGTAACAGGAAACAGAATTTTGGTCTTTATGGCAGATTATTTTGCTGACTCCCCAGTAAAGAGATACTGAGTTTCAACACTAGCAGATTTCCCCTCCTGGGCTCTGGTTTGTGGATACCAAGCAGGGCTCAGCCACAAATTTTTCCCAACTCAGATTAGCTCTTGCTGTGGGGAATGGACAGAGATGATCTTACTCTTTCTAATCATTATTTTTCTCACAAACAACATCAAAGCTTCAGTGATTCCAATCAAACAAAAGATGCTAACACAAGCCCAGCTCTGTTCACAGCGTTGTTCAGCAGAGGCAGTAACGCTGTGAATAGGAGGGCCAAAGGCCGTGCACTCTGCTTCTGGGCAGATAAATACATAGTCAGGTAGTCAGTGACAATGACAGCAGCTATTTAAATTTAAGGGAGATGTCTTTGTGGAAGATAAAGAAGCTCAGAGCTTTTACAACTTATGCGTGCCTAGCTTGCCCTGCTCACCTCTAATTTGGTGCTCCGTTGAACTGCTCCACTTTAGTGCTAATCAAGATTTTCTTCAGTACTGGGAATATATAATGTATAATGGTATCTACAGAAATGAATTTGCATTACTCCATCCAAGATTTTAGTGAGAATCTGGGAAGAGTCAAAACATTTATGTTTAGTCTAGTTGGAATGGAATGTGGAGGGACAGAGTCTTTCTTTATCTTTTAACTGTTTGACATGCTTAGAAAGAAATCTAATCTCTCAGTTTACAACTTCTAAAGCTCTGATATGCCTGTCTTGCTACAGAAGACAGTATCTGATCTTGTAATCAAATCTGTTTTTACAGTATGATGATGTAGCTGCAACAAGAATCCATTCTGCTTGTAATCACAGCTGAAATAAGTAAGGGGTAAAGCTTCTACAAAGCAGAGAAAAAATAAGCAGAAATTTCCAACAGTCACAGCTACCTCTGTGCTTTAACGTCTCTGGTTCAAGAGTTGACTTTGACACCTGAATTCAACGCACACATGCATGATTTATTTTTTTACTGGAGTGTATGCTCTAGGTGCAATTATAACACAGATTAACCTCTGAACGTTTCTCTGAAAAGGTATCCTTTGAGAAACATGCTCACACTGCAATGTCCCCATGCAGTCCTTCCTCAGTTACCACTATCCCTTCTCCTCATTCCTTCAATTGCAAGTTTACACATGGAAACACTACATAAGAAATTCAGGGGATGGACCACTCCTCTAGAAGGCCTGCTTGTCCAGAATGGCTTAGCCCTTACTCAGGCAAGAGTCACTGGATGCAACCAAAACAATTACTTTCCTTCAGCTGTTTCTGTCCTCCCTTTACAGTCAGAACTGTAAAACTTGGAAAGTTGTTCACTGAGGAAGAATTTATCTGCATGAACATTCTGGAACTGGCTTGCTGCACCCACCGTCAACCCACACCTGGGATTGTTGTACAAAAGTCAGAGCACTGCTCTTCTCTTTTAAGTTTGCAGCTAGTCAAGGATGGCAGCAGGTAATGAGCTGTTCACCATGAGTAATAGATAGACATTTCTCTGAAATTGAGTCACAAGTTGTACGGAAGTATTTTAATAAAAAGCAAAAAAAAAAAAAACAACAACAAAAAGAAGACCCCAGGACTAAGCTATTCAGAAAAACGTTTTCATAGGAAGTCATTTGATCAGCTCTGTATGGGTCTCATCGAAATCAGCTTTTCCGTTCTAGCATCTAGAGCGACACATCCTAAAGAATACCATAAAGCTTTTAAGATGCACACTTTTGTCAGGGCTTATTTCTGATATTTGATTTGGACACAGAGAGTGAGGGATAATGCATCTCTGCTTCCTGGGACTGCCTGGCTGACAGTGATTAGTAAAGCAGATAGGCACAGTATGCCGTATGCGATACATCATGGGCTGAGGCTGCACAGACATTGGCAGATTAAATTAGTCTCACTTTCTGTTGAAATCCAGAGGGTAATATTATCCAAGGAAGAGCAGGTGCAATATATTCTGCTGTGTTTGTAAAAAATTTGCTTCAGAGGAAACATAATCAGGCCAAGTGTTGGTAGCTAAGGATTACATTAGGAATAAGGGCTTGTCCCAGAGAAGGCAGATTTTTGGCACTGCAGAAGGACCTCTCTGTAGTTCTGAAATAGGAACTCAGCCAGGTTCAGCACTTTTGTTGCCTTGTGGCCTGTCTACTGATGAATCTAAATGAGGTCACCCAGAATGAAGTTTCTTGAACTTTCAGAAAACAGATTTTGTGAGTGCATTACAACTTCCAGTAATGGAATAAGCATCAGGAAACTGCTTTTCTTACCTTATGCCTTAACATAAGTCTGGGGTTTTTCTGCTACTTTTGAACTAGGAGAAAGAAA
Organism: Phoeniculus purpureus; assembly: GCA_028565055.1. NCBI lineage: Eukaryota > Metazoa > Chordata > Aves > Bucerotiformes > Phoeniculidae > Phoeniculus > Phoeniculus purpureus. The sequence goes on from JAOXOE010000602.1 coordinate 11,304,198, forward strand.
AGGTTAAGAAGAGCTACAGAAGAAAGACAAAAACCAGGAAAAGAAGAATGCTTTCATTTGTAATTCCCTCTTAAATCATTCACTGTTTCAAAGTGTAATATGGAACGGTGTAGTGTTGGTGGCTTCAGAGCAAGGATTTTTGCATCCAAGTCTCATCAATACCGTTTTACAACAGGCAAAGACATCCTGATCCTCTTTCTTTGTTTCTCACGAGCAAATGCTTCTGGAAATTAAGAAAACATTGTATTTGCCAGGATTTTTGTAATTTGATGAGATTACGGACAAACCATTGCATGACTATAGATGAAACACTATTACTAGCAACACTTTCAGGAACTCAGTTTTTTTTACAAGCTGCTTCGAAGAGACAGCAAAAAGAGTATTTTTTTGTCCCCCCTTCAAACAAGAGTACTTCCAACTTCTTAGATAGTCATCTTATGCCAAAAGGTCTCAACCCAAAGGCCAGGTCACCTACGAAGGTATTTGAGAGAATATAGAAAAATCAGATTTTCCACTGACTTCAGTGAAGATGAGCTTTCGGCCTGATCTGTGAGAAGAAGTGGATTACTCATAATGCTACGCTTTCTGTTGCTGTCTTATTTAGAATTATCTGCCCCATATATTGAAAGGACATGCAGTTGTGTGTGGAAATTTATATAAAGATCTGAGGAAGTAGATTGAAAAGTTGGCAGATCAGGTAGGAGAGAAAGCCGATAGAGGGAACTCAAATTGTACAGCAAATCTGAAAGAAGATAAATGGATAATTTAACAGGCATTCAGTTTCAAGAAAGACAAAGCACAAACTACATTGCATCAGAAAAGGACTAGAAATGATGATGGATGAAACGCTTCAAGTAAGTGTTTAACACAACAGAATCACAGTTGCCTGCAGAATTCCCAGCTGAGGGCAAATTCAAAGAACTAAATAAGGATATGAGACTGATATGGTTTGAAGAGTTTTTCAAAATCCATTTTAATAGCAAGGCAGAAGACATTGATCAGCTGCTTGGTTAAAATGTTGAAAAGAGTTAGAAAAACTGTCTCTTGCATGCTTTAGACATGGAACCAAAACCATAAGCAGCAGAGCCAAGTAAGTTGTTTATGAAATAACTCTTTCTCTTCAGAGCAAATCCTTGGTTTCATGAAGTTATTATGAACAGATGAAATGTTTGCATCTATAGCAACACTTCAGTTAAGCTACCAGTATGTACGTAGTCCTTCGGCATTACTCTTCTGCTCTGATAGCATAGCATGCTTGATATCAGTCAGAGCACAATTGGCCACCTCTATACATTTTTTATTCCATAAAGTACCCAGCACATTTTACCAGAGGAGAATTGCACTTTATAATCACCCCTTTATAGTATGCGTGTTTACTTACAGAAGAATGCAGCATTATTCTCACCAGTGTCACCAGAAAGAAGCCTATCGCCAGCTCAATGTGAAAGTGCTGAACACTTGTGCACCTTACTAGATCCCCATCCAGTCAAAACAGCTTCCTTCCACACTGCTAATGCTTTCTAGAGAGAAGCTAGAAGCAGCTGCTCTTTTCTATCAGAGATATTAGTAGTGTATTCATTTCTTCTAATTACATACATCAGCATCACAAATGTTTTCCCAGCAGAAATGACGAAGTATTGCACTGATGTACTTGTTGACAAAGATACCTCCTCAGTAAGCCCTGGAAGGAACAAACAGTCTCCTTCAGCTATGAAGAGACTGCAGTAATTTATTTATTTTTTTAATGAACCCAGCTCTCTCTTAAACAGACATTTTTTGGGGGTTCTTTGGGACATAACGATTAAATACGGTCCCGAATCAGTAAGGTAAAAAAAATCAATTCACAATCAAAGGTTCATAAGGTGAATCCCTGTGTCTTCTCTGTATTATTTCATCTTCTGTATTCAATCTATAGAAGGTCAATTTTTGTCAATCTGGTTTTAGCACATGGCCATACATATACACACCCAGAGAAATACTTTCAAAACAACTTCCATCAAGCATTTGTATTATAAAGATCAAATCTGTGGATGGCGGCACTATGGGTTCCCTTTTATCTGAACTAATCTGAAGTTCAAGGACTTTCAGATAGATGGCTCACCTTTGGCCTGTGTATTCTCACATGAAAGCCACTTCAGCAAAACTCAGGAGTCCAATTCAGCTTTTCTGTAACTGGTCTCTTGACTTCAGCAATGCTTCATATGCTTACACCAGGTCTGAATTTATCCCTATGACTTCTCGGTCACTAGTCCTCCCAACTCAGAAACTGCCTACGTAATAAAAGTGATTCATTAGAAACTGCTGTGTTCCAAAGTAGAGTGAACACTGAGACCTATAACTTTTTGATATGTGCTCAGTCATAAAAATGAATTTATATGGTCTTATTCCATAAACTCACTTTACAAATATTAGACCTGTAACCATATTTCCATGAGTTGTAATCTTGTCACAACTAATAAATTAAGCAAGGTCAGAATTGGTCAATTATTTGGATGAGATTCTTTAAGGGGGAAAAGGAAGAACATTCTGGAGGTCCTGCAGTATTTGTAAAGTACAACATACCATGCTCCTATTTAAAAGGATTTGGTTTTAGCCTCAGCACAATAACAAAACATTGTAATTGCTTTAGTAATAATTAAAAACTCTGGCCACATCTGTGCTGCAACTTGGCTGTTTCAACCAACACCCTTTCCCAAAGATGAAGGTGACTTAGCAGATAAAGTTTTATTCCCCTGCCCCCATCTTCAAGCCCAGAGGTAGATCTACCAACACGTGCCTCCAAGAATACCCATCTTCCTCTCCCTGAAGGGATTTGTTGCTATTTCTACTATTTCTGCTTTTTCCATACTTCATACAGCAAAATATACTTTAGAAATGCATCCCTATACCAAATTAAAAATATTCCCTCCTACTTACCTTCTCCCATAGGTAGCTTTCTCTGAGCTCACCCCCTTTTGAGCTCTTCCTTTCAGAGAGCCCTGCCCCTCTTCCAGGTGCACACAATGTAGTGTTGAAGTGCCTTTAACCTGTTCTTGTACTAGAGGAGCTTATATGCAAGAGGAGCCATACCTTGTGAAAGCATACAATGAGCAGAGCAGAGTTAAGTCCCAAAAGACACCTAGATAACTGAAGGTGGTAAGAAGTTGTTGGTGGTACACAGTAACTTTCTTGAGAAACAGCTTAGTCACACATCTGAAGTAATACATGGAGGGGAATTGCAGACCTAGCTGGCTTTTCCCAGCACTGCAGCACACAGCCACCAGTGAGACTGCCCTACCAACACTATCACTCTGCTGTTAAGAACAGTCTTTACAGTAGAGTGGATAAAATGGGGACGTTCACCAAACCTGTACATTTGCCGTGTAGCAAGGCATCCGCATTGCAGTGGAAGGGCTGCAAGCGGGTGTGGAGGTCCCAGGTGGAAGGCCCAGCACTTACCAGGATAGGGGTTCCCTCACCCCCTTGCATGGCTGGCTGCCTACCAGCTCACAGCCTGCCAACTGCACCAAGGGCGGGGGTTAGGGTGAAACTGTGTGTTTATGTGAAGGTATCCCATGTTAGCTGGCTGTTGAAGACCAAGTTTTTCCTACTAAAGCAAATGATTCATTGGACATTAAGAAGCTGGATACCAAATCAGACAGATCATAAGCAAAGATGTCTGTAAGAGGCACACATCAAAAACAGCAGCATGGAGGAGCAGTACATCAAGGGATTCTTGTGCAATAAAATGGAAAGTAAAAAGTCCAGCCAGGAGATAAAAACCATGACTGGGCTACAGCCAAATAAAAAAAAAAAGCTTTGGGAATAAATTGGTAGTTTAATCCGGATCAGGAACAGGTGCTATGAGTGTAATTCAGTAAATGGTGGAGAGCCTGCCAGAAGGGCAAGAAATGTGTTGCTTTTGAGATAATTTCCCAGAAGCTTCATAAAATAAAATTGATTACTGGAGTTTAATAATTAAAACAGAGACAGCTATATAGTAATCAAATGAGTTTTTAATTACATCTCCAGCAGAAATAAAATCCAATTTGTGTATTTTGTATCAGAAGGGTCCTACTGAACTGCTTTGGTAGCTGGAAAAAAATGAAATAAAAGCTAATTTTTGAGGAATTATAGTAGTTGGTTTAATTAAAAGACCAGATCAGAATGAAAGTGAAGGGATACTAAATACAGAAGCAGAGGTTTAAACATCAAATCGATGTCTGAAAAACAACATTTTATAGACCAAGTGCAAAAATCTGCACTGTTGAGTACCCCTAATCAAAATAAATGTGTAACAAAATGAAGTTTCCTGAAATTACACTATATATTTTTTAGTATCCCATAGAATTAATTGCTTGTGCTATGGTAAAGATTAATATCAAATACACGGTTTATTCTTTCTTAAATACTCCTTTTAAACTATTCCATCACAACGGATGTTATTAGTTAACCATTCTTGTTATTTACCTGGTAACTTCCACTGCACCTGGATCATTAGATTGTGTAATATGCACCTAGGAATATATGTCTAAGAAATACATGTACTTACTTTTGTATTTAAAATGTTTTTACAGCTCAGAATATACAGCGATTACCAAAGAACTGAGGAGGTGCTTCTCAAATCCATTGCCAATCTGGTCTTTGCTGTAGTTGATGTAATACTAATTGATCTAAGCAGCTCAAGCACTCGCAATCCTCTTGGCACTGTGCATGAGAGGGCTGTTTCCTACCACAAAAGCATGGCATGTGCCCATTCCTGGAGAGACAGGCACAGCAGTAGGTCATTTCTCAACCTCTGCATTTGCTCCCTAGCACTAAGATTGAAAACGTCATGGTCTGGTGGTCAGTCTTGGGACAGAAATGGAGCAAGAACGTCATAGGCACAGCTGAGAGCTGCACAGCCACACTGAGACAGAGTCCACTGCCCCAGTGAGCAGCTTCTCTTCTGTTTTACCTGTTAGCACATACAGGTTGCTGTTACAGCATATACAAGAACACTCGCTACTGCACTGTGTGTTCATAGAGCCAGGAGCTGTTGAGGCATGCCTGCAGAATGCTGTCTTTGTCTTTAATGACATTTGACTGATACTAGGTTTTATCCAATCATATTATTATTTTTTAATCTAAAGCGTGTATGGGAAAAATACTTCACAAAATTTTTTTTCAAGATTTAAGAAATACCAGCAAGCTTAACTGCTGGAGGATGGATACTGGCTTTGCACAGAAAGGATCTGATAAATTGCTGTCAAGAGTGGAATATCTAATGTGCTCCCTCTAGACACTGAGTTGGCAGCAGTAATGCAGTTGCTAATGATCACAGCAGTGAACTCTTCAGGTATTTTCAGGTTTTTATAAACTGTTACTACCCCTCTGTTTTGGACTTGTTCAGATGAGGTTTGAGGAATACACAGTGCTCTCAAATAAAGAGCTAAAAATGAGAAGCTCTGAGGCACAGTGATGGGAGTGTCACAGATCCATGTCCATTCTATGAAATGAATTACTACCAGCAGCAAGCAATACTGTGTGCTGCAGACTGCAGGAAGCTCTGCCTCTTACTCCAGGCCAGGGTTGCAAAACCTCCCCAGCCTGCGCCTGGAAAAATTTTCAAGCAGATTTAAGTTCCACAAAAATCAGCTTCTTACTGATTTTTCAGAAGTGCTGAGCATTCATATTTTCTACTGAAATAAACTGGAATTGCAAGGTTTCAGCACATCTTAAAATCAGGCCATTAACCCTTAATTATCATATAATAGCTCAATTAAAAACCTACCAAGACTTACTTCAGTAGCTAACCAAGCTGCCATGGCTTGCAGACTAGCTATAAAAAAATCCAGTTATTTAGTGGTGTCTGGGCTCCGGGGACCATTTAAAGTGGTTGCTGTTAACTCTGCTATTTAAAGCAAATAATGAAAATTATCAACTGCAAAGGTACCCAATTTCCCATTCCTTTCTTTTCTACACTTTTAGAGAAACAACTTTTGCCGTCTTCTCTCTCATTAAGTTTTAAATCTTGCACCAAGATTTAAATCTTGTTCCCTTCATTTCAAAAGAGGTCGTTTTATGCTACCATAGAAAGCACGAAGGCCAACTCTCAGCAAAATCTATTTCTTGCTAATCAAAAAAGCGCAAAATAATAATACTCCTCTGTCTTGAAAGGGAACATTATATGACTGCTTGGGAGGTATCTGGTTAACCCTTCCTTCACATCCAGGTGCTGCTGTTAATGATGCTCTTGTCCCTTTAATGGAGGGACAAAACCAAGTGAAGCGTTTCTGGTCTTTTCACATAAAATTTGACACTTAAGGAAAAATAAACTTCTAGCAAACGTGTGCAGGAATTGTATAATTTTGGGGGTTGATTCAAAATTATCCATATAAGATTCCTTCTGGTTTCTGTGGGCTTTGGACTGGGTATGTAGAGAAGAGTGCACTCTAAAAAGAAAACTTTTTTTCTTCCTTTATTTTGTGCGCACAGAAATGGACCTTTTAGAAGGCACGGCTGTGGCTTAGTCCTCTATAGAAAATAAGAATCTAGCTAGGGAGAATCTGGTGACTCTTCCAGCTTTGTCCAACATGTCATCCAGGCAGTGCACCTCCTGCTTATAGATGCCAGCAACCAGACAGCCTCAGGCACTTGGGGGATACCTCAAAAGGACCATGAAAGTAATTGAGCAGCAATTCTGCTACCTGATGTGCTTTTTTGACATTTTTGGTGGCTTACTTAAAGCCTACCATAAAAGCAGTAAGATAAAGCAATCTCAATAGGTACAATACACTTTACCTACACAGGAACTTACTGCTGGGGGTAAAGAAGTGGGCACATGGTGGAGATTAAACCCTTTTTACCCTGTTACTCCCTGAACTGTCTGTCCATCAGAGGAGTGGAAATGCTGTCAATATTTTTTCTCTCATTCTCTTTTTTTTTTTCTAAATCTTCTTTCAGTGTCTAGTGAAGCTGAATATGAAACTGAAGCCTATGCTGGACTCCATGGCAGTAAACAGAGGTAAATGGGAGGAGATGCACCAAAAAAGACTTACTTCTCAGGCGGCATCCCTGTCCTCTTTTTCCTCCAGCTTTAGCGTGTCTCTCAAAGACATAAATTAAGCCTGCAAATGTCAGCATCGCTTTACGATAAGAGCTGTCTGAAAGGCTTTCATAAGCTTGAGGCCGCCATTTTTTTTAAGAAATGCTTTCACAGACATGCTTCATTGATTGGATATTATCTTGGTGGCAGCACGGTTTGCTTTTACTGGAAGGCTTAGTGGGACTGAAAGGAAGACCAGCAGCGGGATTGCCCTAGAATCTGGAGTGACATGGAAGACTTAACACAAGAAGCATTCATTCAGCCCCACTACAATTCAGCTGCTGCTGTAAAAATCTGTAAAGCTGACAAAAGACTGAAATATAAGAACTTGCAGATTAATAAAATTAATTACACAGCGTAGAAGTGGGATGCAAGCTGGTCAATTCAAATGCAAGTTGCTGCAGGAAAACAGAATACTATGTAATTACACTGTTGTTTTGCATCTCTTCAGTACATATTATGAATCAATTATGCCTGCTTTTGTGATGTTCCTCTCTCACTTGTCCCTCCTCTTTTATGCCTGAATGTGCTGAAAAGCCTGCTTTGTATTCTAAAGAAGTATTTTTTTTGCTACAAAGCTTCTTAGTGATTGATCAGGCCCTTTAGAATTGCCTACCTTTGCTACATTTAAAAACAAACTTTATTATCTTTAAAAACACGAACTGGTCCCTGCTTCCCTGAGAAATTCTTATTAACAATGCGGTAAATTTCCCAGCAAGGGGAAGTTTGCATAAAGGCAAAATATTACATGGTAATTTTAGTGGGGGGGTTTTTTTCCCTTTTAGAAAATGTTCTTTTAGCACATTCATTTTTTAAGAAATTAGTGTCCCCTAAGGAAAAAATTCATGTACTTTAATGAAAATAGAATACAAATTAAAAAAATAAATCTATTCCCTTGTGCTTCAGTTTATATTACATTGAAAAGTGGACCACAGATAAGCCTTTCTAGTATAATTTCCAGTTGAAATGAATATTTTGAAATGGTGGAGAGAACAAGTATCACACTGGACAAAGTCTTACTTCTCTTACAGTTCTAGTTCTAGTACAATCTGAGATGCTCTTATTATAGCTAGCAGAGCACTACTCAAGGCACACGTGTAGATGTGAGTGGTGGAAGTATTCATAAAAGTCTAATCAAACATGATAGGTCACAACAGCAAACATGCTTAGTCCTGCATGATGATGCTGGTATTACCTGAAAGGTGTTCTCTTTCCATTACCACAAAGATCACTAGTGTAGCAAAACTGGAATCTATTACTTGAGGGTGTTTCCTCTGCTGCATAACCAGACACAAGCAAAATCACATTGCAGTGCTTACGAGTACCCATTCATAGCGGGGGGAAAAAGCCTTTGTACTCCATGAAAAATGGGATTCCATACATAGGGTCTGGCAGCAGAAATTAAAGGCAAATTCAGCTTAATTTTACACCTGTGCTGAACTCCATTTACCTCAGTGGAGTTACCTTGAACAGGCACCCACTTAATGGAACTCAGAACCTGGCCCAGATGACCCAATGCTAAAAAAGAGCTTTCCTCCTTTCTAAGGAAAGTGAGTAGATGACACCTTTGGTAAGCTCACTGCATCTGTCTACCAAACAGAAATAATACATCTGCTCATCACTTCTTTAAAAAAAGAAGAAAAAAACCCCAAACCACAACAAAACCAAAAATTCACTGTGCTACTAATCACAGTTATAGGAGAATAGCTGGAAATTTCGGTACAAGCTGTTAGCCTTCATACAAACCAATCTGTTAGTACGCAACTGAACCACGTCACTTTCTCGGGCTGAAAGAAGCACGGAAGGAGCAAAATGCAGAGTGCGCAGCAACAAAGACATGCACCAAATAGAAATGTTTCTGCTATTATTTTACCCCTTTTTTTCTTCCTTGAATACAGACAGATGCAGGATAGCAAGCAGCAAGCCATACATAATTTAGAATTTATACTTTATGGGAGAAACAGATACCAGGAATTGACATAGTACTGCCGGCAGAACACACAGATTTCCTGATTTTCGATACTGCATATTGCTCAATATAACATAATTTATAGCGCATACCCTACAGCTTCCCCTAAGGTTGAGTTTCCCCTCATTTCCTCTCCTCTTTATTGGCTTCAGTGCACTGTTGCCCATGGCAACCCCACCGGCAGGGATGGGGATTCAGCACCACTGCAACCTGACATACAGCTGAAGCTCTAACAATGTCAACCATCAATCAAGTGACTGTTTATAATTGCCTCCATCTATTTCTCCTGTCTTTCGGTATCTTTGCTATTGTGGGTCAAAATTCAGAAACTGCTGACTAATGTTATGGTTCTGTTCTGCCATCACAAGGAAGAGAATGAGAGAGCAGGGCTAGATTTTTATCAAATTGTTCTAAAGCAAAACAAAGCAACCCTACTGAAACCAAGGGGGCACAGCAGTGCAGCTCAGAATGGTATTTGGTCTCCAAAAGTGATATAGCTCCATCTTCACACAAATAAATAACATTTTGGGTACTTTTTTTTTTAACACTCAGCTTCAGAATCAGCAAAAGACTTGCATTTTTGAGAGGAAAAGATTGTGAATGCAGCAGTCCAGTAAAGAAACAGATTCCCAGTTTCTCATATTTAAGATGGTGGAAACCACTTTTTAGCTAGTGCTTACAAGCTTGACAGACAGGAATTGTCTCTGCTTTTCATTATTGCTAATAGGGAACCCTCTTCCTAATACTTTAGTTATTTTCCAGTTCTCCTGAGATGTGCCTAGGAGAGGTGACTGCAGGTTATTAAATAAGAATCCTTTGTCTTTTATTTGTCTCCCTGCCCAGTGCACAAGGAGATATCAAAACCCATTTAAATCTGCCTGGTCCTGGAAGTGCATGGAAAGCACAGGTCTGCAAAGGTGAGGACAAATTAAGGGGCACATGAAGAGGATGGGGAACACACTGCCTACCCTTTCCCTGGAGATGCCCAACACATCTGGTCTGCCTCAGCAACAGATAGGTTATCACTTATTTGCCCCAGCTGTTACTGGAAATTTCGCCAGGAATGAGGCTTCTAGCATTTAAAACTCCAGTGCTAAAACGTGGCAAGCACATAACCCACATATGATAGGGTCACGGGAGCTTCGTTCTCCCATGAAGGTACTTCAGGCTGTTTCAACAGCAATGTCTTTTTTTGTAGGTGTCCTGCCAACTGTTAACTGCAGCCTGATCAGTCAGGTTTTTTATCTCATGAACTACAGGCCATGAAGCCTCACAAGAGGCAGCCAGCCCTCACTTTATCAGTCGCAAATGCTCAGGGAAGACCAGGGTCTTTATTCTCATCCTAAAAGACAGTTCAGACCACACAGTAATTCCACTCAAGAATCCCACCTGTGAGACCATTTACCAACATCAACCTTTCTTCACCAAAAAATAAAATAAAAGCATAAATGGCCTACTGCTGCATGGGTTGATCAGGTCAGACCCTGACATTCAAATCCTACTTGATTCAGAGCAGGCTTTCAACCTGCAGGGTCACCTTCCCCATCACCCTGTAGAGTGGGCTTGTCTCTTGCCCTCCTGCCACTACTGTTTCCACATGCTCAGCAAGCAGGCGCCCTTTGGGTTCAGTCTCAATTTCTGCTTCACTCCTGGGAGACATACAGAATAGACGTGTTTTGGTGGAAGAGCTCAGGAGGGACTCATGTGCACATCCTCCTGGATTAATGCTGCAACACCACGCTCCACCTGAAAACTCAGCGCTGTTCAAGGCAAGGAGCACCTAGGGTAGAGAATCTCCTGTGGCTCAGACAAGAGGGTTTCTCCATCTCCTGAGAATAACACATCCAAGGGGTGTCTTTGATCAGAGTTTGAGTAGTAAAATTGGACAATTTTAAAAACAAAAACCCCAAATTTTAAAAACAAAACAAGTGTCCCATCATTTTGTCATTCTCTCAGACTGGAACATACAGGCAAAATAGAACAGCTGTAACATGACTGAGATGTAGACCTCTGCTTCTGTCAGGATGCAGTTTTGCTCCCACTCCAAAGCAGAATTGCATGTACAACATTAGGCAGCAGCAGCTCACAGAACTTTAAGCTAGGTGCCGCTTGTTCCAACTGGATATTGATCTCCCCAAGCAGCTCTGTCACAGCCAGCCCCTTGCTGAGCAAGCCATTAGTATATATCATATCCTTAAGAAAAATATCTGTAGAGTGGTTGATTATGTTTCATTTTAGTTCAGAAATTCCTTCAGGTGGTGTTCTTGGTAAAACAGCTGCATTTTTCTGGACTGATGACCTTGCTCCTTCTTAAGGTGCACTGCAATCTCATAGCATGCCTGTAGTTACCAGCAAAGCCAACATGAGTACTCACAGAATACTTCTACAAACTGCAACCGGTAGTACCTAACGTAATTTTTAGTATGCAGACTAATTAATCCTAGTCAAACAAAAATAGGAGCATTTCAGTCTACACGCTGAATTGTAAAAACTACAATTTTAGTTTTTAGCAACTCATTTATGTTTAGAGCAAAATTTTAGAACGGGTTTATTTCAAAGTTATGTAAAAACATATTAACAGACATTTTCAATGCTCAGAATGTTCTGGGCAAGAAAATGTACAGCAGGGTAATTTTTGTTACTGGCTGTGCAAGAGAAACAGAAAAATCGTGTGAAGGGTTTCTAATATACCAATGAAATGTGAAGTATAAATCAGCTGAAATGAGAGACCCCAGAGACTTCCATCACTTGAATGTGATGGTATTTGAACACAGACTGCATATTGCTTGTTACCTTTCCTTTCTTGCATTACTTTGTATTTAATTACCAGTTGACAGGCATGTTGGATGCTGCATCTTACAGCTGCGTGGGGAATACCATTTCAAGCTTTGAACCTTTGCTACAGGAAACAACTGACACATGCACACAAAACACACGTGCGTGTTCTAATGTAAGCGACTCAACATCCTTCCAAACATGTAACTTAAGACTTCTGCATCATTTTTGCATTTTAAGACCACAACCCGCATTGTTCTGCTGTTGTAGATCAAGCAATATTGATTCAGCTTTTTAAAGCATGGTTTTGAAATCAACAACTTGGCTTTACTGGTCTTTTAAAAAATTAAATCATTTTAGTGGTTTGTTGTGATTTTTATTTTTGAGACTATCTTGTTGCTACGAATCAGAGCTGTTAATTACCAAGTGGCACAGACATAAGTGCAGTGAAAACACATGCAACTGAGCAGCCCAGGTACTGCTTTTGAAACATGGTTTGGGAACAAATTTAACTTTGCTGGACACACTTGGCATCCCATCAGTCTGGGATGACCAGAAACCAGATCATTCAGCCTCAAGAATAAAAGGTTCCAGAGGGACCTTACAGCATCCTTCCAGTACCTGAAAGGGACTATGCAAAACCTGGAAGGACTATAACGGACTGCAGTGATAGGACAAGCAGGAACGGTTTCAAGCTAAAAGAGAGCAGATCTAGACTGGATCTTAGGAAGAAATTCCTCACTGTGAAGGTGGTGAGACACCGGAACAGGTAGCCCAGAGAAGTTGTGGCTGCTACATCCGTGGAAGCGTTCAAGGCCGGCCTGGATGGGGCTCTAAGCAACCTGGTGTAGTGCTGAGGTGCTGTCTCCATCTAGGGCAGAGAAGTCGCCACTGGATCATCCTTTAAGGTCACCCCAAACCATTCCATGATTGTGAGACAGTTGGAAAACCCCTTCTGGCCCCTGCTGCGGGACTGCACGTTTGACTTGGCCACTTACGGCGTGCGGTAGCCGTTACACGAGAACTATCAACACAGGCTTCCATTTTACTTTCGCGTCTTTCCAGCGGCAGGAGGCACTGAAACGCGACAAACGGTCAGATCTCGGCCTGGCCCGTAAGACAGGAGAACTCCGAGCCCGTCCCCGGGCAGCACCTTTCGTCCCTGGGAGGACGAGCACGAACAGGCCGCCCGGCGCGCGCGCGCGCAGGGAACCAGCCCTGGGCGGGAAGAGGCGGGGGGGGGGCGGCCAGCGGCACGCGGGAGGGCACCGGGCCCGCCGCTTCCGCTTCCGGAGAGCGGCCGTCGTTGCCGCAGCAACGAGGGTCGCGGATTCCGCTTCCTTTGCGGTGGCGGCGCGATGGAGGCGGCGGCGGTGCCGGACGGGCAGTACACGGCAGCCGTGTACGGTCTGGTGGCCGGCGGGCGACACGGCGAGGCGGCGGCGCTGCTGAGCCGCGAGCTGCAGCGGAGCAGCCGGTCTCGGGCCGGCCTGTCCCTGCTGGGCTACTGCTACTTCCAGCTGCAGGACTTCACCGCCGCGGCCGAGTGCTACGAGCAGCTGCTGGCGCTGCACCCCGAGCTGGACGCGTACCGGCTCTACCAGGCGCAGGCCCTCTACAAGGCCGGGCTGTACGCCGAGGCGCTGCGGGCCGTCAGCCCGCTGCTGGACGTGCCCGCCTACCAGGCTCGTGCCCTGCGCCTGCAGGCCGCCGTTCACTATGCCCAGGGCGACCTCCCGGCCACCAAGAATCTGGTAGAGGAGACACTGGCTGCCACTGCAGACGGGGGCCTCAGAACGAGCGAGAACCCCTCAGAGCGGGCCGATGCCGAGATCAACCTGGGCTGCGTACTGTACCGGCAGGGGCGGCACGAGGAGGCCAGTACCAAGTTTGCCAGCGCCATGCAGGTGCTGGGGTACTGCCCCGAGCTGTCTTACAACATGGCCCTGTGCTGCTACGCGGCCAAGCGGTACGCCCAGGCCCTCAAACACATCTCCGACATCATAGAGCGCGGCATCCGCCAGCACCCGGAGCTCAGTGTGGGCATGACCACCGAGGGCATTGATGTCCGCAGTGTAGGCAACACTCTGCTCCTGCACCGAACAGCCCTAGTGGAAGCTTTCAATCTCAAGGCAGCCATTGAGTACCAGCTGGGCAACCTGAAAGCTGCCCAGGAGGCACTCACAGATATGCCACCGAGGGCTGAAGAGGAGTTGGACCCAGTCACGCTGCACAACCAAGCACTGATGAACATAGACAGACAGCCCACCGAAGGGTTTGAGAAACTGCAGTTTCTTCTGCTGCAGACCCCCTGTCCACCAGAAACTTTTGGGAACTTGCTACTCCTCTATTGCAGGCATCAGTACTACGACCTGGCAGCTGATGTGCTGGCAGAGAACGCCCATCTGACCTATAAACTGCTCACACCTTATTTGTACAACTTCTTGGATGCCATTATCACTTGTCAAACTGCTCCTGAGGAGGCTTTCCACAAGCTAGATAATTTAGCAGGGACACTGACTGAGCAGCTGAGAAAACTAACGAAGCAGGTACAGGAAGCCAGACAAAACTGGGATGATGAAACTGGAAAAAAGGCAGGTGATGAGTATGAGGAGACTCTGGATAAATATATACCTGTCTTGATGGCCCAAGCAAAGATCTACTGGGATATGAAGAACTACACAATGGTAGAAAAGATTTTCCGCAAGTCAGTGGAGTTCTGTAATGAACACGAGGTGTGGAAGCTGAATGTGGCTCACGTGCTCTTCATGCAAGAGAACAAATATAAAGAGGCTATTAGATTCTATGAACCAATAGTTAAAAAGCACTATGATAACATTCTCCATGTGAGAGCCATTGTGCTATCTAACCTTTGTGTTTCCTACATCCTGACAAGCCAGAATGAAGACGCAGAGGAACTGATGAAGAAGATTGAGAAGGAAGAAGAGCAGCTATCCTATGATAATCCTGATAAAAATGTCTACCATCTTTGCATTGTCAACCTAGTCATTGGTACCCTCTACTGTGTGAAGGGAAACTATGACTTTGGCATTTCAAGGGTCATTAAAAGCCTGGAGCCATATAACAAAAAACTGAGCACTGATACATGGTATTATGCCAAACGGTGTTTCCTGTCCTTGCTGGAGAACATGGCCAAGCATATGATCATGCTACGTGATAGCTTTATTCAAGACTGCGTTCAGTTTCTGAAGCAGTGTGAGCTGCATGGAAGGAACATCCCAGCTGTCATTGAGCAACCCCTTGAAGAGGAGAGGATGCACAGTGGGAAAAATACAGTTACCTACGAAGCCAGGCTTTTGAGAGCCCTGATGTATAAGATCATCGGGTAGACTGTGTAAATGGTGTTCCCATACAGCAGAAATGAGAACTTTCTGCCCTTGTGCCTGTGTGCTGATGCTTATTCTAGTAGTCAGTAGCATTATAGGTAAGCAATCAGTAAAAATCTGTAAAGATTTAGTTCTGTATTTTAACAACATTCAGGGGAAAATAGAATATTTGCATTAACCTGCACCAAATAACTGAGGGCATTTTCAGTAACCTGACATGTTAAATACACCTGAGGATCTGTTGACCGAGAACTTCATTACAGATACATCCATTTTCACTTGTAAAATATTTTATCTTTCTTTGACGAAGTTTCTTTCTCCTGACTGACAGTTGAAAATTGTTATCCATCTCTTCTGGCAGAGAAATTGAAAACACAGTTCTAAATCTCCAGTTTGTGCCTTTGTGTGAAAGGTTTCTTTGTTGTTCTTTTTCCAAGGTATTCTGTTACATACCATGCTGACAGAGTATTTAAACACACAAAAAAATATTTAAGCATTAAAAAAACCCCAAACTACTTTGTAATAAAAAACTAGCCCTACAAACATTGCCAGTCCTTCAAGCTAGAAGCAGAAGGCCACTGACATTGCCTTCTGCTAACTCAGTAGTAATGCACAAGTATTCTGGCAAACTGTATACCTAATACAGGCACTAGGATTATATTCCAAGCAAGATATATTAGGATGGCATCTAAGTTTAGGTCTATGCTTGCAGTAAAGTTTGATATGACTGGACATAACTGGTTTCAGATGTGCTGCCCAGTGCTGCCCCTTGGCTCCCCAGAGTCTCCACAGCTGTGCTACCTGAGTTGCTGGTAGCAAGCACCTACTTAGTTACAGTCCTCCTTGCAGTCTAGCCTGCCCCCCTCATCCAAATACCATTCTTAGAATATACCAGTCCTTGGGAAGAGGTCTTGTGAAATTATTTTCCATATTTCTCAAAAAACACATTACTTGCCTTTCATGCAAGGCTTCCATTACATGGAAGAAATCCGTTTCTCAGTCTCTTCCTTGTATTACTGTTCCTACATCTCTTAAAACAAATAAACGTGTTTTCATAGAGGTGTTATTGTTTTGCTTGGCATCTTCATGGCACTGGCATCAGACAGGGTACTTTGTCAATAGTCTTCCCATACCTTTTCAACCATATTACATTTTCAACAGCAAAGCGAGACCAAAACACCTTCATTTTTATGCAGTCGGGTTCTGTGCCCCCGAACTGCTCTCTTTGTCTTGTAGTCTGCCTTCTGAAGCAATGCCTGAAACTTTTGAAATAAGGATCAAAGATCTGCAGCTTTAACTCATTTGCTTACCTTTTATACTGTCTCCCTGAAGAGCTGTCACTGGGTAACTTTGGAATCAGGCTGTGTGTCCGGTTTCTGTGCTGTGGTTTACCTGGAAAGAAAGAGTTTGAAGCGTGTTTGAGAGTTGATGTACTATAGAGCAATAGCAATACTTAACCTTTCCAGAGAGTTAGTGAATATGGGGATTGAGCAGGCCTGCAACCATTTCCACACACAGAAAGTTGACTGCTTATCTGCTGGGAGACAAATTACCAGGGCTGGGCTGAGGTACCCTCTGCAGCTAAAGGAAACGGCTGTGGGTTAAGTGATGTTACAGTTTACCCAAAATTTCCTATAACAGTAAAATTTAACCATGTCAAGATCATAAAATCTTCTAGAGAGGCTGGAGGGCAGGCAGGAGATGTGGCAGGGTTGTCCCAGGGAGGCCTCCATAGCTCACTACTAGTCCATAAAGCCCCAATTGTGGTGATATTAAGTATTTCCCACAACTGCTTCCCCATGAGGAGACCTGGGACTTCAAATCTTGTTCACCTCCATAAAGCACAGCAGCAGACTGTAAAGTATGTTTCTGATTTGCAGTGGAATTACAGACTATGCAACATAACCAGCGTAACCTTTAAACAATGAAAGTTTCTAAAAGCCATGCCACGTAACGGTGTCTGAAGTGCAGTAGTGGGCAATGACAGAGAGAACATCAGCCCTTTATTTAATATTTATTGTGCAGGTTCTCTAAAAATCAGTGGGCATTTAAAAAAATTTCACTTTGCAGATTTGTGCCTGTGCAAATGTTGAAAGTCTTCTCATGGAGAGCAACCTTTCTGCAGTTGACTGTTGGTGATGTTCACGTGCTCTAGCGGTTTCCATACAACCCATTCATTGGGGTGCTGCAGCCAGGATTAGCCACATTAAGCACATCAACTCTCTCACCTTTCTTGGCCACACCACAAAGAAGCCTTGACCTAGGAGAGCTGCGTGCGTTCACACAGCTGTCATCCTTTGCAGTGTACCTGTGTCGCAGGTTCCTCCAGCAGTGAGCATGTATTTATAGTGTCTCCAACAGCAACACACTTTGGTCATGAAAAATACATAAACATTACAACCAGTTTTATTACTGTCTTTCTACTGCATTTAATGTTGGCCCTACGTGACACACAAAATAGGTTAAAGGAAAGCACTTACGTTTTTGTTGAGAGAAAAGGGAAGACACCATATATCAGTTTATACTCCTTAATTCACACTCTCTGAATTAATACCCTAAAGCCAGCACGGTAACCAAACCCCACCATTTCCACGTAAAAGGCGGCAAACCAGAAACACTACCAGGAAGGGACTGGCTATATTTGTGTGACAAGACAAACAGCAGCAAATGAGCGTGGATTCCTAAGCAAGAGCCTCTGCTTATTTTGGCAAGAGCAAGGAGAAAGAAGCCCTCAGCCCTCTGATACTCAGCATCAGTATTAAAAGATGAGCAGCACAAGATGCCTCCCACACACATGACCACCGAGGTGCATCACCAGGGTCTTATTTGAACTAACAACCTTTTTCACCTTGTCCTTGCCATGCATCTCATGAGAGATTCTTGTCCTCAAACTTCACACAGGCTCCCTACCTGCTTTGCAAGTGGCAAGCTGTATTTTAGTGCAGCAAGTAGGTTTTTTTTCCAGTTGCCTTTGCAGCAATTTCAGCACAACTGCATGAGCAAAGGCCTCACCAGACCTGGGCTGGCAGGTGGAGCAGGAGGGGCAGGAAGGGCCTGAGGCACGATTTACTTCTTGTCCCAACTTGAATCCCCTTTGTGTTCCAGTCTCTGTAGTTAATCAAGTATCTGCTGATGCCACCAGCAGAGCAGAGGTAGTGACTGCCAGGGAAAATTGTGTCAGCCTGGTAGTCACAGCTAATCCAAGAAATTCAATAGTCAAGGGGTGACTGACTTCATGGTAAAACAGATGTAAAAGATGAGACAAAAGTGCCTTTTGATTGTACAGTTCTAGCAGGAACATGATTAGAGTCTTCCTTGGGGAAGCCAGGGGTAATTGAGCCCGAGCAGAAGACAGACAAGGAGAGGAATGTTATTTTTCTAAAAAGGGCAAAGTTACATACAAGATTAAAAGCTGATTCAGACAGCCTGTTCCACAGTAACTTACAACATCCTGTTTTAGGTGCCTGAGTTCAAAACTTCTGTACACCCTCGATGGCTTTAGCCTCCAACAAAGGCAGCAGGGTCTGGTCCTGACTAATTGCTTGCAGATTTGGGGCATGATGTGATAACGTGGCTGTATGGGCTGAAAGATAAACACCCAAAGATCCATCTTCTCCTCTCCCCCAGGCTTCTCTTCCTTTATCTCCCTTTGGCCTTTCAGCAATAAAACCTTCTGTAAATTTTGTGCCTTTTGTGTCTGCTAAATGCTGCTGTCTTAGGGAATGGATACGCCTGGAACAATGCACATCATCTTCGCATCATGGCACATAGTTCATGCAGGGAAAAAAAGCTAAACATGTCAATGCCATCTGGTTTCTTAATAACTACTCCACAAAACTCATTTCCTGCAAAACCTTCTTTTAGCACAAAGAGCTAGGAGAGGATGGTAAAAGATCTAACTCCATGTTTTCCATGGTGCAACTGCTGCATGTGAAAACTTCACTGTTGCACAACAAGAGGTAAAAGTCACCAAGGGATCCTGATCCTTCACTTGAGCACAGCCTTCACCAGCAGCCCACACAGCCCACGGTGGCTCGGAGCTCAGGGTTGATGCCTCCCATCCACGTAGCTTAGGATTACCTCTAGGGTGCACTCCAGAACTGGGACTCTGACAGCCATCCCACCAGGATCAGCTCAGAGAGGATAACTGAAAACATGGGTGCCAGATTTTCTTCTAGAACATGGGAATCATCAGTCAGCACCGCAAACTTCTCACTCATTGGTATGAATTTACACGCTGGCTCTGAAAGTTCTGAGCTTCTCTGTGGTGTTTTTGTCCTCTGCTGCATACAATGATCCTTTTTTCTGAATTCCTTGCTGCTTACCTTCTCTTTCCTCCTCAACTCTGCCTTCTAGGACCCTCGCCATCCTATGTCACAAGCAGGGAACAGGTTGATTAACAGCTTTTTATGAGTAAGGGTTTTCTTCTAGCCCTCTTTCCCGTGGGAGAGGGCTAGAGGAGTTGGCTAACAGTTAGATCCTGTTGGGTTGAGCCATTTTCTAACAGCCATCTTCCAAACTAAATTAACATTGCTCTGATTTTTCGTAACTGCATTTCTCTGGTGCCTTGCAGAGCTCTTTGTGTCCTGCTCCACTGATTCCCGGCTGCTCACACAGCCAGCAAACAGAAGCGCAAGAGCTCTGACATGGCGTATCTGATTTTCTTGCCCTGTCAACAGTATTTATCACTGCAGCTCCCACACTGAGTGGGAGGGTCTGCTTCTCCATCAGAGCTGAGGGACAGGGGCTTCAGAGCACTCATAAATCTGTCGTCCTCCCTTGCAGAGCAGGTGAACACACATTGCTTTTTAAAACAAAAAAAAAAGCCACAGTGTCTGATGGCCATCGTCCAACCGCTGCGCCAGCCATCTCCATAGCACAGAGGCAGCTCGGCGCTGACACAACCCAGGCACTGTCCCTACATGTGAGACTGCCGTGAAGCAGCTCCACTGGAAATGCCCCTGATTTACAGGAGTGGTGTTACTCCTCCTCCACCAACACATGCCTTTGCATGGCTTTCAGGGAGGGCACTGGGTGTTACAGAAGGGGCTGTGGTGCCAGGTTGAGACCAGCACGCCCCTCACTGGATGCCCACCACTGGCCAGAGTCAGTGAAATTACTAGGAATGAGACTGCACAAATGCACTCCAGTCACAGAAGGAAACAAGGAAGATAAAAAGGACAGCTACTACTATTTTCCTAGTGCTCGCTAGAGTTCGCTGCGCCTCCTGGCTGGAGAGCAGGAATGAAAAAAGGAATCCAAAAGTCAGTGGTGAGATGCAGTACCGTATGGCAGCCTCTGCCTCAAAGAGACCACTGTTCTCCCAGGCTCGGTCTTGGCCCGCCTTGGGCTCTCCAGGAACTCCCTGCTGTTGCTTTCCCCAGATTTAGAAGGGTACACAGGCTGGCAGCAAGGTGTTTATGCTCCCTGTCAGCATCACCGCCAGCCAGGGGTGGGTGGAGGAGGGAGGGAGCAGTTTGGTGAACCAGAGATGTAGAAAATACCAGGTACCCCCACGTGCATCCCTCGCATGCCTCCCCAGCACCCTACACCTTGGAGGAGAAGCTGCTCTTTTTACCACAGGGAGCATTTGTTTACTCACAAAAGCACCTCCTCAGCAGTTTCTAACCAACCATGTGCAAGATATGGATCACTCTTCCTGCCAAAATGGGGAGCAGCCACAGCTTTTCTCAGCATAATGAGTGGCACCTTCTTTTTCAGACACATTTAAGCGCCTCTTGGACTGGTCCTGCCCAGAAATCAGATTAGGACTTCATGACATGAGATGCTGGTAATAGAAGTTAACAGCAATGAAGTAGTCAACAAAATATAAGGCTGCGAGAGCAGAATGGAGTCTCTGGGAAAGGAGATGCAGGAACCTTGCCCTCTGCCTTTGTGCACTGTTCGGGGCAGAAAACGCAGAGGTGCGTCCCTGATCTTATGAAATGCCTGCAAGTGAGCACGGCTGATGCACTGTAAAATGTTTGTGACTTGCTAGGTTATAAAGCTGGTTATAAGAGAATATAATAAAAAAGGAAACCAGTTTATCTCTTTCTGATAATTTCTCTATGGCTTTAGGGTCCCATTCTGTCTCCCCCTCTATGCCTGGAGAGGTGATCCTAATAGTCAGTGTAAAATCTACAGATTCCCTAAAGGGAACTTGGAAGAAATTCTGTGCTTCAAATTCAAACCTGACAGTGCAAATCACATCAGGGGATCCTTTTTATCAGCAGGATATTCAAAAGGGATGAATGATTTACTCACATAATCTCTTAAACCTTTCACTTGCGGAGCCTAAAATAGAATTTATAGCATTTTTATCATTTAGACCTAAAAAAAACCACCCCAGTAAAATTCCTCTATGAAATCCAAAGCATTACTCATTGATTTTGTAGCTGATGAGATTTCAAAAGAACGTGTTCTTCTGTGATGGAGTAACAGCAGAGCTCTACCTCGGCTTTGGTGTTTTCTCAAGTTAGAACTCAGCTAATCCCTCCCTAGGGCCATAATACATGAAACCGATAACTTCCCGTCCTTTGCATTTGAAAACCCTGCTGATGTGCGTTAACCTCCCGCAATTTAAGCCTGCACCAAGTTTTGTGGAACGTACCCCTCGGATTTCTGTTTGCCAAAGAGATGCGTGCTTACACAAGACATCTAATCAGCTAGTGCTTTCATTCTGAGTTTTAACCTAAATAAGCAGCCCTTGTCTTCAGCAGGATGAGGAAAGCAACCTCCGTGACAACAATGGCTTAACGTTTCTGCCATGTGGCTACCGTGGAAAAGCAAACGAAGTGGGCTATGACATTTTATTTCCCTCCCTGATGCGTCCTCCCCTTTTCTGGGGGACTGCACCAGATGATCTTTCAAAGTCCCTTCCAGTCCCTAACATTCTGTGATTCATCTGATAAAAACAAAAGCCGGTCCGAGTCCAGGTGTGCCTATCCTGTTCTGCTGATGCAGTAGCATCACTTTCAGAAACACTATTATCCTGCAGTAATTCTTGATTTAAACTGGGGGAAATGAGCCCAGAATGAGAACGTAAAGCAGATTCTCGTCAGTTTTTCTGACCCTGCCATTTCGTTTATTGTTTGAACCTAGAACTATCAGTTGCTAATCTGGGGTGAGAACACATACAAACAAATTTGTAATGATGCGGATTACTTTTCCTTCATTTGAGCTTAGGCAGGAGCCAAAAAAGCATGACTAGATGGGTAGGCAACACATTGGAACCATCCAGAAGTACAAACTAAAGCTCCAAAGACTGAGATCTCATTTTATCTCCTGGTGAACACGTGCTCGGTCCTTCAGAATTAATCAGATTAGGACCTCTGAATTAATCTCTCCCAGTGATGTGACTCCACCGTGCACAGCCGTCACCTCAGACCACATTTCCAGTAAGCCCCGTCCAGTGTTTCTGGCGAGGGATAACTCACCATCGCTTTTCTGGTTTGGTTCTCCTGTGGGAGCTCCACAGGAGCTGGTGATTTGCTCGGTGGGGATACCGCTGATCTCCACAAGGCAGCAGTCCTCACCAAGCACCGAGTTATGCTCACTGCTAGCTAGCACAAGCCCCAGTACTTCCACCCAGTTCAGCGAAACAGCCTGATTTGCACCAGTGTAAGTGCCAGCAGGATTTGGCCTCATGGAGCAGGCTCTGTAGAGCCAGACCCTCCACGGGTATAACTTCCTATGCCTCAGTTTGCATTTGAGGTGCCAAATTTACCTCTTTCCATTTAGTGTGCAGCCCAGGGTCAAGTTAAGAAAATATTTCACTGTCATAATTATTCCCATAGAATCCACAGCACTTTGTATTTAGCAGCCAATGTCATTTCCCATGCCTTGAGAAGCTGCATTAATTTCCTGACACAGAACAAAGACAGATGGACTTACACAGTTTCCTGACTGCCGTTTTCTTTGCCTCTTGCATTTGAATCCTTGCAACCTGAAGAGCCTTCCTGGGTGCTCCTGCAGCACTAACTACATCTCCGTTTAATGACAATTAGCGCCAGATTTCGTTTTGCAGATCTTTTACCTTCACCTGGGGAGTAAACCTGGGAGATCTTTGCTCCTGCATTTTCTTTCTGAGAGCCTGTCTGCCTGTCGTTAGAGAGCAGCAGTGGGGATCTCACAGGTGGGTCATGTTCAGCTTGTCACCGTGTGTCGGTAGCTCCACAGCTGGACAACACCAGCAGCAGCTTAGTGCTTCTGATACAGATTCCCCCCAGCACCTTCCCTCTCCAGCATCCTGGGAGAGGGAGAAAGTCTGCACTGTTTCTGCCATCTGAAATGACTCCTGAGCAGAGAGCAGCGGAGTAGGAGTACTGGCAAGCAGTGAGGAAGACACTGGTGTGGAATAAGTATCCACAGTGAGTGAATTGGCACAGGACAGTTCACCCACAAGAGGCACTGGGGGAAGCCTGGGCTCCCCAGGGCAGGTACCGCAGGGTGATCAGGCTGGAACTCAGTGAGGGCTGCAGGTGAGCCAGGACACACTCATGTCTCTCCTTGGGACCTGGCCTCGGCTCTGCCCACAACTGCAGTTACTAACAGCCACCTCCTTTCTTCTTCATGCAAAAAGAACTATGACATGCAGCTAATAGCCTCAGCTGATGTCAGCTTGCCCAGCTCCCCTGAAGCAATGAATATTTATACTAGCTATGATCTGGCATGCATTTCATCTCTTCCCGGTTATTTCTCACAGCTACTTCTGTTTGCTTTCCCACAGCACTGAGTAGGCTGAGGGCTTTTTTCATGCAACGAGGGCCATTTTCTCTGTAATTTTTTCCCTCATAGGTTTCTTCTTATTGACACACCACAACTTCACAGTAATTTAAACTCGGCAGTGGCCACATTACCTCAAGGGCATTTGCCCCACCCTGATAAACAAAAAGTCCAACCACCCTCTAGAAGAAATCCAGCTGCAAAAGGACTGCACTGGCTGTAATTGTGCACGCACATGGCAATAATGCAGGTGTGCGAACGGCAGTGCCGATCCTCCCACAGCCTGGCCAGCACTGCAGGATTGCAGTAAAATTTCCCGTTTCTCAGGATATTAAGTTTGACTGCAAGGAAATCCAGACATCATGTAATCTCACTCCAGCCCTGGAGTGGAGCCAATAAAGATTCATAAAACATGCCACAGCCTGGAATCTTGCTCAGAGGCGCGCATTTACATTTCGAAATGAAGACAAGTATGGCGTGGGAGCAGTAAGGACAGATACAGCAGAAGGAAGATTAAACCTGTTGGAAAAATACAAACTTTGGTGAACGAGGAAGGCCAAATGATCACTCAGGCTCAGCCACTGCTGCATGCTGATCAACCCTCCAGTCCTTCAGCCCCAAGCAGAGTCCATCAGTGGCTGGGGATGCTCACAATGATGTCCTGAGTAGGGGTGCAGCCTCCAACACAAAGGGCAGCAGCTCTTCTCCCACCCTAATGAGTGGGAAGTGGGACCTGAACTATGCCTATGTATTGAGGTCAGGCTCTGAGTGCAGAAGTGGCTTACAGGGACCTTTACATCCCCTCTGCCATTTTTGTCTCTAACCCAAGGACAGGGGTGAAGCATCTGCAGATGAAGCAACAGAGCCTTTGGGCTAAGATGCGTATGACATGTAGGCACCTGAGCCTCACCATTTCAACAAGGGGTTCCCAAATACCTTTGGGAATCTGTGCCTTAGGATACGGCATGCTGAGACACCACCTTAACGCTCACACCTGCGTTGGGGGTACATTGCTGCGATTGCAAGGTTGTTTGCCCCTGTGTGGAGCAAAGAGCTGGCCAGGCTACAGCTTCTGTGGCCAAAAAACAGCATCCTGACTCCTGCCAAGCAGGCAGACCTTCACGTCCTGCTCCGAGCCTCAGAAATGGGATGCCGAGCTCAGTGAGCTGTTTAGCAACACATTTTAAATGTCTCAATTTATTATCTGTCTTAAGCCCTTTCTTCTCTCACCCTTAGACTGTGGGTTTGACAATGGGTGCTGTCCTGAAACGTAAATTAGGGTTTGCTTATTCCTGCATCAGTTCTACTGTTATACACAGTCTTACCCGATCCATGACCATCAGGTCTGGCAGCGAAGCACTGAGACAAAACACACTGGGACAGTTTCTATCACACAGCCTGTGCTAAGGGCACACAAGGAGAGCGCTTCCTTTTATGCTCAGGAAGCGTAAGATCTTCGGGTGGACATCTAGTTCTGAAATGGGACTGCACTCAAGAGCCAGCGCAGGCCAGTGGGACTGACTGAGTGATGAGAGGAGAACAAGCCTCACATGCCAGTGGGACAAAGTCCAAGTCCAGAGCACAGTGCAGCTGCACCCAGCAGATCCAGAGCACTGAGATTCCTTTGGCTTTGGTACAACCTGCCGTGTAGGACAGCCTCTCATATGTGTGTCTCTGGTCCCAGCAACTTTTTAGCTCCTTCTGGAGCTTTAATTGGGATATCTTTCATCACACAGCAAACAATTGCCTAGTTTTTTATACGGGATGTTACAGCTGAAGCTGACAAAGGTGCTGGGAAAGCCGATGATTTTAGCCGCGTTTTACGAGCAGTGTGCCCCAGGGCAGGCTTGGCTATTCTGAGCTCATTTGCAGTAACTACATTTGTTTTGCTTTGCCCACCCCATTCCTGTGCCTTTCCTTTTGAAGCTGCTCCTCTGTATTAGGTCACCGATAGTTGCTGCTTGCATCCCCCCTTTCTGGGAGGACATTCCCGACTGAACACAGATCAAGATGTTCCAGTTTAGACGGGGAAAATCCATGCAGAACGTACAATTCAGCTCTGATTCGCAGTTTCCTAAGGTTTTAGAGCTACGAAACCTAACAGCACGCATGAGCATTCAGGAGTTAAAACCATGTTGTGGGGGCTGCCTGGTGACTCCGCAGAGCTGCTGGCAGGAGGTGCGGTGAGTGGAATCCCCCTAGTGATTTGCAGTCTTCCAGGAGGAGGACTGGAGCTGCTGAACTGCCAGGAATTTGATTTCTGGCGGCAGCTGTTTATTCCATCTCACAGCGTTCCCCTAATCGCAAGGCAAACCCCCACTTACCTGAAGAGGCTACAACACGTACCGCTTATTTTTACCACATCCCAGAAACGTCCGACTCGGCTCTCTCGCTGTATGTGTCACGCTTGCCAATTCTAACACCTCAGAAATAAAACTTTCAGACCCTCCTCTGCCTAGGTTTTGCTTTTCAATTCGATTTTTCCCTAGCAACGGGACATGCCTCCAAGTATTTCTGACGAGAGCAACTCCTGTCTTAACAAATGAGAAGACCTTGGCTCTGTATGAGGTGTGCCCTAGTTAAAGTAAACAATAATATTCATATTTGCCTGTAGGCTGCACCAAAGCACTGGCCAACCGTTCACTAAGTAGCCCATATTTCTTATTGCGATTTATGGCCTTGAGATGGATGGGAGCTAATGTAAATGTCCTGAGCTTTTGTGAGGGATGATGCGGGGTACTTAATGGCTTTGTAGTTACCTGTGTTGAGCAGATACACAGTTCACTGATCTGTTAAGCATTTTTGAGATCACACAGTGCATAGAAAATACCATGTACTTGTAAATGTCAAGAGGAGTTACTGGTATTTATAGAGAAAACCCCCCTGTTTTACTATTTCCAGTTCTGTGGAGCAAATACGCTGTATACTTTAGGGTTCAGCTCGGTAGTTTCCATGTGGATTCGATTTTTAAGGTCATAAATTGATCGAGATGACCCTGGCAGTTCAGCACCATGCCTTGGTCTTTTAAAGCCCAAGGAAAGGCGAGTGACATTTAACAGTGGGAAGGAAAGCAAAGCAGAGGGAGTAAGGGGGGGCTGTAATATGATAATAAAACCAAGACGTGCTATTTACTCAGTTGGTTTTCATAAACAGCTCGAGACTGCAAGTTGTCTTTTGCAAAATAAGCCGGGGCGTACGACTTCGTGTGTCACCCCTGAAACACCAAACAGGTTGCTAACAGAACTAGCCAAACGCAGAAGTGAGTCAGGCAAGACAAGGAAGGATCAAATCCGAAAATAAACACGTGCACCCTGGAAATCATGACTTCCTAACAGAGTGCACCACGCGGAAAGCTTCGCGTCTGAATTTATCAGTTTCTTTTCACAGAGCAGATTAATCATTTCCACCTTGCCATTTGGCAGGTAGGTCACTGTTCCTTTTCACAGCAGTAATGAACTAATCCAGTTTTCCCCCTTGTAATTAAAAGTGTGAGTTACAGAGATCACGTTTATGTATTGGCTTGGCACGCACAGTAAAAGGTACTGTTTAATAAAGTAGAACATCATTTCTCGTGCCAAAAGGTTCCTCTTCACATTTCTCCATCAGCAAAAATCTGACAGGACAAGATTCCCCTCAGCCCTGTGCTGTTCAGTCTGTAATAAAAACAGGTAAAACAAGATTACCAGCAAAACTCTGAACACCCACAAGTCCTCCCTTGGGCACACCAAGCTCAACAACAAATGTGAAAGCAATCTGAAGTCTCATCGATGTTTTATGCTCTAATCAAAGTCCTTCATGATCCAGCCGACAGGCAAGGCTTGGAAGATTCCTGCTGTGTTAGCTGAGGAGGATGCAGTGCAGACTGCCTTCAGCTGCTGACTTTAAGAGAGACCGGAGGAACATCAAGACTTGCTCGCTGGAACGAGCACGAGTTAAACTCGTGGCAGTGGGCTGATCCGGGCTGTGCTGCACTTTCAGAAGGTTGCTTCGATTCTTGCCTCGCGCTCTCCGATTGCTTCGATGTGCTTTAATGCAAGATTTTCCTGCCTTTAAATGCCATTGCCCAGTGAATTTACCTGGAGGCACCTGATTCAGGTAGGGGCTGGATCTCCCCTGTACAACTAGAGATACACAGGCTAAGATGTGAAAACTGAAACAGAAGGAAGAGGGAGAAGCGGAGCCTTTGTACAGGAATAAAGCTGGGCACATACTGCAGAGGACCGGCTGAACCACTTGGTTCGTGTCGCTAACAAATTCACTACAGTCAGGTCAAATGCTTTTGTAGTTCCTGACATTAGGCCCTTCTGAGCCGTGAACTCTGTTGTCTGAAAGGCACCTAGAAAAGGCGCTTCAAAGTCAATTTCACAGGTACACGCTGTACCTACACCTCCCACCACCCGCTTGAAGTCCTCTCCTGTACGTGCTAGCGCTGAACATACCTCGGTCAGATACTGGAGGAAAACCAACTGCTCGCTTTATTATTCTCATACGAGCTAGCTGCAGGGCAAACCCACCCGAAGGCGAGTTAATTGTGTTTCAGAAGCGAGCAACGATGCGAACCTGCGACAGGGGACACGGAAGAAGCACGAGAACTGTAAGGATGGCAGCGAAGGGAGAGCGAAGGCGTGGGAGAAGGTTGGGGGTTCTGGAGAGCTAGAAATGAAGGTCCTAGCGCTGGCCTGGGAAAATAAGTATCCCAGGCACCAGGACTACAGCTGCCTGTGTGCAAACGATGCTGACAGCGCTTGTCCCTTTCAGCTCCGGCACGTCCATCTGAAGCCCAGCTGTTGCAAAATATTGGCTTTGCTCTCCGCAGCTTATAGCTTTTCCCCCCATCAAAAGAAATAGGCAAATGCTTGAACATATAAAACAGCCTTAGGACCCTTTCTCTTTGCATCTGTGAGACTAAGATGAATTCAACAAGATTGTGAATAAAAATACAGCAACTGGTATTTCTAATTCCATTTCTCAGTGGAAAGCTTCTAGTAACAGCTAATAACTAAGTCATACTAATCAACTCCGTGACAAAACCTCTAAGGTATGTAATATAACATACTTCCACGAGTTTTTAATGGAACCTACATGTTGCAATCTCCTACTTCACAGTCATAAAATTTTATAGTCTTCTCTTTTGTCTGCTGAGATTTCAGGTGTTTAACCGCTGACTTCCACCCAAACAAAGTCTGAAGCACCAGTAATGCTGTCCATGTGCTGCAGTAAATTAGTGGCTCAGCCTGGCCGGCACTGACAGCTTTTACACACGCGGGCAGTCCAGCTTCTGCTCTCAGCTGGTGTAACCTCACCACTGTCAGTGGAATTACTTCTGATTTACTCCAGTGTGAGTGAGGAAAGAATTTGGCCCACTTTATGGAGAGAAACCTAGAGGAGAATGTCTGTTCTCATTTAAAGCCAAGCAGGCATCACAGTGTTGGTGAAGAAAAGCATGCGAGCCGAGCCGTGATTGCGGCCAGCAGCAACGTTGCTACGGCGTGCCGTCCTCGGGCTGGAAGTGTGCTGCCTTGGCCACTGCCTCGAGAGTGAGGCATGTTAAAGCATTTATGTTAAACGACTTTTCAATTCAACCTCGACCCATAGGCACCTCTGGAGAGACAGCGGTGATGAAGGAAGGACAGCATAAGGGAACCTGAAACAACTCAAGCTGGTCTGTGCTCTCCCAGCACACCTCTGCCTATGCACTGCCTTATGTTATGTCGAAGCCTGGAAGGTCTGGTAATAAAAATGCAGCAGTTCAACTAAATAAACTCTCCAGGCATTGGAACAGAACAGAACTAGGGAGTCACATAAACTCGTTACCAGCCCTGACTGGCTGTAGCTTTGCCACAATGACAAAGAGTCATTACAAATAACTATGATTTATTTTCTATGTCTTGTAAGAACAGTCAAGGGACCCTTCTAGCAAGCACAGTCCCAACAGCCATAGGGATATCTCTGCATGCTCAAGTTCTCCACTTCTCCTAAACTTGGATTTCCTTTGGGAAGTAACAGAGAGAAGCTGCAGAACTCGTGGTGCCATTCTTCACAGCGAGGGTGACAGAGCACTGGAAGGGGCTGCCCCAGGATGTTGTGGAGTCTCCTTCACTGGAGACACTTAAAATCCACCTGGATGTGTTCCTGTGTGACTTGGTCTAGGTGATCCTGCTGTGGCAGGGGGATTGGACTATATGATCTCTCAAGGTCCCTTTCAATCCCTAATGATTCTATGACTCTATGTTATCTTTTTTCAAAAACAGGACTCTTGGAGCAGCCTTAAAACAGCTATAGATGCTGAACTACAGGTATTCATTTTTGAAAATGCTGACTCAGAGCTTTGAACACTACAGACTGTGTACTGGGATCAGGTGATGAGCTGTGCTCAAAGCCAAAAACAATCCCAAACAAAAACCCATGTCTACTATTAAGACACAGCACCCAGGTGACCTCATGTACCCCCACACATTCTCCTGATTTTATCCTTCACAGAAAATATGTCTGAAAGATACTGTACAGACAGGAAAAGCCAGTCTCCCTACAGACCATAATCAAGACTAGAGCAGTCCAAATGTCTCTGGGAGTGCAAATGTTTGTGTTTTAGTAGATCTTGCTTATGAGGATGCACACCCTCCAGACTGCAGCTTCATTTGGTGCCAAGCTGCATGCAGACAAAATTTTATAATCATTAATACTGCTGAACAGTTGATTAAGCTCTAAATTAGTCTTCCACGGTTTGGGCTCACAGGGATTTCAGTCATAGGTTTTAAGGTGCAAGCTGCATGAAAATCTGAGATAGGCTTTCTAGAAACAGGATGTCTTCTGTAAAACATTAAAATTAGTGTTGTACAGGAGACCAAAGACAATTGCTCTGCAGTCTTCACTTGTGCATCAACATTTTTGCAGGAAAACACGAATGATCTCTTTAAACGTCTTGTATCTCTGCATCTCCCAGGCTTTCAGCAAACATCAGTAAAAGACCAGCATTGCTGCTTGTCCCTGTCTTGAGACTGACTTCTCCGCTGAGGCCAGTTTTACTACATCCCTGCGTAGGATGCCACCTCCACTGAATCCATTCTGATCAACCCATTGTTTCTTGTTTAATTGGCTTTGGCTGTGTTTGCATGACTATGTCTGGCAGTTATCTGTTTTGTGTCTAAAAACTAAACCTAGAGGCAATGCAGGTAAAACTAAACCTAGAACCCTGCTGAATGAGGTAGGTACCCTGGAGACAGAGGATACAGAGAAAGCAGAGATACTGAACACCTTCTTTGCCTCTGTCTATACTTCTGGAGGCTGTCCTGATATCAA
>JAOXOE010000602.1:11335477-11387242 GCA_028565055.1 Phoeniculus purpureus
GGCTCCATCCTCCTGACACCCACCCTTCACATATTTATAGACATTAATGAAGTCACCCCTCAGTCTCCTCCAAGCCAGAGAGACGCAGCTCTGTCAGCCTCTCCTCATAAGGAGGTGTTCCACTTCCTTCATCATCCTCGTTGCTCTGCACTGGACTCCCTCCAGCAGCTCCATGTCCCTCTTGAACTGAGGAGCCCAGAACTGGACACAATACTCCAGATGTGGTCTCACCAATGCAAGGTAGAGGGGAAGAAGATCCTCTCTTGATCTGCTAACCAACCCCCTTCTTATTCATCCCAGGATGCTGTTGGCCCTCTTGGCCACAACAGCACACTGCTGGCTCATGGTCATCCTGCTGTCCACTAGGATCCCCAGGTCCCTTTCTTGTAAACTGCCCTCCAACAGATCAGTCCCCAACCTATACTGGTACCTGGGGTTGTTCTTGCTCATCTTCTGGAGAGATGGCTCCTGGTTTAGCCAGACTATTTTGTGCCATGACAGCAACTGCTTGTGTCATTTAGAGGCAGTGCCCAAACAGTCTTGAAGAAAGAACCTAGTTGTAAGCCAGCATCCCAGTATGACCCGAGGAGGAGCTCAGCTGGCAGAGTGCTTTTGATTTTGATGAAAAAAGAAATCCCCAACAACTTCTCATTAAAAATCTCTTCAGTTTTTTTCTAAAATTAGGGGCTTCCTGTCCAGATTTCAACATGTACAGCATATATGTTAATTCCCCTTCAGTCAGTTAGCCATTGCTTGCTCCTCTTGCTCTCCAGAAGGGTTATAGAGGATGACTGTGTTCCACGCAACAGCTGATGGTCTCAGAAAACATCACCCCAGCAGGTCTTGAAATGTAGCATTGTCAATTCTTGAAAGTTAAATCCAAACCTCACAATATTTTCTTTAAAGGTTCAGTTCCTTGACTTGATGTTTAGTGTTGAAAACCTCAGCTTTCATAAAAGAGTAAAAACCTTATTTCACAAAGATGGACATAGAGAAACACTTGATTCTATATACTTTTATATGTAAAGGGCGGGTGCCAGGAGGATGGAGCCAGGCTCTTCTCCGTGTCGTCTAATGATAGGACAAGGGGCAATGGGTGTCAGCTGAAACATAGGAGGATCCACATCAATTTAAGAAGAAAATTCTTCATGGTGAGGGTCGCAGAGCACTGGGTATTTAAAGAATTTGGTGGGCTGAACTTCCCAAAAGATAAATTGTTCTTTTATTACTTTGTTAGATAAATGAAGTGATGGGAAGACATCTTATTACCTTTTTGAGAGTTAATTAAGAAATACCTGATTGCGGGCAGTGTAGAAGATGCCCATTTCAAATCACCATTAATCCACATACTCCTCATTTTCCCGAGATAACTTATCTCCAGAGGAGGAAAGAACAAACCGAGAGGTGAACTTTGAGTATTTGTCCTGTACGTGAGAAAAAAACCCTGTATCTGCTGACAGTGTAGTCTCTGGCCCTAGAAGGTAAAGAAATTACATCTCTATGTCTGGTCATGCCTTAGAAGAAACCTTCCCAGGACTGGCTTTATGACTCCTTAGCAGGTTTCTGTTGTGCTTCCTAAAGGTTTCTCAAGAAGATCTTAGGACTGGGTTTGCGACTCCTTTGGGTTGCTTCTCTGACTCGCTTCTCAAGCTGGACGTTGTTGACTGGTGTTGAGTCTCTGCAAATGTCCCCGCATCGCCAACTGGCGGTGGCATCAGCACGGGTTTTATGATGTATGCTTCTTCACTTCTATTTATGGAGCCAAAGTTAAAAAAATAAAGAGAAAAGCTTCTAAAACAACTGCTGCCACCTAGTGCCATCCCCAACCCAGGCAATCCCACACAGGCTGCTCAGGCTCTAACCACTGGAAAAATCCTGGGCAGTAAATCCAATTTCCATTGATTTCCATTGGCACCGACTTCCTCAGACATGAATGTTACAGCTTGTACAGCAAAGCTCACGTGTAATACACGTGTGTGTTATATGTTTTCCACCACTATATCCAGGGAAGTCGTTTTACATGGGATACCTGCAGATCTGTGTGTGAGCACCGAAGTGATGACAGGTTTGAATTCCATTCTGCAGCTTTGCACGGAGGCAGAGGTGGATGTTCTTCAGCCAACTGTGACAGTGGTGCTGCAGGTGAGGCAATGTGTCTACCTGCCCATTTACCAGTTCCAGAGAGCTGGCTCTCAGCAGCACAGGTCTTTTGAAAGAACCATTCATTTTACCATATTTTAAAGCCCTGTAATAAGTGTTTTAAACCTGATTTCAAATCCTTAATCTAGAGTTTAGTGCAAGGAACTTCTTCTAAGTGAAAAGAACTCTGCTTCACTCTTCTTTTCCGCTCCTCATGATCCTTTGTGTTGAGCAGAAACTATTATGAGACTAGATGCTCCAGAAGATGTTAATTACACTTGTGGCAATAGAATCATAGAATTACAGAGTGGTTTAGGCTGTACAGGACCTTGAAGATCATCTAGTCCCAGCCCCCTGCCATGGGCCACGACACTCTCACCAGACCAGGTTGCTCAATGCCCCATCCAACCTGGCCTTGAACACTTCCAGGGAAGGAGAATATGCACCCTCTGTGGGCAAACTGTTCCAGTGCCTCAGCACCCTCATGGTGAAGAACTTCTTCCTAATATTCAATCTAAATCTACCCTCTTTCAGTTTCAGGCCATTGTCCCTTGTCCTATCACTACAGGCCCTTGTAAAAGCCGTTCTCTAGCTTTCCTATAGTAATTCTGATTGAAATGAATTGTGTCCTTCAGTAATGTGAGGGTTGGTGCACTGTATGCCATTAAATATCCTTTATGCAAGACAAAAGCTCAGTCAGAGCAATGTTATCACCACTCACCTCTAAAGGCTGGATGCT
The DNA here is from genome assembly GCA_028565055.1 of Phoeniculus purpureus. NCBI lineage: Eukaryota > Metazoa > Chordata > Aves > Bucerotiformes > Phoeniculidae > Phoeniculus > Phoeniculus purpureus. Next base: position 11,338,356 of record JAOXOE010000602.1, read on the forward strand.
GAAAGCCCAGAGAGATTGTCTCTGTCTGGTCTGAGGTTCTACCTGGAATGCTACAATCAACTGAGATTCCTGCAAATGCTTTAGGCTCAACTGGTGCCTATTCTCTGAGGTCCCCAGCGGTCTACAGAAATGAAGGAATGCTCCAAATGTTTCTGCATTAGTCTGGCACGTATTGTTCAATACGAAAGTTCCCTCTGAAGTCCGTGCCATGCGTCACTGGCAGCAGTAGAGCTGAGTCTTGAGCCCAGACATTTTGTGTTTCCAGTTCTTGGATGAGCACAACTCTCAAATTACTATAGCAGGCACTAATAGTCAAGAGTGAAAAGAACAGGAGTTGTCAAGGACCCTGCGGGATGCACCTTCTGCTCCTCAAAGGACTGCGAAGTAAGAGCTAACATGACACAGACACTAGAGCAGCTTGACCTCTTCGTTTATGAAATACTAAAGCGACTGAAGTGGTGAAGGAATGTTTGAATATCATCTTCTTACATGTCTTAGCGATCATCATCAGATCTGGGAAAGTTTAGAACTGCAACCTGAGAACAGTCTATGAACTGCGAAGGGCACAGAAACTGGCAGAGCTCCTGCTGCAAGAAAATGCTCTGCAGCTGTTTAACGTTCAGCACATCAGTGTTCCCTGAAGCGTGTGCTCGGTCCTTTCGGGACTGGCACACTAGCACTGAGACGTTAAAGGACAATTCTCCACAAACCCTTCATTCCCACCGCTTTGGAAAAACAGACACATTTTCTCTTACACAGCATCTTAGCACGTGAGCCACACAAAGTCATCTTATTTTGGTGGTGCTGCTTTCAGTATATATATATATATATATATACAAAAATAGATATATATCATATATATGTGCACACATGTAGAAAATAGATATGTATATAATATATACGTATTATAAGCTGACCCCAGTTTTATACAGACTAATATAAAGCTGTTGCTGTTGGAAGAGGTGGGTGCTGTTGAGGTTAATGCTGAGTTTATTGCCTCATCGCCCACCAGTGCAGAGAGAGCAGTGAAGACATATCTATTCTGTTTTTCTTAACTAAAAATAACTCTGTTTTTAACAACCGGTTTTTTTCATCCTGAGGGTAGAGTTGGAGACAGTCTTGAAACATTTCAGAACTTACTGAACAAATATCTCCTTACACTGCCATGCAAAACATCCACAAACGCTTCAACCCCCTGCTGTTTTCTCTTGACAGATCTTGGCTCGGCCACACAGAGGAACAGGAGGTTTAACAAACTCCCTGTCTTCTGAGGAAAACGTTATAAATAATGTAATTACAGCGTTGGTCACTCAGATTATCCTGATCTACGGAAACACAACAGCGCCATACCACACTCTAATAGAGAATGCCTCTGAGCATTTAGACTGCATCTCTGCAAAACTGTGGCGAGAGTTTCGTGTCTCAAGTTGTAGGTGGTACTAACCCTAAAGAAAATAAATAGCTCTGTGTCACGGGTAGAGCTAATCACAATTAGGTTGCCCAGGGACGTTGTGACTGCTCAACCTGACCTTGATCCCTGGAAGTGTTCAAGGCCAGGCTGGATGTGGCTCTGGGCAACCTGATCTGGTGAGAGGGAACCCTGCCCATGGCAGGGGGTTGGGACTGAGTGAGCTGTGAACTCCCATCCTAAACCATTCTGTGCTGGACATGTCCCACGATCAGGCTGTACATGTAAGTTCTTGTGATGGTCACCAAAGCTATCCACAGGGGGAAGCTTATATACCCCCATTGACCAGCATTCAGGCAACCCTAACTGACTGAAGGTAGAGCTAATCACAATATCTGCAAGAGGTTTCACAGCAGTCAGCCAAATAAAAAACAATCACAACAAGATTGTTCTCTGCAAACTTAGAACCAGCCTGGAAACTTGGTTAGGACATTGTTTGAATGCCTGTCTTGTCTGTGTTATGGAATAAAGTACACGAGAACAGATTTTATTTTGCATCGCTCCTAGTGTACTACATGTGGAATCATAGAATCACAGAATCATTAGGGATCAGAAGGGACCTCAAAAGATCATCTAGTCCAATCCCCCTGCCACAGCAAGGTCACCTAGATCAAGTCACACAGGAACACATCCAGGTGGGTTTTAAACATCTCCAGAGAAGAAGACTCTACAACCCCCCTAGGGCAGCCTGTTCCAGTGCTCTGTCACCTGCACCATGAAGAAGTTCCTTCTCATATTTATATGGAACCTCCTATGTTCCAGCTTGCACCCACTGCCCCTTGTCCTATCACTAGATGACAAAAGAGATCTCGAGCTTAACACATGTACAAGCATGAACAAAGACAAAACCTTTGTTATGAAAATCCTAATTAGAATAAACCTGACCGACAGCGCAGTGTCGCCCTGCACTTCCAGAAGTGGCAGTACTAACAATGTCAGCTCGCCTTGCGGCTGAGCCACTTAAAGTATTTTAAAGGTCCAAGAAAGAACCACAAGGCAGAGGGCACTGACCATCTGAAGTGAACGCACGCCAACCAAGAAGTGAATTCTCCGGTGTTAACAAGGGTTGAGCTGACATTTTAGCTTTTAGCCCAAATGAAGGTCAGCAATTTCCGCAGAACCCTGCAGGAATTCATGACGTTGACGGTTCTATCTTAGTGAGTTTTGTCTGCAGCTCTCCACAAAGCTCGAAAGGGAGAAAAGGACAAGAAGCAAACGAAGCAGCAGAGACTGCATTCACTTTGCTTTCACAGCAGATTAGGCTAAACACAGCCTTCTGTTCTAAGTGAGTAAAGAACAAACTTCAAGTATACCCAGGAATATGCTGTGGACAGTATCACATCGAAAGTCTTGTCAACAATTGCCATTCTAAACCACATTTCCCTTAAATTTCCTCTCTAACACTTGTCAGATTTATTTTCCTTAATGACCAGCCTTTATGGCCTCATCCCTCCCTGTGTTTACCCAGCTGCTATGTATTTGCTAGGTGTATTTGCATGTCACTTCATGTTTCAGAAGAGTTTTTGAGTCCCTCCTCTGGGCAGCCAGAATTTCCTGCTCTGCAACAGCAGGAACAGAACGAGACAGGAAACGCTGCTGGCTGCTGCCACAGGCTGGAAGGGAGAAAGGTCAGCCACCGTGTTTGTACCTTCTCATTACTCCCACATCCTCAGGCTTCTGTCTAGTCAAGGTTGCATCAATCAAATGCCACTACCACCAACCAATTTCTGAATAAGTTACCCAATTGCCTCGTTATGTTGCTGAACAAAACATCGATGCCACCCACTGTCTTCAAAGTGCTTTGAATACTTCACTGCTGAGCTGCTAGTGCTGACTGATGCAACGCCAACACCGGATATCCATATGCTCAGTGTCCATGTCACTCACAGGAAAGAGCACCAAGACCTTCCAGCAGCCTGAAATGGGAAGCAGCTTCACCAAGACTCTGTCTTCAGATCATCTCCTTCATGTTTTGCTTTGTAGAAACATCTTGGGAGGTCAGTCACACTAGGACAAGCCACACATTACTGAATGCACAGTTGTGACATTCATCCAGCATTCTTCATCATCAGAAAACAGTTTCATTTTTAAGTATGATTTTTGAACAAAGGCTTTGTCACACTTCATAATTTGATCTGAAATTCTGGAGGCATCAGCTTAACTTCCACGTGGTTACAAATCACATTGCTGTGTTTTGCCCATCCTTTTTCGCATAAGCACAACTTCATTGCTGCGATCGGCACTTCTGTCTTACCCTTTAGAAGGCTTCTGTTGATAGTTTAAAGAAGAACAATAAATACACTAATATAAAAGCTGGGATGTCCCCATACAAAAGAAAGGAGAGGACTACAACCATGAAGGTAGCAATAGGCTGAATGCCATGCAAATGGGAGTATGATACTGGAATTTCTGAACGGTCTTGAAATAAATTTAGCTTTATTCTGGATCTAAACATTCATAAAGTTCCTGTAAGAAGTTCAAAGATTTGCTTTTTTCCAGAGTGTAAACCCCAATTAATAAATGAAACATTTCTCAGCTCTTCAGTAGAGGTACATGTGCTGCCATTCAGCGAGACCAGGACAGGCTAGAGAGCTGAGCAGGGATAAATTTAATGAACTATAACAAGGGTAAGTGTAGGGTCTGGCATATGGGCAAGAACAACCCCAGCTACCAGTATAGGTTGGGGACTGACCTGTTGGAGAGCAGTGTAGGAGAAAGGGACCTGAGAGTCCTAGCGGACAGCAGGATGACCATCAGCCAGCAATGTGCCCTTGTGGCCAAGAGGGCCAACGGCATCCTGGGGTGGAAAAAAACCTTTGCCCACCTGTGCTCTTGAGCACTATGGCAAGCCTGAAAGCTGAATACCAACAAAGCAACTACCTGACAGTTCTGGTCTCCGTAAAGACCATAAAGAGCCTTGGGAAAGACACAGAGAAGAGAAAGGTGATTCAGCATCAGTGTTGGGAGTACAAAACCGTAAGCCATGAGCCTGTAGTATTTACACAGCTGCAAGCTCAGGACCAGGTTTTTTTAAAACTTACTTGAAGAAAGAGAACACTGATGGGACCTGGCTGTCATCCTCAGATATGTATATCATCAAGTCGTAACTTCAAACGGAGCCTATCAAGATCTAAGTAAAAATACCACAATTTTATGCTGTTAATGGAAGATATAAAATATTTGTCAGGTATTTTTTTCCTTCCTGTGAGCAAGCAGACAAAAAAAATGTGGGTCACATTGGGAAATTGTTCTACAATATTTGAATGATGTTATAGTACAGGTTAATTGATGGCACTAGCTCTCAATGCCCTGCATACCATGACCTTTGCAGACTTGGAATAAAATGTTGAAGAAACTGCATAAACAAGACAAATCAACAGCTCTTTCAAGTACTTAAGATCTGACTGCAGCCATTTGAGTGTAAAAGGATTTACAACAATGATGCAGATAACACCTCTTCTGCTCACACTCATTTGTGCAGGCTGAACTTGCAAGCAGACTCCAGGACCTGTAGCAAGGAGGTTTTAAATGAGACGTGCACAACAGCAGACAGCCATGTACGCGTTGCAGTCACTCAATACAACAGCTCCTTGGCACGCTCTTGTGTTACAAGGGAAAAACTTCCCAAGAGCACTTGAACCTGGTCCCCCTGCTGCTCAAGCAGGAAATACTGAGATGAAATTTTCTGAGTTGAGAGGATTGGGAGCAGACTGCTGTTAAGAAAGGGCAAAACAACAGCTTAACTGAATTTCTCTCATCATCTTATTTTGTTTCATGTAGGACACAAGAGCAGAGCTGCTATCAGTATACACTTACAAACTCAACTCATGTCTCTGCAAGGGACAGTCTTCCCAACAGCTTTTATTAGACAAGAGTTCACCACCAAAATAAGATGAACAACAGGTAACAAGCCAGACTATATTTGCTTAGTTTCAGCACAAAAAGACGTAAGCGTTTAAGCCCGTTTTCTTTTTATTAATAATATAAGGTTCTAGAGTCTCTTAACATTACAACTGAAATGTTACAGTCAGTCTCACACTAGAGTAACAAACACTGTTTGGCTTTATTTGCAGAAAGTTAAATTACAACCTTGATAAATGTACATTTCCAGGACTGAGAATTTGTGTTTTCTGGATTTCAGTGCTAATGCGTCCCTGTCTTTGAAGTTGGTTGAAGTTAATTAACATTGCTACAGAAGAACTATTTGGCCTGGCTTCTGTTCACACCTGTAAGGCAGAAGATGACACCCCTAGCAATCCATGTACTCTAAGTCAAGAGGAGACATTTTAGTCTGACTGAGATTTAGACCCTGGATCAATTTCTAACAAATGTTCTTCCTTCCCCTCAGAACCTTTACAGAAGTCTCTTTATTGTAAATACATTTTGCAGTCAAGCCATACTCACGCTGCACCTTTCCTCCTTCAAAGAGAGCAGAAGCTGCATAACTGGAAGTCATGACAGGCTTCACTAAAACTGTTGTAACTTACATATGGCCAGAATAGTCAAGCAGATAGAAGTACTGCATTACACCAAGACACTCCATCTCTGAATAGGCTGCACCTATAGGAAGTTAAGTCATTGGAAAGAAAAGTAGAGAATACAGAGGGAAGAGTGGAAGAAGATTAGAGTATCAGAGAAGGGAAGATTTCTTTTAGTCCGTGTGTATCCAGGCCTTCCGAACCCACATTACAGTTTTACACGTTATCGTTAGGAATTTAAATGTGAAATTACAGTCAGCAGTAGATGTGTTTAACTGCAGTTTCACTAAGCTCTAAGCAGTTCCCAAGATAAAAAAGTATTTAGGAAGACAGCAATAGGGCAGCAATTATATAAAAACGTTCTTTATCCTCAGAGCTAGCCAGTGACATTGCTTTGAGACCCTTATAGCCTACTGTTACATCTTCCGATAAGACAATGGACATGCAGGAACAACCCTTAAAGGCAGTGGCTACTTAGAGGTTAGAAAGAGAGATACTTAGTTTTTGCCTGTGTAATTCCAATGCCAAAAGGGGTGAAGAAACCATAGCCAGGAATTTGAGAAGTGGGAAGGATGTCACAGAGCTGTGCTGTACTGTAAGTCAACAAATCTTACAAGAGCAGTATCACCGAGTTATAACTACTTGTTTTATTTCTGCTTGTGCTGTCATTCTGCAAAAAGGCTTCACATACTTCAAAACAGATTCTTCATAGTTAGACATATACTTTCACTGAGGCACATAAACACCCTTCATATTCACCAACTCTATTTCAGTGATAGGAGTCATCAGCAAGGAGCCAGCTGTGGCCATGTAGTCACCATTGTGCAGCACGTGAGATGTGGAAGTCCACTGCACAAACAGGTATCGGCTCACTCTGCTGAGATGCCACTGTGTATTTAAGAAACACTTAACCACAGCATAAGGACTCCATCTCCTAAACCAGATGACACTTAGTGTTTTGGCTGCTGCTGAAATACAAACTCTGGGGGCCAAAAGCAAAAATACAAAGTAGATCTTTATGCTGAAATGTTGTGAATCAAAAACCATTTGAAATAAATCTAGCTGCACTGCAAGTATCACATTAACATTCCATTTTATGACCTGCAGATCATAAGGAAAACTTTAAGCACCTTGACAGCATGCATTTTAAAGTGATGTTTTGAATGTTCATGGGATTTGAACATTAATTGTAGAACTCAAATTCATCTTTCAACAAGTTCAAAGTTGTCTGATATGCAGTATTTTTCAAGCATTTTGTACTCTTTTTGGTGTATCACCAATAATAAGAGCTGATTAGTATTCTAAAATAGATTAAAAAAGAAAATGCAATGGGTTTTTTTCTCCTTCTGAAGGGCATTACCAATACAAAAGGTGTCCAAACTGACACTACAGAGCTGTGAAGCAGTTGGCTAGAGAGACAGTGTCCTCAAAGGACAGTGTATTTTTTCACCCTATGCAATCATATACATCAATTATAAAAAAGTTGAATAATTTCCTTTAAGAAAAGAACCCACCTTAAAAATGGATCATGAGTATTGACAAGTACTTTGTTTTACTGATTAAGATTCAAGTTTCAATGTAAAAACGCTTACTCTTACGCGATACTGATCAAGAAAATATTTAATTTTCTTAAATTTCAATGGACAATTAAAATTGTGGCTACTAGTGAAGTAAATGAATCATAAAGGCCATAGGAAACTGTACATAACTAAAATGGGAATATATCACTGTCAGGATGGCAGTATGTTTCTACTTAAGTGTTTTATTAAACTGTTGAGACTGTTTCAAAAAGACAGTGCTGGGCAGTTTCACTTGAATAGCCAAAATTTTTTAACTGAAAAAGATTTTACATCTCTGCAAAACAAACAGAAGCAAAAAACCGAACACTCTAGGACTGAAGTACAGACGAATGCAAAGTTTTGTTACAAACCTGTTTTCAACGTACAGCGAGATGTCCATCGTACAAAACTTGTAGTGACTGACCTACAGTTAATTTAGGATTATCCCAGCAATGCAAATACAACTCGGAGCGGCTCAATTGTGTAAGACATTGCAGTAGTACGATGGTGGGAGACTGAGACTTGCATGGTCTCTTTTGATCAAAGCCTACCTACATTTGTACTTTAAGTATTCACTGGTTTCAAGTTTGTTATGTACTTAATCCTTCAGTACAGTGAGGTACTCCTTGGTGATCTCATCTGTCTCTTAGCAGCTTTCCTTCATCAGTCAAGCAGCTGCTTCTGTAGAAAACACCGTTGTCAGTTTTTGTTCTCCTTGCAGGGGATGCATGAGCAAGAAACATCTGGCAGTATCCAGCATTGAAAATACTGTCAGCTGTGTTGCCTAGCCCAGCCTGGAAGTCCAGATTTGCATTTCCTTGTTGGTAACACACTTCATGCCTAATGGGTTGTTTAAGAGCATAAGTAAAAATCCATAAACATAAGAGTGATGTTTACACTTTATTGGGGGAGAGGGTGGCCAAAAACATCAAAGTCAGTTACTAGTTTTGAAAGTTTAGTCTGTTATATTTGATTACTGGGATAAATACAATGAAAGTGGAGGAATTTCAACAGTAATTTTGAAGAAGTTTTAGTACATCTTGTTGTGCAGGTCTTTATAAAAGGTTTTTGTTTCCAAAGATGTTATTGGGGTCCACATATTCCTTAACAGATTTAAGCATTCCCAAGCCAACATCAGAGATGCTCTCCTTCATCCAGTGCTTCCGTAATTTGCCTACTGGAAAAACAAAACCAAAACGTTTCAATACATGGCAGGATTCTAAGAGCAAATTAATCTTGTGATCATGAATGAATAAACACTGTGTGATGAATGCTTTATTCAAAGATGAGAAATGTTTTGCTTTATTTGATTTATTGAGCCCACCAGACTATCAAGCTCATTAAGCCCAGCATACTCCCAGAGGAAGACTGTGTTCCACACTGTCTACTTTCTTTAGAAACTATGAAATTCAGAGGAAGCTTTGGCTGGAATCGCATGTTCTATTAAAATAGGGTATTGGTATTAAGGTTTAAAAAGTCACTAAGCTAATTTTAAGTAGGAAACCATCAAGGAGATTACTAAAAAGCAGAACCCTGACTGCCTTAAAGAGAAAACATAACTCAGAACAGTGTTGCTTTAAATGGCAAAAAATTGTTGTCTAAGGAGAGTTAAAGACTAGTGTTAAATCAACAAAATTATTTCTTATTTCTTGTTTCTTTCAAAAACGTTTACACAGACTGGTAACTGCTCACGCCGTTACACACAAGCTTAGTTTCCCACGTAAAAAGAGAAAAATGTACCAAGTACAAAGCAAAGTTGAACCACCAGACACTTTAGAATTTGTTTCACTAGTCCCACAACAGTCCTGTTAAATGGCCAAATGTTCACATACTAATTAACCAGCTCATCAACCCTGATTTAACACATCATTCAAAATATGGGACTCTTTTTGTTAAACATGCTATAGCATTTAAGTTGTCACCCTGAAAAACAAATCTATTTGTCAGTATGATGTGATATATAGTAAAGGTTTGAGAAGCAAATGCTTTGAGAGTATCCAAAGCCAAATTCAAGCCATCTTTTGTGTCCTGTTCTCAGGGTAACAATCAAACTGTCATCAGAATAATAAATTACAGGGACACCTCCGGAGAACAAAGTATATTTGTTTATACCTTAAGGAATATGAGCTAGTCAAATTGCAACTGAAAAAAGCAAATAATGTGAAAGATGAGAGAATGAAATAAGCAGCTTGCTAGAAAACAACTATTAGCAGCATGTGTGTCAAGAGCAAAGATCATAACTGAAGGACAAATTAATTTGTCAAGTGGTTGTATCTTGCAGCCTAGCTCAAGACAAATAATCTCTAGCTGTAAATGTATTATCACTACAATTTGACTGTGTGAGCAAGTGGATGAAGTTGAATTTTATCTTGGGAAGCTTTAATACTGCTGCTATGAAAAAAAAAAAAGGGAATGATGTGGATTGACCATCATCTCAAGTCACTTCACACTCACTCTTCCACAAGCTGCTGAACAACAGTCATTACCACTCTTAACAGTTATCTGTAATATAGTTTCACTGAATGTGTCCTGTGGTTATGGATGTAATTGTCCTGAAAAGACTGCAAACAACTGCTCCAACAAGATGGAGCACATTAGCATCACAGCAGGATGCCCAACAGCTAGCCTGCCTGCCTCTGTTACACCTCCAGTAATAATGCAATTCCACTAGGGACGAACTACTGTCTGAGCAGCACCAAGCAGTCGTTGCATATTTAATGAAGTCACTCACCAAGTGCTCGAAAACAGAAGGTGCTTGGACTGCATCATTAGTTCTGTCAAAGTGATAATTTACACATCTATCTTGTCAAATTTTCTGTGGTTTATACTTTTACAATAATAAATCTAACATACATTTGACTAGTGAACTGGAAAGAAAAAAGCTGTACTACAGTTACCAGCAGCCCTTCACAAACATGCTCAATGAAAATATTTTAACCCCTTGGTAACAGTAGGTTATGTCCCTTCTATTGTTGATGTCAATAAAATACACAGACTTTTCAGCTACTCAGGTTTTTGTATTAGAGTTGAAAAGCATTGGAGCAATCTTAGTATTCTAAGCTCTCAGTTTTCTGTGTGGGTCCATGTGATTGAATTGAACATGGACAAAGGAAAGATTCTGTGTGGATGAGAGCACCATTTAGAACAGCAATACTGACATTTGTTTCAAGTTAATGCTACCCTCTGTGTACCCTGTTCTTCCTCCACAGGACAATCCAACAAGCCTTACGGATGTGAAGGGATAACAAGGAAGAAAATGCCATACAAGACATTGCCATGAACACAGAAATAATTCCAAGTTGCTTAACTCCACTCTAAGCCTATCCAAACAGCAGCCTTGGTCTCAAAGGTCTTTTGTTTCACTTCTGCAACAAAAGGTCTCAGTTAAGCCTGATCTTACCATGGACTGTAGAAAACTATCCTTTTGTTTCTAGCCTAAAGAAAGTAGACTTTATAGTTTTAGGCCTAAATAATGTCATTTATCTAGAACTGATATCCTGCTCCTGCAGAACCAACCCTGCTGGTCACAAAAGACGAAGTGGGAGTACAGCTAGGATGACTGCAAAAGAATCTGGTAGCTCAAGATGGAGCATCATGCAGCAATTGTTTTTTTCACTTTTGGAATATGAAGTACTTGGGCACACGTAATAATCTTTAAAGGACAGTTTTAACGTAGCTGATGGATCTCAGAAATAACTCTACAGCTATGCAGAACACCTTTACAGCAGTGTGTGGTCCCACTCAGGCTCTGGTGGCACTTCACATGGCTCTAAGACTCCTCTGCCCCAACAACCCTTTCAGCTTAGAGGTAGTTATTGCAGAACAGTGTCTTTGCAAAAGGAGTAGCAGTAACAGATCGTAAAGTATGGGGCTCTTCCAACTAACTTGTTGGATGTTGTTCTTGAAGTTGTTTCTCTCTCTGGAAAGCATCTCCGCTCTTAGATATTGCTTAAGGCTTTATTATTCTTTAGAGAGATCTCTGCAATACTGAGAGAAGCCAAGTGTTTTAATCTAATACAGGTGATGGAGTGTACCAGTGTACCTGAGGTACGCAGTCTACTATATAAATAACACCATCACCATAGCAGCTTGAACATTTTTACTTGATATCTAAACAACTTCAGAATACCTAAGTTGTGTCTTGATGAATCAAAGTCCTCTTCTTTTATTTGGTAGTGAAGATTACTGTTCTATTAAGACTTCCAACAGACCAAAGAGAACATTACAACTACGTTATGTACATTTATGTCACAGAAGCTAAACTCTGTGTCTGACAAAAGGTACAGTCTAAACTCATTCTAACTCGTAAAGCAAACTTCTGTCTTAAAACTAGAGCACCATCATGTTCCAGTGCTTAATTTAAGTGTAAGATTCTTTTTCTCCTCTACACATAGTGTTCAACAGCTTCCATAAGGGAATTCTATAATTCCTGATTCTGCAGCCTGAGAGTTATTGAGGAAACTTAAGCCACTGCCTCTTAAGGATACCAAAGAGACGGAAAGAACTGCGATGTCAAACACACAACTAAATGCAAGTATGGTGTGGGATTTTTAGGTTGGTTTATTTTTTATAGGGTGGTGGTTTGGGTTTGATTTTTACAGGGTTGAAATAGGTTGGGTTTTTTTTGTTTTCCTACATAAATTGCCAGGAAATTAATACTATACCTAAAACTGTGGACCTGAGGCTACCTGGTTAAACTAGTCAATCTGTCTAGAAAGTGGAAGAAAATTAGTTCTATTATGGTAAGTGGTTAAATGGGGGTATTTTCCTCAAGCTCACAAGCTGATAATTGTTTCCTTAAGTAACTGATTTTAGCTGGAGCATTCCCCACAAGGAAAATCACTAAATTTTGCAGTGTTCCTTAGTTTTGCACAGGCACTGATCTAGGTAATAACAGAAGGGATCAGACCCACATCCAGCCAGCTTCCTTTCGATGCTGTATCTTTCAAAGCTGTTGTAGCTGCATTTATACACCAGTCGTGTCTACTCATACTTCCTCAGTACATCTTACAAATACAAAAAAATATGTATTTTATGCAAAAACGCAAGGAGTGACACAACATATGGGTGGCTTCAGGGCTTGCCCTAAATTATCAGAAAACAAAATCATTTCTCTTAAACTGATACAGGAAACTGTCATTCCTCATGCTGCTTTGCAAATGCAAAGTTTCCTCTAGCAACACTTACATGACTCCCAAAATTAAAGTGTGTCAGTGGGACAGAAAAGCAGGAGGACTGAAACCGTGATCAAAGATGTGCACTACCCCTTTTTAAGCACAGTATATAGTCAAGGCAGGATGAAAGCTATAATCAAGACTATATCATGTTATGCTGCGAAACTAGCACAAGGAATGTTACAACTAGGATATCACTGTCAAAACCTTTCACTATGTCACGGTGTTATTTTAAAAGCACAGATACAGCATAAATGACCCTTCAAATTCACATATTATAAACTGTCTTAAAGCCACTAAGCAGCTTTTCACAGGAGTTTGTTCACAACAAATTTAGTGAGACTACAACTACCAAATTTAGATGGGACTATCAGATTGCCAGGATCATTTAAACATTCTCTAAAAGCACCAGTTTTCTTACACATTGCTGAACCACCCCCACATAAAAAGCATCACCTGATCAGCTATATATTTTGGGTGTCTATTTATACCAGACATACTTTAGATCCTTCCTAGGAGCAAATTGTTCGCTATATAATCCAGAAGCATTATCAATTGTTAGATACTAACATCGAAGCAGGAAAACCATTCCTGACATTTGCAAATATTTGAAAGCCAAGAGAGAAATAACCAAATAATTGCTTTTTGAGGTAAAAGGACAAAATCTAAGTTGCAGTAGCATAAAAATGGTATCAGATTTATAAAAACATCTGGACATCCTACACCAAAATACAGGTAACTGCTAATTTGAAAGGATCAATTAATTACACAGATGTATACATCTGTAGATTTCTTTAATGGAGTATTTCTCTTCTGACACATTTTGCAAGGTATGATCTTTAACACAATCTATTAAAAGCTAACACTTCTTACGCTGTTTAAGTCTCACAAGTTATTGTTGGGGGGAGCTTCTTATAGTATTTAAAGAGGTTTTTTTTGTGCATATTTGGTGAGTCTTGCCTAAAAAGTACAACATTTGCAGAGAAGATATATTGAGACTAAAACAGAAACCTAGCTTCCTGAAGTTACTCTTAAATTTACAATCTCTCACTGTAGACTGCAGCTGTCTACCTGCAGTTAGCATTTTCCTTGATGTAATTTAGGGCTTTACACATCTCAAGCTGTCATATACAACCACTTCTTCACTCAAGGAGTATATGAAGATTGACTTAGCAGGCTTTGTATTTCCTATAGCCTCAAGTCCCAGACTACATCTGTTTTCTTTGATACACAAACCCAGAGTTAAAATAGCTCCATTTATCACAGTGTGATTGTAGGCAGACAAACCAGCCTGTTTCCAGATAGTGAAAACAACTGTTATTAATCACAATTACAAGACAAATACTAAAAGAAATTGCTCTAGTATTTTTTTTACCCCACAGAACGGACTGGACTTAGCAGTGCTAAGTCACAAGGCCTCAAGGTCAGTAAATAAAACTGATATTATTAAACTAATTTGCAGCAGCACAACAGCTAAGCACTGAAAGAGAGTCTTGATTATCGCACACAATCTGCCAAACTAACCGCTCAAAGTAGAAAATATTTGTGGGTGTAAGAGGCAGTCATGCATACAACAGGAAGATATGAAGCCTAACAGACTTCAAGTTTCCCATACCCAGGGAGTCAGGAAGTTCAAGTGTGCAATGGTTTGAAAAGGCTATGTAGTAACTTACTTTCTTGTTCAACATATGCTGTAAGCAAGGTTTCATAGGGTGAAGGCAAATACATCCAAACATGTGACAAGCTCCAGTTAATGGATGAAACACTAGTCACAGTAAAATACAGCTGTCACAGCGGAGGAGAGCACAACAGCACGTCCACATCCCTTGTGTGAGTTGACCTACCCGCTAAACCATCATGGTAAAAGATTTACTCAGATGACAAAAAAATAATGCAATTATTTTCATTCATGTTATCCTCTTTTAGTGTCCTAATACTGCTAAATCTGAGTCCATTTTGGTCTCTGTTACAGAGATAGATGCCTGGACACAGACCAAGCTAAAAATTGAGAAGGTCACCAATATATTTTAAAGCACAAGTTCTGCCCTTCAGTTGACCCTCACACAATGTTTAGATAAAAGGAATAACTCTGGTTTGAAACCAGACTTCCTCTTTCCTCTTATTTGTGTGACCAGAGAATGCAGCAAGAGAGCAAAGAGAAATACCTGAACTAGTTTCAAGAATCCAATTGCACAAATAAAACCAACTTCACACACCTTGACACCTAGTTTTCAGCATTATATATAAGCACAAAAATCAATTGCAGTAAGGCTTGTAACTCAGGACAAGTAGTTCCTGAACTCCACAAGAGGAAAATGAATGGTCAGAAGTTAACAATAACAACAATATTTGTGTACTGTCAAATATGCAACAAATGGTTTGGTTTCAGCTCTTCAGAAAGGACAGGCAGGGGAGATGAGGGGGTGTTGTCTCTATATCAAAGATCAGCTGAAGTGTATGGAAATCCACCTGAAAGCAGGTGAGGAAAGGACTAAGCGCTTAAGGGTCAGGGTAAAGGGAGGGCAGAGGACATTATGGTCAGGATAAGCTATAGGCCACTGGACCAGGAAAACCAAATGGATGACACTCGTTATAGGCAGATAGGGCTGGCTTCATGTTCATGAGCCCTGGCCCTTGTGGGGCACTTCAGCCACCCTGAAGTCTGTTGTAAAGACA
This sequence comes from Phoeniculus purpureus, assembly GCA_028565055.1. NCBI lineage: Eukaryota > Metazoa > Chordata > Aves > Bucerotiformes > Phoeniculidae > Phoeniculus > Phoeniculus purpureus. The sequence goes on from JAOXOE010000602.1 coordinate 11,353,711, forward strand.
CCAAGTCTGTTGTAAAGTGCACCAAGGTATAAACAATCCAGGAGATTCCTGGAGTTCACTGATAACTTCCTCCTCCAAGTGTTAGAGGAGCCAGTGAGAAGTGCTGGACCTTGTGTTTACCAACAAGTTTGGGCTGGTGCAGAATGTGAAACTCAAGGGAAACCTAGGCTGCAGTGATCATGAGAGGGTGCAGTTCATGTTCCTTAGGGCAGCAAGGAAGGTATTTGGCAAATTTGCTTCTCTGGACTCCAGGAGAGTGGACTTTGGCCTCTTCAGGGACCTACTCAGTAGAGTGCATTGGGGTAGACTCCTGAAGAGACTGGGTGCCAAATAAAGCTGGTTAACGTTCAAAGACCACTTCCTCCAAGCTCAGAAGCACTGCATCCCTACAAAAAGAAAGTCAGGCAAAAATTCCAGGACGTCTGTGTGGAACTACAGGCCATCCAGTCTCACCTATGTGCCTGGAAAGATCACAGAGCAGATCCTCCTGGAAACTTTGCTGAGGCAGATGGAAAATATGGAAGAGATTGGTAACACCAAAATGGCTTCACTGGAGGTAGATCATGCCTGACAAATGCAGTGGCCATCTACCACAGGCTTACAACACTGGTGGGCAAGGGTAGAGCAACTAATGTAATCTACCCAGACTTGTGTGAGGCATTCAACACTATCCCACATGACATCCTAGTCTTTAAAATAGAAAGACATGGATTTGACTGCTCGGTGGATAAGGAATTGGCTAGAAGGTCACACAAAGTTGTGATCAACAGCTCAACGTCCAAGTGGAGATCAAGCATGAGTGGTGCTCCTCCCGGGTCTGTTTTGCGCCCAGTACTGTTTAACATCTTTGTTAAGGGCAAGGACAGCTGCCCAGGGAGGTTGTGGATGTCCCTATCCTGTAAGTATTCAAGGCCACTGGTCTGGTGAGAGGCATCCTTGCCTAGGACAGGGAGGATTGGAACTACATGATCTCTGAAGTCCTTTCCAGTCTAAGCCATTCTACGATTAAATTTGGCTTTGTTTCAAAGTCACGTACTCTTTTATGCAGATACTTTCAGCATGTGGTCTGGAATTAGGGCCAAGAGCATTCACGTGGCCACCAGGGACACTAAACTATCTTAAAACTACGGAACTCCCGCTTGAGATCCATCTCTACGCTATCTCTACACAAGGTTCAGTAGAAGCTGCTTAAGACAAACTAGTCAACTACATTTTCAGGTTCTCAGCCTGTAGATTTCATATCAAGAGTCTGAATCTGGTGTTGGTAATTACACCATATTCTGTGAATTGACATGACACAAACCAGGTCCAGGGAAACTTGTCAGGACAAACATGATAAAGTGCTGGAAGTGTCTAGAGACAACTCCAGGAGATAGTCTCTCCCTGACTCAACAGTTTCAGTTAGTGCCTATGAAATATTAGTTAAGTTCTATTACAAACTATTTCATGTAGTTAGGAATACTTAACAGTATCAAAGAGACTAATATTAGACTCAAAGTATTACCTCCATGGTGATGTGACAGACTTCCTCCATTGGCAAGTATTTCTTCTCTAGCAGCCCTCTAAATTGGAAAGATAAGGTATTTATTCAACTGCAAATGCACAAGAGTTTTGTTTTTATTGAAATGCTGTCAATAATACACATTTACACAGGTGTATAAGAAGTTTCAGAAGTAATTAGTGTACTGGTAAACAGCTCAAGTGTGCAGATAAATGTATGTGGGGATTTTCCACACTAAAGCAAAGACATTCCAAATAGCATCTGTTACACCTCTTATTATAGAGCAGAATATTCTCAGTAAGTGTCCCCTTGCTGAAACTACAGTGTGCTTGTGGCTGGGATGCTCATGTGATAGATGGTTAAGTGTCTTGTGAAAAGGAAATCACAATAAAGAAGTTTGAAAACATGTTCCCTGGAGTTATTAAAAATCCTTAAGATCAAAACCGAGACCCAAATCTCCAAGATTCTGGTTAAGTAAGTGAAAGTAAAATATTTTAATGGGTGCAGTTTATGGTACAAATCAAAATTTAGACTTTTCTGTTAAACAACTTAACACTTTCAAGCTCTAGAATCCTCCTTCCCATCCAGCTCTGATTAATAGTTAGACAGCTGAAAAGATATAACGAAAAAAAGCTTTCCAGAGCACGAGCATTAAAGGTGGAGGGTTTTTTCTTACAAGTGTATTGTGATTGTTTGGGGATTTTTTTAGAAATAAATAATGTAACACCTACCTGGTTAGAGATTTTTTTTGTCATCCTGCACAGAGTTTGTATACTTGGTAAGCAAATTCACTTTGCTAGGTTACATTTAGTCACCTACAATGGAAGACTCACTTCCAGGCAATAGCACTGCTGTTTCTTGGAACTAGTTAACATCTCAGTATTAATAAAGGTTCATTAAATAAGCTCTCAAGTATTACATTTTCCTATGCCTTAGATTCAAGACAAAGGAAGCCTCAGAACTTGTAGATAAAGCTTTTAATCCACTGGTCAAATTGGAGAAATCTCTAAAGAATAAAACTAGGATATCATTATTCTGCTTAACTGGGGTATTTTTCCAAAGACCTGTTAGCAATTCATATGCTGAAATATGCTTGGTTCATATTCAGCATATGAACCAAGAGGTAGGATGAAGAGCAGTTTGGCCATATTAAATCTCCAAGATAATGAGGACATCAGTTTCTTCTGATCAGGTAAGTATAATGCTTCACTAGCCAAAGCAGAGTTATTCCAGAAGGTTTTTGTGAATGTCAACACAACTTACAACTTGTCTAACATAGTAAACTTAAACCAATGTTTATCTAGGACTGAACAGACATAACCACAGTTGTTGGCTCTCTGAAATAGGACTAGACCCTCATACATGTTCTCTACATGCAGCACTAATAAAGTATTGTCTTGATAGTTATACCATGTTGTTTAAAGATTAAGTGAGTACTACATGAAAGAAATAGCTTTGTAAATAATGGAATTAAGGAAGTCATGTTGCCAGTGGGTTTGGGTTTTGTGTTTTATAGTTTGTGAAATTTGAAGAACAAATTGCAGTTGAAGCTTCGCTATACTTCAGTCATACATACACACCACTAACATCTGAAATCATCCTGGAGCTGCAGTCCTTCCTCTACTTAGTGTACCATTAGTGCGCACTTCGTCCCCTAGCTACTAATGACCAAAGCCTTATAGACTTTTGCTGTCTTTCCTGCAAAATTCATTTAGCTTGGCCAGTGGGTACACGATATATTATGGTACCTCAGCTGCCCCCCCTTAACTGTTGTTCTTCTATACCTTACCTCGATTTGTTCATAGACATGAATAGGATCACTAATTCCTCTGTAGTTAAAGGCAAAGTAGAAGTAGACACATGCACCTGCATCGTATGTCTGTGTCACCCTGTTGACGAGAACTACATTACAAATGAAGTTTCATGGTATTAAGCCATCCTCTAATGATATTAGATAATGCACAAAAGTTACATCACTTTAAAGGTGACCATTTCTTAACAGTTTTGTGTCCTTCTTGCTTACTTCATGAGCGACTGAATGTTATGACTTTCACAGTTGGAGTTTAATCTGTTCCACTTGACTCTTGTGCATAAGCAAGACCACAGGTCAAGACTGGTCAAGTGCTAGTACTCCCTTGAATTAGTCACTCTTACATGTAATCCACTTTCAGATTAAAGAGGAAGGTGAAGATTACAAGTGTTTGTAACAGCATCACTAGATGCATGTTACCTACCAGCTAGTGAGTTTAGTGACCTGTTCCTTAGTTCTGATAATCAAACATTCAGGAAAAATCATTTAGATTGTTGCGCAGCTTACCTGCAGGTAGAAAGAGGAGCAAACTGAACACCCTTTTCTTTGCATTCTCTTACTATCCTCTCTTTTACATTCCTACACAGGTCCAAAACCCTGTAACAAAAGATATGATAAAACATAGTTTTAAGATACGATTTTATACAATTTCCTGAAAACTACAGTTTCAGCAATGTTTTAAAAAAGCATAACGTGAGAAAACAAAACACTGCCATTTAGAACCAGTTTTAGCTAGCTTAGGTTTTGTTCTAAAAACAGTCCGCCACCAAGAATTCCCTACTAGTCCTTTTTCCATACACCTCCCAAGTAGTAATTTTACTCTGAAGCACAGAATGTAGTGAAAGCTCGTTTCTGTCAGAAATAGGAGTCAAAAGTTTGCAACAAAAAATTGAGGTTACCTACTTCTCTATGTCTTTACCTACTTTCTCAGCAAAACATCCTCAAATTGTTGGCATAGTTGACAAGTGCACCGCACAGTAGAAACCCTGAGAACTCTGAGGCTTGTGTACTCTGCTAATACCATACTTTTGGTATGCTGCAAGGCCAAAACTGGAGATACTACTTCAGCTGCACACTGGCTTGCCAGCTTGAGATAGTTGTAATACTATTAAACCTTGTCATGAACCGTACTTGTCTTGCCCTATGTCTTCCTTCTAGGGCACGCTCAGGTGCATCCCAAGTGCTAGCACAACTGAAATAAATCACTTTTTCAAATTTCTGTTTCTTCAGTTATATATGTTCTGCCATGAAGGTCTGCAGTGCCATGCTGTACAACTCAGATTAAGACATTTTAAACAGACTCAAAGCTAATTTGCAGATTGACAGAAGTAATACACAAGGAAAGTTATCAATTTTGTGATTAAGCAACTAGAGATGAATATTTTATTCAAGTCACTTCAACGATGTAACTGATTGGTTCCTAAGGACTCTAATTTTCCAAATTAGAAAAAGGTTTTGAAAACACTTTGGCAAGGACAATTACCTTAAATTCTTAGATAAAAGTTCTTCTGAAATGAGGGAAAGGCAAACAAATTGGTAACTAACCAGTATAACTCACAGTCTCTAAAGTAAAAAGCAATTTTGCTTTAAGATTTATCAGATTTTTGATACCCATTGAAGCTACCACCACACCATTTCTCAAAGCAGAGGCTGGAATTTAACCGCTGCCACTAAACTCAGTAAGGCTTGTCAGTGCAAGTTATCACAAGTTGCATATTTTTCACTTTGTATTAAGCACTGTAAAGCTTTGTTTCAGATCACTCAAACCTCTTAAGCAGGATCTTGACTTACCAAACAGGCATAAGCATCCAAACTGATTTAAATATATTAAACTCTGTTATGATCATGTTATGGTCAAATATTTCTGAACTAGAGATTACAGATAAAATAAACTTAGGTTAAAAAAATTTTTAAAAATCTCAATTTGAGGCAAAGTTGCTCTTCTCAGTTTTCATTTCTCTGCATTTATGGGGAAAAATCTTATTTTCTTTACCTTGACTACAAGTTTTCTATTTCAAATACACCACATGTGGCTGCTCAATGCACGATAGTTACTGTCATTGTCCAGCTTCCTAATTTGGGCGATTTCCAGTTCTGAATTTGTTACAGTAAACTAACCTAAGTAGAAATATCACCCAATGCTGCATGCATTCAGTTTACAAAATCCTGAAACGTGGTTTACCACCAACTGTAGCAGGAACGTACAGGTGCAAGACTTGAATCACATCAGGGAGCCTCCAACTAACCATGAGTTAGGAACAGTTTGAATGAAATCAACAAGTTTTAAACAATGTAAAGAATAATCACAGTTTACCTATCCCAAGCAACAGATGTCTCAAATGATTCTCCTATTACATAGTAATCCAGGCCCAGGTCCTGATAAACAGCAAAAGGAAATTATCAGTAACATTCAGCATCAGCATCTGGGGTTCTAGCATATGCTACACATTTAAAAATTGAGCTACTTTGTTTTTCTCATGCAAACTCACTCAAGTCTATTCAGCAAAAACATCCATCCGTCCCAGTAACATGAGTTTATAATTATGGAAATAAGAATTGCTCTTTGAAGACAGATGACAAAACATTTTGATGTCATGGCTATAGCGAGACAACTTGTCACACTGCCAGTATGCCCATACTAATCAAACATTTGCATTGCTGTAACATCAAGCCAAGAATTCTAACTGTGCTAACCAATACAATGTCTAATATTTTTACTTTAGCTTTCACTTTAAATGCAATTCTATGTAGGTAAAACAAACATTTTGCTTGTTTGACATACAGCCTACCAAAATAGAGGTAAATTCAGTTATCTGTCCCTCACTAAATGACAAATAAAATCTAGCACTCTGGATGTGCATACTAGTCTAAAAGTATTCTCTCTCAAACACTAAGACTAAACCTTAAGACAACAGCTGCAGCAGTTCAGACTACAGTTCCATTAGTACTGAAATTGTGATTTGAATCGCAGCCAAAGCTGATGCCCAAAGAAGAACAAGAGCATATGATTGCTTCAAGTACTCTCCCAGCCTCTGATTAGACTTGTTAGACTCAACCTGTAGATTTACAAGTCTGATCTGGCTTATTTAACAGCTAGGGGAGTCTTCAAAACCCATTTTCCCCACCCTTTCTTAGAAACTATTTTCTTAACAACCTTTCTTAGGATGTTTTGATGAAGTTCCATGAGTAAACACTAGGCAAAAAAGAAAGGTATGCAAGCTCTATGAGAAGTCTGAGGTATCATCTAAGGCAATCTGCATCCAGATTCCACAGAAAGCATCTTCAAAAAGACATCTTTTACTATTTTAACGGATGTTTCAGCAGGCAGGCAAGAGGTAACTTACCCGAAGGTAAGCAATGACAAATGTCAGCATATACCCCCTCTGTCCATTATCTTCTCCTGCTGCCAAGCCACTGCAATTAAAGAGAATTTAAATAATTTTACAACAAAGTAGTCCCTGGCTTTCAAAAACAATTTTTAAATTACTTTATCAAACACGTCCAAGTTTGGCTGAACCCAAGTGCTGTAGCTTTAATTTGGTGGCTTTCTTAGCCCAAGGGAATGTGGAGTTACTACGGCAACCCATGATAAAGCAGCTTGGAATTCCAAGCTCTCTCAGTTTCAGTATTCACCAGTAGGCAAGTCCTCAAACTGGTATGACATTGAGTTTCTGGCTCCTCCTTCACTTCACTTTTGCCTCTATTTAGATAGAGACACCTGGCACTGACTGAATGCAGCAGCCATCTTGTCCTCAGAACACAGTGAATAGAACACTTCAGAGATCAGTGGAGGGAAGGCTTTGGCTTGCAATCCATTGTTTGCCAAAATGGAGAGAGTGTCTTTCCCTCTTTTGTGGTCTGTAGGTAACTGCACACTGGAAACGGAGGACTGGCTTGGAAGCACGTGGAACAGGGAACTGGACTGTAAAACGCCTGCTGATGCTGAGCGATGTAGGCACAGACTGAATGGATTCCACGTTTCCACAAACTGGAGGTGTTTTCCATTTGAAGGGATGGAGATAGCAGCTCAGCCCCGATGTTTAAGAAAACGTGATTAATCTCTGTATGTCTTTGTGAAGGTTGAATTAAATGTCTTTGTTTTTCCCCAGATCAAGCGTTTCCTTTTTTTGCCTGCAATTGGTAAGTGGTTTCTGAACCCTCTTTGTTTTTGTTCATTAGCACATTAACTAAATTAATTGGTTAATTTTGTCTCAGGATAAACTTTTGACACTAGGTTGTGTTACAGCAGTCGCAAATAACATTTCTTTACTAGAAATGAGATGTTACCAGACAAGACCTTTAACTCAGTGTATTTTTGTTTTCACTCCACAAGAGATGAACAGTAACAGAACATTTGATGTCATCTTGAAAATAACAGCCTTCAAACCACAAATGAGCTGGGGAAACAGACCTAGACAAGTATAGCCTTAATGTTAATTTATAGGAATACATGTATGTATTTCTAGGTGTTGGATTTGTGCACTTGTATGCTCACAGGTTATGTGAGCAAGATCCCAGATGTGTTAAATGATGAGAATGGATAAGACAGCACTAAAGAAAAAGGGAAGCCTTGATTAATAGTTCTATCGAGTTAGAAGCGTTATGAAAGTTTTCTTTTTTAACTACTGGTTTCTCAGAACAAGAAAATGACATGTGTCTGTAGCCTTTGTAGAAGCTCCTATAAAACCAAGACACATGTGTGGGGAAAACTAAAAATCAGACATCCTGAAGGAGTAATTAAAGCATTTTAGACCATTAAACACTTTTGCCTTTTAGACCAGGTTGAACTATTAAACACTTAACTAACAGCCTTAACTGAGCAGCACAGATAGTAGTAACCAATTTGATTATTGCCACTTCTAAGTAGTAAACTGAGACTATATCCATAAATCAATCACAACAAAAATATGGTAATTCTGTTTTGTCCTGGACAGTTAATGCCCAGCTTCATATGAACGAGATCTTGAAAAGCATACCCAAACTTGCTGGCAATATCATAGACTTGCTTTTCATGCTGAAGAACCTTCTCTCTGTCACCTTCAAAGAGCAAGGTAGCTACACACAGTACGTTGGGATCAAATCCTTTAAACTGCAGAGAGAAAAATAAATAGAAATTGGCATTATGTCAGTCTGTGTGGGGTAGAATACAAGCAAAATGTTTTTGCTAATCAGAGCACATGCTGTGTATTAGAAAGTAAGTGTTGTGGTAACTCAGAAGACATTGGGGAAAAAAATGTTTCAACAATGTACTCCTAGAACAAGTTTTTCCTTGACAAGACAAGCATTTAAAGAGATTATATCCATCAGCATTTTCTCCTCTTAAGAAGCACAACAGGTAACAGCTGTCTACCTATGCTGAAGAAAGAACAGGTACTGAATGCTTTAAGAGAGAGACACATTTATAGTGCATCATCTAATCCTATATTAAATCAGAAAGATGATTATGATGACCATAAATGTCACTGCTCTCAAAACAGTTGTATCAGCAATGCTGGGAAAAGCACTAAAGGAAAACAGCTTCTGGACTTGTGGCAGGGAGCACATGCCAGTGGAAACGGGGAGAAAACTATTAAAAGTTTAATACTAATGCAGTGCAGGCGTCTGTATGGTTTTGGTTCAGAAGTAACAGTCATACCTTCACTACTGGTCGAGAAAGTGAGAGGCTCGCTGATTTCCTACATATCTTTATTAAATATCTCTAGTTAACGACCACTACTAAGTAGGATTCAGATACAGTGGAGATAAATATCAAGTTGCAATAAAGTTTAATACATTTTTCCACACTTATAAAGGGTAGAAGTTTATGATCTAGAACAATATTCTTAATATGTGTATTATCCAGCTTTTCTTCTTAAAGCTTTTCCCTTTCTAGTGGTATTCATCTCTTTCAGCCTCTATCCTGCTTGTGATAACTTGTAACTTAAGAAAAAAGCAAGCTTATATTAATAGTCCAGGGATTCAAAGTTATCCTTTATGCACAACAGCTATGCTAGGAAAAAAAACTTGTTCATTGCTATTCCTTTTATTATTCCTTTATCTCCATAGCTTAACTGTACTGGATTTAACTGAAGGTACCAAGAGGGTCTAACAAGCCAGCAAGGATACAAACATCTTGGGGGGTTCAATCCTGCAGACAAGAGAGCTCTAATCTGTATGGAAAGCCCTGGTCAGACACACCCAAATTGGAATTTCTGAAATCTCTGTGTTCTAACACAGATTACCACCACAAAAGCCACTGTGAAACACAATATAACTCCCTAGGCAATAGACTGTCTTCATCTATTAGTTGTACAAGGAGAGAATAGCTAACTAAAGAAAAAGTTATAGTGTGCTAACCTCCAAGTACAGGAATAAGGATCAACTGAGATGGTATTTACAGTCCTTTCTTGTTCTAGAATCACTTCTGGTTTACCTTGTACGAATTCTTTTATCCATTCTGCCATCTTTTGGCCATGATGCTCATAGAACACCTTTACAGTTCTCTTAAGCATGGCAGGCACTAGCTACAGTGTGAACTAGTAGACAAATAACCTAGAGCATTCAGTCACCTATCAGTGAACAGCCCCAAACTACATGGAGGACATAAACAAAGTGCTATTAGTTAAAATATTTCATGTAACAAAAGAATAAAGCGTTAGACTGATGTGTCCAATACTCATATTTTTTGTTGTGATTTAATTTCTTACTGGGAGCAATTCACAGATGAAGAAAAACATGGATTTGAAAAAATATGGTCCCTGCAACATCAGGGTCATTAAATTTGCTCCCTTCTGTACTCTTACATCTCATCCCAGCTGAGAGTTTCTTTAAAGTTGCAGTTGCTAATAAACACCAGATGACTGAGCCCTGACACTGGCATACCACCTCCCCTGGTGATACAACATCTCAGGAAGCAGTGGTACTTGTTGCTGACTACAGGAGCAGTACGTTAATAGAGCATGACTGTTTCAAACTGACTGCAGTCTTGTGGCCACAACCTTTACTGCTTTAGCTATTCCTGCACTACACTAGATCAGATAAAGAAGGCAAAGTTTTGGAGCTACTTCTAAACCTACCTAGTAGAGATTCCCTAGCAGAATAAAGCCCCAATACATGACATTTTCTGCTTCAGAAGCACAACAAAAAGCAGAAGAATCGGCACCGGCCACTCTCCTCACATGATGCTGAGGACATTCAGCATTATCAGATCAGAAAGGAATACTTACCACCTCCTAGCTAAGAGTTACCTAAATGCAGGATGATGCAGTTTTCTACATTTGAACACATTTGCAGGAACTCCCTAGTTAACTAATTTGGAGGAAACAAATCAGTAAAAAACTAAATTACTTAATACAGAGCCTAAGCACACGTTTTAGCACAAGACAGTTCTGGATTAGAAAGTGTATTCACAAGACTAATATCTTCAGGTTCCTCCCAAAATCCTAATTCATTATAATAACAAAACAGACCATGTATTGACAAAAATCTGTGAAGAGATAGTAAGGCATTAGCCTCACTCCACCAATCTTTTAGCTGATGATCAGTGGTATGCAAGCTAGATAAATTGGTTCCAGTCTTGATCTGTCACTGACTCACTGTTAGACAAGGCACATTAATCTCATCTACAGATACCACCAGTGAGAACAGCTCTCATGGATAACTTCACACAGATAATCTCCTTTTGGATTAAACCACCTTGAGAATCTGAAGTTAATTGATACTACACAACACAGGAGCTGTTAACACTCAAGCTTAGCTGCATTAGAGACAGTGTACAGAAAATCCCTTGAATTTTTTGAATAGCATGCAAGATTTCAAACAGTATCAAAGCCCAAATTTACCTTTGTGATGTAGAATTTTTTCAGTCCATCCAAAAATGATGTAAAAATAGAAGCAACTTGTGGTTTAAGAGCATGACCTTCAGTAAAAAGTGAAAACAGTTGTGTTAAGGCAAACAGCACTCTTAAAATTCCTACTCTAAAGGGCAAATAAAAAAATGGGTTGGCAGTTGAAGTTGCAAGAACCACTTAAAGCACTTTGATTACCATAAGTAAGAGACTTCTCTCTGCTCATTTAGATGATTTAGAAAGTTTTTTTATTACATTTTAAGAGGCATACGTACAACTGCACACAAATATTTCATTTGTTAAGGCTGCCCTAGTTCAGATCTTTACAAATCTACAGCACACCAAAACATTTAATAGAGCACTTTGTTAATTTTTACAACACTAAGCAAAGCCAGTGACTTTTTTTAAAGTTATGCCAAAACTAATGAAACCAATAGCCAAAAATGGAGCAAAGGCAGGACTGAGGCAATCCTTAACAGTTATGTCATTTGTGCAAGGTTTTCTACATAAGCTAGTACTTGCTTCCTTAATCATACATGGGGAACTAAAATTACAAGAATGTATAAACAATGTCCTGGAGTCTGTTAATTTAACATGTCTGTCTCAGGAATGAGTTTAATTGAGAATAAATGTTGTTCTATTGTTTTCAGTCATAAGCTGCTTCTGAACTCCTATTACTGCTTGGCTTCAACTGTTTGCATCTGGCCAACAAGCCCAATTCATAAAAACCATTATGCACCATTACATGGCACTTCCTTCTAGAACACTTCACAAAGTGCTTCCTCCTGAACAAAGCATTAACTTCAGCAACTGATTACTTCCAAGCCTCTTCAATGAAGAGGAACATCCTTTTAGAACCGAACAACAAACCCCAAGAAGGACACCTCCAAGCAAACTTAAGCAAGCATAAAAAAGGGCACCAGGTAACAAAGGGACACGAATGTTATAAACCAATCTGTTGAAATTACTGGATGTAAGCCTACTTAATAATGACTACAAGTAAAATTTGTATTGACACACCTGGGAACTATGTTTTGCAGATGACCAGATAAGCTGCAACCTGAGATCAAAGCTAAAAAGCAGCAGAATGATTTATTCAGTGTTGGATTTAAAGCTAGGAATTGGTCAAACTTCTCATTAAAAAGAAAAATGTGTCTGTCCTCCCTCCATTGTACATGTTTGAAAGAAACTGTAACACAAAATGACCGAAGCAAGCAGCAAGGCTTGCTGGGCTTTCAGGTCTTACAAATCCCAATTTCCTGGGTTTTAGAAAATAAATTTTCTCAACACCATCATATTAATGCTATTTGAAGCCAAGACTCATCATTGACATTTCTGTGCCAAAGCTGTTTCAGAAACTCTGACTTAGAAACCTTTAAGATTACTTGAACATTTCCTTCTTCCAGGTACAATCAAGTAGTGTAGTCTCAGCAAGATCTTAAAGTTTTCGTGGCTTCATTGACTTCCTATGCTCAAAGCCTACAGCTTGGTTTAATTTGCCTACACCTGTTGTGTTTATGACTCAGTTTCATTTAAAAACCAGACAGCTCACTTTGGACAAGTATGTCATTGCATCCCTCCCAACCCTAACAATTGTTGCCATAACAGAATATTTAAACAAAACCAAACTCTTGATACTTCAAAAGAATCCACATACCACTTGTGATGCTCATGAGATTTGAAAGGAACCCACTAAAGTAAGGTGCCTGCATTCTGAACTTTTTTCAGATCTAACCTTTCATAAGTACGCATAGCAATAAGTGTTTCAAGTACTGCATTGCAAAACTGTCGCCTCTGTTTCTTCACATCAAAACAAAGCATCTGCAGAGTTTCAAACTAGCCAATAAACTGTGTGTGAAGAACAGAAAGGTAGCAAAAATATCTGATGAATCTACACGCAGAACACTGCTCATTACTCGTAGTGATGCTGTTTTGATACTGTTTCCCCAAAGACAGACAGGCTTCTGTTTCAGAAAGTACAATCTGCAGCAATATTAGGAATTTGAACTTCAGGTTGTCTGCTTTGTTGAGCTCTGAGCAAAAGAATAACCACCTAAAACATTCTTAATCTACCAAAAAAAACCCTACAACCCTTGGAAACAGGTGTTCATCCAGGAAGATCCTCATACTTACCAAACTGAAACTGTGCATTGTCAACGAGGCGAATTGATGCAGGAGCACATCTCTTGGGGGCAAAGTTAGACAAATAAGAAGAATAAGAAGCATGTATGCAGTTTTCATGACAAGCAACTTTTCATCTAAAACCAGCCAATATAAACAGCATGCTTTGATATCAGACAAATATGGCCATCATCAACAAAAAGGAACGACTAAGCTTTTTTTTCCACTTGAATAGCAAGACATACTATGTCCAGCTATAATGCATTGAGAATTTTCAGTTTCACCATAAGCCAATATAGGAATAATCCAAAAGATTTTTGGCCTTCAAGTACCAGAAATTTTTTTGAATTGCCATGCACTCTAAAGATACCATACTTTATTATGACATTAAGCTTAATAATTAAAAGTATACACACATTAGAAACACATCAGAAAAGTCTGATTGCTGTGGGTTAATGATGGCAGGCAAATAAGCACTACACAATTGTTCATGTCCTCACCTGTGGAAAAAGGGAGAGTGAGAAATGGACAAAGCCTTGACACCATGTACATACTGTTCGGTAGGTATCAGTAGGTACACACTGTTCAGCATTGGTGTGTTAACATTTGTTTGATCACCAGTACAAAACATAGCACGACACAAGCTGCTATGAAAAAAATTAACACCATCCCAGGCAGGCCCAGTAGACTACTGCTCTGCCATCAGATTGCAATTAAAGTTTGCATCTAGGTCTCATCTGCATTCTACACTGTACAGAAACCTGAAAAAGAGTAAGAACAGCTGCCTTCAATTTGGCCAGCTTCTAATCATGTTGTGTCACCTATGATGGCCCTGTCCAGTCATACTGGAATGTGTGCCAGAGGAATATGATAAAGCCTGAGTTTTAGACTAGTCTTCATCTAATCACACAAATATGCAAGTACCCCTCTATCACTTGATTTGACACATTCACACTCAAATCATACCACAAATCATACTATTACAATATATTTGGTCACATAATAGAACAAAAGAACACAAAGACTCGAGGAGATGAGAACAAGCTTAGCATTGTGGTGAGTTTGACATGAACAAGATGTGAGAAAAGCTCACCACACAGGTTGACAAAACAAGGCTGGATGAGTGTTTTTAAGACTACCCCAACCTGCAGCTTGATTATTCTTACATTAAATTAGACCAATACAGACAAGAAAACTTCAGACAGCAAACACTAATTGCTACCAAGATTGATGCAAGGGACAACAGAGGAGCGGAATAAGTAGTTCAAGCCAAAGTAAGCAGTGAAACAGCTGCAGCAGCAAAAACTTAAGAGATTAAGCAAAGCTAATTGGCTAGTAGTGCCTTTTTTCTTTTTCTAAGATATGCCCATGGCTATGTAAAAGACGATAGTTCCTTAACTGACAACTGACTTTAAATGTTGATCAGCCATATGATTAAACATTCTCAGTCTGCTTAGGTACCTTAACTAAACAAACAAGCACTAGTAGTAGAAGCACTGGCAAATGCTTCTGACTACCATACACATGACATTCACATACCAGTGTGAACAGCTGACTTGGTCATTACTTTAGACCAATTACTGGCAAAAATGTAAGGCTGTGTTAAGTCTGTTATTAAAACGTTTTTGAAATGAGTTTTCCAATTTAGTGTGTATTCCACTACTAATAGAAGTTACTTGATACTTTTTACACAGAGCAAAGAGAAAAGTTAGTCTAAGATAGTAAAAGAAGCTAGCCAGTGCAATATTTGCTTGGAAGCACAGTCATGATGAAAAGCATCATGCAATTTGAACATCCATGTCTTGATTTGTGCTACCTGAAATCACCAGACCACACTCCTTAGAAGGCTCTATTTAAATACTTCCATTGCATTATTTTTATTCTTTTGCCACTTCAGAGTCACAATTCAACTGGCTTTTATCTTGTAACCTAATTCCTTCACACACTGTTCCCTTATAGCCATCAATTAATCTGAAGATAAAGCTCTCCATTTACAGAGATGCAAACCCAATTTTCTGTGCTGAGATACTCACTGAAGAGAAACCACATCCATGGTTTGGGTCAGAATATCAAATGCAGAACATGCTCAATCCTGAGCTGCATAATTTCCAAAAGTTTCACAGATCATACACACTTATAAGGTTTATAAGTGCAAGCCTTGGTTATCAATTGTCAGAAATACTAGAGTATTAGGACACTACTTGTGTTACAAAACTGTTCTTGAGTGAAGTCAACATCCAGCTTTTCTTTACCTGTTTTGCTACTTCCCTTAAGCAGGCCACCCCTCTTTCGAAGTTGGGGAAGACCACAGAGCCGTATTTCTGGTATTCAGGGACTGGCCGAATCTTTATCGTAACTTCAGTAACCACGCCAAGAGTTCCTTCAGGAAAAAAGAAAACCTGAGTAAAATGTTGCACGATGTACTTAAATATTTTAAGTCTGAAATTCAGAAGATGAAATAAGATGTGAAACGACTGTGTTTGTACCTTCGGATCCCATAATAAAGTGGTGGATATCAGGTCCTGTTGACATGCGAGGTACTTGACAGTTTTTTTCTACTATTCCTCTAGGAGTTACCATTTTTATGTGAATCACCTGTTTAAACAATATTCAATGATTATAAATTCTAGCATTAAGCACAGATTCTTTTGCATCATATTTAGTTGCTGCAAAGCATATTAAGCTTGACGTAGTCCCGCTTTATAGACTTTAGACATTCTGTAGGCAGCCCCAAGAACTTTTGAGGCAGAACCCGAGAACTGTTACCAACTTATGCTTGATAAAGCCATGGATTTTACACAACTTTACGTATCATACCATCTAGATAAGAAGATTCCTCTGAAGGTAAACAGTTTCCCAAAACTTTCTCACTGTGCCCTTTTGAAACTCATGAGGTGTTCTGAATCAGTTTTCAATCCTATTTCCTCATATTGAAAATTTCAAAAGCTGTTTTAGCCTGAAGCTATGCTTCTGTGATAGAAGAGACTTCTGCCTCACATCTTCCAGCACAACCAACAGTATACCAATCAGTAACACTTCAGGCAGCTGGGGACAGACGACATTTCATAAAAGTTAGTTGTTTTAGTTCATAATTGCTTAGCTCCTGTCAAGCTCAGTCATTGACAGTATCTGTACACAGATAAAGCATGTCTGAACAATGAGCTGAATAAAAAGTCTGAGATGATGGGGCTACAATACCTAGTGTGCAGCAGCAATGAAAGAAAAAAAGCACAAATGGCTGGGCTATTGTACAAACTATGAGAGAAAGCTGGTAGTCTGAAGCAAGAAGGCAAACAAAGTCTAAGTGATGATTCAATATATTCAAAGGGATTCCCTGAATGGGAAATACTGGGGGAGCCAAGGGAGCACAGCTGAGAGTCAGAACCTCTCGTGGGAAAAGCTGGAAAGCAGCGCATGTTGTACAAAGAGAGGGCCTTGTCTTGCTTGATGAGAACTGGGTTAGGGACAGGTTGAGCAAACCAGATGTACATAAATCCACGGGTCCTGATGGGGTGTACCCATGCATGCTAAGGGAGACAGCAGAAGTCATTGCTAAGCCACTCTCCATCTTTGCTAAGCCATGGGAATCAGGAGAGGTGCCTAGGGACTGGAGGATAGCAAAAGTCACTCCAATCTTCAAAAAGGGAAAGAAGGAAGACCCAGGTAACTACAGACCGATCAACCTCCCCTCCATCCCAAGAAAGGTGATGGAACAATTTGTCCTAGACACTGTCGTCTCCAAGCACATCAAGGACAGGAGGGTCATTAGAGACAGTCAGCATGGCTTCACCAAGGGGAAGTCATGCTTGGCCAACCTGGTAGCCATTGATGATGGCATAACCAGGTGGATAGATGACGACAGAGCAGTGGATGTGGTCTATCTTGACTTCAGTAAGGTATTTGACACAGTCTCACACAGCATCCTTGCAGCCAGACTGAGGCAGTGTAGTCTGGATGATCAGGTAGTGAGGTGGATTGTGAACTGGCTGCAGGATAGAAGCCTGAGAGCTGTGGTCAATGGGACAGAGTCTAGTTCAAGTCCCCCAGGGGTCAGTACTGGGACCAGTACTACTCAATCTACTCAAAGACTCGGATGAGGGATTAGAGTGCCCTGTCAGCAAGTTTGCTGATGACACAAAGCTGGGAGCTGTGGCTGACACTGCAGTGGACTGTGCTGCCATTCAGTGAGAGCTGGACAAGCTGGAGAGCTGAGTAGAGAGAAATTTCATTAAATATAACAAGGGTAAGTGTAGAGTCTTGCATCTGGGCAAGAACAACCCCAGGCACCAATACAGGGTCCCATTGGGGGCTGACCTCTTGGAGAGCTGTGTAGGAGAAAGGGACCAAGAAGGCCAACAGAATCCTGGGGTGGATTAAAAGAGGAGTGGTTAACAGATCAAGAGAGGTTGTCCTCCTCCTCTACTCTGCACTAGTGAGACCACATCTGGAGTACTGTGTCCAGTTCTGAGGCCCTCAGTTCAAGAAGGACACAGTTGTTGGAGGGAGTCTAGCATAGAGCAATGAGGATGATGAAGGAAGTGGAGCACTTCCTTTATGGGGAAAGGCTGAGGGATCTGGGTCTCTACCTTGGAGGAGACTGAGGGGTGAGCTCATTAATGTCTGTAAATATGTGAGGGGTGGGTGTCAGGAGGATGAAGCTAGGCTCTTCTAAGTGTCATCAAGTGATAGGACAAGGAGCAATGGGTGTAAGCTGGAACATAGGAGGTTCCATACGAATGTGAGAAGGCAATTCACAGTGAGGGTGACGAAGCACTGGAATGGGCTGCCCAGAGGGGTTGTGAAGTCTCCTTCTCTGGAGACATTTAAAACTGGCCTGGATGTGTTCTTGTGTGACTTGGTCTAGGTGATCCTGCTGTGGCAGGGGGATTGGACTAGATGACCTTTCAAGGTCCCTTCCAATCCATAATGATTCTATAATTCTATGAAAGTATAACAGAATAGGTAGATTTTGAAAACAAGAAGCATGCTTTGAAAGCTAAATTACATGGATTAATATAAAATATGAACCATGTTAATGCCTAAAGTGGATTTGGGAGAATACTGCCATTCGCAGTCCATTGCTTTCTTCCTCAGGGTTCTTACAGACCACATAGATTTTACCACTGTGCACCTACATGGTCAATTAGATCAGACCACCAATCTAAGAAGCTACTAGCCTAGAAAGAGATAGGAAGGTGGAAAGCCCTTTTCTTGAGTTAAAAGATCCAACCAGACAACTTCTGGAATGCTGAACAAGTAAGGCAGACCTTCGCAGGCCTTCTGGAATCACCAGAAGTTTGACAAGATTATTACACTGAATTAACAGAGCACAAAGCATGGAAGAAGGAAGTTATAGTATCTACCAGTAAACACCAAAATAAAATCCTTACCAAGTGTCAGTTTAAAGTATTAAAGCAAGCAAAAATATTTTGGTCAATATTTGGTGCCAATGCTGTATCACTTAACACAACTACAATTCTCCAAACAGAATAATTAGGAAAAATGTTAAAACTATTTACCAGATCTTCAATGTTTCCATAGATGTTTTTTTTCATGCCTGATGCTCGTGTTGCTACCCATCCTCCCAGTGAACTGAACTCCATGGAGTCTGGTTCATGGCCTGTACAGAAGCCATTTTCAGCAAGCTGAAGAAAGGAAGAGACACATTCTGTAGAGCCTGTGTTTGTTTAGTACTCCAAATCTTAATATTCTGGTTTATTTCTTAAGAATAAGTATTCTGACCACAGACATTAATTCAGGCACAAGTTTTATCTTTGATACATAAATAAAAAGCAAATTGATTCTGCTTCTACTTTGCATATGCTGTGCTACATATCAATCGTGTATCAATACTACTGCCTCTTCTTTTAAAACTAAGACCTCTTTTGCTCACAAGAAGGCACAGACTGAAATGTCCATAGAAAAAGATTTTAAGTAAGTAACTGCCAACTTTGCACAAATGCTGCCAATAAATAAGGCACAAACTCTCGTATTGCCTATCCTAATGTGATATGCAGTAGCTCTGCGGAACACACAAGCAAATTGCCTGTACTTAATTCTCTCAAGGAGTGATGGGTTTTAATATACAGCCATCTGGTTGGGCTTCCTGTATGCAACACTCTCAGCTATTTGTGATGCAGATCATGCATTCTTGTACATTAAGTAATCACTTGTTCCTCATTTTTCTGTATTAGCTTGGCTCTGCCATCTGCACAGCACCTGAGGTTCACTGGATACACTTCAGAATCACAACAAAGCTGTTAGACAGGAAGAACTACAGACCCAGCAGTCTCACATTAAATGATAACTGTGTTAGCACATTTGAGATTCTCTATTTGCACAGACCAGCTACATTCAGCTGGACACAGGTATGCAAGTATACCACATAATGCAGATCATTGACTCTATTCTGTTGTACAAAGTGGTTCTAACTTAAATGAGCGCGTCACATCTAACCTCCATGGTGACTTATCTAGTCTCCTGTACCAGAGCTTGTGTTTCTACACATGCTGGTGACTTACTAGGTTGGAGCCTGCACCCCCATTTCCCAGGATGACAAGAGAATTCGCTCCAGTCACAATTAACTAATTTCTACAAGTTGTGCAAACACAAGCGCACTTTTGAAGATTTGTAACTGACTGTGCATGTACAAAACACTCAGACTAAACCCCTTGAATTCTGCTGTGTGAGCTGCATGTGCCAAGAGCACTTACAGGATAGGGAGGAGAGGTTATGCTGAATACCTTGCACATGAAAGACATTCTCATCCAGAGAACACAAGCATGTATGAGCGTCATCTACAGAATCAATCCAATTATTTTTGAATAAGCAAAACTGTGCTTATTAACTGAGCATCCAGAACTTGCTCCTCTGACAAGCATCAAGAAAGAACCTGAGAACAGTGCTGTGGCTCATCTGATAGACTGCAATTTAGAATCATCAGAAGTCACTTTAAAATTACAGTTATCATCCAGTGAGATCTCGTTTTGGGCAATACTCTATCCTTTCTGCTACTCTCCTGTACCTGGCCACATGAAGCAGCAAAAGCAGCAACTCTTACGTGCTCTAACCTTTGAGAAAGCTACCTCTGGCCAACATTACTAAAACGTGCCTCACAAAATGACAGTTTGAACTTTCCCCAGTGATTAGTACCAAGTGTCATGCCTTGCTACCACAGGGGGTATCTAAAGTCTGAAACAGAAAGCACATCATTACATCCTATGAATGGTCAACTTATTATAGTAATTGCACTTTGTGACTGAGCTATAAGGAATTTAAAATGCTCAAAGAAAGCATTCAACATGATACAGGTCATAGCTGTGCATATAACAACACTTACCACACCAGTCTGCAGGAAAACAAGGATTAAGCCGGAATTCAATGATTTAGGCATGAGGAACAGCTAAGAAAAATTGAGGTATTATATTCTAGATGTTTGCTAAGTTAAAAATACCTGCTTTTCCAGATCTTGTCCAACAATGCCAGCTTCCACACAAGCTGTTAAGTTTTTCTCATCTATCCAGAGAATCCTATTCTGTTGAAAAGCCAAAACTAAGAATCAATGTTAAAAGACATCTGTTAATTTACTTTCCTAATGCTATGGAATTGGTCATGTTTTATTTACTATTAATACAACTCCAGTTATGACAACAGAAGTGAAAGCCTCACTCCCTCAAAACAGCTACTCAACAGGTTCCAGTCTATGAAGTCATCACTATAAGACCAGCGCTTATTAGTCAATATATACTAGAAATATTTACACAAACAATATAGAAAAGCCAGCATGAATTAAGAGAAAACTCTTCCAGAAGGTAAGCAATACAGTGATTTTCACAACACGACTGAAGTCGCCTGAATCTGACTATCTGGACGTTAACTATACACCAACAAAAGTATATTTAACCCATGGAGTACATTTAAATAGAAACTGAGTTCAGTCACTCCAGTTTAGCATTTTGATTTTGAGACAGTAAGCTACCAGCAGGATAAACTACAGGATGTCAGAGTATGTACATGCTTTAGAAATTTAAGATACCTAAATTATACTGCTGATGCGACACTATACCATCACTGTATAGTGCTCAACAAGAAAAGTAACCAGCAGTAGAAGTTGCACGATGCATTAAAGGTTGATGGTCAGTGAGAACAACCCACAATCCAAAAAGCAAAGACAGTTTTAGCTTTGTTTATAATAAGGATGCCAGTGAAGGTTCAGCTTACACTCTCAATTCTTAAGTACACTTCTGGTGTACTTGTGTACACTATTAATACACAATTATAGAACAAGAACAGTTCTTTTGCCTTTACTTTTGAAACTACAAATGTGGACATCGTGTAGTTGAGCTTAAGCTATGCCTTAAAGCAATAGTCTCCACTTGCATCTAGGCTAATTAAATAGTGAAAGCTAGCAATTTCCACTCCTTTTGGACACCTTTAGTCTCAACATACTCTGCTTAAGTGACAGAAAATGCTTATGTAATTCAGTTTTTATGCAGTATAGACCCTACTTAAGATGAAGGTACTCATTAAGTGTCTGTTAAAATAGCCAATCAACTGCTCTGAGACACTCAGGTTTTAAGGTATCTCCTGACAATGGTTCTTTTCACCTTGATTTCCTTATCTTCCCTCCTCATTAATGATTACAAGAATTGTCTGGCAGATTATTTTCTGACTCCGTGCTGACAAAAAACACTGTAATACCAGAGTTTATCACACTCCTTTTCCACCCCTAAACCAGACAAAACTCAAAGTTGTGGGCTATGAATCAGTGTGTCAATACTGTACTATTTGGATTTAATTCTATATAGACACCCAAAGGGCTTCCTTCAGTTGGCAGCTACCACATTTACAGAGTGAAATCTGACACACAGAGAGAAACAAGTCTAACTGAAGCACCACTGAGTAGAGAAAATAGAGTTCAAATCCTGGTCTTACCTCAAAGGCTAGAGTAATTAATAAGCTCAGTAGGTGCTCAGAGGCAGAGAACCGTACATCAAAAGGTGCAGAGCTATTTCTGAGGTATTACTATGTAGTCATAAATTTATCATTTTAAAACTATAAAGCTCCTTCATAATGGAAAATTTTACAGAACTTCCATTTCTTCACTGCCATAAAGCACTTTACATTCTCAAGATGCTATCTACATACATCTAGTATTTTTCTTTAGATGCGATCCTTCAAGTTTGTCTGCAAAAACCACTGAAATCTACAAAACTAAGTAACTGTCACCCAGCCTTTCATTTAACCTCAGATACATTTCTTGTATAGAATAGTAGCTTCACTGAAAGCTGCTATATGGAAGTTTAACAATTGTTTTTCTTCTTAAATACATGTGGGTCATGTGGAATAGTAGAAGGTTAACATCAGCAAAGTATCACTTAAATTGAAAAAGTATGAATTTAAATCATACATGGTACACATTAACGCTTCCATCCCTACTTTACTCATGCAAGGTAAGAATTCTCTTTCTAGTGATCACCATCGTAACCATAAAAATTACTAAAAAAATTTCAAAATAAAGAAATTGAGATACATACCATTTGTGACGTATCCAGTGAGACAATTGTTCGTTTTTCTTCTTCAGGGCATTCAAGCGCACTAGAGACACTCGTCCCTCCTGCATGGGTGGAAGTGACACTTATAAAATTCTCAGGTAGCTTTTATACGATCCCTCACTTTCTTCTTTCTGATACTGAACTTAAGAGATCACTGAAGCTAACCGTTTAAGGCTAATTCTTCCTAACAGGGTTTCACAAAATCAAGGCAGCATTGGAGCTGACAGTGTTATTGAGCATCGTTAAAACAAACTACAAAATTCTGTGATCATCTCAGCTACCTCTGCTAAGTCCAGAATAGAGTTTTAAACTAAGAAAGGATAATAAAGCCATCTAAAAAAACCAGGGATAGTTATAATATTCTATATATTCTTTTGAGATTGCTATGGCAGCTACTACACTTCTATCTAGAAAGCTGGCTTAAGAATTCTTCCTAATACAGGAAAGCACTACTCATCTGAAAGCAAGAAATAAAGAGTGTAACTACTGCTACAAAAAAAGTATAGAACTAAGTGTCAAACGTCTTAAGTTTCTAACATATCTTTATTGGATATCACAGAACAGCCTCCAAGAAGCCTTTGGCTTCTGAAAAACTACAAAAGCTTAAAAGACAGACTAGGATGCTAAAGAGTTCCAGAACAACCAGTAACAAGTACAGGGAGCACCACCTAGCAACATGCTCTCCAAGAGCAGTAAAGTGTGTCACCCTTCTCTTCAATGATACAAAAAGTGGCAGCTTCCTTAAATACCGACACTCATAGTGATAGCTGTAGTAGAGAAACCAGCTCCATTACTTTGGTATTGTTGGTGACATTCTCAACTTAAATAGTAAAGATCACTCCTGCAAGGGCTATGCTACTACATCATAAGCACATACCAAGTAAAACACAGTTTTATTCCAAAGAACAAATAGTTCTTGACAGGAAGCTGCTACAGGATGAGCTCATGAAACACCAGATACTAAGTCAAAACAAGTCAGTTCGTCACTCTGCTTCAGCAGGCTGTGGCTTCTGCTACAGGAGAATTAACTTTCAAACTGAACAATATCTACAAGGAAATCAGAATTATGGGTGAAGGAGCATTGGAACAGGCTGCCTGGGGAGGGTGTGGAGTCTCCTTCTCTGGAGACGTTTAAAACCCGCCTGGATGTGTTCCTGTGTGAATTGGCGTAGGTGATCCTGCTGTGGCAGGGGGAATTGGACTAGATGATCTTTCGAGGTCCCTTCCAATCACTAATGATTCTATGATTCATTTTGCAGTACAGTGTCTGATCACAATCCTCCCTGGACCTATAAACAGCAACAGTACAACGAAGCCCGCCAATTTATGCATGTTTGTGAGAACAGAGCACAAGTAACACATTCAAAAAAACCATTATGCTCTAACAGATACTTGAATCACTTTGACTTATTTTCTAGAAGGCTTACAAAGCACAGAGACAGATTTCAACTTCATGTAATCACTCCTCTTGTCTATTCAGTGTTCAAGGTGTTGACATACTTTTAATGACGTCTGCTAAACTAAATACAGCAGCCTTCCATACTGCAGGGCCACAAACCCCCTTCCTCCCCCAACTTAAAATTCTACTAAAGATACTTAAATATTGAATTAATGGTACATTGTATTACTAAGATTGCATATTTAAACTAAATTCAATTAGAATACATTCTCACTAGTAATGTTAAGCAGACTTGATTACTTTACACCACTTACCACCAAATGGTATTATGCAGACGTTGTGTTTGCAGGCTAATTCCACAATTTTCACCACATCTTCATGGCACACTAAATAAGGCAAAACAGTTAAAAAAAAATCAGGATCTGCGTTTACCATTGTTACTTGTGTTTAGTACTAGATACTGCAGTCTGAATAAGAAGCAGCTCCTTTCCTGAGACCAGCAAGGAAGTCATTTGAAAGTGCACTAAATAAGAGCTGGGTTCCGAATTTCAGAGTTGCAGAGTAAAGTTTAGACCTGAAACAATTCCGTGTTTGAACTAACTAAAGCTTTCATCTCCTGCTCTACCTATGGACTGAGACATCTGCAAATTCTCAGGGCAAGATGAGCCCTTAGGTATCTTGGCTAACAAGTCAAGTTTAAAGGTTTTATTAAACATAGGCTGTCAAATTTATTTTAAGTGAGAAGTAAGTCTCTTCCAAGACCTGAACAAATTTTTCTTACTGCCTGACATTCAGTTTCAGAAGAGCTGCTGCTGATATTTACTTTTTCAGAACACGCTCTGAAAATGCTTGTGCACAGACAAGGGCAAAAGAAATCAAACAGCACACGCATGACTTCATGCAAAGAGCAGAGAACAACCAGGACTGAATACACAGGCTTACAAACCTTGGCTACTGTGCTCTTGTCACACAGAGCAGTTATAAACATAGGTAGCCATTTTTTTCAGTTGCTTTTGAAGCTGCACAAAATGCAGTGTCAATGCTGTTCATAGTCACCAGTGCTGTCATACCACCACCTAGTCTTAAGTCATGAGATTCAATTTGTAGTGCCTCTTTTTATGCCTCCCATAAGGCATAAAAGGAAGCAAAAGTGAGCTAAGTCCTTATAAGAAAATTGAAGGTTTCTAACACAAGGCAGCTACCAAAGTATCAGAGTTACAAAAGGAAAGGAAAGAGCTGAGTTTATGCAGCTGAGCATCAATTGACAGGTACTTATCTCAAATTACTTTTTGGTTAGTTACTGGAACATGGAAAACAGTGACTAGAGAAACACATGACTCAAGCAGAAAATTCACACAGATGTGCAAATAAGGTTGTGCCAGCTGAAGTTTTTGCTTTGTTCTATTACGTAAGCAAGCATATTCCTCTGCTACATATAATCTACAACAGCATTAGCTATCACTCTGTAGTGGGCCTCGCCTGCACTCAGACGCACTGCTCTTTCTTCAAGTAAACTAATCTTTGCAAAGTGTTCTGCTAGGAGTTACAGGTGGTTTTTATTGAAGTACAGCACGTCATATAAGAAAGTTGTTTAATACAAGAATTGCACTACCATTCTACCATCACATACTTTGAAAAGACAAGAATTTGACCATTGTTTAGACAAGTATTCTTGGTGAACACACAAGTTCAAATTACATTGTGGTTACTTAAGCCATGAACTGAGCTGTCAACAGAAACTTCTGCTCTATTTGATATACTTGCCCATGAAATAATGGGATCTCACGGAACAATCTGCAATCCAGATCAAAATCGTGATTACCATTAGTGAGAAAATTACATCAGTTTTTGTAAAGACGAGTAAAGTCAGTGAATGAAGAGACAGCTTCTCCATGACAAGAAAGCATGGAAGTTTATTAAGCTATAGCCTGCCAAAACAGAAGGGAAAATAAGAAATACAACTTACCAGGCCAAACAACTATATCAGGAATCCGTTTAAACATTCCTTCCCTGAGAATAAATATCTCATGTAGGCAGTGACCTAAAACACAAACAGTAAGTTAAAAAGTTGAAACAAGGAAGAATTCAAAATAGTGCAGTTACATAAACACTGTTCTCTTACCGTGAGCTCGGAATACCCTATCTTCTGCATCCTGTGAATATGAGATTTTAGTGGTTCTAAGATCCTGAAGAAATTCTTCTTTTACGAGGGATGGAGGTACATCATTGACATTTAAAGATGCCTATAATATAAAAAAAATAAGCTCATTTAAGGAAAGTTCATCCTTTCAGTATTTCTGTACAACAGATATTGAAAACAGTTTAACACTGACACCCAAACACAACTACTCCACATCAGAAATACACAGGTTTTCCTCATCTTCAGTCACTGCTCCCATTTGTCCTACCTGGTACTGACTAGATGCATACAACTAGTTTCACCTTCACTAGCACATTATTACTTTGGAGAAGTGCACCACCTTGAGTGGAAATACCTGAACAGAGCTAGAGAGAGTGAGTAGACATTTAAGGTCAAAATTCCTTTTTGACTATTAATTCCTCCTTCAATACAAAGAAATATACAAGAAAGCAACTGCCCACTGCACAAATTATTGTACTTACAATTCTGTTTCTACCCACATATCTCCTGTACTTGTACAGGAAGTCAAATCCATCTAAGACCCAAACCTAACCAGAAAGCGTAAAACAAGGCAAAACTAAATTTGACAGATGTATCTAGCAAGTTTTGACTTCATACATCAGTCTTGAAAATGTTCAGTCACAAAAACACAAATGCTTCCAAAAAGCTTCCAGCTAGAAATCCTGACCAACACAGAGGAATTTTTTCTTTCAAGGAAGCTACTTTTTGGCTTACCAAAGTCCTGCAAGTCCAGATGGAGAACTAAACCTGCCTAAAGTTTTCTAGCATCCCATTATTCTAGGTGCTTGTGACAGATGTCTTGTACAGCATTCTTACGGTTTCTCCAAGTGCAAACCCAGCCATTTCTAAAGTACACTGCAGATACAAGCATGTAACATAGTTCATGTTGGATTTTAAACCCACTTAAACAATGAGCCTTCTTTGCTTCAGTGTTAACTGCTAAAGCAAGACCTCATGAAGCCTGAGCCCTGAAGATAAAAGACAATGTCTGGATAAAATAACACTCTTCCTCATTAGAAGAGGACCAGGTTAGAGAGCACTTAGCTAAGCTGGACATGAATAAATGCCTGGGCCCTGATGTGATACACCCACAAGCGCTGAGAGAGCTGGCAGATGTTATTGCCAAACCACTTTCCATCATCTTTGAAAGGTCATGGAGAAAAGGAGAGGTGTCCGAGGACTGGAGGAAGGCCAGTGACACTCCAGCTTTCAAGAAAGGCAAGAGGGATGACCCAGGAAACTACAGGTTGGTTAGTCTCACCTCCATCCCTGGAAAGATGATGGAACAAATTCTTTTGGATGTCATCTTTAACCACCTGGAAGAGAAGAAAGTTATTGGGAGTAGTCAGCATGGATTCATCAAGAGGAAATCATGCTTGACCAATCTGATAGTTTTTTAGGATGTTGTATCTGACTGGGTAAATGAAGTGAGAGCAGTGGATGTTGTCATGACCAGCAAGGCCTCCAACGCTGCCTCTCATAATATCCTTACTAAGAAAATCATTTGGTCTGGGCTGGATGAGTGGATGGAGAGTTGGGCCAAGAGCTGGTTGTATGACAATGCTCAG
Source organism: Phoeniculus purpureus (assembly GCA_028565055.1). Classification (NCBI taxonomy): domain Eukaryota; kingdom Metazoa; phylum Chordata; class Aves; order Bucerotiformes; family Phoeniculidae; genus Phoeniculus; species Phoeniculus purpureus. The sequence continues at coordinate 11,381,651 of JAOXOE010000602.1, forward strand.
AGTAATTATCAACGGTGCAGGGTCAAGCTGGAGACCTGTGACCAGAGGTGTCCCCCAGGGATCAGTACTGGGTCTGGTTTTCTGGTTTGTTTGACACATTTATCAACAACTTAGATGAGAGGACAGTGTACCCTCAGCAAGTCTGATGAGTATACCACATTGATAGGAATGACTGACACACTAGAGAGCTGTGCTGACATCCAGTGAGACCTGGACAGTCTGATTCCATAAGAGTTGCACAAAGAGGAACATAAGGTTCAACAAGAGTCTCGCACCTGGGGAGGAACAGCCCCATACAGCAGAAACAGGTTAAGGGTAGACCTGATAGACAGAAAGATTTGGGAGTCCTGTTAAACAGTGAGCTGGCCATGAGTGTGCCCTTGTGGCCAAGAAGGCCAACAATATTACAGAGCACATTAAGGAGTATGTGGCCAGTATGTCTAGAGGTCATGCTCCCCCCGGTAAGGGCACATCTGGAGTACTGTGTACAGTTATGGGCTCCTCAGTTCAAGAGAGACAAGGAACTACTGGAGAGAAGATAGCAGAGGGCAACAAAAATGACCTGAAGCACCTGAAGAGGGACACAGAACTGATGAAGAGAGTCCAGTGTAGAGCAACAAAGATGACAGAGTGGAACACTTCCCTAATGAGGAAAGGCTCAGGGTGCTGAGCTTTGAGAAAAGGAGACTGAGGGGTGACCTCATTGATATCTATAAAGATGTGAAGGGTAGGGTTAGGAGGATGGAGCCATGCTCTTCTCAGTGTCATCTAACGACAGGACAAGGAGCAATGGGTGGAAGCTGGAACATAGGAGGTTCCATATAAAGATCAGAAGGAACTTCTTCCCAGTGAGGGTGACAGAGCACTAGAACAGGCTGCCCAGGGGGGGTTGTGGAGTCTCCTTCTCTGGAGACGTTTAAAACCCACCTGGTTGTGTTCCTGTGTGACTTGGTGATCCTGCTGTGGCAGGGGGATTGGACTAGATGACCTTTTCAGGTCCCTTCCAAACCCTGATGTTCTGTGATTCTTTGATTCTAACCAAAGAAGTTTTTAGTGAGATAAAGCTCATCATGTGATTAAAAACTAACTTCTTAACTTCAATTTCTATCTTGAAAGAAAAAGTTGAATAATCTCATTTCTAATTGAAAAATGACCCTCAAGTTTGACAGCAGAACTGAAAACTTTTCACCACCACCATATCTTTTATTTTAAATTCACTCTTACAAATAAGGAGCTGTAAAAATTTTGAGTATGCTGCTTTCAAGTCTCTGCCATGAACAGCTTCCTTGCTAATTAACTGCTATGCCCTTCAACTCAAATAGGAGATGCAGTTTTACTGTAAAACTATCAAGAATGCTAAAAAGGGTGCCTAACGATGCCAGAAAGAGTTTGCTTGCAGTCCTGCCACCAAGTAGTTCACAGAAAACATTCCATATAGTCAAAGCAACTTAAGATATTTCTTTAACAAGCCCTTCCTATGCTTCTTGGCAAGCACAAAGCCAAAGCAACAAAACTGAATTAACTTTTCACCTTCTAAAGTTTCAGCCTTCTACCAAAAAAAGTATACCCATACATCCGAAGTTTTCTTTCCTGAAAAACAGTTTTGCCTATCTGTACTCTACATAACCTCCAGAACAGCTGATACTTTTTGCCAGTGTGTCTTATGATGAAATGTTAGAGGATAGCACCAGTTACTAAGTTAACAGCAAGGAAGATAGGGGATGAATCATCTCCCATGTGTCACAACAGTAGCAGTTTATTCTGAATGGGTTTAGTCTCAAAGTCATAAGAGTCAGAAGAGACTCAAAATTCAAGAGAAAGGCTTTTGAAGTAGTTAAGAGATCCATGGTGACAGAACCTGCCTACCAGACAAGGTACCACAAGACTGTGTAAAACTTGGAGTACAGGATAGAATAAGGGATAATTCAGAAAGTCATACCCATGTGATGCATCGATGACGATATCTAACAACATTTAGATGTTCAAAAGGATAGCCAGAGGGTTGTTTTGGATCACAGAATCCCAGAATGTCTTCAGTTGAAAGTGACTTTTAAGATCATCAAGTCCAACCTTAGTTTAGGAAGCTTTTCATATGCTCTTCCAGAAAACTCCCATTTCTACTATTCTAACTTCAAGGATACTGTACTTCTTAAAATAAGATGTCAGACATGTGGCATATTCACTTCATCAACACCACACACAGAAACTGAGGCTATGTGTTGCAGTGAGAGACTTATTTTAGGAGCCAGTCAAAATAAGCACGGAGGAAGTCAGATTTTGCATTGCTCTTACTATTCTGTTATTAATGCACATTCACCAGGGCTGGTTGCTAACCTGAAGAGCACGGCTCTAATAGAAACCTGAGAAATATGTGAAACACACAGACTCAGTAAGAGGTCTTTTACAGATCTTTTAAAAGAACCTTTGCTAGCTGTGCTTACAATTTCTAATTCAGACTCTGGTTTCTTCATGGATTTCCATCAGAACTATTTCATACCATTTCAGGTTGCACAACTGCTTGAAGATCTTTGTTTCACACAAAGGAGAGACAAACCTGCAGTTAGGTTGGCTGTAAGGGGTACTCTGAGGGCTAGTGAGTGGATGAGATGGCTGGTAGTTTCGATTATGATTAGGGTGGGGATTAGAGTTGTTGGGGTGCCTTCTGGTAGGAGGTGGCGGGTTGATTGTGGAGTCCTGTGAGGATGGTAGCAAGTCACAGGGGGAATGCTAGGGCTATGTTGAGAGTTGGGTTGTTGGGGTGAATGTATACGGGAGTAGGCCTAAAAGATTGACTAGTAGAAGGAATATTAGGGACGTTAGGATGGCAGCTTACTTGTGACCATTCTTGTTCAGAGGGATCAGTTTTTTTGTCATTAATAGGAGGAGTCACGATTGTAGAGTGGATAATCAGTTGGGGATCCATCAGTTGTCGGGCGAGGGTAGTAGGAGAGCTAGGAAGAGTACTGCTAGAAGGATTAGTGGAATTCCTAGAAGGGATGGGGAGGAGAACTGGTCAAAAAGAGCTTAGGTTCACGGTCAGGTTCATGGGGTGGTTTTAGTGTATGACATTGCTTTGTTGGATGGTGGATTGATTGATGTAAATGACCAAAGTTTGGGTTGAATGATTAATGAGAATGTTATTAATGATATAAGTATGATTAGGAACCATGGATTTGAGTTGTGCCATATCACTAAGGAGGCATGTGGTTCCTCTCTCTCTTTAGCTTAAAAGGCTAACGCTTGGGCAGAGCTTCTTAATGATTAGGATGACAGTGAAGATCAGTTCTCAAAGTTGGCGATGGGGGTGGATTCTACTACGATTAGCATGTAGCTGTGGTTGGCTCCACAGATTTCCAAGCATTGGTTGTAGAAGATTCTGCAAAAGCAACCCGCAAGAAATTAAGTATCTTGGATTTTAAAATACTTGTGAGAAAGATTAAAATCTTTTAGTTTCCATCTTTAAGACTGCAAAGTTAGCATTTTTCTACAAAACTCTAAAGCACAACACCAAGCAAAAAAAAAATCCACCTTTATTCTTATGGAACTGAAATACTTTAAGATTTGTGTACTGAAATGCTAGATAGGCAGCCTGGGTGAACTAGGTCTAAGCTGGTACCTGTGGTTAAGTCTAATCTGAAAGGAAGAAACATCAGGCCTTGAACAGCACAGAATCAGGTACATGTACTGATACGAATTCTAACAGCAAAGTTGCATTCAACTAGGAACTCCTCCAGTCTTATACAAAACAGGCAGGATGAAAGGAGACAAATAACTTACCAGGAGATCCCTCACATCATGCTGTTCCTATATGAGTTTCTTCATTAAGTGATAATAGGTGATGCAAAAAGCAATATTAGCATGACAACCTGAAGTATAAAGAACTATGACAAATTCACATGCCTATTGGAGACTCCAATGAGTCCTATTCTGTGTGATGGTAGTCAATCTACTTCAGATTGCAATGTCAGAAACTGAGTTGCAATTAACAGCAAATCATTCAACATTGCTGGCAGATGCCCTGAAGAGCATACTGGCAAGTCATGCTGTGGAATCGATAGCCTTCTAATACCTGAAGGGGGTATACAGAAAAGCTAAAGAAGGACTTTATTAGGGACTCTAGTGATAGGACAACGGGGAACAGTTTCAAACTAAAAGGCGGCAGATTTAGATTGGATCTGAGGAAGAAATTCCTCACTGTGAAGGTGGTGAGGCACTGAAACAGGTTGCCCAGGGATGTAATGGATGCTAACCTCCTTGAAAATGTTCAAGACCAGGTGGGACAAGGTCTGGTGAGAGGTGTCCCTGCCTAGGACAGAGGGGTTGGAACTGAATTATCTCTGAAGTCTCTTCCAACTTAAGGTATTCTATGCCCTCCAACACCACTTTGCTTTATCTTCTCTACATGTAGAAAGGAAAGAAGAGCTCTAAGGACCTGCAGTCAGTGCAACTTAAAGCAATTGCCAGTAAAGACATACTGGTCAAGGAAAATACTTGAATGAAGACAATTTTTTAAAACATATTGACAGATGCATGTTATGCAAGTTATAGATAAAGTCTTGATTAACAGAAGTTTAAAAGACGAATGAAGAAACATAAGTTTTGTGCCCTATGAGATTACCTGCTTTAGAAAAAAATTCAATTTTGAATTCACTGAAGAAAGATTAAAACTTACCATAAACTAGGGCACATACACTCTCACTGTATTAGCAAAAGCCTGCTTTCAACACTACTTAAACAGCTATCCAGTCAGAAACCTGCAGCCTCAAAGGAGTAATTCTCAGAAAGCTATCAGGTCTCCTGACTCTTAACAGGAAATACTCTTAAAAAGCAAAGTATGGGTGCTACACAAACCCCAGAACTTTCCAAATACGTTGTTTCTCTGAAAGCACTCAGTTCAATCTTGAGTATTCTGGTAGCCAGATTTCAGCACTCAGGCATGTAAGTAAGTTAGTGTCAAATAAAAAGCTTTGACATTAAATACTGAAAGCATAGCACAACTTAACTTCACTGTATCTTCAATCTTTACCATGAACATTGAAGCTGCATAAACAATTCTGTCTAGGCTAACTGTTTCTACAGTCTTAAAAAAAACACCCTAAGAACGAGAATAAAAACACTTCCTGTATTGAAAACTCATTACAACCAGTGTCTTACCAGTCAGCCTGGATCCACAAATCAGTCATTGAAGGTTTCATGTAGTAGTTCTACAGCAGGCAACTTTCCCAAAAACACCAAGGTACATTTAAAACAGTTATATGCAATCTGACCTTCAGGATGACAGCTGAATCATCTTTAACAGTGTGGTCTTGATTATGACCTAGACTATTTACTTACTCTAGAGGTAGTTTTGTGCTCCAGGCTTGCTCCAAAGGTTTTTTCTATCCATTCCTTAAAAGTTGGTAATATCATACCACCTAATCTGTACCTGAAAAGCCAATATTACATGGGGTCATTTTACATTAACAGAACATATATCAGATACACTTATTTCAATTGTACATATGCACAAACAGAATTTTTAAATCAAATTCTTTAACTATAAGCCTGCAAAGATTCTGCACATTTGCTTTTTAAAGCAACTGGAGCGTTTAT
>JAOXOE010000602.1:11387342-11407127 GCA_028565055.1 Phoeniculus purpureus
TCAAACTCCATTTGCAGCTTCAGAATCACGTCAGACTAACATCCTCCCATACAATTTCTGTAGCCTCTCAACAATATATTAGTTTGGTAATTAAGGTATAAGACTTTTCATATATTCCACCCCCTTATTTTGACTCTAAGAAAGGTCCCTCCCTTTCAGCACCATAGAGTGCCATATCTAGAACATCACAGTTACATGTTAGTTACAGGCAGAGATATGTATATAGAGGCACACTGCAAAGTAAACAGCAGTCTTAGACACATAAACCCAGCTAAGTACACCTTACATGTTTCCAAAAAAAACTGTTAAAGGTTGCTCCCTCATCAACAGAATCCATAAAATCCATAAAGTGTAGTTATTTCTATCACAAATTCTTTGGCAAGAGCTTAGCCCTATGACAAACAGGAACAGACAAAGGAAAAAGGAGCTAACTGTAACCATATGTACCCTGTGTGAAAATAAAGGCTTGGGACACTTAAAACGGGTAGGAACTACCACCATTAATTACATACAAACATGCACAGGGTGTGTGCACAAGTAGGCACAAGCACTGTCCAAGGAGAAGACAAAAATGGCCTTTCTTTGGTATCAAGAGCTTTTAGCATCTGAAAATCCTTACTATAGTTCGCACTACAGGGTCACTACGCTGGACCAAGTAAGTCTTCCTTGCAAGATTATTCAATCACTGTTAATCTAATCATTACCCTGTCTTTCACAGTTGTAAAACCAGTTGCAACAGTGAACTCCCCTATTACAGAAGATCAATTCCTTTTGTTTCCTCATCTCAATTACTTCTCAGTTCTCCTATTGCAAAAAATATATCACCCCCCTACTCTGCTCCTAGACATAAATGGCTACAACTACATCTCAAATCAAGCTAAAGTTGCTCCTCCTTTGACAAATCTCACTGTTTCATCACACCCGTATGAAATAGTTATGCAAATTTATGAAAAGGGAAGTGCAGTAAGAACAATGCATTTGCATCAGAAGTTTGCAACAAAAGTAAAGTGACTCAAGTCACCTGTGTGTCTTCTTCAGATACTTTTACAGTAATAAGTTCACAATTCTGCTTCACCAGCTTTTGGCATTCTATCACGATGTAAGCCCAGAAAGTTAAAGGGCATACACCAGACATTAAATTCCACATTCCTTTCTATTTCCACAAGCTCCTCAAAAGCTACGTAAGCTACATTACTACAGTAGTGAAGAAAGGCTTTTCTCCAGGCTGAAGGATATGATATGGTTTAGATAAGAAGGGCAGGGTTTATCCATCACTGTCCAAGACAGACTCACAAGTGCAACTTGCCACACACTAGTATTGAGACCAGTTTTACATAATGTCCTCATCTGGATTCATAAGTGGACTCTCCAACTAGAAGAATATTATAACTCTGTTGGGGAGATACTACTACATTGATAAGAACTCAGGACCTTAAAAAAAACAAACCAAAAACCTGAACAAGCAGACAAATATGGAAAGACAGACAACAGCAAAGGCAAAAAAAAAAAAGCATTACTTGCTTATTTTGCCAAATTCAGGTCAGTGTAGGAAAAAAATCATGGCATCATCACTGACATACCACAGCAGCCATTAGTATTATGCACCAACCAGGCAGGCATAGGAAAGAAGACAGTTCATCTCTTTCTGCTGCTCTGTAGAATTCTGGTGCATCTACACTTGAGTGATGCACGTAGTTTTTGACTCCCATCTTTTGTGACATGATGAAGACTTAGAGAGGGCCAACAGAACAGCAACTGTTAGAGACAAAGCAAGCTTACAAGCAGAGACTACAAGGCCCAAGACTCCTCACAGCATGGAGAAGTAGAAGAGAGCCTATGATTGAGTCTTATATAATCAGTAAAGCAGTACTTAGGCTGAAGACTACCTTTCACCTAACCCTGCAACACATTAAGACATAATTTAAACCACAAGTGCTTTATTCAACAGTAACCTGGGACTTGCTACCACAGAATACTGTGGAGGCAAACAATAGCAGCAGACTTGAACGGTACTACACAAATTTATGGACAATGGATCTGTAAGGACAAGGCATCTACAACATGTCTGTAGATGCTTGTTCTCCTTTCATTCAAATGGTCTCCTTTTACTACTGTAACAAGTTATTCCATGGCAACTGCACTGGTGTGGCCCAAAGGGGATTTCTAATATTAGGGAGAATGCAGACAGGAAAATACACCATTCTCCCCTATTCTAGAAGAGCAGCTAGTACTCAAACAGCAGTCTTGATGCTTCCTCCCGGAAAAAAACCCCTTTACTTTTTCTTTTAAAGCAGACTGAATAGATTTGACCTATGAACTGCCCATAGAAACTACAAACAGATGAAAGAATGAGTGACAAGGAACGAGAGTCAGAATGGTAGCAAAAGGAAATATATCATTGAGATCTTCATAAATATTATGCAGTAAACTCAAATGCCTGAGACAGGCTCTGCCTTTTAATCTGGGCCTGAAAATTAAGAAATTGAGGACTCAAGTGAATAGCATCCCAGTTATTTTTTTGCTGCTTTGAGTCAGCTAGTTCGTACTGACTCAAAGACAAGGAAGGATTTTTTTTCTGAAGGACAATACTTATTTCAAACTTCATTCTCTTCCCCATTCTTTTTCCTTTATTCTTACAAGAAGCACATTTTCTTCAACCAGGAAAAAGAGATTGCAAGGCTACCTTCCACTGAGGCAGAAAAATACCCCAAACAGTAAATTGTCAAGTGACAGGCTTAAATCCTACTGGAAGAAAGTTATGAGATCCCCAGGGAGACTTAATTTCAGTGTCACTTCCAAAAAAAAAAATTACCTCAGAAAAACAAGCTTGTTGTAAAAAAGGGTAACAGGAAATAAATCTCAAGTGCTGTCACAGCGTAAAATACAGCCAAAGAGCAGCTTTTATTTTTTTAGCTCAGAGTATGAAGCAGCTTCATACAGAATGGTTAAGAAACTTAAAAAAAAAAAAACACTGGACATTTAATAAACTTGATGCTCAAGAGATTCCCGAAACGGCATTGTTGTGTTACATCTTATCTAAAGCTTCAGAACACAGTACAGATTTCATTCTCCAAGTCAAGTTTATTGCAGAGCTACAGAAGACAACTCACACTAATTTGTATCTATAACACTTTCAGCAAACACTTCCATAAGTCTAAGTCACTAAGGCTGTTTTCTTACATATCAGACTACTATGTGTAAAATTCAGTAAACCTGTTAAATGCAGTGCTGCTAATAACCTGTTTTATCAGATAATTCAAAGGCTGCAAAACACTTGCTGTAACTGAAAAGTCTTTAAACTTCTAAAAAAACTAAGTACTTCAATTACGTAAGTTTTCAACTTACCTTTTTCCTGTGAATTCTGCTTGACCCTTCTTATTGAAGATGAATTTGGAGTCATTATATCCCCACCCATTCCACTTCAGAAGTTCTTGCCTTAAAAGTGATAAAAATATATACATGACTATGTTAGCATATGGCAAGCCCAAAATTATTTGCAATTACATGACTTTGGAAAAAAGTCTTATCAAATAACTCAAGAAGTACATCTCAAATGTGCATAGCTTAATAGAGCCAAAAGTAATTCTGCAGCCACAACTCCTTCAGATTGTATTCTAAGACTTGAAAGACACTAAGAAAAGCCATCAGCTTAAGTCAATGCACTGCATTTGGTGATACTCTCAAACTAGCAAGAGTAATGTTTGAAAGATGCTTGTTTTAATACAAATACATAAATAACACAAAGAGGTAACAGCTAAGTATTTTCAGAATAAACAGACTTTGTATTATTCTGCCATAAAAAAAATTGGTTGTTTGACATCACTACTACGTCACACTGCATTCTTAATAACATTCACTTGATAAGGCACTCTAAGACACATTTAGATTGGAAACATACTTAGTAAACTAAGAAAAGCCCTAAACCTCAAGAACTGCAGAAATACAAATACAACCTGAATGTGCCATCAAAAGAAAGCGAATACAAAAATAATCCCCAAACTGTAACTGCCAAAATACAGCCACAAAATTAAAATAGCTTAAGCATAACCATACCAACAGAGGACCCCTTAATTATGATAGTCAGAACTGTATCAATGTAAGCACATTTAATATTTGAGATACACAAATGAATTGCACATCCATAAACTTTGCCAAAATTTCTAACGTAGATGGCAAATTATTTAAGTACTAAGTGAACAACTGTTATCGTGAACATAAAACCATCTTGAAGTCTGAACAGATTTAACTCACTTCACTATACAGTGAATGCAACTCTTACTCTTCAACTGTATAATGTAAGATTATCAGAGCTGACCATTTTAAGAAGCCCTTGTGACTCAGAGAAAGTGCTGCCTCAAGTCACTTGTAACTCCAGCAGTACATGCAACATAACGGAGATCACTGATTACCTTCATTATAAAGGCAATACAGGCTGCTGTACATACTGACAGCGTTGCTCAAAGTTAATTTTCTTCCAACTGCTTGTAGACAAGGATTTTATTAACCAAATCAGAAAATGTATTTCAATTGTTTGAATCAGACATTTCAAGAAGCCTTTGATAAATATGACACTGCAAACTTTAGAGCCATTTCAGCACTCAGTAAGTAACCCAGTTTCCATAAGACAGCCAGTCTGCACTATCCTTCCACAACAAGGAATTGATTCTAAAGTTTCAGCCAACATTAAACTGCTTGAGCAGACAGCTGTCCAGCTACAGAAGCACCTGTTTGGCCATCTGCTCTCAACTTTACACTACAAGTCTTCACACTTCTAGCATTCACTCAGAAATGCACAAGGAACTGCTTATGTTTGATATTGCAGAAATGCCTTTCATGCTTTTACACTAAAAACTGATCTTAATGCATGCTACATATTTGTCTATTTTTACATGTACACCTATATTCTGTCTATGCATATTTACAAATACTGTGTATGTTTAAGAAATTCCACAAAAGACACTAAGTCAAGCACAGCTGAGCTGTTCCCAGATGAGAACAGACACAATTGGCCAGCACTGGCATTTATTTTGAATTAAATGTTCCACTCAAATCCCCATCATTACCCACCACCTCAAGACAAGATTTCTCCCTCCGCTGACTAAATGTAGTATTTTCATATACCTGATCTGTTGACTCTTGAAAAGCCAGGACAGACTTGATATCGACAAGTGACAGCTGAGAACAGCTCAGCTGCTTCCCCTCCACCAGAGGGGTAAAAGTCCTCTTGCACAGTAGTGACACAATAAATATGCCAAGCATGGTGCGAAAAACAGGCTAGAGAAACCAGCTGCAGAGCTGGAGACAAAGACTGTAGAAGATCCAAAAGACATGAGAAAAACTGGTAAAGCACAGCTTTAAACCATTGTTAGTCCTGGTGTCTGTACAAATACCTCCCACAAGATTCAGGAGAAATACTGAGACAAAAAAAACACCACACCAGACATGAGATCTTCCTAATCTGGCTGCACTCCTGATTGCTAGCCTTTCTAATGGCCTACTTTCCTAGGCTGTGTTAAAATACATGGTGCTTTCATCAGGCTTTAAAACACAGATTAAGAGTTTTAAGTCTCTTAAGAGCGATTATTCTTGAATAAAAACAGTACACAAAGGTTTACTATGCAAGACAACATAGCTCTTGTTATTGGTCTGATGAAAATTATAATCTAATATAACAGTTTGCAAGTTTGTAGGAGAACAGCTGATGCCAAGATATCTCAGGTATCTCATAACATGAAGTCAGGAGACTTAACCCCAATCCCACATAATAGGCAGTATTATGTCTTGTGACAGGTCACCATTATGACAAAAAACGAAGTGTTTTATTTATTCAAAACTAAACTGAGCAAGTTTGAGGTTTCTGTTTGGAGACAAGAAAGGCTGTTTTATGCCCCCCACCCCACCCCAAAGTCATTCTACATTTATTCTTTGTTCCACCACACCAGAGTACTGCCAGTTTAAGAACTGTAGTTTTTAGCACTTTGCGCCCACACACTAACAACAAACTTTAAATGTTACTGTATGTGGCTCCCTAAAAAAGCATAAGGTGAGCAGATTTTAAAAGAAAGACTGATTAGTCAGCTCTGATTTGTAACGTGTATTTTCATACTGCCCTTTTGCAGCATTAGAGTCACCATTCCTTAGAGACAGCTCTCCATACCCCATCTCCAGCACAGCCCTCCCACTGTCCTCAGTCACACCCTGGTGTGGCAACCACAGCTGCCTGTCAGATTAGCACCATGTTTACCTTGGCTCTCAATAAGGATAAAAGATGTGACCAAGCAAATGATGAAGCCTCTAGATTTCACCCGATTTTCATTCCCTAAACCTCAGCGTTAAACTCATTAAGCAGAGGAGTAAGAGCAGAAAGAATTGCTGAGCATCCACAGACCTCAGCACACATTAAAAACTCCTTTCATGTACAAGTAGTCAATGTACTCAATCTGGACTCTGGTCTCAAAGTCAAACACCACATTGATCTGCAGCTACTACATCTCACCATTATATCCAGTCAGAGGATAAGTAACTTTTTAGTACTATTTTGTACCATTTCAAACAAGTTTTCCCTTGCACTAAGTCTTTATAAAAGAAGCCAAAAGATTTTGATTGCAAAAAATTAAAACAACTTTGTAGCCTGTATAATATCTAAATATCTCAAAATATACTAAAAACTTTCATGCTCCAGCCTGAAAAAAATGCCCAATTTGGTTCAGTCAACTGACAAGTTCATGTTACACATTCTATGCGTAGCAAGACATAGTTTACTCACCTTTCCATTTTTCTTCACAACCCCCTTTCCATATAACCCATATAGCAAAGACATTCATCAGTATTTGCTCTTATTCTTCCTTTAAGCTGGTGTTACTCAGTTCTGTAATGTACCTGAACTGTCACATTTAAAGACAACACCTTTCCTATTCAGTACATTTGCTTCATCAAAATATGAAGCCTTCTAATTCTACTTTCATCTTCAAAAGAAATATGGATTATTTTAGTCACAAGTAGTAGGAAGTGACCAGTTCTTTCTTGCCTTCTACAGAAAAGCCAGAAATTCACTACCAAAATAGTACTATAATGCAAAGCTTGCTTAACATTTTATATACACACACAAAATAATGTTGCCTGAAGAGAAAAAACCCTCAAAGAACAAGTTACCATGGAAACAGTGACATTAGGAGATGAAAACAGTGAGACTAGGTTAAGTGAATTTAAATATTTCACTTCACTACAATGCTCAACATTGAAATATTAGTGTGACTTGATGCAATAAGGATTCCTACAGCAAAATATTTGTTCAACAAATCAAGCATTTGCTGTTTTCTGGAAAACTGGCTAGGGAATAATCAAGGAGATGGATGCTGTTTGGGCAACAGCATAAAACACTACATTCAGACCTCAAATGATCAACAAGGTGTCTAGGCTGAAGCCCATAAGGTGACAGTATAACCAGCCTGGGGTAGGCAGCATAGCCCCTGGTCCACCAGGCTGAACTAGTGACCCACAGGCTGCTGGTCACTCTTGCTGTGCAGGCAGATGCCTCCAGACCTATGCTGTTTCAACACAACTGTACCTGCCAGCACTCATGTTTTAAAGAGGCATTGTGACTGGCTGAAAAAGTTCTTGGCTCTCCCTTGGAAATCAAAGAGCAAGCACAGGGTCTCCCACAGGCATCCATCCCAAGTTCAACCCACATGGAAATCAAACTACTGATGCAAATTGTCATTTGTTTCAAACTCACAAGTACACAGCAGACATTTGCACTCAGTACTTACTAGCTGCCAAGTAAAGGCAAGTTTTATACTGCAAAAGAAAAGCATCACCAATGCTTTCAGAGCCTTTTATTTTTCAAGGACTAAAACACATTGATATTAGAACACCAGAAAAAACAGTTTTTTCCACTTTAGAAGTTACAAGATTACTTTCAGTGAAACATCAGAGCTACAATAAAGTAATGGGTGAACTCCCAACATGAACATTGTGTGACTTAAGAAAGAATGGCATTGCCTCATTACACAGACATAGCATATAAGCAAATAAACATCAAAACTTCCCCCTTCTCCAAAAGGAAATTAAATCTGGTACTCTAGACACAAAAGTGAGACAAGCAAGCTAATTTACTCAGAGCACACTTAACAGTTATGAGTACTTTCTTCAGAGAAGCAAGATGAATGTACAATTCATCCCAGCTGATTCAACAGGACTTAAACAGAAGAAAGCTAAGACACTCACATAATTCTCTCATGGTAAGTATCTTCAATTCAATTGCCAGCTGATGCTGAGCATTAAAATACCACATATATAAAATACTCCTGTTCCATAATCCAAGAACCAGCACAACCTTGGAAATTACTTTAAAATGGCAGTAGTTAAGGACTACCACATAGGCTAAAGCACCAGTATTTGCCCAGTGTAACAATGCAAAAAAAGGTGTTCCAATTTGCAGTTCTTGCAAAACTCAGCACCAGTGTAATGAGGCAGAGGCAGCATTATGATGCTGAGTAGGTTTACACGATATCAACTAAACAGTAAATCCTCAAAGCCCAGTCAACTGGACTTTTGCTTATCAGATCAGACTATCAAATGTAAATTCAAAACCTTTTCACAGGTGACACCAGCTCACTCTCCCTCTGCTCTGGAGCAGTCTCCGAGTTACACACTCACACTTCTCAACCACGTAAACAAGCCACTTCAGACTGTCTTTGAACCCAGTAGTAAATTAATATCTGCTGGTTGGAAATTAGGAAATGGAATGCAGCCCAAGGAATCTCTTTAGAAACCACTTTGTGAAAGCATCATTTAGCTGGATAAGAAAGCCGTGCTGCAGGCAAATAATATCTACTGTGTTTGTCATTATTACACTTTGTGCCCCTTGGAAGATCTTCTCCATAGCAAACCAATTGTAATTGCTCCTCACTCTGAAGTCAAATAACATCAGTTTCATAACCTCTGACACAATCAGGTCCTGCATCCCACACTTTCAGCTAAACCACCACTAAGCAGCATATACACCTAATGCAGTTACTATTCTGTTTGCTGAATATCTGATATAGCAACACAAACTAGGGTTCCTATCTACAGTTTACACCTACACCAAGCAGAAAACACAGACACAAGATTTTAAGTGTAAAACCTCAGGGGTTTAGTTGCTCAAATGCCAAGTGAGCTTTTTTAAGAGCCCTTCCTGATAAAACAGATGTTAACTTGCTTCTCCACATTACTCTTCATTGCAGTAAACAATGCCTTATGGAAAGAGGAAACTGGTGTTACTCCAGTGTTCAATAGAAAGTTTAGGGTGAACTAAAAAGTCAGGAAAGCCAAGACATTATAACAACACTTCTCAGTACACACTTAGCCAAATGATGATTCTTTAGGCAACAAAAAAAAACACTTTAGTAGAAGCTCTCTTTAATCCACCTACTACTTCAGTTGTCAACAGTTTCATTTTCATGTTTGAAGAGACTGCTCTACTAGAAAAATGCAGGCACATGGCTCTTTCCAGGCAGTGAACAGGCATTTTGTCAAAAAGTTTTCAAACAGTAGAGATAAGTCCTTTAAGAATTGTTTTTTGAAAGCTGGCAAAACCAGGAAATCTATTTCATTACCTTAAAAAAGTTCATGAACAGTTGTCTTACATTTATTTGCTGAAGCAAAATAAGCTCAGTTCCTGGAAAACACTTTTCCCTATCTCATCAGGAATTTTCATCATGCTCTACAACCAATACATCAGAAATGCTGAAGAAAGCTATGTGGCCTATTCCAACAACCTGGAAGACTTACTCACTTATAACAGCACTACAGCAACAAGACATTAATGCTTGTCCATCACACTCAGTCTATGATTGATTTTTAATAACTCACTCTCTAAGAGCTACAGTAGCATTTCAAGAAAGTCTAGTTGACTGCAAACTGTAGTAACTCTAGTCTACAGCCATAACAGATCATTCTACTAAGCTTAAATAAACAAATCAAGTGTGAACACACAACTAAACTCATTCATTTCCTTGTACATATTTCAGAACTCAGTAGATATTAAGTGAATCTACCAAATTTGCTGTGAAGCGCTACTTCCTTTCACGTAATGATTGTACTTGACACATTAAACATACTTCTTGTTATCTAGGGTTTCTCTAATAAAATGTAACCAATGAATACATCCAGTTAAGTCTGATATCAAATGATCTAACAATAAGTAATGTGATAGGTATTTGTTAAATTATTACAGATTTCTTACATTTCATGTGCACAACATTTAGCTACTTGGAGCTAGACAACAGACAGAAATTGCTGTTACATACAGAATCACATTTGCCTTCACAGATTACAACACTATCAAGCAAATGGTTCTATATGACAATCTTTTTCCTTTATCTGTTCCTTTCATTTAAACATTAATCTTTACTACCAATTAAGTGCTTTGATGCAATCACAGTATCCTGCAAACCGCCACACCCTCAGTGGAATACTTTTCTGATTTGTTAAGACTGTAGCGGCACTAGGACTTTCCTTTTTTCACCTTGTCACCACTCTAATCTCAGAAGTGAGTCAGCTGTTCTAGGATTCAGTTTACTGTCAAGTGTTGCTTAACAATGTTGTCTAAAGAGTTAAGTGTTTGTAATAAAGACTGCTCTATGTAGGGGTAGTAAGATGTAATGCCTCTTTGTTTAAAGTTTTATTTGAATAAGTCATAAAAGTTATTATGGCCATTATGCTCCACCTCTGAGGCACTCTTACTTTCTAGCACAGGTAACAGTTACTCTGGCACACCTGTGTTCTCAGGAGGTGTGGCACCATACTGTTTCCAAAGCAGTACAACCTGAACATTCTACATACTTGATCTTCAAAATAATTACGTTTTTAACACATCTCACCAAGAAAGTGAGTTACTAATAACCAGTCAGCAACATAAAAATTGAGAAAATTAATTTCAAGGAAGAATGCTTTTCCTACTCTATTTTTTTAGTAAGTTTTTCAGCATACCTATAAAAGCATCCACATTGTCTATGACACCTCATCTTCCACCGCAACACTGAATTAAAACACACAACTCAAGCCAGTAATGTCATTAAGAAAAAACATCTCTCCACTCACAGCAGCTAAGATTTGAAGGTGATCCTCAGAGGAATAGAGTTGCTTATCTTTTTAGAAGCATTTTCCATCATGATAATTTTCAAAATCAGAGTGCCTAATGCTATCTCCAAGACAGTTTTCAAACACATTGTTTAGCCTTCAGAAGCAATTTTATTTGGAAATAACAGTTAGGAGCACCCACAGTCTCACAGTCAATTCTACACGTTCCATTCCCCCTTCCTCCCCTCTCCAGTAGTGAAGAATACGTGGACAAGATCCTTTAACAGTTTGGTAGCAATTTGGTCTTGGAACCACAAGACAGCCACCATACTGACTAGTAACTGTTGGACAAGCAGCCAGAAAATGTTTTTCTGTGATCAGACACATTCTCCTGAAGTATTACAAAGCACTTTTTTCCATCACAGGAAATCAACTACTTTGAAGAAGAAATGCAGCATGAGAGTGTAGCTGAATCTGGTACAAGTGTCACGTTTGAAATGGTGACAAAACTACAGACAGGAAAAATGCAACAGGCATGACAAGTACCTTGCTTAAGGTACTTTTGGCTGTAGCTTTGTTATAATAATTAAAGTAATAGTTCAAGAAGCAGAAAAGCTGAATCATCATACAGAACACTGCAAGAAAAAAGGCACCGGAGTTTGGATTGCCTTGTTCTTATACAGCTGATAAAAGTTGCATAGTATTGCGGTACCCATCAATAAATCAGTTATTTTCACAAGTCAGCCCTCTAGGCCTCATCAATAGATTTACCAGTTCCAGATTAGCTTGGAAGTCCCTAGGACAGGACTACAGTGTTCACTGCTTCCCAGATCAGCACAGGCAACAGAACTCTCTCACACATCAGTCACTTCAAAATCTGGGTATTACACTCAAACTTTACCTAGATCTTCATATCCAAGTCACATTTAAGTATCAGAATTTCCACATGAAACACCTCTAACACTTCAGCCACAGATTTTGAAAGAGAACCTTAAGACAGATACAGCTTCCTTTAAGGTGGGTTGCTTTTTTTGTTTCTATACATACAAAAAAGGCCGGGCTCCAAGTACTTCAAGACAGTTGTAGCTACATTACGGACAAAGCTTTCCAACAGCTTCCTTAAACTCACACAGCAGAGTATTCGGCATTTGATTCATAATCTCTTTGAAGCAACATGATTTTTATTCTTAATCCAGAATATGTTATTAAAGTAAACACAGAAACGCATTAAGATCCTGTAAGCAATCCCAATGTAGGCAAGCAATGTCACTAACTTGTAGAAGTGCAGGTGTTAAGTTCCCTATGGCTGTGTTTTGACAAAAAGGTTGTCCTTCAGGCCACACACATACAAAACCTGTCCCTCCTGCTCTTCAAGGATGCAATAACTGGCAGGAGAAATTATACAATACTCCATTTATAATAAATCCCCAAAAATTAGCTGAACTGATTTTTTTTGAGAAATTGATTTCTTCCCAAATCAAAACAGAAGAAAAACTCAGTAGGAAAGGCAATGATTTTGGAATGATCCATTTCTCCCAGGGAGTAACACTAACACACCTCCTGCAAGAGCATCTTGGTGAGAAGTAAAGACTTTTAAAGTTGTTAAGATTTGACTACATGCCCTTGATATTGCAGTCCTCCTAAAGTGGCCACAAAAGGCCTGCTCTCTTCTTGAAGAAAGTTGAGACCAAACCAGGGGTTGTAATTGATTTTCCTCAGAAGAACAACTTATCCACTACTTGCCCTAACTGCCTTTTAACTGCCTCTACACACTAGTGTACTAATCCCTAGTGTACTAGCAGTAGGTTGGCTATAACCTAAACACATTCTCACAGCTCAGTAAACCAAAAGTCATACAGAAAATCTACATCCAAGAAAGAGGAAATCACAAAACAAATAGAAGTCCACCTCAGCAGAAAGGTGAGCCTTGTCATCATTACATTAAGTCACATCATCGTATTATTAACTGCAGCATTTAAAAGAATCTACCAGGAAAATAACTCTAAGAGACAGTGAAACAATTCTGAACTAGACAATCTGAATGCCTTCCCTTGGTCTGACATGACCAGAGATTCTTCATACTAAATACAGCAAGAGAAAGTAGCTACTATGGACTAAAACGACTCATAAGTTACTCGAGTTACAGCTCATTTTTGGCAGCATTCACATAAAGTAAAGGTTTGACATGTCTGTGAACAGAGGAGGCTGAAAACCCACACACAAACCTTGCTCTTCACGCGTGCCGCACTCTGCTATGGAAGTCCCAAAGTGTTCTGCAAACACTTCTCCATTTATCAGGGTAACTGTAAGGGACTTTTCTCTCTAGTACAGACCCACGTATGTACTACAGAAACAAGATGATGATGAAGACCAACTGCATGCACTCCCTACAGCGGGGAACCGCTTTAGCGCTGGACCCGCGTGTGGGCTTAGCCCCGTCGGCCTCCTCCTCCTCCTCCTGCTCCCCGCCAGCCCCGCAGCCCCCCAACATGGCCTCAAGGGGCCTCACCAGACCCCGCCAGTCTACGGTTGTTCCCGGGCGGGAGCCGGATCGCTCTTCGCAGCACAGCCTGTCCTGGCCCCAACCCGCACCGAGGTCCCTCTCAGCCCAGCAGCGACTGCCTGACGCAGCCCGGGACCCGCTACCCCGGGGGGACCCCCACCCGCACCCACCGCTTCTTCGGGATGGAGCCGGAGGGCGGTCCTGCGGGGCCTCCGCGGGCCCTGCAGGGGCTCGGACAGAGCTCGCCCCGCGCAGACGGCGAGCCCCGCAGGTGCCCAGAGATGATGCGGAGCCGCCGCCGGGCGGAGGACGGGGAACCCCCGCCGCCACCTCCCGCCTCTTCCCCCGCCGCGGCCGCCATGGCACTTCCGCGTCAGCCGCGACCGCCGCCGGGTGAGAGGGCGAGCGGGCGGAAGGTGCCCCCCGCCGCGGCCTCATATGGGCCGTCCCGGCATGCACCGCCGCCCGCCCAGCCCCGCGCCGCGCCGCCCCGCCCCGCCCCGCGGGCCGTGCTGTGCAGAGCCGCGCCCGGTGAGCGGAGAACGGCGGTGATTCGACCGAGCCGGCCGTGGGTCACGGTGGGAACCGAAACTGGGAGGGACAAACGGCCGTTGTCGGGGATTTCATAGAACCACAAGATGTGTCGAGTTGGAAGGGACCTCCAGAGGTCGTCTGGTCCAGCCTCCCTAAAACAAGCAGTGACATCACTCCCTAGAACAGATTGCTCAGAGCCCCATCAATCCTGGCCTTGAACGTCTGGAAGCATGGAGCCTCCACCACCTCTCTAGGTGATCCACCATCCTCACATTAAAGAACTTCTTCCTAATGTTTGGCCTAAATCTACCCTTTTCCAGCTTTAGTCCATGATCCTTTGTGCTACCATTCCATGCCCTATTAAATAGTTCTCCTCCAGTCTTCTTACAGGCCCCTTTCAGGTATTGGAAGGTCCCTATAAGGTGCCACTGGGAGCCTTCTCTTTAGGCTGAACAATTACTTCTCTCAGCTTATCTTCACAGCCTCACACATCAGTGGCTCAAGTCCAGTTTTTCATCCACTAGTGCTCCTAGGTGATTTTCCACAGGGCTGCTCTCCAGCAAGTCTTCCCACAGCCTGTACTGATACCTCTGATTGTCCCAGCAGGACTGTGCCCTTGTTGAACCTCATGAGGGCCCACTTCTCCAACTTGTCCAGGTCCCTTTGGATGGCATCCCATCCCTCTGGCATATCAACCACACCACCTAGCTTGGAGTCATCTGCGAACTTGCTGAGGGTGCACTCAGTGCCCGTAGCACTAGTGGGCCCTTGTCTGGATCCCTGTGTATGCCACTGGGTTGCCAGTAATGGCGTGGGTCAGAGACCCCAATTATTTCAACCAAGAACTTGTAACTAAAGTGTGAGACACGAAAGGGAGGGTTTGACAAAACCACATAGGAATCTGCAGGCAATGAACAACTTAGTCTGGAGAAGAAAGGCAACAAGATGTTTTAATTCATTCCCACCACCACCCAAGACACGGGCATACAGAGTTCCATCGCACTGCTCCTACACTGAACTGAGATAAAATACAGAACATCTTCACTGTAGACAGTTCCTGCTTCTCTCTGAAATCACAGTGTTCATTTGACTTCAGTCGTGATTCTCATAAATCTTCAAAGTTCAGAAGTCTCACAGTCTCTCCAGTTAAACTCAGATAAATTAGTAGACCTTGATGGTTCCTCCTGCATGTAAATTATCTTCACAAGTGATAACATTTTCTCTCAGTGGTAAAGCGATGAAGGGGGACAGAAACTTTTATTTTCAAACCTTTCAAACCCAAACTTTAAACTTTTCTGCAGAAAACACACAAATTGGATTTACAAATTCTGCTCAGCTTTTAAAGCATAACAGTGCCACTGCCGATGTAATTGGTGAAGACACTAAACAAAACTGGTCCAACTGGTCTGACAAAACTGGACCCCTGAAGAACTCCACTTGTCACTGTTTTCCATCTAGACATTGAGCCATTGACTACTATTCTCTGGATACAACTATCTAGCCAATTCCTTATCCACTGAACAGTCCAGCCATCAAACCCATATGCCTCCAACTTAGAGAAGGATGTTGTGGGTGACCGTGTCAAAAGCCTTGCAGAAGCCCAGGTAGATGACATCTGTAGCTCTTCCATTGTTCACTGATGCAGTCACTCCATTGTAGAAACCACTAGGTTGGTCAGGCCGGACTTGGTCCTAAAGTCAAGTCATGCTGGCTCTCTTGAATCACCTGCCTGACCTTCTTAGCATATTTTCTAGGAGGATCTTTTCCATGATCTTCACAGGCACAGAGGTGAGGCTGACAGGTTGGTAATTCCCAGGGTTTTCCTCTCTACCCTTTTTAAAAATGGGTGTAATATTTCCTTTCTTTCAGTCACTGGGGACTGGAAGAAAGCCACTGACTGCCATGGCTTTTCAAATATCATGGAAACCGTCTTGGCAACTGCATTATTTTTCACTTCTGTACTGTCATTGCAGCCCCTTCTTGCCCCTGAGAGAACATGGAGATGCCTGTTCTTTGAAGGAGAGCATTGCCTAAGTTAGTGGTGAAATGCTATTTAATGACAGTAACATGGGTGGGTTACTTAAGAAGTAGGTTGAAGAGGTGACAGGTGATCTCACAGGGATTACAGATTTTGTCATCACTGACACGGACACAAGGGCCTGCTGAGCCAGGCATCTCTGCCTGTGTAACCTGGCTGCTCTTCCCACGCCATACATTGCTGCAGGAGAGACTGGTATACACTCCCCCAAAATGACTGGCAGGTATAAATACCCTTCTGTAGCTGGGACAGCCATTATTGGGTACAGAACTGTTAAACCTGATCATGTTTGGTCCTCAAGTTTGAGCCCTGTGGTTTCACTGTGTGGCATGATTTGATAAGGAAGAAGAGTTGGGATTTAACGGGAGATATACACGTGATACCAACATCAAGTGCTATCTGCTACTAGAAATGTACCTTCATGTACCACAGTGCTTTGGTCAGCTTTGAATTTCCATTTAGGAAAAGACGTGGAAGCCGGAAAGATTTTAGAGGAGAATAGATGAGGACTTTTCTCACCAGAGAATTTAAAAAGGCCAAACAAACAGAGCCCATTAAAGAAAACTAACAAAGATGAGTTACCCATCTTCAGACATATCAAAGACTTTTATGAAGAGAAAGGGAACAATCAATCTGCCCTTCACATCCTGGATATGTTGGTGAGAACCAATGAGCTCAAACTGCAAGATACAACTTCAGCATCAGCAATAGATGACTCTCTAAAGGCAGTGAAAATGAAGAACTGTTGTAGTCTGCCTAAGCAAAGAACAAAGTGACCCTCATTAGCCTTAAAAACAGAAAATATATGTCTATTGGAGATTATATTGTTATGTGCAGCTCTGCTCAGGGCAAGGTGATGGATTTGAAGGCCTACTCAGATTAATCCTAACTTTTCCTCTGTAATATGTACCACCAGATGCTGTTGAAACCTACTCAGTTATCATATAGGACCTACGTGCATCATCAGCTTCTGCAATTGGATGTCACTGACCAGCTTTTTGGAAGTGTTGAAGCAGAATAGTAATATCTATGCAATTACTAATACTTCCATAATAACATTTTGCTTACTGTTGATTTATTTGGGCGTTCCTTCCTCATACACCCCTATTCTTGCTGTGTGAAATAAAATGAAAACTGTTGAAACTCTAAAAATAGCATGAAAACTCTTGCCTTACCCTCTTTAGAATCACTTTCAGGGACCTACTTCTGCTATACTACTTCAATACATTTTTCCATTAGCTAAGCAATTAGAAGAAAGTTCTCCAGGGAGTAACATTTAACCAAAAGTTCTCTGGGGAGCAGTATGTAGTGCACACACAGTGAGACCGGTTCCATTCCCTACTACACATGCAATACTGGTGCTCCTTTGAGTCATAGCTGTCCAAATATAAAGCCAGGGGTAAGAGTATCTCCCTAGAGAGAATGATTCAAAGATAAATGTACTAAGGACTATGTGAGTATACACGATCAACCCCTGTAAGACATACTAATGAAAAGCGGTACATAAAAGCTGCCCGGGTATTATTAGAATTGGTTTTCTTTAATTCTTACAGTTGATAATTGCTTCTATGCACTTTGAGGAGTACCTTGTTTAGAAAACAGTAGTTTTCCAGGGGCAGAAATTGCACCAATTGCAGCATGGTCTCAGCTTTAGGTTAGGTGCTAGTGCAATATAAGTAGCTGTTCTGGAGGACTGATAGCTTTGTTACAGAGTTAAATTTTCCCCCAGTGAATAATTTGTATGCTTATGTGGATTAAGTCATGCATATCGACGTTTCACTGTCTGCTGCTGTTGGAGGTTGGTCTATAGGGAACAAATATGGGTCTCGCGACTGAATTTCCATGCCCATTTTTTACTGAAGTTCTGGATATAGCTGGGGGCCTTTAAGTCACAGTTATCTAAATCTTTCCATACTACTTGTAGCTTCAGATTTTCCTGGGATGTTTCTTTGTATTACAGTCACTTTTAAGGAACTGTAATGAGACTTTTGCTCACATTTTTGATCCTATTAATAGAAGTTCCCAGTAAAAAACTGAATTCAACTGTTGTCCGATAAGCAATATTTGTCACCATTTCAGTAATTAATTCTCAAAAAAATGGCCCAATTACTTTTCACACGTGTGTGTGGCTGGAGACTTAACCTTGTCCTATGCAAAGGTTTAGCTAAGTGACACCTTGGTTATTTGCAAGAGTGCTCTTTCCTTATCACAGGAATGTGGAGTTTCTGGCAGAGCTCTGCACGCAGTCCTCAGCTCCCTTGGAAGGAGGAAAGAAGCAGCAGCTTCTGTATTAGCTAATCGTGAGGTTGCTGGTTTTCATTGTTTGCTTGAAGTGAATGACTGGCATACTTTCAGAAAATATATTCTCATTGATCCATATAAAGTCTATCTGATAAGTAGAAGTGATTGAAAGACAACTTACAAACCACAACAATTCTGAAAGTAATATGGTTGCGCCACCAAAGAAAACTGATTTCAGTGAAAATACAAGGTGGTAGCTTGAAGTATGCTGTTGCTGCCAAGCCCAAGAGGCAGCACTTGCTGTTCCTCATTCCATCAGCTTTCCTTTCCGTAGACCTGAGTGACTTTGCAAGCCTGACTGAGACGCCAGCTTAAACATGGCAGTCCTTGTGTCATCAAAGACGTGCATTTCCAGAATTCTGCATATGTTTTCAAGAAACATAGTTGTAAGAAGAATTTACAGAGTAAGAAAAAAATAAAGTAGACAAAAGACTTTAGACTTTCAAAGGAGTCTTCATAACAGGGTGTCTCAGAGCTCTATTATGCAGTAGTCCAGTGGAAGAGCATAGAGGGAAAACGCTGCTCAGGACAAATGCTACACTCTTAGGCAACCCATACATGGGTTGTGAAAAGACTCTGGATGAATTTTCATGCTTGAATGAAGTTTTTGAATAGATTGTTGAAAATCTCCTAATGTATCATGAGAGCCCTTGAGTTGTACATATCGAATGTGGAAAATTAATTGTGTGTACATCCAACATTAGAAGGAACTACACACATCTAGAAGAGAATGTAGAGTACTGTATTCAACTTAAACTGTAAAAACAATTTTGAATCATTTTTATTGAAACCTGAGAACATTCCTGGACCCCGCTGAAACTAACAGGAATTGTCAGTGCTGTAGTACATGCCTCTGCTGTTCCTTTACTGACTAAACAGCAGAAAAAGTGTGTTTATGTAATTTTCAATTTTAAAGTACCAAAGCTTTAGAGATAATTAATTCACTTCACTGCTACAGAAGCACATTCAATGGGAAATCCCACGGGACAGGGTACTGGCAGGTAAAGGGGCTCAGGGTAGCTACTACTTCTTTGAGGCCCAAGAAAAGAGCATTCCATCAGGAAGGAAGTAAAGGACGGGAGCTGGAAAACCTGCGTGCTTAAACAAGGAGCTGCTGAGCAAATTCAAGAGGAAGAAGAAAGTTTATAGGTCTTGGAAGGAGGGGATGGCCACTTGGGATGATTATATTCTGATATATATTCTGATACATATTCTGGTGAGATAATGTAGGGACACAACAAGGAAAGCCAAGGCCGCCTTGGAATTACACCTTGCAAGAGAGGTCAAGGGCAACAGAAAGGGCTTCTTCAAATACATTGCAGGTAAAACTAAACCTAGAGGCAAT
>JAOXOE010000602.1:11407227-11460340 GCA_028565055.1 Phoeniculus purpureus
GGGTGACAGAGCACTGCAAGGGGCTGCCCAGGGGGGTTGTGGAGTCTCCTTCTCTGGAGATGTTTAAAACCCACCTGCATACATTCCTTTGTGACTTGGTCTAGGTGATCCTGCTGTGGCAGGGGGATTGGACTGGGTGATCTTTTTGAGGTCACTTCCAATCCCTAATGTACTGGGACTCTGTGACTGTTCTGAGCTACAATGTGGCTGTCACAGTTGTCCTTTTTTTGCTTTAAAAAAAACCAAACACCCCTTTTTTGTGTTACAACTATTCTACAGTCACCTCTCCAGATGTACTAGGCTCTTCTACTATTTTTTTATTTGCAAAATGCCTTCAAGGTGTGGTACAACTCATGTTCTAGTTGTGTACTGCAGTGGACAGTCTTAAAGCGTACACCTTATTTAAACAGAGACTCACATGGCCCACAGCAACCCCAGAGCGTTCAACATCACTTGTACCCTCAATACAAACTGCCTGCTGTTTGCAGACAGAACAAGAACCAAGCAAAAGAGGTTTTCATAGGAAGTGTCTGACAGCGGAGAATGAAGGCAGCAAGGAAAGGGGCAGAAACATGCAAAATACTAGAGGGAAACAAAGCCAAAAGGAGCAGAGACAGGAAAAGATTCAGATGTCTAATAAAAAGACACTGTAGAATTCTCCATCCTAACACATATAATCCATCTGAGTATGTGACCACACGAACAACAGGCAACAACCTTTCAGACACCATGGTCCAACATGACTAAAGCTACTATGCAGAAGGCTACATTTCATCTTCCCTGTATTATGCAGCCCTGTAACCAATGTCTCCCCTCATTCAAAGAGTCTCAGGAAAGGCTTTCCTCATACCATGGTGTAGGGATTATCATGGTTTTTGAAGTACTGGAGACGTTTAAAACCTGCCTGGAAGTGTTCCTGTGAGACTTGATCTAGGGGATCCTGCTCTGGCTGGGGGATTGGACTGGATGATCTTTCGAGGTCTCTTTAGCTTGGAGAAGAGGAGACTGAGGGATGACCTCATTAATGTCTATAAATATGTGAGGGGTGGGTATCAGGAAGATGGAGCCAGGCTGTTCTCAGTGTCATCTAGCGATAGGACAAGGGGCAGCGGGTGTAAGCTGGAACATAGGAGGTTCCATATAAATATGAGAAGGAACTTCTTCCCGGTGAGGGTGACAGAGCACTGGAACAGGCTGCCCAGGGGAGTTGTGCAGTCTCCTTCACTGGAGTAGTTTAAAACCCGCCTGGATACATTCCTGTGCGACTTGGTCTAGGTGATTCTGCTGTGGCAGGGGGATTGGACTAGATGATCTTTCGAGGTCCCTTCCAATCCCAAATGATTCTATGATTTTATGATAGTAGTAAATACACCTTTTTTTAATAGAAAATGAATATAAAGAAAACTTTGCTTTCAAGAAAGATGGAAAACTAGAAGCTGTTTATTCAAGAGTCTTCATTTCCCAGCACTACTTGCAAGGTTAAAATAGAATGAAAGAGAAGCCACCACCTACAGAAGAGGTGGGGTTTTGGCCACCCTAGGTACAATATAGGTGTGGGATGTCCACAGCTGAATCATAGGCTTAGAAGAAGACCATGAGGCAATAAAAGGGAAAAAAGGACATAAGCCCTTGATACCACCTCTGTATTAGTCATTTTTTCACAAGAGAAAAGAAGAGCATATGAAAGCTTACACCCATTCATTAACAAGTCATTCAGCACCAAGCAATTCATGCTCTGGCAGGATATTTGTTGATATTTGAATGGCCTAAGAGGTTTTCCTGAAAGGATCCAATTTGTCTAAGACCTACTTAGGCATTGTTACCTTTTTAAAGAGTCAGCAGAAACCCTGGGGGAAAGGCACTGAGTCCTTCCATCCACCCCCAGCAATGGCAGTATGAGGCTCAGCTTGCAGACTTCATTGCCACAGAACAAGAAATCCCCAGGTCTTGGAGCTTGCAGCTAGGAAGAACTCTGTGCAATGTCAAGCTGTTGGCAACAATCACCCTGGATTTGGAAAGGTTACACAAGGAACTGAAATTAGGAATAAGGTGACAAAAGCCTGCAGAGCATGGTCCATGAGTGAAACCTCCTATCTAGGCATCTCTAACTAGAAGCTGAACTTTTTACCATAATCTGGGGTCTGGAAGAGTTATTTGACCAGTTTATGGTGTCAAAGGGAGCCTCCATGAAAGCTCACAGAAATTGTTACCTGTATGCACAGACGAGTTTGTGCATCAATCAGTTCAAGGTTGGCCTTTGCAAACTGAATAAGACACATTTCTATTTGTTTCTTCTTATTACTTCTGGTAGTAAAACCAGTTAAACTCAGTCACTGGTAGCAATAGTGGCAGATACATTTATTAATATACATGCTTTGCACATTCACAGTGAACTCATTCCACCTTCGTTCCAATGTAACGACAGTCCTGCTGCATTCAAATAACTGAAAATAATGAAGGCAGACTTCCTAGAAAAGTATGCCTGGAGATGTACAGCCCTGCCCAACTTTTCTGCAATGCATATTGAAACCCTGCAAAGAGAAAAAGCTTTCATATTTAATTGCATCACTTCAGTAAAACCACACATAGCTACTATGTAATGGCTTCCTGCAGCATTGCTGGTGAAAGTAAGCATGACCTGACATTTACAGTTAGGTGCATTTCTCAAAGAAGCTCAAGTGTGATTTTGTCACCAACACTGGGAACAAAACTCCTTAACACCAGTGCAGCATTATGAAGCTCGCTCCTCTATTACAGCTGGGCACACAGAGGATATTTCCTCCAAATCATGTGTACCTACTACATCACTGGACAGCTTTTTTTATAGGGACAAGACATACATAGTCATTATTTTCTTGCAATTAATTGTAATATTTGAGACAGAAAATGTAAATTCACTAAAGAATAGGTCAGTGAAGAAAACACAAATCCACTCTAAGAATATTGAGTATCTGTGTACGCCCAAGGCTTATCTCTAGAGTACTGATGACCCTCAATTATTGGTTACAGTGATACTATCTGTGTACTACCCAAGGAACACCTTATATTCAGCACTTCCTACAGCATTTCATACAGATTCAAATTTGGGCTGCTTTTCTTGCACATTACTCACAACAGTTTTCATATTTTTTTTACTGCCCCGAACTTTCTGTCCTTCCTCTTTTTCAAGAAAGCTGTCAATTAAGCCAAAACGTAAGTGCGCAGCATGACAAGGGAGCTTCTGTAGAAACTATTTCCTTCTACAAGTTCTAGCTGTTGCAACTCCTGTACACCTGCATTTTATTTTGGTGACTCCACTTCATGCCTATTCTAAGTTCTCTACATTTTCTTTCAGAACCTCCTGTTCTCATTCTAGCTTTATGCCCTTCTGTGGAAGAGTCTGAAAGGAAGTGTTGCAACTTTGAAAATCCCGTTTTGAGAAGAAGCATTGCTTTTCTCAGCCCAGTTTGTGAATTTCTCCCGGATAGAGTTAGTAGTTTCCTTATGAGATATTTAATTTGTGTAATTATGGTACTCTTCTTACTTCGATACTTAAGTATATTTAAAAGGAAAGATGCTAATCTTTTCCCCAAATGTATTGATCTGATAACCAGCAGACATTAGAGAAATGAGCTGGGAATAGATTTAGGAGAAACTGGGTATAATAAACACTGGTCAAGTTCAACAATTTGTTGTATTAGTCCTATACTCTGGCAGACTCCTGTCCTCTGTGCTCTAATCTAATGTGTACAGAAAGTGGGATCAACTTAGGATACTGCAGGGATCTCTGTGTACATCCAGTCCTCTGGGGAGATACAGGAAGCTGCATTGGATGACAGACTTTTGTTAAATAATCTGTTCTAAATGTGTAGTTTGATGCACAAAACTTCTTGCACTAAAATTCTCCCAATTCTCAAAACTTGGAGAAGAAATTATCTAATAACAGCTTGTGCTTAATTGTGTAATCTCCTTGCTTCTGTCCCTAGACATATTGCTGGTTCTAATGACCGTTGTTTTACTCCTAAGGGTACGTAAATATAAACTGTATTGTGGAAGAGAATGTTGCTAAGGTCTAAATTAGAAACTCAATCTGTGTGTATCCTTTTGAGAAGATTATAGGTATGCCAAGCTCTTCAACTTGTGGATGAGGAATAACATCTCAGGAGGAGAAGAAATACAACGGCATGGAGCTGATTGTGCTCGAATGCAGTTTTAAATTTGTTGGATTTTTACTTGTGTAATTAAAATATTAAAAATATTAAAATATTAAAAGCCTAGTGCATTTGTGTAGTTCTTGACTGAATGTTATTATAATTATTTACTACTGTAAAAAGGACATTTGCCAGGTAACTTCACAGAAATGTTTGACCTATTTCTGTTGAAGCTGTAACTCTTGACTGTTGTGGCTACCTCAGAAAAACACCCTTTCCCAGATCACATAGCAAGGCAGCTCGCCACAAATCAGCTACTGTGAATCCTTTCTGAGAATTTAACGAATGAGAAGGAACAATTTTTTTGTAGTGCCTATTACATTTTAAGACAATTACCTGAGTATGCTTTAGAGAATAGCAAGGTATGCAACAAGAGACACACGATTAAGCAACGTAGTTGTGTAAACATCATGTCTGGGACAGGCAGTGTTTGAACAGACCATGCAAAAATTGTTCCCAAATGGATGCTGACAAATAATCGTGAACATCTTTAAAAAGAACAAAACACTGAGTTGCATTTGACTGAAGCGCTTGCAAGGTTCATTTCACGTAATGCCATTGTTTTGATCACTTTGCATGTGGAACAATTGAAGGTTTTTTTCTTGATCTTGAGGGAACTAGATGTTAATGCAGAATGAAACATCTAGAGTTTAGATTAAAACTGCTAACTCTGTCTTGAGACTATTATTATTATCCTCAGATGATCTTATATTACTCCATACAATAGTATAATTGTCCTGTGCAGGTAGTTATTAATGGAAATTCAAGCTTTTATAACCAATAATAGAGAATTTTATTAAACATCTAAATTGGCCAGTGCATGACAGGTGCTTTGTGAAAATGGTAGATGGAATTCAACTACTGCAAAGCCCTCTACGTTAGTTTGGATAAACATAGGTGTGCCTATCCTCCTGTAATTCATCTCTGCAGTCTTTCAACAGACTTCCAGCTGGCTTGCTGCCATTATGGTCTGCTGGAGGCATGGGTTAAGCTGTGTCCTGCAGCATGTTTGCAGTTTCTGCAATAGGCTGCACACACTGTTATCCAAACAGCCACCATTTTCATGATCCATTGTACCTTTATCTCTGTTTAGCCCTCAATGATATTTACTTACCTCTTAGTCTGTTCCCCCAAAGCTTCCTGAAATGCTATATTATTTCTACTAGTTTGGCCCAGCCTCCCTCTGCATCACCATGTCAGAGCTGCCTTCTAACGAATCAGTGATGTTTTCTCTGTATGCACTAACTAGATATAAGGGAATAATATAATTCACCTTTGTTTTCAGAGATATTTTTCAGGACTTTACATTAAGCAAAATATGCAAGAATATATGCAGAGATGATGAGAATAGATTAGATAAGAGTCAGGCAGAGTGTAGACAGAAACAAGTGGAGGTATTAGGCATCTGATGGTCCTTCTTCATGTGCTGTACCAAGAAGGGATGCTTGATTACATGTTAAGCAATTACATGTCAATTACATCTCAAGCCAGTGGAGGCAAACTGATCATCCAACAATGGCCTTTAAGGTGATT
This sequence comes from Phoeniculus purpureus, assembly GCA_028565055.1. Classification (NCBI taxonomy): domain Eukaryota; kingdom Metazoa; phylum Chordata; class Aves; order Bucerotiformes; family Phoeniculidae; genus Phoeniculus; species Phoeniculus purpureus. The sequence goes on from JAOXOE010000602.1 coordinate 11,412,951, forward strand.
GTGCCATAGGAAGCTTTACTAGGAGACTGCCAGTGCTATGAGAACAAGATCTTCTGTGTCCTTGTACCAAGTTTCTTCTGTACCTCTGCTCTTAAGGAAGAAATAGGAATAAAGTCACTGAAAGAGGAATTGGAGGCACAGAGCTGTGAACAGAGAACCACAGGCTGATGAGCACTATTCACTGCATGGTGTTGCATTTGTAGCTAATCACAGCAGAAAGGGAGTGATTTCTTGGTTTATATTCAGCTAAACTATCATTATGCCAGTACATAATGACGGTACAACATACGTATGTAGATATGTCAGTACAATGCATTTGCATTTTGGTTTGGGCAGAAGCACACAGCTCCCACACCTAATTTTCATTCTCCTTTTCCTGGACTTGGGTCTAAGGTTGTCAGTTTTGCCCCACACGAGAAACAAAAAATCCAGAAAGAATCTGAATAATGAAACCAAGTAGTAAATCAAGGAAGTTTGAACTAATATAGCTAATTCTGTAAAACAAACCAAACGTTGCTTCAACTATAGTTTAGGCTGGGGAGTTAATGGCAGCTGAACGGAATATTTGTAGGAGTAAAAGCTACATTTCTGCTCAGATGCAAATCAGTTGCAGTTTTAAAATACAGTTTTAACATCAAAGATGGTGGTAAAAAGGGATGGGTTTGGGGACTTTGCAAATTACAGCACAGTATATTAAGAAGAATGAGCGGCAATTTATCTGAATATGCAAAGCTATAAACTGGAGCAGTTCGGCAGCTGCTTCACAGGCAGCTAAACTGTCTTTGTGATGAGAGCGAGAGCCTCCTGGAGAAGGGTAGAGTGGACATTCGTGGGTAAGAACCATTAAAATCATCATTACCTGTAAACAAGCAAGCACTGCTAGAGCAGACTGAATTGTGAGTCATTAGCAGGAAGCCTGGCAGAATGTTTCCCCTTAACTTCTGGAATTATTGGTTATTTGTCGAATGTAGCTTTTAAAAATTTTGTTTCCTTCCTGATTACAGTGTGATTTGAGTTCATTTGCATATCTGATTATTGTGTTGTAGAAGTTTAATAAGTACACAAAATTAAACCACAGCTTCAGCTCATCCTGTGGAATTTACACCAGCACGACACCTTAAATGCTCCTTCTGCTACTGCGTTGCCGGACCTGAGGACTGCAGTCAAGCCAGTGTGATTCACCAGGGCTTTGTTTCAATAAAGAAATGTGGTCATACAAGGGATAACAAAGGCAGCTCCTTTTTTGAAGAACACAAAATAGATTAAGCTGGTCTCAGCTGAAAAGGATGCCATCAATTTAGACAGCAGCCTGCTCTTTCAGCTGAAGACATGGGAAATGGAGCAGCACAAATGGGTGAACTGCTTGATTCTCCAAAATATTTGTGAGATAATTAATCTCTACTGCCTTCTTTGTTTGATAGGGGACCAGCTTACTGCTCCATTACATGCAATGATATTGTTGAAGAAGGTAGGCATTTTCAAGTGAGGGAAAAACAGGATTTATTTTCTCTTTAACACAACATTCTTTGTGTGTGGAGAAGTAAACAAAAAAGCCGTCCTTGTGTTCACAGCTCCTCAGTACTGGAGCACTGGGAGTTTTAGGAGCAAAGGGATAGTTGTAAAACAGAAAGCGGGGGCAAAGAAAGCAGTGCCAGACTTTGAAGGAGAAAGTACTACTGTAAATATACCTAAGAACTAGCATCAAAACAAGGACCAAGTGATCCCTCATGCTCTTGTGTGCTGAAAGCAGCTTGGTGAGAAACCTCAGGGCAATCATTCCCAAGCTTGCTGGAACTCTAGGATAATAGTTTTGGCTCCCCTGCTAGAGCACTCCCTCCTGTCCAATGCATGGATTCGTTTTAAGAGGACAGTTAAGGATAATGGTACAGCCATGTGACTGAAGGAAGAATAAAACCATTATAATAAATTCAACAGGGGGAGAGTTAGAAAATTGAGACATTTATCAGGACGATTGTCCTGTGACCATAGTATTACTTACCCTGGGCATCTTGGTACAAAGCAGCTTGGGCCAAAACCATTAAAACTGCTTTATCCTTATTTAAATACTAAATTTCAGCTGGAACAGATAGAGTGAGACTTCAGGAAAGCAAAGCAGAGCTGAAATGCCTGTTCCTGAGTCCCTAATTTGAATTTCTCTTCTGTCTTTTAATTTTTCCTTAAACGACTAGAGATAATTTCCAACTTATTTCTCCAAGAAGATGCTTAAATTTCTCTTTTACAGCTCAGTACAACACTAAAACTGTCCAACTCTCAGAGTAGAAAGCACTGCCTTTAGATCTTCAATGGAGAGTTCTCTGCTCTTGGAGCAGCAATGTAAACACATGGCACACACTTTCTACAGCAAGCTCTTCAGCAACTATTTTGAACAGCTTATTCATTTATCAGCAAAGTATTTTCTAAACACTTCTGCTACAATGTCTAAACATTTTGTCATAGGTTCTAACCAGTTTCTAAACATCATTAAAAAAAACAGAAAAGGAAAAATGATTTGCCTCGGATTTCTTTTGCTAGTGATACCATGTATCCCAGAATTGCAAAGTGTTCCCACCTTCTGTAGGTTTTACTTGACTTGTACGGCACAGTTAGCTATGTTAAAACAGGCAGACTTGATCCCCAGGCCTTGTCAATCCTGCTTGAGATTTCAGTCAGTCATGTTTTGACTGGATTTAACAGAAAAGCTTTCTTACTTGGTACCTCTCTTACCTGGTATGCCATCTCCAGGAACTCTGTAAAACAGACTAAATGTTGGAGCAAGACTCTAGAGTCAGTAGCCCCTGCACACAAGCAGACTTCTGGAGTGCTGAACTGTGCTGAGCTTTTAATAAAGCCCTCAGTTCTCAGCCCTGTGAATCCCTGCTGGTAGTCCCAGCCCAGGCCAGACAAATCAGGTCCTGGAGTCCCCACCTCATGTCACAGAACACAGAGGCTGAAGCAGTACCCCAAAATCTGGTGACATTTATTAATTTGTGCTACCACATCTTGGCACAGTGACAGCATCTCTATGTGAAAGCAATTTAAAAGCATGCAACACTGAGTTCTGATCCAAGGAGATCTGGTAAAACTGAGCAGGGTGGGATAACAAGACATTTCCTGAGCACACACAGTCTTAACATATCATGAGCAAAGGGCTGAGGCATGCTATTTGTGACCTGTCCTTCCAAACGCAGCAAAGCACAGCTTTCTTTTCATCCAGCAGGTGGCCAACTGCTCTTGGCAACAAAAAATAAACCTAGGCACAGGCTTTCTTGCTAACATTTACAGCTCTGCAGAAGGACGCCTTAAAGGAAAGGCAGGTTTCCTTTAATGAAAAAAGCACATGAAACTTAACCTTAAATAACTTAAATTTAAGGCCTGGCTATTTTGGGCTCTGTTGTGGAACTCTCTTTTCTTCAGAAAACTCTCCTTGAGTGGTAAAATACATACAAGGTCTCTGAGAAATGTAGTGTGTGGCGGTTTACTTCTAGCAGGAGGGCAAAAGGCTGCAATAACAGAAACTGTAAGCTTTGTATCTTTGGAAAAGCTGAGAACTATGACACTTAATTACAGAAGAAAATCAATGATTGATCAGAGAATCAATGTTTTGTTCAGTGAAACTCTATCTGCCATTCCATGGTTGTGTTCTTTCTCTGAAAGTTCAGCTGCACACAGCTGCACTCTGCAGTTGCAATTCTGCTGCCTGTGACTTCAGGTGGTTGGAGAATGGTCCTAGATGGGAATGTTAAAGTCTATACTTGAGCTAGTATGTTCTCCGAATTTCACATTTAGGATTAACCCAGCAGTTCAGACATGGTAATGCAATGAACAGTTACTCATCCGGGGGGGCAGGTTCAACTCACATGCTTAGGACTATGTCTTGTCGAACCATTTTCCGTCTCCAACCATTAACTTTTAGACATGGACAGGCTGATGGACAGGATTCTTCTACCATCAGTAAAGGTCTCACAATGACAAAACAAATGAGCTGGTGGAAAGCAAACTGGGAACAGAAATTTTCATCCGTGAGGTCCCTTCCAATCCCTAATGATTCTATGATTGCTAGGACACTGTGCCATCTAATGCAGTATGGCAGCCATTGGCAGGCACTCAGAAGTGGGAGCACGGGGTGCTTAAGAGACTTAGACTAACCAGTCACAGGCTTTGTCAATCCATGTGCCCAGGAGCTGAGGACAGAGTAGACATCAGTTCTCCTCCCAGACCTGCTCTGTTTGCAGTAGTTTTCCCCCTTCCTGCTTTTTCTGTAACTGTTACAGATAGCACTATTCAATGTGCAGGGAGGTGTATATACACTTGTCAGAGATTTCTGTAGTACAGAGATTACAGAAAACAGTTTATTTGCTACAATTTCTAGCACAATTTGAGTTTGTTGTTTTATTATTTTTCATATGAATCTATGATATGTAGCCCATTAGCTTTTTCCATCTGAAAATGTCTCAGTCAGCAACGCAGCAAAGAATATAAATTAAGAACATATGACTGTGCGAGAAAACTAAGAAAACTGGTGAGAATCTTACAGGCAGATAAAGTAACTAAGATAGCATGAACAATCCTAGCAAAGCATTCCAGATTTTACAATGACAAAGTCCCTTCCAGGCTCTTCTCAATGTCACAAGGGGCAATGGGTGTAAGCTAGAACATAGGAGGTTCCATATAAATATATGAAGGAACAACTTCACAGTGAGGGTGACAGAGCACTGGAACAGGCTGCCTAGGGGGGTTGTGGAGTCTCCTTCTCTGGAGACATTTAAAACCCGCCGGGATGTGTTCTTGTGTGACTTGGTCTAGGTGATCCTGCTGTGGCAGGGGGACTGGACTAGATGATCCTTCAAGGTCCCTTCCAATCCCTAATGATTCTATGATTCTGTGATTCTATGAATAAGCTTTTTGCTCTACTTAAAACACTGACTGCAATGCGTTGTGCAGTTTTAATGTTCTCCCCTTACTGAAACAGGAGGTTATGCAACTAGACTGCAATACACACATTGCCTTTTGAAGACAAGCAGTAAAGTACTATATAAAAGTGTTGTTACAGGAGCAAAAGCTCTTTCAAATCATTCTAACTGCTCATTTCACAAGAGAGGGGGATTGTTTGAGCACTGTGTCATGGTATATGTAAGCCATAAAAAGTAACATAGGGAGACACAAGGACTGCACCCACCAGTCAACAAGCATTTGCCTTTCAGCAGCAGCAAATCACACTGTCAGTTCACATACAAGACTATGTGAAAATAGGCTAAGAAGAGCCAAACAGATGGAACTAAAGTTTTCTGTCATGGAAGCAACTGACCTGTGGAGAACCCCTGAGCGAGTAAGGCCAACTGTAATTCCCTCCCTTGATCTCTGCCTTTCTGCCCTTCCACCTTGGCAACTGCTACCTTGATAGGCTTTTTTTTTGTCTTCTGCTCTGCCTCAAGTGTCTCTAAGCTTAGTATTTGATTTTTGGCACTCTTTTCTTTATCTTGCTTAGCGGCTTCAAGGAATAAATCCTTTCAGTTTTATGGGGCCATTGTTCAAAGCTGTGTTTAAGAGTGCTCCTACACGCTTGCATTAGTAAACAACCATAGAGAGAAGCTGGAATTAATAAAGACATAATAAAAAGGCAGAGCTAAGCCCTGTTATAATGAGAAAGCAATTGCAAGTATGCATGTACAGAAAGACTTAGCACATTATGAAGGAACGGTCATTTTTAGAGGAAGAGCATGCAGTACTGATTGCATCCACCAAGATGTGTCACTTTTTTTGTGTTTTGAATAAACACCACAGGGCAGAGATGTTAGAATCACTTTCTTAATTTAAGTAAATGTCACTTTAGCTCCTCATTCAGCCAAGGGACCAGTACTCTGCTGCATACTGGAACAGCTTCAGGGATGAACTAGAGCGGAGTGGATTTAGATTACATGTTAGAAAAAAGTTGTTTACAATGAGGGTGGTGAAACACTGGAACAGGTTGCACAGACAGGTGGTACAAACCCCATCCCTGGAAACATTTAAGGTCAGGCTTGATGGGGCTCTGAGGAACCTGGTCTAGTTAAAGATGTCCCTGCTGACTGCAGAGGGGTTTGGACTAGAAGAACTTTAAAGGTCCCTTCCAGTCCAACATATTTTATGATTCTATGATGTTTGGACTATAATTACTCCAAAGGGAGGGAGATTCCAGCTAAAAAGACAAGTCTTCCCTCTTTTCTATCATACTCCCTTTTTGCAAAAGAGGAGCATTTGGCACATGACTCCTCTGGCAACTTCACACCAGCTCAGGGCTGTACTGCTGCAGAACTGTTCCTTGGAGTCCATATTGGACATTACTGCTGGGAAGAAATAATGACTTGGCTGTAGCAGAGTTTTCTCTGTAGTTTGGGGGTTTTTTTAACAGGTCTACCCACAAATCACTAATGACAAGGAATGAATCCTTATCACAGATGAATTCAGAGCCACCAGCAAGACTTGCTATTTTAGGGACTGTATTACATTTTACAAGAAAGAAAATGACAGTAAACATCTTTTGATAACCTCACATATTGCACTCACACAGCCAACTCCTATTCTGTGAAAAGCTGTACACATAGTGTGCATTCTTATATTATTATCAAGAATGTCAGAACACAAGATGGCAGTGTACATTGTAGTGATTTCAGGCTTTGAGCTGCTCCTGCTACTTAAAGAGAACGTGTAACATTTTTGTCAGTCCTATATTACTCTGACCATGTACTTACAGCATTAGAAACAAAACTAGAAGTATTTGTCAACAGCAGAAACAAATGCAATTTGCCAGTAAATAAATATTGCATGAACAAGTGTTAGGTAAAGCTTAATTCAAGATTATATCATACATAACACACTCCAGAGACATTAAAAGCCTCTTGTGGAACTCCTCAATTGCAGTAACGAGAGGGTATCTCTGTATGAAGGAATCAAAGTTGGCTCAGTTGTAAGGGCTTCAGAGCAAAATTGGCTGCTGGGGAAAGCACATAAGTGAGCTGGCAGCCTGAAATGTATGAAAAGCTCAGGGCTCTCGGAGGAGTAGTGCAGACCACTGAAGTGGAACAGGCTGAACAGTATCTAAAATTGAACAGGTGCCTTTCCGTGAAAAAAAAACAACAAAGCAGACAACTGTTTGGCATGACAATTTGGAGAGAAAAAAAATTCCACTGCAAGGCATCAAATTAGAGGATAGGTCTCTGGCTGAGGACAAAACTGCTTAGAGCTGCAGGAAGTCTAACCTTTCTGCATGCAACTTCAGAGAAAACTCATTCAGAATCCGGGTGCCAACAGTCAAAGAGAATTGCAGGAGCAAACTTTCTAGGCACCCTCCCTCCATTCTCTTTTCTTGGGGTGAGTTTAATACTGGAATTAGTTGGCATAGCTAAAAAGTTGTCTTGGCTGCCTTTCTGAGGTGAACTTGTACCATTTGGTTACGTGAACATGGCCTTATTAGAAAGGCTTGATATGTGGTTAAAGAAACCCTAAGGAAAAGACCAAACCAGTAATATTTCAGAATATAAAATAATTCTGGAAAACATTATTCTGTGGGACATGTAGCACTGAAAATATTCCAGGCAGTCCTGAATTCTCCCTGAGGGGTGTTCAGGTGATATTGCCTCTGGCAACCGAACTCAAGGGTCAGACTAACCAAGTCAGACTAACCAAGAAGATCAAAAATCAACACCTTGGTTAATGATTTCTGGACACAGCTCTTAATTTTTAAGAGTTAGTTTGTTTTTTTTTAACAACACAGTTATCTGGAAATACACCATGAACAAATACATGTATTTCCCTCAGACAAGTGTGGTACAACAGTTTTCTATTTTTTTCTCCAAAGCGAGAATATTTGTACTGAGCAATGGAGAACTTCACAGCAGCATGAATTGGGCACTGCATGTAGAGTGCTTTTGGTAGAAGATGGTGTTGGGAATGGTGGTTCCCAGGTCTACTTTTCTTCATATTCATTATCCATGTGTAAAAATATCATCCCATTTCAAATCCTTCAGTGGCCGTAGCTCCATTAAAAAGTTGTCAGGTTTTTCATGATGGTCCACTCCTGTCATTACAATTGAATCGATTGCTGCTCGTTACTATCGTATGTTCCCACACATAAATCACTCGGATTATTCCAAGGCTTTTTTCCTGCCTCTCTGAGTTTGCCTAAGATTGAATTTGGCATTGATTCAAATCAAATAATTCAAACGTTGCTTTTGCCTGGTATTTAAACTAAAGCTGGGTATAGATTCATGACTAAAATAAAGTGTCTTACCTAGTAGTTTCAGTCATTTGGTCTACTTGTCACATAAAGTGTGGCATGCACAGAATTATGAATGCACTTTTCAGCCATCTAAAATGGAGGATAAATTGAACATGTCATGGTTCTAGGGCAGTAATTTATACTGAGTACAAGCTGGGAAAGGATCACAGCCAAAACCTCAGCTCTAAATTACCTTGAGTTCCAGGGAAATTTTAATCCAAGTAAAAACTTCACAGCTGTTCATTACATAATTAAGTGAATCAACAAGAGACCATGTCTCAGCACTCCCAAACTAAAGAATTTACACCAGAATTGAAACTTTGTGGTTAAGTCCACAGATGCTCTAAACTAACCCTGATCACCAAAGTTCTCTGTATGCAATTATTGCCTCTTGACTTCTGCAGGTTGTTATAACCACTCGACATGGGTCTGTTGGCTTTGCATACATCCCCATTCTCTACAAATTAACATTTCCAACCTGATAGTATTTCCTTTCTCAGAGTGTATTATGACGATTCACATACTCAAGATTTTTCATACATGGACTATTGGAATGGTATCATTGAGGCCAAGTGCTGGGCAGGATTCAGTAAAAGGTTATATACACATATTCATACATTTATGTGAGGAATTAGATTGGACCTGATAAAAATTCATTATGGATATAAATCTTCACAGTTCAGGGCATAAATCAGCCACCAGCCTGAGGTTACAAAATAACTTCCCCTACAGTCAGACTATTACATAATTATCCATTATACTTGTAGAGTGGGGAAAGCAGGTTGAAGAATAGGGCAATTTCCTCAGAGACATCTGGAAATTACTATTGGCAGACAACTAATTTAGATTTGATCTGGTATGGAAATTCTTACTACATCAAATAATGTAATTTAGAATTAAAGCATATGATTTATTTTGTATTTCTAACTCTTCATGTAATCAAGTTCATGCCTAAAGGTAACTGCAAGCCTTTCCCTAAGAATCTGGCCAAAGTTAGTGCTGCATTTTCTCACAGAACCTCCTTACGAACAGTTTCAACATTTTCCAGGGAAGTCAGGCAGAATCCCAGGAATTTAGTTTGGTGAAAAACTAGCCAGCTAATACAGCCAATTTACCAACTGTCGCAAGAAAAGAAGTGGTACTTCTGTCCAGTATCTTGATGAAGTGACTAAGTGTACCCTCAGTAAGCTTGCAGATGAAACCAAGCTAGGTGGGAGCGTTGAACTGCTTGAGGTTAGAGAGGCTCTACGGAGCTGGATCTGGACAGGCTGGACAGGTGAGCTGAGGTCAACAGGATGTGCTTCAACAAGGCTAAGTGCCAAGTCCCGCATTTGGGCCAAAACAACTCCACTATAGGCTTGGGGAAGAGTGGCTGGAGTGCTGCTCAGCAGAAAAGGACTTGGGGGGGTTGACAAGAGGCTGAACATGAGCCAGCAGTGTGCTCAGGTGGCAAAGAAATAGTGTGGCCAGCAGGACCAGAGAGGTGATTGTCACTACTTGGCATTGGTGGGGCCCCACCTTGAGTACCGTGCTCAGTTTTGGGCAACTCAGTACAACAAGGAGGGACATTGAGGTACTGCAGCAGGTTCAGAGAAGAGCAGCTAGACTGCTAAACAGCTGAGGGAGCTGGGGCTGCTTACTCTGGGAGAGGAGGTGAACAGGAGTCCTTATCACTCTTATAACTACCTGTAAGTAAAGATGCAGGCACTAGTCTCTTCTCACAAGTGACTGGTGACAGAATAAGACGGAACAGCCTCAAGCTTCACCAGGGGAAGTTTAGATTAGATATTATAAATGTTTTCACGGAGAAGTTTGTGAAGCATTGGAACAGGTTGCCCAGGGATGTGGTTGTGTTGCCATCCCTAGCCATGTTCAAAAGCCACATAGATGTGGTGTTAGGGTATGGTTTAGTGGTAGGTCTAATAGTGGACTAAGTAGAGCAGGGTATATGGTTGGACTCGATGATCTTAAAGGTCCTTTCCAACCTAAATGATTCTATGATCAGTCTCTTTCAAGCATAACTTCTGTTCCAGATGAGTAATACTAGAAATATTGCACAGCAATCACGCAACATCTGGAAGGTTCTAGGGCCACATTCAAGAAATGCTATGATCTTACTAAAAAAAAAAAAATCTTACTTTTCAAACTTGAGTGATCTGTTCAGACAGATTTATAAAAGGAATGGCTGAAGGCAACAGATGCAATGTAGTAGACTTTTTTAAGGTTTTAAATCATATCCCATAAAGATCTTACTTGAAAAATTAATTCAAGCTGGCTTTGCTAGGACAGCTGGGAGATTATTGTGGAGCACCTGTCCCCTGACAGTTGGTGAGGAGAAACCCTCCCAGCCAACGTTCCCCAGCCCAATGCCTGGTGCAGGAGGGTGGTGGAGGCAGGAGGCTTTGCGGACTCTAGTTACCAGGCTGGACTCATTTAACATGCAGGGTCTGCAGAAGTAATGCCAGTGCTTTATTGCTCTCTTGGAACAAACAGGGCAACTCCTTTAAGCACAATTCACTCTTAACAGTGGCATCATTATCAGTCCTGCAGCTGAGTCTCAAACGAGGGTTATGACTGCATGAGGTAGGCCTTGTTGGGACCATTTGATGCCAGTCTTCTGCCAGTCACATATGCCATTTTGTTGTGCCTCCTGCCTTCTTATGTTGTCCTGCTGCTACTACTGACACCTTGCCAGGAGCAAGTGATTTCCCTGGGAAGTCCTCAGGCTGCTCACAACCCAGCTGCCACCTTCTGCCAGCTACCCAACTGCTGCTCTAACTCCTGCACAGGCTTCTTCCTTCCGGTTTATGGTACACTGGAGATTCCAGTATATACTGGGAGCCCCAATGCAGTGTTGCAAAGACATAGAATATATCGAACTGTGAGGAGATGTTTGTGGTATGAGAGATATGGGTGTGAGCTGATTTTAAATATATTTTTGCATCAGGAACTTCAGCATGCTCCTGACATTTACAACTGTTCGTTCCAAAAAGCTGCAAATACCAATGAAGAGGGAATTATGGCTAAAGAAAGGACGCACCCAAGAGAGTAATAGTTTTGACGTAGAATAAGGCAAATTAGTAGTGTACAAATAATCCAAATAACTTTTTAGTGGAAGAAATAGCATCAAAAGCATGAATTGGAGAAGAGAATGATGGGAAACTCCTTTTCCCCTGGCATGTAGATGAGTTGGCACAGGCAAGGCCAAACAGCAATGGTCATTTTGGACTTCACATGAAGAGCTGTAACAGCATCATGTAAAGTCATTCTCTTTGCTGAGGATCACACTGATTGCTTCCTATCCAAGTCTTAGTTCATCCCTAGGCTTATGTGTTACCCTCTCCCTGTAACAGAGGTAAGATTAGGAGTGAGGCTAACGGGTGGAACACCATAGAATCATTAGGGATTGGAAGGGACCTCGAAAGATCATCTAGTCCAATCCCCCGCTGCCATGGGCAGGGACACCCCACCCTAGCTCAGGCTGGCCAGAGCCTCATCCAGCCTGGCTTTAAACATCTTCAGGGACGGGGCCTCAACCACCTCCCTGGGCAACCCATTCCAGGCTCTCACCACTCTCACAGTACATAACAACATATTTAGGAGAGGAGAAAGAGATCAAGTTAAGCTAGAAAGAAAAATAATAAAAGAAGAACCAGGAAAAAGACCAACAGAAACATTGTGACTGCAGAGCTTCTGCATTTCTTATTGTTGCTTTCATACTGAGGCACAGAAGACACACTGATACTTGAAGCCAGTCTGTGCAACTCTTTCAAGGTATCACCTCTGCTGCTGAGCTAGCAGTAAGGCTGCACAAGCATTCCTAAACAGCACTAATGTCTGCCCTCCTATGTCCATGTTCCCTGAGGATATTTGGAGGTTCGCACTTCACCTGATATGTCACCACAGGCTCAGCCCTGATGGCTGCTGATAGCTTCAAGCTGCCAGCAGAACAGCCCTGTGGATAAAGCAGCAGAGCATCCTATGCTCCAAGAGCAGTTCTTGCAGAACAGTGTGAATAGAGTCAGCAGGTTGCTTATATTTTAAACAGGGCGAGTAAGAATTGCTTGCAGGGTTGGCAGAATATATGAGACACCATAAGGGGCTGAAGGAGTAAAAACATTATAGTCCCATGCCATGTGACTATCAGGAGGAAAATCTCAAAAAAAAAAGATAAAAGACAAGAAAATAAAGTGGCACAATCAGAACAGGAAATAATTTGGGTTTTTTCCCTATTTAGCAAACGCCTTTGTTGTAGAAGAGGATGTACAGAATGATGAGTTAAAGGATAATGAAGTTATGTCCTAGAAGAGATTATGAATGTATCATAACCACTGAGTTACTGATTCTATTTGTATATATACTAGTGGTATACTAAAATACTTTTATAGGACTGATATTCTACCCAGTGTTTATGTTATCTCATGCATCAGAAAATGAAAGTCAGAGACCTTAATATTCTTACTCTCACACTTTCCAGATTTTTTTGTAGGTTGGGAGTGGCAAGAAAAGATCAGTGATCAAATATAGTATGCATTTCAAAAATGCCTATTCCATCTCAGTTCCTGGAAACACTTGAGAATTTAAAGGGGAAGACAGGCAGGAAGAGGCTGGGTCAGTTCACCTGTGACATAAGTGTATTGCAACATTTAGAGGATGATGAGGAACATACCAGACATAGCCTTCTGACTCCAAAGCACATGATGCACTCTAGACTCTTTGTAATATGCTTATTTATAGTTAGTCTGGCTTCAGCAGTTGAAACCAAAGAACTAGATTTTAGAAAACTATTTCCAGTATATTCAGTGCAATGCAGGTAGCAAATGTTTATATTCAGGAAATTTAACTTCAATTGCTATATACATGGAGTCATTATTTGTGGAATAAATTCCTTCATCTACTCTATCTTATTTCAATATTTAATTCTAGAATAGTTATTCTGTTCCAGAATTATTCCAGAATGTCTTGGCTACACAAGATAATGAAAGTCTTTCATCAGACATACTGGTATTGTATTATGCCCTGAGTAAATCAAGAATTAGAATTCTAGTTAAGTTAGAAGCACATTTCATATAATTTATTGTCTACAGATGCAAGGACATAAAAATTTCAATTGTTTTCCTACCAAACTGAACAAAGGTGTTCATTAATACAATTACCTCCATATACTTGGAAATGAAATCAACAGTGACTGTGTGATTTGAATATTACTTTAAAAAATTTCATTTTTATGGTGCTATTTTGTTGTACATGGTATCATCAAATAGCTTATTGGTTTTCTTGATGACAGTAATTTTAGTTTGTGCCTTTGAAAAGGACGAAGCACTTTTCAGCCTTTCTAGTTTTCTTGGCTACAGTGTACATTGCTTTTAATTATCTAACCTGACACACATTAACACTAAAAGTCCATAGTCCATAGTGAGTGAAATAAGAGGGAAGGACGGTGGATTGTAACTGCCCCAGACAAAGGAGTAGACACCAGAGGTCTTTGGAAAGGCTCATACAGGAATTTGGGGTAGACAGTCAACACAGAACCTGAGTGTTCTGAAGGAATTCCCCTGTTCCCTTCAGATGAGTGTCCCTAGTCACAGCCTGTTTGCTCTTTTGGAAAGAAGCAGTTTTAAAGTATCTGAAAAGGTCATAGGAAGAAGTGCCACAGATTACTCACTCTGCATCACAGCCCATTTGGATCTCTCAAATTTATAGGATAACATCTTCTGTAAATTAAACTTTGTCTTATGAGGTCATTAGGAAAGGAAGCAAACATGACCAAACAAGGGCTCAGTCCCTTTTGTACAGGTTAGCCTAGCACACATAGTCACTGATTCATAACGTAAATCAGGAGGTTTCTAACTCACAAGTTCTCCAATTCAGAACTTGTAATTCATTAATTCATAACTTGCAACTCGTGCACATATGAGCAAAGAAATCATCTAGCCCAAAGTGTGAGTGTTCATCCTCCTCCATCATGGTGCAGGCATTTCCTGTATCACACTCAGAAGCAAGAACATCAGTGTTTTATTAACACTATTTTCATCACAAAACACAGCACCATACAAGCTCCTATGAGGAAAATTAACTCCATCCCAGCCAAAATCAGTACAATCTCCATACCTTATTCCATACCATTTATGTCATGCTCAAGTCCCACACTATCCAATAGATTTTTATTAAGCACTTGCCCCTTTCAATCCTTTGAAATATACAGGGATATAATTCCTTTGGTCTATGGACCACTCCTGTAAAATATCCAGAAAATGTCTATTGAGTCCATCAGTACATGACTTGCATTCTGTCAAATCTGGTAGTCATGTCACTCAGGACAGGAGGGGTGGCATGTTGTGTGGACTAATTTGGCATCAAGGCCAGCTCAGGTTCAGTCACTGCTGCACTCGCACAGCTTCTTCTAAGGCTTGTCCTCCACTGGTGGTAGTTCCTGCTACAGTACTTCCTATAACGTGCACCTCAAACCATAGGCTACAAAAATCACAGAATCATAGAATCATTTGGGATTGGAAGGGACCTCGAAAGATCATCCAAAAATGTAAAGATATGTCCATTACAGTCTCCACCTTTGGTCCTTTTGCCACTGCAGTGTTCTCCCCCTGCCTCTGCTTCAGTGTGAACATAAACATGGGCCACAACCTCTTCAGAGTTATACCTGCTGTGGCCTGGACTTATCCAGGGCCACAGATGCTTGGAGGAGTACCTGGTCCAGCACAGACTTATTTAAAGCCACAAGTACTTCAGGATGTCCTGCTGCCACGTGAAATTACCCACAGGTCAAGTCCCTTCAACTCAAGTTGACACTGGAGCTCCAGCTTGCCCAAGCACAGCAGCACAGGAACAGAAGTGATGTCCTGGACACTGTCCAGCTCAGGCAAATGGCCACTGCTCTTATCAAAATGCTCCCAGGCACAGCTGGGTGAGATGATAACTCTACAGCAAACAGCAAGAGCAAAAAACTGCCATTAACAACTACTAGACTCTAATACAACAACACAAGCAAGTCCCATGGCAAGCACGGGACATGCCTACTATAGTTAAACAGCTGTAACAGCTATAAATTCAATCTAGCAAACTCCAATCAAACCTGTTGCTACCCTGAACTCTATGAACCCCACACTGAGCACCAAAAAACAACAGCCATAGTTTTAACTTAGGTGGGCAGCTCAGGCCCAGTCAGCTCATTCCCCTACAGCAGGATGGCAGAGATAAGTGGAAGGGTAAAAGTGAGAAAACTTGTGGGTTGAGATAAAGACAATCTAGTAAGTAAAGCAAAAGTTGTGCACAGAAGCACAAGAAAATAAGGAATCCATGCAATACTTCCCATCAGCAGGCAAGTGTTCAGCCACACCCAGGAAGGCCAGGATCTGTTATACGTAAAGCTAACTTGGAAAGAGAAAAAAAACACTGTAACACTGAAAGTCCCACACCTTTCTCCTTCTTCCCACAGATTTTATTGCTGAACACAATGTCATATGGTAGAGAAAACCCCTTTGGTCAGTTGGGGATCAGCTTTGCCAGCTGTGTCCCCTCCTAGCAACTTGCGCACCCCCAGCCATGTCACTGGCAGGGCATCCTGAGAAACAGAGGCCTTGGCTCTATGCAAGCACTGCTCAGCAGTAGCTAAAACATCCCTGTGTTATCTACAGCTTTCATCACAAATCCAAAACACAGCCCTATACAAGCTACTATATCAGCCAAAAGCAGTTCAGTAAAAAAATAATTCTTCAGTTGACCAAAATATAAGTATGAATTTTTGCTGCGTAAAAGACACAATAATTTCAACAACTAAGAAATATATTTTAGCTTGCTTTTTTTTTCATCATTAATATGAGGTGAATACTTAATGTCTAATATTGGTAAAATGTGCACCAAGAGTTGCCTGTACAGAAACATCTATACACCAAGTCACTCACACTAAATGAAAGATCTTCTGAAACTGGTTCTCTGCTGATAGCCTCGCTGTTGCAAAATTAAGGGCTGCAGAGTCGCTGCCACAACAGTCGTTTTTCTCTGTAAATTAATAGGGGTCATGCAAAGTGCTTCTAAAGGCTTCTAAAATACTCCCATGAAGTGGCTAAATCCTGTCTCTTTTATTTGTTTTAAATGTATTGTTCTCGAGAATTTTTCAACTTGAAAGGAAATTAATTTCTAAGGCTAAGCCATCAAGTCATAACAAGACAGAAACTCTGACAATCACACAATCAAAACATCTCAATGGTAGTTTATTCTGCAGGATGAGACAAGTACCATCAGATGACAAACTGCTCCTGATTCCTTGGAGACAAATATTAAGTTGAACTCTCCCCAGGAAGACTAAGTTTTCTATATTGTACTTGTCAATATTCATGTACAAAAGTTCTACTGCTTATTCTTTTTCCATGGTTCCTGGGAATGAGATCATAGCCAGTCTTTCATCTCTGGGGTACAGAAAAAGGTTGTAGGCACATGGTTACTATTTTACTAGTACTACAGACAGGGTCTTCTCCGTGAAGAAAGAACAAGTTACTGTACTTTAGGCAGTACATTAACCTCACCTAACTTTTAGATGGCAATGTTTAGGGAAGATTAGTTCCAACCATTGTGGGTGAGAACTTACCATCTTATGCCAACAACCAAGCAGGGATCCACGGTCCATCTTACGACTTTGAAATGGAGCTTATGCTGCACAGGATGCTGAGTTCCCTGTCCTTGGCATATATATTCTGCAGAGCTCTCTGTAAAAAAAGAGGATAAATCCTTATCACTAAGTGGAAAATGAAGTTTATTTCACTGAATCCTCGCTTCATTGTTTTTCTACTGATATCACGTGGACTAATTCTAAATAGAAAGTTCTTATTAAAAGCTAATATCAAAAAAGCTTCTAGTAAAAACCCTATATACTCAAAGTCACTTCTCATTACACTTTCAGTCAAAATCATTCTTTCCCAGTTCAAAAATTCAGTGTGACTGAAATTCACTCTGCAACTCAAGACTTGCCTTCAACATTTTTCAAAGGTTTGAAAGATTTTATTCCAACAGGTATTTTCTTCCACTGCCCTTATATTTGAAGGTACCCAAACTAAGAGGGTTTTTTACTATGTGCATTTTCAGCAGTAGGTGGCACTATGAAGTTTCTGTCTTTATAATTAATCTATTAACAAATACTATGCTGATACATCAGAAAGAACTTTATTAAAATGATAAGTCTATTACAGGAAAATATGGACAGATATTTCCACCTTCCTATCATTTTAAAAAGAGCATAAAATTGTTTTAGAATAAATTCCAATATGAAAATTTATGTTTTTCTAAATATTCCAATGGACAAAAAGTCTAATGCAAGAATAGGAATTATGAGAATGTCTAATATAAAAATAGGCAACTAATAACACTTGAAATTATATATGTCATAAAAAGTTCTCTATACTGTTTTTCTTCACTGAAGTGTCACCATAATTTGTTCTTGAATATACTACTTCAGCTAACTCAAATTTCCTGTAAATTATATCTATTTCATTTGCATTTAAGCTGTAATATTGCAGTAACAAGTATCAGTACATACAGATGGGGTGTTTTATAACACAAATGAACGTATAGTAACAGGAATACAGCAATGGAAAAGCAATTGGATTTTTCTGTGCTTGGACAAAAGTTCTTATTTACAAGTGGAGAACAAAGCATTATATGTGGGCCCATATTCCCCTGTGCATAGCACATGGAATGTTACTATATCCCAAATAAACTCCAGGATTAGGAAGAACTGCTAATTGAAAAACATTTTCTTTACATCTTTGCTATACAAAAAGCTATAAAGGACAACTAACAAACAAGGCTGGGTTTCCAGGTATTTCAGCTTGTCTGATCAAATTAAGATATCAGTATTTTTAAAATGTTGCTCACACTTTGTTTCAGAAAACTTCAAATACTATACATCTCATTTGTCACTGGCATACAGTGGGAACAGTGCAGTGAGATACAATATTTTCATTAAGCACATTTTTGCATGGCTGCCTTCTCATCAGAAACGAAGTGCTGCTCTGTCTGAGCTCAAAGTGTGAAGATAAGGAAAGGAGAAAAGAAATGAAGCAATAAGCACAAACAAAATATATAGGCAATGCTATTTTATCTGGCCTGGCCAGAAAGTGTCCTTGCCTCTTTTTTTTCACCCCAGGCTCCAAGCAAGCTGTTTAGCTTTGCATACTATTTCTGCACTACGATATGATCTATGCCAACGCCTAAGATTCACGCTTGCTTTTATTTTGCTCTCTATTAAATAAAGGCACCTTTATAGCTTTAGGGCAATTTTTCATGAACTGACATTGTGCATTACTCATTTGGCACTAGTGTGGTCTGCTTGCAGTTTCTTTTATAATAATGAAAAAGCCAAAAGCTGGTACTTAATACAAATATCACTTGCAAGGAGCTGGCAGCAGCTGTATTCAAAGTTTTTTAACTTGTGATAGCTCAATTCTATTTCTCCAGAGTCTCAGAGTCCTTCCAGCTTTGCTATTACACCACAGAATAAAGAGGTACTATAAAAAATAATACAGAGAAATATACCTAAAATTTTCCTGCTCATTCTCCACTACAAATGATGTATTGTCACCATGTGTTCTCTCAGAGGAAGCAAAGCCAAAGCATTCTAAGAGCCCTAGCTCTTAGATATGCCTAACTCATTCAGCAGCACATATTCTGCTTAAACCTCCATAATATGTTTAGTGGATGGGTTTTAACTAAGCTTTCATTGTAAAGCAATTGCTCTCCCTATATCTAGTAGAGTTATCAAACATGCAAGTAATAAATCCTCTCAGATTACAGGTTCTTCTTTCAAAGAGACATATCAATTTCATATAATTACAGCAATCAGTACCTTTGAGTAGATGCACACCTGCAACATGATGGTACAAAGAATTTCTAAGCCATTACAGATTTATCAGATCTATACATTTGTTCTACTTTTTTAAATTACACTCTTGTACCTTGGAGGTCAAACATGAACATGAGAGCTTCACACTGGCCCAGCTTGCACCAAGTTAAGAGAGACCATAGCAGCACTCTGGCTGCAAGCCACAGAGCTAAATAAGCAGCTGCAGAGGAATAGTTAGAACTTCTATCATGGCTGGTAAGACTGTCCTAATTCTACACTACTTGATTATATTAGATCATTGAAACTAGCCCCACAAATGGGCTCAAGGAGCGACCAAATGATTATTTGAAAGGTTTATATTGTCATATAGAATCACAGAATGGTAGGAGTTGGAACGAATCTGGAGATGCGTAGAATCTTAGAATGGTTTAGGTTGGATCAGAGATCTAGTTCGACCTCCCCTTGCCATAAGGCAGGTACACCTCTCACTAGACCAGTTTCCCCAGGGCCCTGTCCAACTAGGCCTTGAATGCTTCAGAGGAGGTGGCATCCACAACTTGTCTTGGCAAGCCTTACCAGCCTCATGGTGAGGGATTTCTTCCTTTTATCTAATCTACATTTACCCTTTTTAATTTGAAACCATTCTCCCTTGCCCTATCACTACAGTGCCTCTGAAAAATTACCTGTCCACCCTTTCTGTAAGCTTCCTTCAAGTATTGGAAGGCATGAAGGCTGCTAGAAGCATCTACTCCAATACCTGCTACTGGAGCAGGATCAGACAGAGCAGATTGTGCAAGAACACATCCAGGTGGGTTTTGAATGTGTCCAGAGGTGACTACAACCTCTCCGGGCAGCCTCTTCCAGTGCTCTAACACCACAGCAGCCACCATTTTGACACTGTATTTGTGCGTGAGTTAATTAACTATTTGGCGGCCATTTGTACTTATGTGGAATCCAGGCTGTTTAATTAATGTAACTTACCAAACAATGATAAATAAGACAAGACATCCCAATATTGTGGTAACTGTGACATAGAGGCAGGGATCCAGGTTCGTGGACCATCTGCTACACAGCATTCCCTCATGCTCCAGTGTGCCACGCCATGTTCCGTTACACCTGAAGGAAGCCAACAGCAAGTTGTGGGATGTGAATAGCTGAGGGAAGCCCAACGGCTGACAAAACACTACCAGACGCTGCTCTGGGTGAGGCAGTGAGCTCGTCTGAAGGTTATCAATTCCAATGACTTTATGTATAACAAAACCCCAAATCCCTCTAACTCACAAGTTGTGGTTGTTTGCAAGTTTATCCATTTGTCCGCTGCTGCCAGGCCGGCCCACGGGCACACGAGGCAGTCAGCAAGGCTGCCACCTCCACCCTTCTGCTCTCTGCTGTCAGCCCCTCAGGGTGGTCTGGTGCCTCGGTGCCCTCACCGCCACCTTCCCGCTGGGACGAGAAGGGCTCGGCAACTCGCAGGGACACAGGCAGCCGGGAAGCAGCACTGAGGCACAACGATCACACCGAGACGCACCCCGATGCCGGTGCCCGACAAGGCGGGTTGGGCCGAATACAGCCCCGAGGAAAGAGAACGGCCCTGAGTTCAGGGAACCAAAAGCGCTGGGGCCAGGCGGGGCTCCCAGCACAGCCGTCACCGCTGCCGGGAACGGGGCCGCCCCCTCAGGCTGCCACAGCCGCTGAGTGGCTGCATGGCGGGCGGCGGGGCGGAGCGGGGGGGCGGCCGCAGGCCCCGCCAGTGCCGGGCCATCCCCGTCCCTAAGCGGCGCCGGACTGAGTGAGTGGACGGGCAGTGCTGGTTCAGCGGCTGGCGCGCCCCACCGGCCTTCTCGCGTCCCCCAGGCCCGCCATGGAGATCGAGCTGCCACCCGACGCACAGGTGAGAGCACGGGCGACTGGCAGGGAAAGGATAGGAGGCACCGGTAACCCCCGGCTCCCCCCACAGGGCCTGATCCGGTGTCCGTGTGAGGGGCGGGGCGTCGCCTCGTGCTCCGCCGGCCTTGTGACCGCCAGTCCCGCCCCAGCGAACGCGCTGAGTCACGGCGGAGGCGGGGCGGGGCCGTCCCTGGCCTCCGCGGCCCCCGCCATGGTCGCCCCACCTCCCCGGCCTGTGGGGCTGGACCGAGCCGGGTTTGTTCCCGCCCACGTCTGTCGCAGAAAGGTCAACGAGGGCCTCTCGCAGCCCCGGGCGGGGCTGAGCTGACCTGAGGGCTCGGTGGAGCCGGGCAGGGGCAGCCCGCACCGGGCCCAGGATTCTGCCACCGTCCCCCGCACCGCACCGCAGCGGGTGAGTGACCGCGGGTCCCCTTTGGCCACTGTCTGGCCCCGGCCCCTCGTGCCAGGGAGTTTAGAGCAGGGATGGGGTCACGACTCGGTGGTCTTCTCTGAGGGGGAGTATCTTCGAGGCTGATGTGGGGGTTGCATGTGCTTTGCGCTGCGAGAACTCTTCTCGCCCGGGGGAGTTCAGCATAAATTCCATTATATAATAACTAACTTGAGTTCGGTGAGTTTTTTAAATTGGACATACCCTTATCAATTCAGCGTTAGGCTTAAAGAAGTAATGCTTGAAACTTGATTAAGATTACTTTACAGATTAAGTTTCCAGATTTGGAGACGGTTTAGTTCTTCTAATATTACAAATTTAAGACTGAAGGTTTATGAAGAGCTGCGTGTCAGTACAACATCTTGTATTGTGTGGAGTTTGTTTTGCTTTAGAATGTGTAAGTGGGTACTTCAGGAGTGTTGGGTTTACCTTTTTCTATTCCTTGAATGCTCTTGCTTTTCTGTCTTAGGCCATTCATACCTCTCTGCCTGGCCTGTCTCCTTTTCTAGTCCAGGTAGCATGGCTATGGCCTCCACCTGCCCTTCTTGGAAAGTTTTTACTGCAGCAGAACTCACACTTTCACCCGTGCAATGGAAACACCATGTTAATTGCTTTTTGCCTAGAGTATCCAAGTGTGGCATTTTCTTCTCTCATTTCTAAGAGACATGTGACAGACTGACTCCTGTGTACCTGCTTTTGTACCTTCTTACCCAGTCTGCCATGACTTCTCTGCCAGCAAGCTTAGCTTTTAATACTGGTTTTCCTGCTTTGTCAAACTCTTTCTATCAAGTGTTTTTTCCTAACTGAACTCAACTGCTGATGGTTTCTTCTCTTTCAGACCCAGCCCGAAAGGCACTGCATTTTTAGATAGTGACTGATGATCATCTTTGGCGTTTGGTTTGCAATGCATTTATTAAATGGAAATTTCAAATACCTTTTCCCATAGAGTGTTCACTCAAAATGAGAGATGGGGAACAGATTCTTCATTTACCTCTCATAGTTTTGCAAGCCAGCGGATGAAAGGATGTGCGCTCATGCAAATACAGTACAAGCTTTTTACGTGCAGTTGTCATAGCAGTAAAGGTGACTGAAATCTGTGTTGAGTATTAGGCTCTTTAATCAGAATGTAAAATTGCCTCTTTCTGCCACAGACTTCTGTGGCAGTAAGCAGTGCTATTACCTGCAATATTCCCAAGAAGATTATTTGTTTGTTGTACCTCTGTCTGGAAATAGGATGCGCCTCTGTATGCAGTGACAAAGTGGGATGTTACACACTAACAACATAGATGTCAAAACATTTGTGAAAAAAGAATGCAGTGGAACAAGCGTCAAGATGTTTCACACTTGTGACATTATGGTATTCTCATAGTAACTGTCCTCTTCAATAATATTTAGAAGTTATTGAAATGGTTGCTTGTAACCTCATAAAACAGTTCAACAAGCTCATCGGTGACTACATTTTGAGCTTCACAAGAAAGAAGCAAAAATAATTCACTTTCAAACACAAAGAATGAAGCTGTGGGTTGCACTTAGGCTGAAGTAAGACCAACTTTAACAACAGGCAAAACCAAGTGGGCAAATAATTGAGTGCCTGCGTAAGTGTATCTGTTATGGTTTTTCTACCTAGAGAATTGCTCTGAAGAATCTGTAGTTCAGTTAGTGTGATCTCTTAAGGCTAAAGGGCTTTAGCAAGGTATTGCACATACTTTTTTTTTAATGACTTGCTGCATTAGATTGTCAAGTGAATGGGTTCATTTTTTTACTCCCTAATGGCCTATCATAACCACATGAAGTAGATTCTGCAGGCAAAGACAAACAAGTGCACTGCTCAGGTCTTGCAATAAGTCTTGGTCTTTGGGCTGTTTGGTTTTTTAATGTTGTGGGTTTTTTTCTTGATAATGAGGTTTTATAACTGTGCAATAGGAATATCTGATCAAGGTATCAGGAGAATATCTATGTATGTAAATAGATTTAAATGCAAGAAAAATCTGCATTTCTGATCACAGTGTTAGCTACTAAAATTATGGGCAAGTTTGGAAGGAGTAGAGAGTATAGCTTAAGTAAAAATGCATTTATTTCCTCTCAGTTCTGCTAGTCTTGCTTTGATACCAAGCCACACTGATAGCTTGCTTTCCTTCACAGCTCACTGCAAATGTCTTTCAATTAAGCCAGTGATAGATAGTTTTGGGCACCTCAAGACAAGAAAGACATTGAGGTGCTGGAGCAGGACCAAAGAAGGGCAACAAGGTTTAAGAAGGATATCAAGAACTTAGGAGTTGCAGCTGAGGGAGCTGGCCCTATTTGGCTTGAAGAAAAGGAATCAGAGCAGACTTTACTGCTGCCTCCAACTACCTGAAAGGAGGTTGTAGAGAAATGTTGGGTCTCTTCTCACAAATGAGTGGTAGGACAAGAGGAAATTGCTTCAAGTTGTGCCACAGGAAATTTAGATTAGACGTTAGGAAAATCATATTCATTGAAAGGGTCATCAAGCATTGGAACAGGCTGCCCAGGGAGGTGGTTGAATCTTGAATCAGCATGCCTGGACATGTTTAAAAGTAGTGCAAATATGGAGCATAAGGATGTGTTTTAGTGGTGAGCTTGGTACAGTTAGGTTAATGGTTGAACTTGGTGATCTTAAAGGTCTTTTCTAAACTAAACAATTCTAGGATACAGTGTAATGTAATGTGTCTTGGTGAACTGAATATAGAGTGAGTGACTGTATCAGTCCCTTCAGGAGAACAGGTAATTCACTGTCCTGTGACACTGTCCTGTAGTTTTGTCTTTAGAATGTTCTAAGAATTTACTCCTATTGTGGAAATTGATGGATGCACAAAAAGATAATGGCCCCTGAAAATTCTGCTTGAAGTTGTTAGTGGTTTAGCATTCAAAGCTGGAGACAAGTTTGACTTCGAAGTTTGTTGGGAAATGTTTGAGAGACCAAACGAGAACAAAAAAAGAACATTCAGTGTATGCAGAGGACAGCTGGAAGATCTTGTACGTTTTAAAGAACTTGAGACATTTTTATAGCACCATGTGGGTGGTTGGGAAGTTTTGTGTGTGCTTCCTGCTAATGTTCATGGGCAAGAATAAATTTTGGCTCTCTTGCCCCTTTATAATTTTATTTGAAGCTTAAGAAAAAATGGAAATGGTATAAAACATACCCTGAATAAGAACGCAGCAGGAGATATATATAATCCTGAAGGATATTGTTAAAATAGTGTCATTATTGTATCTATCACTGCATCTGAACAGCTTTATTTCTTTTGTGTTCTTTTCTATTCTTTCCGTATCTTAAATTTCCAAAGCAGAGAAATACCTCTTTGATGCTTGTAGCTGTTTTTGTGATCCAGGCTGAAATGAATGTAACAAGTGATGCTTACTTTGTTAAAGAAGTCTCAGTGGAATATGCTGAGGAATAAGAGAAGTGGAAGGAGCTAAGTGGATTATTTGTTCATTTACATTCTCAGTAAAATCAATTTGTACTGTACTGTAACTTTTTGTACTTAATTGTAAAATTTTGTCATGTTTGGTCCTTCAGAAAAGCAAACAAACCTTAAAACAGCAAAAGCTGTTGGAGTTTGTAACTGAAAATTTATGGAATGCACTAGACTTTTAAAGGAAAGTGAAGAAGAGTCAACTAGAGGCCCAGAAAAGGTTGAATTTAGGGTAGAAGGTAAAAATATAGGAAGTTTGGATGATGACAGTAAATGATGCCAGGTGTGCCCATGCCTGTCAGAGTGGATGTGTGCCTTGCTGGCAAGAAGGAATTTCTTTTTTGTGTGTCCTACATAGAATGGTGGTACTTTCTAGAAAGCTTTTATTCCCTCCCATTTAAAATGTTACAGATAAAGCTTTAAAATTACTAAGCCATTTGCTAAAATTAGGCCAGATTGTGAATGTGTGATCTGTTTGCAATGATTGTGTTGACTGAGGCTAGTGCAGTACAAGTCCAGACAGTAACCTGTCAGGCTATATTAAATATTAATCCCCTGCTGCTGTGCTTGAGTTTCAGCCAGCAAAAAGTCCTCCAAAGTCTCTGGGTTAATCACCTAGTTCAAGTTTGTTTTGGCCTCTGTCTCACTGAAACTCTAAGTAACCTGCTATTTTCATACGGTGCATTCCTAGTGAACTTGAAAGGGTTTGAAGTCTGACTTGTTCAGTTTTCTGATACAGTGCACAATACCAAAGTTGTACTTTGTTCCACAGAATACAGCTTTAAGTGAGGGGAAAGGAATATAATGCGATGCTTGGATCAGTTCTTTTGGTTTAACTGGTTCTGAAAACATGTCATCTGCTACCCATGCAAGTCTTTATATGTAGTCCAATGAAAAGTCAGGTGGGAGATGCTGGACGGCATCCCTTTGAAATTGTGTTATCCAAAGATTACTGATATACAGTGAACTGAAATCCTGCTCAGGATTGCTCAACAGTAATACTTCTATGGCATATTTGTTTTATTGAGGTAAACAATGAAACCAGCCAGTAAGAAATGAAGCCGTCAGAGCTAACTGGTGTATAAACCTGCTTTAAAGCCTGGGAGGCTTATCTGAAGCAGATACCTGCAAATACATTTCACGTAAAGATAAGTGTTATGTACTTTTATCTTTCCTACCCAGTAACTGCTTTCTGTACGTCAGGAGCAAAGCTAGTGACAGTTGGGTATTAATTTGCAATGGCAAGAAGTGGGTTATATATCACTTACATTTTTCTAAAATATAAAAGCAGTATTACTGGTTTTTGCAGTACAGTACTGAAGCAAGCACAGGGAGACCTCTGTCTCAGGATTTCTTTGTTTGGTGGCTTTTAGGTATATCTTTATTACTTTTACCTTGCCACCCATTCAAATAACGAAGTAAAAAAAATACATTTCTCTGCAGATTATCTTGTTTTAATTTTACTTTAAATTTGACATGCAAGTCCAACGCTACTTGTTTCGAATAGAAGCAAACTCTCTCAAAAACATACATGTAAATGAAATACTAATTTTGCCACATACGTTTAAATAACATGTTGATTTTGATAACTAAGCAGTCTGTAGCAACAACAAGGAAAGATGAAAATGTTTAATTACTTGACTGCTTTGCAGAAGAGATTTGACTTCACTTTATGAAGAATCTTCTGTTTTCTGTCTTTAGTCATCTTTTTGTGAAATATTTGCACAGTTTTCTTTGACACGCTGATTTTTTGAATGTTCTGGATACACTGGCTTTGTGTTTGGTTCTTCATTTTTACTTTCACGTTCACTTTAAAAGAATTAGTTTCAGCATTTTGATATGTTGGTCATTGAAATGTTGGAAAGGTAATGGAGTTAATGAGAGTGCTAATAGCTCAAAGATAAGTTAATATTGTCTTACCAGCAGCGTCTAGTTGTTGCTCAGTGGTATGCTAATAATCCCTAGCACAAGAACTAATTGGCAAGACTGTAGTGGAATGGGTATAGATAAAAAAATAATACTTAATGCATGCAACTTAATTTATGTGTGTGGCTGGTTGAAGTTTTTCATTATGTCAGTTTAGATTTCTGATGTTTGGCCTGATTAGCTGCAGTTTTTATATTGGGAAGAAGAAATATAGTGTTTATTTTGAGCTAAGTTATTTTGAAGGTGCTGTAATTAATGTTTCCTAATTTTAAAAGAGAACTAAATGCTTTCAAGATGTCTTCCTTGTTGATGCTGTTGTGGTACTGAGTGAGTTGAGACCACACAACTTTGTACTTGTTTTGCAGAGTCTTAAGACTGTTAGTCTAACAGTATTATTATGAGCAATACAATTTAAAAAAGAGAAGGGAAAGGAAAATAAAGTTCCTTTAAGCTTGTTGTTGCAGCAACAAGTTACGTAAGACTAGTTCGAAACCATCTCTTTCAAGCATTTTAGGGAAATACCTTCTGTATGAGTATGAAACATTCAAACTGCAAGATGGAGGTAGGGGCAAGGAAGGAAAAGATGGTATTTCAATGTTTTATTGCTGTTTGCTGTATTGGTTTTACGTGCTGTCTCTTGTAATAAGTATATAGGAAATACACTCCTGGAGACTATGCAAAACAAAGTTTGCATGTTTGAGAGCCTGAGTCAGAAGGAGCTTGGTTGATATCCTGCCTTTAAGAAGAGGTTTGTTTTATGATTAAGGGTGTGCCTATTTGCCATGTTTGAAATTAATGCCCGCTAAATGTTGAAGCAGTCACTTTGCTGGGGTTGAGCTATGTGAAAAGCTGCTGTGACTTTATTTGCTTCCTGCTCAGATCATCACTGCTGTTTAGAGAACTGTAATGGAAAGATCCTGCTGGGTTTTGTTTGTTTGAACCCTTGTGGTAAGAATTAGTGCCTCCTTACTTACTGCTGTATTCAGAGCAGAGCAGCTCCCGTGCTCCTTGGGCTGTTGGAAGATCCACATTCAGAATTCCCAGGCACTGCACAGTGGTGTAGCTCTGCCACTCTGTCTGCTCAGAGCCTGGTATTTGTGTTCTGTGCCACCTGGGCCTGGACACTCAAATAATTTTTTTCTTTCTGCTTTCAGGAGCTGTTTGCTTGAGTTATATGCTGTTGGGTAAGAAGGCTGGATTTTGTCCTATGGGAGGGTCTTTTCAGTTAGTTGTGCGACCTGCTGGCATGTTCTACAGTCATCTGGATAATAAAACAACGGGCAAAAAAGGATGGCAGGGGTCAGTGGGTGACTCTGAAGGTTGATGCAGCTCGGCTTAGGTAACAGCTTTTCAGAAGCTTCATGGCTGGAAGGAGTACATGGAAACTTTAGCAGCAAAGGTCATCTGAGACATGTCACTGAGGGAATATTCCACCCAAGATTGTTATGTGAACACTTGTCTTCACAGCTATTGCAGTAGTGACTGATACGTATGCACCGGTGCAGATAATATAGTCATTAAGTGTCCTTGGAACAAGTGTACCGTAGACCCTGATGCAATCTTCTGTGAATTATTTGACATAAGATGCATGGGCATATTTTCTGTTTTATAACATTGATTTATACTTGCACTTTTTTTCTACTGTAGATGAGTTTTGAGCCAGATCTGTGTCGGCTGAGGAATTTCTGGAGGATTGTACAAACAAACTTGATCAAACTTTCGAAACAAGTAGGATTTAAGGTACCTAAGGGTGAAAATGGAAGTACTTCAGTAATGAAATTTGTGCTATTAAGATAGCATACTAAGAAAAAAGAGAGCTTATAGTTTAAGCTAAATCATAACTTCTAACCATTGGTCTTCCAAATTATTTAATTTTGGCTATGGAAATGCACGTCACATTCAGGTGCCTCGTAGCTGTCTGTGCTGAAGCAAAGAATTACAGCACAGGAACTTCCAATACTGTGCTTTTTAGTATTGGAACTAAAATGGTATTGGTTTTAGTATTTGAACTAAAATATTACCAGGTCAGTTCTTCAACTAGTTTAAATTGTAGTAGTTTTGTGGAATGTTGTAGTTCTGTGGAACGGTTTCTAGCTTGATGTGTGATTTTTTTTTTTTTTTTTAATTTTTTTTTTTGTGCTGCTTCAAGAATCTAGTTTGCACCTACTCAGCAGTCTCAGGAATCCTTGCTTAGCTGGTAACCAGTGTGGACATCTCTAGACATCTCTTGAAGTTTGTTTTTGCTAGCAAAATTAAGAATAAAAATGATGTGATAAATTAAACTGTTCACAGAGTGCCTTAATTTGTTCTGATAATCTCAGATTTATGGTCTAAATTCAAAATTAAGCTTGGGAGGATAAATTGTGTGTGTGTGGTAGAGATGATGGGCAAGGTCTTGATTTGGATAATAAGGTATTTGTGTAGCAAGCTTGTAAGCATGGAAGAATTTACTTGGTGCAGCTCTCTGGAGTACATGTACTTCTGAAGGAGGTCTGAGGGATATGTGCTGGCGGTACAGTTAGTGAACCTCATTACTTTCTGACCTGTACAGACATTCCAGTTGCTTGCCGTTGTAGCATAACAACAAAGTAAGTTGCTTCAGATCAGTGAAGCTTGGTTAGATGCGCTTCTTGTAACAGCACACCGTTTCCACAGCCAGGCTGTAGTGTGGTGGTAATCATCCGTCTGGGCCTGTCACCGTAAGTTGTCTCACCCATTAGCAAAATGACAGCAAGAAACGGGGGGGTTTACAATAGTACAAGATAACTTCTAAGTTATGTAGAATGTTTTGACCCACAACCAAACACGGTTTCTGTGTTTGGTTTGAAACACGACTTTCCAAAAAGCATGTACTCCTGTATGCTTATAAATTTTAATGAACTCAAAAGAGTGGCAAGTAGATTGCAATCCAAAGTTAATGCGACCTAACAAATATGTTATTTGCAGTTTTGCTAGGTTCTTTTTTCTGTTTCCCTGTTCTTTTTGCTTCCTGATTTGTTTCATTGAACATAAGAGTGTACTATGATGTGACTGGATTGTGTTTCCCAGATGACTGAGCCATTATGAAACAAATCCTCTTGTAGATAAACTGAGTAGCTGGTGGCACTGTCCACACACAGTAGGTGCCTGGCTGGTTACGGCCAGGATAGCTTGAAGACAATAATTTAACAGGTTTTTCTGTTAACTGTTGTAGGTTCAATATATGAAATTAATTGGGACAGAGAAGCTTTTGTATTCTTATAGTTAAAGCTCAATGGTATTTTCAGATGCTGAGTTTTTGAAGAAACTATTACTTATTTACATGTAGGGGAAGGATTTTTTTGTTGTTGTGTAAATGACATAATTCAGTAAAGGCTCCTATGATGCAGTTATAACAGGGGAGGGGAAAAAAGTCAAATACAAATGAAGCCATCAAGAGCCTCTTTTCCTGAAATAGAGTTCTGTCTGAGATGGCTGCTGCTTGAATACCTTTCAAAATGGAGTTATA
This sequence comes from Phoeniculus purpureus, assembly GCA_028565055.1. Lineage (NCBI taxonomy): Eukaryota > Metazoa > Chordata > Aves > Bucerotiformes > Phoeniculidae > Phoeniculus > Phoeniculus purpureus. Next base: position 11,443,239 of record JAOXOE010000602.1, read on the forward strand.
TGATGCAGTAACATGGTGATTAAACAACAGCTAGAAAGTAGACTGCAATAGAATAACGCAGTTTACTTGCTGGGACAACACAGCAGAGATTTGTTTATGTCTCAAGCATGCAAAAACAATTTGGCAGTCTAACCCACTCTTTTTAAAAAACAATTCCATGTTTTTGCCAGACTCCCAGTTTCATTATGCAACCTGTCTAATAGATTGTAGCTTGAATACATGCTAACTTTGTTTATTGACTTAATTTTGCAGCGCTGCTAATGCCAGATAAAGAAGTAGCAAGTAAATGGCTTTGTTAAACTTAAAGAGGGATTCAGAATTTGACTAGAAGGAAACCAGAAACCACACTTTTATATCAGCCAAATATACTGTGGAAAGGTGAAATTTAGATTAACACAGTATAATTGAGACGGAAAGGGAAGAAAGGAATGCTTTAATTGAAACAGCAAAGCTCTGGAAACGTGTGATTGATTGCTTCAGATACTGATGTTCTGGAAAGCACTTTGGGATGTCAAGGGATTTGGGACTGAATTTGAACAAATAGGCTGACGCACATCACTAGTTTTGCTTTTGCTTAGCAGCCAAGGTAGCGATTTTAAGTAGTTAAATTTATTCAAGAAAAGTTCAGCGTCATCAGTTCACAGTATTAGACCTCATTCTGTCTTTTCCTTTAGGCTAAGGTAGAAGTAGGGGAATTTGGAGCATCATATACAATGCATGACAGGTCTGGCCATAAATACTAGAGAATAACTTATGAAAAATCAGACATTATACAAAATAAATAGATACCAATGTCAGATGTAAGACTGTTTTCTGTAAGCCGTGCAAATAAAGTGGTGGGTTAGGGCTTTTAAAAGTTGTTATTATTATTAAGGTGTTGAGGCAGGTTTAGTCCTTGGATCTTTCTGGCCTTGGAAACCACACACTCTGTATTAAACTCAGTTATTTTAAAGAAGCCTCTTAAAATATGTAGTGTGTGAGATAAAGCATGGAAAAATCTTCTACCAAAAAATCTGCAGCACTGAGCAAGGATCCTGTGATCTCTTGTACTGGCAATGGTCTCCTTAAGGCAGACCGAATGTGGTGGGATCAAGGATATAGATGTGTGTATGTCTTTGTATTTCTGACTCCAGAGATTACTGAGCTAGAGAGGAGAATATTGGTCCTGCTGCTGTGCCCCAGGCTGGAAGGGAGTGCTTTTGTACACATTCAGTGTTTTAAGGAGTGGCAGGCAGGTGAGGATTGATTGATTCTTACAGAAAAAGAGAGAACTGTTGTCAGCGAAGAAGTGAACTGTTCTTTATGTCCCTTCTTTTCCTTTTCTTTACCATTTTTCTGATGAACATTTTTTAACTGCTGTGATCTTGCTCTACTTAGCGTTGGGATTTAGCCACTTTTGGAGTGGAAATATAGTACATTAGTGATGATAAGCAGCCTACAACAGGTATTCTGTGTTTGCAGTTACATTCTTGCTCATTTTACATCCTTCAGGTTTAAAGAAACCTGTCTTTCCATTATTACTGGAAAATGTATGAGGTACGTGTTTTTCCCTGATGCTATGGAAAGCTTGCTTGCCATGAGATGTATCATCTGGGAAACACGTCATGTTGGGAGCTCTACAGATCTTACAGTCGCAGATGTTGTTGATACCATTACTGGGAGATGAAGATTTAAAAGAAATACATAAATCATCCACATCTCAGAGGAATTACTTCTGGAGTGAGGGTTGGAAGAACCATAGAATCATAGAATGTATTGGGTCGTATGGCACCTATAAAGGTCTTCCTAGTCCAACACCCCTACAAAAAGCAGGGACATGTCTAAGTAGAACAGATAGTCCAAAGCCCCATCAAGCCTGATACTGAATGTCTCCAGAAATGAGGGCCTCCACCACCTCTCTAGTCAACTTGTTCCACTGATCCAGCACCCTCCTATTACAGAACTTTTTACCAATGCCCAATCTAAGTCTACCCTTTTCTAGCTTAAAAGCATGAGCCCTCGTCCTGTTGTTACAAGCTCCTGTGAACAGCGGCTCTAAATGAACAGTTTGTAGTGTCAAGAACTGCACTTGCAAGGGAATGTTGTCCATCCTTACAGCCAGCCAGAGCCTCTCCCCATCTTTGTGAGAATAATGCCCAGTGACACTTCCTTAAGAATGTTGGACAATTCAGCCAAGGATTTTTTTCAACTAATCTAATTTATAAGAGTCGATCCTGACAATTTGGCATTTATTAGGAGAGCCTGCTGAAATACTGTGGGAGGGGTACAGTCTGAAATATGAGATGTATGTTAAGAGAAAACAGAGGCTAAACATGTTTAGCTAATGAAATACCAAGGGTTCTTTGTTCCTGGCCTGGCAAAGCATTCTAGACATTTCTTTCTTCATCAAGAAAATTAAATTTGCCTACAAATGCATTTTGGATTGAGCTTATCTTAGATGTCTCTTTTGGAGCAGAAGAATATCCCAAGAGACCTGGTCAGCATTTTTCAACAGGCTTATTTATGTAGATGCGGAGTGGAAATTTTCTTGCACCATCAGTTCTTTAAAGTTGTGGCTTTCCAACCCTTTTAGAGTTCTTTTTCAGATAAGTTAGCCTGCTGTGCCTTAAGAAGAATTTGCTGACCGAGATATCAGGTATACATAGACTCTTCAGGGCATCAGAAAGCAGAAGTGTGAGGGTTTAGTGTCAGTCCAGTTACACCAGTAGTAAGTAGCACTGGTGTGAAAGATAGAAGGGAGGGGGAAAAAACCCACCCCTGAACACCCTGTTTTCTCCTAGATTGCCTGGAACCTTTTGGTGGAGAATGTGAGATGGCAGGCAGCAGTTTGACCTTGTGCATTCACGAACTGCAGGTTGCTGTCACGTGGCTTTGTATGACAGCTGTCTGTTCTGTCACGCTTCCAAATCCGAAATCCAGACATCTAGAATTGCTATTGTACCCCTCTGCCCCGTAGCATAAATAGCTTCTGCCATTCCCTTCTCCCCATCCCTATCACAAGGTCTGCTGCTCGTTCAAGCACTTCAGATACTTGCTGTCCCTTCTACGTTCTTGACTTGTGTTAATGAAGTGTGTATGAAAACACAGAATGATTTATAAATAATTCTTAAAACCTAATTTAACAAAATCAGTTCTGAGGTTAATGAGGGGGAGACATTCAGCTGTTATTGCTGCCGCCTGTGCTGAAGTTACAAGCTCTTTCTCTTGTGCTTTCTTACTTGATCAACTTCATTTCATTCTTGCCTTGGAGTATCTCAGATCCTTGGTCTTCACTTGCCACTGGTTTTTCTGTTGTGAGTTATTGTTTAACTTTCGTTGCTATATTAAAAAAGGTGCTTTTTGGTCATTCCTTTAACTTTCTGGAAAACTAATAGGAATTGGGGGATACATTGCCATCTGTCTGTGAGTAAGGTCTGGGAGTGTTTGGTTGTTCCATGTGGCGTGCTGGTCTGAACTGGTGCAAGAACCATCAGTTCTGTTGCTCTTTCGTTTTACTCATGTGGCCTGTGAAATCTTCTTGCTTTTTTTGGACTTCAGTGCTAACAGGTCATGCAAAAGAAAAACGAATCGTTACCTCAGTTTTATGTTGCAAAAAGCATGACTTCAAGGTGTAAGTGTGTGAGACCCACAGTAGCAAGTCACAGGTTGAGAGCCCTGTCAGAGACAGCATACCGTTCCTCTTGGCTGACACTGGGGTGCTGGATGTTTCCACTTTGCTGATGCTACCTGTAAGTGCCTTACATTCCAAGGAAACCCAGAACCAGTCAGAGAAACCAATCGGGAATTAAATGAAAGACAAGCACGTTGTTTAGAGCACAAAATTCAGTTTATGAAAATAACATGAATACGGAGACTTTGGCCTTTGTTTACCCTGCTGCAAACACATTTGCTCAGGAGCAATAAGAGTTAATTGTCAAACTTTATGCTGTAGTCAGAGATATTCTCATAAAATGTATGACAGACTCAGCCCAGATGGCAAATGCTGGTATGTAAATCTAAAACATGAACATTTCCATTGGGGGCCAGATGGTGGCTTAATGTGAATTAACATTTATGTTTATCTTATTAAAAGTGCCTTTATATGTCCAAACTAAGTGATAATTTGGTGGAAGAGCGTATCGCTAAATGAACCAAAAAAACCCAAACCATGAGTACAAGGCAACTCCTGCTGACGTGGACCATGGCAAAGTGTGTCCTTTGCCATTGAGAGAAGTTCTTTCTCTATATGTACAATTGTGAAGCAAATACAAATAAAATCAAGTAATTGGTTGTCTGCTTGGGGAAAAACGTTTAAAACATACTAGTTTCCCAGAAGATAGAAGTGCTGGACACACATTAAATACCTTAATGTATTTCCCTTCAAAACAGGCATATAGGTATTCGGTGGGAAGGAGTGGGGAATGCTTTTGGTGAGGGATCAGCATTGTGGATGCAATCCATCCTGGGCACAGGTCCTTCCCTCTGCATTGCCTCTTCGTTCTGCCAAAACCATCGTTTCCTCTGATGCAGTTCAAGTAATTGCGCAACAGAGGAAAGAACAAACGGGCACTTGTGAACGCTGTCACGAGGGGCCTCTGGTGCCTTTACAGTAAATAGGTCTGATATTAAGGGAAGTGGTTAGTTTGGCTACAAAGGGCTGCAACAAGCCCGAAGTCAGATGACATTTACAGGACTCCTGTTACCCATGCTCCATTTTGGATGTGAATCGCTGCTTGCTCTTTCCTCCACGTGAATCTTCCCAAGACCAGCACATTGTGTTAAGACATCTGCAAATCAGAGGGTAGTCGTTGTACAGGCAAGAAGGTAAAATAACTTAATAGTTTTAGTTGAACGCTCCTGGCATCGAATACAGTTGTTTTTGTGATGCTTTCACGGTGGAAGGTGAAAAATACTTTAGTGGTAAACCTATAATAGAGTGCCTTGCCTGCCCGTGGCTGTGGATAGGCTGTGAAAACCAGGGCAGAGAAATACAGAGAAGGGTTGTGAGGAGGCTAAAGGAATAAAATTGTGAAATCTGTGCTTTAGACTGTTATTTATTTATTTTTCACTTTGCCATCACCTCATGCTGGGTGGTGTCATCCTTAGTGAATCACTGGTCAGTGCTGGTTCCATTAATGTTGGCCTGAGGCTTTGGACTAACGCCCAGAATTATTCTGTGTTCCTGAAAAGAGCGGTATTACGAAAAGCATCGGCTGAAATTATAGAGAAGTGTTAAATGCAATGTCAATATTTAGATCAGCGTGTTGTCACGTTACATATTTGCGTGCTGAACAGCTCACTTACTCTGCGCTACCTGTTCGTGTGAGGACTAGTCACTTGAATTTTTATGTGGCGTTAATATTGCTGTATTTACATAGAGCTCTTCAAACTGAAAATAGGAGGGCTCTTTTCCAATTATATGGTGATAACCCAGAACTCTCTTTGATTCCTTGTCACAAATGGGACAACCAAATACATTAAAAAATGCTTTTCAGGAGCATCTCTCTCCAGGGCAGAGCAGTATCATGTAGCAAAGCTCAGCTGTTTCGCCAGAGATAAGATACTGGGCTAAAGATGGTTCCTTGAAAAATAGTGACAGAGGCCAATGAATGCTGTCATATTTCTCAAACAGCAGTCTGAGGTCCTGAAAAGCGTGCAAGCCTTTCGTTCACTAACAACCCTGTCTGCTGAATTGATGGCAGCGCTCACACAGAGGTGATGGTGTGCAGCCATAGTGGGGTTTTTGTTGTCTGACTGGTGTCTTTGGAGATCTCGCATTGCACAAACAAGGCAGCATTACAAAAACTTGTTTTTATAATAGTAGTATGGCTGAAATACTTAATAGCTGTGCCTTAAGTTTTTTTACTGAGGTTATGTGGTTTTTCTTAAGGAAAATGTGTTACGGTTGTGCCTTCTGCACATCTTTTCTTTCCAGTCACTTTTGGTTTTCATGATTTAAACAGAAACTGGACACCAGTTCTGATAGTTTTGTGCCGTAGTCTGCCGTTTCCCCAGTGAGGAAAACATCTCTGTTAATTCACAGACGTGTGCACTACAAACACACAAAACATGATCTTTTGAGCAACATCTTTACTAGTGCCTTGTACATGAATAATTCAGAAGCAGGCCCTAAAATCCAGATCCTGCAGTTCTATCCAGAACATATTGCAAATGCTTTGAGACTAGGAAACTCTTTTGAATCGGCTACAGAAGGAGACAGCGAGCAGCTGGTAAACTACTGGCCTTTAATGAAACGATACCATATTGCAGTGTCTCAAATTATCGCAGAACTTAATTAGTTCGTTTTACCCTTCCAATCTGGAGAGCCCAAATATTGTCTTGGGCAGCCACCGTAATTATTTCGGATTCTTCATTGCTGGCTGTTAAAGCTGAGTTTGGTCTCTTCCAGCAAGGTGTATTAAATAGATCTTCGATTTGGGAATGCCTGCGGTGTGTTACGGACAGATATTTTATGTAGCTGCCTGATTTTAGAGAAGAACTAATTCTTTTCTTAACTGGTAGAGGTAATTAGTGTCATGTGTAAATATCAGTGTGAACAGTATAGAACTCGTAACAAAGAAAAGAAAGCACTAAATTGGTTTGAGACGTGTGGACGTGCCCTAAAGCTTTTTGCCGTAACTGTTGTACAGAAGTGATTGTTCTGAACGGCAGCATGACCTGGCACTTTGCTTACTTCACTTCTCTGTTTGAAAACAGCCTTCAGAGTTAAGAGAATAATTTGATATGATAGTGACAGAAATGTATCTAGGGTGTGACTGCTAACTGAATCAGTAAAGTTCTGTTTAAATGGAGTGTGGAGTTCGGTAAATTATTGATGCCAGCCTGATGGAAGTGTTTGACACTCAACATAATTTTTGTGTGCAGCTGCTAAAGGGTGATTTTAAGAATAATGAAATATGACATAAGAATCCAAACTCCCAGACACCAGCTAGAAATTGTGGCCATTTACCCATCTGACAACTGTGATTATTAAGTGTTTAAAGTTCTGTATCAGCTGATACCCAAATTAGTGGTTTTTGTGTGATAGTTTTTCTTTACAGAATAAAATTGTCCAATCATTACCCCTTAAAAAAAGATCTGAACTGTATGAAAACCCAAACCAATCCACTGATTTCCCTTCCCCAAGTCCCTTATGCAATAAATTCAATGAAAATTTAACCAAGTCAAATAACGTTAACCAATTGCTTTTCCCTAAGTAGCAGAGTTTAATTTCTCTCTGAAACACTGCAGGCTCAAGGAGTAGCTGACTTCCAAGAAACATAGTGCATTGTCGTCACTGTCTGGTGAAGACTGACTCTCTGATGAGCCAGAGGCCAAATGATTAACGATATCTGAGACCTACTGACCCCTACTTTATGTTCAGCAGCTCCAATCCAAATGCATTTAGAACATCACCTTAGACTTAGCTTTAAATTACTTTGTTTTAGGAATCATCTTCATAACACCATTTAGTGCTGCAGTAATCTGACTTGGGAAGCAGGGTATCCTCTGACTCTGAAGCCCAGTGCTGCTGATCTTTAATACCTAATACCCGGACAGGGCATGAAGTATCGTGAATTAGTTTGTGCCGTACAACTGTTCCAGTTACTTCAGACAGCCCGGTTGTGCTTTTTTCTCAGCTTCTATGTATGGCTTTCTAAGATCATCTGAAAAATTTACATGGGCAAACTTTTCAATTTTCTTGATGTGACAAGTTTATTCTGTAGCTTTATGTTCTCTGGGGGCTAACTTGGGAAAGAGGAATGTATTTACCCTCTGGCTAGTTCATATGTTCCCTTACCAATCGTAACAAACTGCCTCGTTTCTGTGAGCGGTCAACAACAGCCAAACCATCAATTCACACATTTCAGAAAGGTTGTCTTGTCTAGAGCCATTTTTGCCCATATTTTGGTTAGATAATTTTAAGAGAATAATCCTGTTATGTGAGTCTACCTGCTCAATACAGAAATTAAAAGCTTTGCTGTTCTAAACCAGTGTTGCTGGGGTGGACACTTGCTTTAAAAAGCATTTCTTTTACAGGACATGAACTTGATTGACATCCTTTGGAGGCAAGATATAGACCTTGGGGTAAGGCGTGAAGTTTTTGATTTTAGCCAACGGCAGAAGGAGTATGAACTCGAGAAACAGAAGAAACTTGAAAAGGAAAGACAAGAGCAGCTCCAAAAAGAGCAGGAGAAAGCCTTGCTGGCTCAGCTGGAGTTAGACGAAGAGACCGGTGAATTTGTTCCTGTTCAGCCAGCTCAGCACATTCAGTCAGAAAGTACTGAGCCAGCAACTGCTTTTTCACAGGTAAACTCTAATATCTGTGAGTGTGTTTCAACCTTTTTCCATTCACAGGAAGATACAGTGTTAATGGTTACCTAAAGTGAATTTGCACTCTTTGCTGTAATGGAAGATCCTTCAGCTATTCAAAGATGCAGTAACATTTTTTTTCATAACTTTCCTGTTTAGACCACACAGACTTCAAAACCAGCAGCAGAGGCCTTGGCCTTTGACGACTGCATGCAGCTCTTGGTAGAAGCTTTCCCATTTACAGATGACAATGAGGTAAAATGCTCAGTACAGTGGTTTCATGGGTGGTCGTCGTGGGGATTGGTCTCATCTCTTTCACTAATACTTGTCTTCAGCATAATACTCATTTGTGATTTGAGTTTTGCCCTCAGGCTGACTGCAGCTGGAATATAGCAGAGCAGTGGGCTGTGTCTGGGGAGAGTTGGTTGGTACTTGTGTGTTCTCTTTGCTTACTGAATGCTGCAGCCAGAGTTCAGTGTGTAACACCAGTGTATGGGCAACTGCTGCAGCTGCTGCTGCTGATAATGGTTGTGGACTTTGTCAGGTTGTTGGAGCGAGATTAGCACAGCTCTTTGGAGTTGGTGCATTTGAGTGGCTTTACTTGCATGTACTGACTCAGACTTACTCTCGTAAGGCTTATTCTGTTAGTCCTGTAAAATGATCTAAATAAAATATGGCTCTAGACGACATTTCTGAAGTGTGTGATGTGTAAGGAGAACACAGCAGACAGTTTTTAGGTTTCTTTTTTCCTACTTGTTTCCCTAATGTGAAAACACCTTAATGGGAGTATTGTTGTATGACCCTTTTCTTACCAAAAAAAAATCATTTTGGTAAGAAATACTTGTCTGTCTGCTCTGCAGAAATGGTAGAACACCAAACCCAAGATTTTTATCGTGGAAAATGCAAGGTTGTTCTCTTTTGAGTGGATTCTTTTCATGTGCAGGCTTTCCTATTTTTATTCTTCTGTTTTTAAACACTCCAGGCTTCTTCAGCTGCACTTCTTCAGCTACTTCAGTTGCAGTCCAACAACCCAGTCTTTACTTCCTCTGATGAAACTCAGCCAACTGAATCGCCTGTTCTAGATACACCTACTGATGCAGAGAATATGCAGAACATAGAGCAAGTTTGGGAAGAATTATTGTCCCTTCCAGAGTTACAGGTAAAGGTTTAGTACGATAAGAATCTGAAAAAGATTGCATGGTATTTTGGAAGAGTATGGTGTCTCAGAGAATGCAGTACAGGAGCACCATTACAGGTGATGATTATGATGATCATGTCGGATTCTGCACCTGCAAGACATCTACAACCCATGTTTTTAAACTATTAAAAAAAAAATGCATTGAAAAATGTTTAGAGGGAAGGACACAAATTTTCTGTGAGAAAGCCTTATTAAAACACAATCTTCCCAATCAGAACTTCCCCATGTTTAGCAAAGCCTCTGTATGCAGCTTGTTACAGTACATGATCATGGTTGAAATATCAGCTGCTTAATAATTAACACTTCTGGATCTACAGCAGGAATTATTTGGACAAGTATTGTTGTAAATGGGTTTTTTGCAGAGTCTGATTGTGTGGCTCGTTTATGCAGTCAGCATTTGTCTAAGCAAAAGGGTTTGTAAATACGGTAACAGAGCATGTATTTAGGCTCACAGAAGAGTCCTGTGTCACTACACAACTTGTGTTTATATATGTTTGGTAAGAACTACCATGTACTAGCGTATGTGAACTGAATGTTTATAAAAAGCCCCCTAGATTTCTAAATTGTGCATTACATAGGACAACTAGGGGTGTTTTTTTTCCTATCCTTATGTTTGTAATAATACTTTCCTTACATTTGACTATAAAATTGAGTAAATTTATTTTCAAATATACATGCTTCAAGTGTGATGGTGCTGCTCACACAATGCATGAAATGCGTGGAGTGCCTGTAAATACAAATCATGTTTAAAAAAAAGAAGTTAGCAGGAGCTGTGCTATTCCCTTTTCTCTACATTTGTCCATATTTTATATTTTCCAGAGTTCCCCTGACTTTTGTGCTAGGCTTAGAAGCCCCACATAAGTAACAAGGGGAATTCTCTGTGAAGAGATAGCAGTGATGCTGAAAACACATTAAGACCAAAAATATCTCTCACAGTAATTATGAATAATAATTGAACAATCTTCTGAAAGAAGTGCAGTAATTAAATCAATGACATTGCTTTTTACAAATTGTTTGAAGACAAGAACTGTCACATTTAAAACCTTAACTTAAGCCTCGAACAGCCTCAGTTTAAATAATCGGTGTGTGTGTGGTCCCTTCTTAAGAGAAACAGAGTCGTTTTGGTAATTGCCTCATTCTTTGGGGACACTGGGCACACTTAATTCAGCTTCAGTTCAGGAGCTGACGCCCTGTTGGAAAGAACATTGGTCTTGTACCCAGTGAAAGCTCATCAGTGTGATAGTCTTTGAGGTTCACTCTGATGTGAACCAGCTTAACTGAAAGTCTGTGGAGTGAGTTAATGTTTGCAAGGCTTCATGGTTAGTACTCTCTTCTTCACCAAGAATTACATTATTGTGCACCGAACAGCTGGTTTGTTCAGTAAATCCTAAAAGAACTCTGGGGGGTTTTTTTGAGGGAAAGAAAATCTATCACATAACACGAAATTAAGATTACCAAAGACAATTGTTTGCTAGTAATGCTCAGTAAGCCTCAGTCAGTAATTTTATTGTACTCATGCCGTTCCTAGCAGTGGTGCCTCTAAGAAGTTCAGACCTGGCAGCACCAGGATCCCCACTAGCAGTTTAGCAGAACAGGAGGGCTCTGCAGTTTGTGTATAACACTGAAATGGGTCTCTCTTGCATCTTGTGATGAATTTAGGAGGCTCTGCTCTCTTAAGTAGCTTTGTCTAGAACAAGTTGCTTCATACTCTTGCCTCAGGTATCTAGTTTTCTTCCTAAATTACCTCTGTATAGTAAAGTGTGTTGTCTGGGTTACAGCAGTGCTGTAAATACCCATTTCATGTGCATGTTGATTGCTTAAAATATTAAATAAGGTTATAAAAAAGGTTTTAACAACAGTTGGGGATGTGTTGCTCAATTTCTCTTTTGCATTTCCCATGTAGTGTCTTAACATCGAAAATGATAACCTGGCTGCAGTAAGCACAATCACAAGCCCTGAAATCAAGCCGACAGAGATCCACAATTACTACAGCTTGCTACCCATCATGAGAAAAGACGCTGACTGCGGTCCAGATTTCCTGGATGGTATGGAGGGCCCCTTTTCCAGCATGTTGCCACCAGAAGACACCAGCCAGCTGAGTGCAAACTCTCTAAGTGACACATCCCATTCAAACTCTGATTTCTGTGAGGATTTCTACACCACCTTTATTGATACAAAGGCAAACAGTGATGCAGCAACGACAAACACTATCAGTCAATCACTTGCAGAAATTCTAAGTGAACCTATTGATCTTTCAGATTTCTCGCTGTGTAAAGGTTTTAATGGCAACCACTTGGGAACTGTACCAGAATGTAATGATTCTGACTCTGGTATTTCACTGAATGCAAGTTCTAGCATTGCATCACCTGAACACTCTGTTGAATCGTCTGCCTACAGAGATAAGACTTTTGGTTGTAGTGATTCTGAAATGGAAGACCTGGATAGTGCTCCTGGAAGTGTGCTGCAGAGCAATCCTAGCACATACCCTTTGCAGTTTGAAGATCAAGTGTTTTCTTCTGTTGGGCCAAGCACTCAAACACCTAGTTTGCCATATACAAACACACCAAAGAGCGAGCCCCCTGCAAGTCCTGGCCACCCTCAAGCTCCATTCACAAAAGATAAACCTTCAAGCCGCCTTGAAGCTCATCTCACAAGAGATGAGCAAAGAGCAAAAGCTCTGCAGATCCCTTTTCCTGTTGAAAAAATTATCAATCTCCCTGTTGATGACTTCAATGAAATGATGTCTAAGGAGCAGTTCAATGAAGCCCAGCTTACACTTATTCGAGATATACGCAGGAGAGGCAAGAACAAAGTGGCTGCTCAGAACTGCCGGAAAAGAAAACTGGAAAATTTGGTGGAACTGGAGCAAGACTTGAGTAACCTAAAAGATGAGAGAGAGAAATTGCTTAAGGAAAAAGGAGAGCATGACAAAAGCCTTCGGCAAATAAAAAGGCAGCTAACCACCTTATACCTTGAGGTGTTCAGCATGCTACGTGATGAAGATGGAAAGTCATACTCCCCTAGTGAATACTCACTGCAGCAAACTAGAGATGGCAATGTTTTTCTTGTTCCTAAAAGCAAGAAGTCAGAGACTAAACTTTGAAGAGCAGCACAGCTGGCTACTGCTCTCAGAGTTACTATTTTTGTAGCATTATCCCAATAGTTTTTACTGTGAGGTGGAATGCAGAATTTATTAATATTTTTCAAGTAATTCTATGTTATAATTTTCAAGTTGTTAATTAGTTGATGGAGGATGCAAGTTTAATACTAATAGTGTAATGCAGATGGGCGTATGCAAAATTTGTAATCTTTTATAACAGACATTTTCTTCTTATAGCACCAGTTTGGCTAGTTTCCATATACCTGTAAATATTCCAAGATACCATATTTATATACTGTTCCTATCTCTTGTTATATTAATAGATTTGATATATATATATAAAAATGATTCTAGCCTTCTAAATACAGTCTTGCAAGATAAACAATATGGCTTCTGATACTTTTTTTTATAAATATGCAAGTGTTTTCCATTTTTCTTACACCTTTATACTTGCTTTGTATTTAAATGTGATTTTAATTTAGTACAAAAGTTGGTACTTTATGTTTATCACTTCATTACACACTTTTTCAACTCTACTTCATACACGATTATTTCCCTAAAGAAGGGAAATCCTCTCTAGTTTTCCAAGGCTAAATCTTCACATAACAAATATGCTTACCAGTACGCTGGTAACCAGTATTGTGCTTACTGCTTACCAGTAACCAGAGATGTATCACACAGCCTCATCAGTGTTGCTGGTGCTTGGTTCAGTGTAATTCTGTCGTTTCAAAGGACTGCGTTACACAAAGTTAAGTTTCACGTCTATGCTAAGTTTACCTGAGTTTTTACTCTCTGAACACTACTTGGTGATGAAATCTTCCCTGCAAAGGCATTTTAAAATGTCGATTAAGACATTGCCAGCATTACGCATCTTCTAAGTACAAATTCAGTACAGCCAAGTGTGGAACCTGTGCTCAGTTACCTGTGGGGTTTAAATTATGATTGATAACAGAATAAAAACTGGGGAAATAAATAACATTTTTTGTTTACATTTCAAGTGGTTGTTGTGACTGGTCATTGTGGACTTTTTAACACCGAAAACGTCTGGTTTGAGCTACACCTTCACTCAACATGAAGAGCTGTATCATCTTCCCTATGAAGCTGCTAAAAAAGCACATTTAGACTGAAATGTTTTTCTGTCACTGTCTGTCGTGAGGAATATTTGTCTACTGTGATGTTAAGCACAACTTTATTATAAACACCAAGTTAGTTTTCAGGGCCCTACATGTTTTTAAAAAGAAGGTACTGTAGATACTGAAAAGGCAAGAGTAGGACTTACAACAATTGTTTATTGATGTGTTTTAGGAAAAAGGGTAGAAAGAGGGACATTGGATTAGGAAGCCAGCCTTCCTTTAGCTCATCATTCACAAAGTTAGAGTAAGGCTAGACACAATTACAGGGTTGTTGACATTTTTATTTCCCAAGCTTTGTAATTGCAGTGACGTTGTGTATCTGGCAGAGAGCATCTGTATTCAATGGATGAAGCAAAATCTGCTTTCTCTAGATGGTGCAGACCAAGCACCAGCTAAACAAAATCAAAGGTACTGCAGCAGCGATACTTTTCTTGCTGGTGTTCAAATGTGTTTCTATTGACTTTGCCACCAGCACTGCCTAGAACACTAGGGGAATGTGAGGCACCTCTGCCATGCAAAGCAAGAAGGTCTAATCTCTGTTTACAGGTGGCATTTCAAAGCACAAGCATTAGGGTGGAAGCACACGTTGCTATGGCTTGGGGCAGTCTTTCAACATTGAGACTGCTGTAGCTTCAATACACAGTACTGATTGTAAAGCAGAGAACCTCTAAAGAGGAAGAGCTCCCCCCCACCATTAACTAGGCTGTCAAACACGAGAATTACAGAGGAAACAACTTTAATTATGTATTTGCTGTAAAATGGAGACCCTCAGTAACCCCCTGCCCTCAGACTTGTTCCTTAGTTTATCACTCATGAAAAATCCAAAGTCAGAGACCATTGTACTTGTAATAACGTGTCTAAAACCTGATCCAGGGATACATAGTCCATTACCTGGATAAAAAGAGCAGCAGCAGAAAAACCTACAATTAATACAGAAGCCTTGTTTAAACTCCAGCAGGCAAAGACTCAGGCTCAAGTAACTCAGACCATGACAACTTGCATTCAGTTTAAATCAATGTTTTTGACACCAGGAACACAGCAAACGTGGTCGCATCAGAACACCGAACAGCTTAAGGAAAACAACAAACCACACTGTTTTGTCTATGTGACAACATCAGACTGCAGATACCCTTCATTTTATTACTGCTGCCGAGGTACAAGGTATGTTGCCAGCCCTGAATGTGACATCGCCACATCTAACACATCACAATGCTGACCCTATACACTCACAAGTCTACACCTGCAGACCATTTAGATCTTGATCAAATCATTCAGTTTTATAACTACTGAAAAGTAAAGCTGAGCTGAACCAAGGTCCTGTGTTGGAAAGACAATCCTGTAATTCAACGTATTGCAGTTACTTTAGATGACTTTGTGTTCCTCACAGCACTAAAAGAAAGTGATGGCAACACATTTCAGATAGTAAGCTGTTTGACAGTATACATTTTATTCTGATACAAAATAGAAATATCTTCAAACATTTCAATCCATTATGGACCATACTGACATTTTAAATTTCCATGCTATTTTTAAACTTGCTTAAACACAAGATTCCAACAGACTGGCACCATTGCTCTTGAAGTCTTAGCCAGTTATTATAACACATTATGCTGTTTCCAATCTTGCGATATTATCTTCTACATTGAAGACCATTTTTCTTCTACGAAGATACTTGGATTACTTTAGTTCAGGAAAAAGCTAATCTTAGATAGAGATGTCAACCTGTAGCACCCACAGCAGAAAAAGAATCATCCATCAGAGGTATGAATTTCAGGGATCATGCTCCACACAATTTAAGATACAAACACTTGTCAGAGACCACGGACTGATACGTAAGTGAACACTCCACTGCATGTAGACAGTATTTGAAAACATACCAATGTCTTAACCACAGGAAACTAAAGACAGCAAGTCAGTAAACCACACAATCAATGCTTCAGAGACTAGGAGCATTCCCCTTCCCACCTTAAATACTTAAAGGTTATCAAAGTTAAGATGCTTTTAGATTAACATGCAAGTTTAGGTATCAAACTGTAGAACTGCTGCTCAGAGCCTGATGCTTCACTTTTCATTTTTACATCTCCACTGACAGCTGCTGTTTTAAACATGAGCCACTATCAAAACAGTGTCATTAACTCTTGGAAGTGCCTCTTGGATGAAGATATGCTTGATCTAGTACTCCTTAAGGATGTGTTTGTATTTGACAAGGTTTATTCCTCAACAAGTTTGGGTATGAATCATGGAAATTAAGCAATAAGTCTAACGATCATTCAATACCCCAAGTGTGAGAAATTCGAACAGCATGTAGCTCTTTATGTTGTGCAGAAAGAATCCTGCATAGCACAGAACAAGTCTGCAACTATGCAGAATCCTCACGCTAAGAGCTGTGCTCTACACGCAGGGCTAGTAATGGGATGCAAAAGTTTTTGTTAGAACACTTGCAAGACTTTGTTCTTAAAAGAATTGTAATAAACCCGTCTCACCAAGCACAAAAGTATTTGCCCTCAGCTGAGTCATCACAGGACTCACTAATGTTTTTCTCTGTTACAGATATCCACAGGTGAGCTCACATGGCAGCTCTGCCCAGCAGCAGAAGAGCAGGTTTTTCACCTCAGTGTGTCAAAGCCTGACACCTCAGCAACAAGGTGTCTGGCACACTCAGCTAAGGCAGCTTTGGCTCAACTTCAGTCAAGCAAAAATGTTTGTGTTTGTAAAAACACAGTCTGTGAGATCTCCATGAAGTAGCTGCTGTTACATGAAAATCTCAACATTACCCTTACAACTGCTTCAAAGTTAACTTTTAGCGTGTGCTACAATGTCAGGAGTTTGCTTTCTGGATGTTCCCAGGCAGCAGGTCACCAATTAAAAATACTTCAATACATCTGTGAACATGCCCAAGACCTGGGTTCCACTCTTTTGAGGCAAAACCAACACCACACTAGAATCTGCCCTCACAAAAACAACACACAGGCTAAAAAAATACATTGACTGGTTTACATAGATGCTAGGCTACTATATTAGAGAGGGTAAAAAAGCTGCAGAGAAGGAAACACGTGTTCCAAGAGTTAAGAACCCCAATGTGCATAAAAAGCAGATTCACTGAAAAGTTCCTTTATTGCCATTCATCTGTCTGAAAGCAGCTGAGCTCCCAGCTGGGTTATCATGCGAGTGGTTAAGTCTCCACTGAACCACCCTGTCTGAAAAAGTCAACGGGAACCTTCTGATCATCAATACAAACCCACCTGGAGAGATAAGAGTTAGAGGGAAACCACTGTTCTAACCACAGCAGCAGCTGCATCACACACTACGGAGACCTGTGTCACGAACTTCTTCTGTGTCTTCACCTTTATTGGTTTCTAGAAGGCGTCTCTTTCCATCA
>JAOXOE010000602.1:11476910-11499695 GCA_028565055.1 Phoeniculus purpureus
AAAAAAACAAAACACCACCCCCCCCCCCCCCCAAACACAGCAAACAACAAAATGAAAAGGAAAATACTGTCTTGAGTTTCAAATAACCATCTTTCATTCGTGCAAAAGTATCAAAACCTCTGATTTCTCTAACTAAATACAATTTCCCTAATATGTAGAGAAATTCCCAACAGGTTCAGAAATGTTCTTGATACTATTGTGTATAGAAGTTTAAATAAGTTCTTAGATTATTCCTGTATTTTGATCTCTGTGAGAACCTAGGCAACTTTCTAGAAAGTAAAAATCACTGGAAATCCCAGCATCCTCCAGATATTTTTTGTACTGAGGCCAAACCAAACAATTTCTGATCTTCTTTCTAACAACTAAGTAAACTACATAATTTGAAGTTCTATTTCTCTTGCCCCTGTTATTCGCAGGATGAGCATATTGTGAGACAGACAACAGTACTGGCTAAATAGGTTTTTAGATGTTCTTGGAGGAGCTGCCTCACCAAGTCTGAAGAATACCATACCTTTATTAGTTTAATTGTCATTCATTTCACAATTAACTGTCACTTACGGAGGCTGTGTCTTGCAGTCTCATTTGGTTGCACAGCCACAGGCAACTCATGTTTGAATTCTGTAGTTTCAGTTCATGATCATACTCCCTTATGAGTAATTAATTGTACAGAATGTGATAATTTTACAATATTGTGCTGACATAAAATGCAAGCAGTATGTGAGGGAGATACACATTTGAGAAAGATTCACAGTTGCTGATAGAAAGTATCCACGAGTAGGATGCATTAGATGCAAAATTATGATTTTGGTTTCTGCTAGTTGTTACCTAGTAGAATATTGCTTTCCATGTGGGATAATCCACTTCTGTAAGAGACTATGTAGCTTTTTAATTCACTGATCCATATATATTTTCGATAGCTGCTTAGGTTGCAGAAACAAAGGCACTCATTATTAATACAATGTTAATATTGTGATAGTAGTTTTGCAAATTTAGTTGGTTTAGGTCTATACTTGGAAAGGACACAAACCACAATTTTCATAAGAAGTCCCAAGTACTGCATAGTAAAATGTTTATATGGGCTTCAGAACAAAAGGTTGTTTAACATCCAGTTCTTTTTTTCTGGGTTGGAGAAATATATTTAAACATGGACAATTGTTGCTGCTGACACTTGACTATGTGTGCAATCAACTGCAGCTTCTGCTATCTTCATTTATAAACATTTGTTTTAATCTATGAATTTGATTTGAACTGCTGATCTTTGCTGAAAAGACAGGGTAATATGTTAACATAAAGTCTGGTAACATTTTGGCTGTTCTTGTATGCAAAAGGGTACATTAAATTCTTTTACTTCATTAATTAAAAATACAAGGAACTCATAAACTGATTCTTGGTATCAGAATTAATACTATGATTATGCTGCAGTATTTGCTTTATTTCAGAAATTTTTAATTACACTTTTTATATGCACACACACAGAGCCACATGCATACATAGACATACATTTTTATACACACGCATTCTAGAACCCACAAATCCTAAAGAAACATTCCACTTCAGATTGTGCCCATTCAAGTGTCTTGTGGCCCAGAACTCCAGCAGTCTCTGGAAAGCTTAGTTGCAGTAGTTTGAGATAGTATTTTCTCCTACTGGCTGCTTTTTTTTCCCATGGAAGCCATGGAATCACATAGATAAGTCAGCTGCTTCAATTTACAGTCTCCTATATTAACCTTAATAATTGATAAAGGTGCATTTGAAATACAATGTCAGTCTATAGGCTAGTTTGAAGGACAACCACACACATTTGTCCACCAGTGAACATTTGGGGAAATAACACCAATCTTTTGCAACTATGTTCATTAGACTCCATATGTCAGAGACCTTAGATCTATTTTTCATTACTTACTTAAGAGCTACATCTCAGAACTGTGATTCAGGAAATGAGAGTGATCAATTAGCTACTAGCTCAATTAAATATACTTTTAAACTACTTTGCCTTTGTATAGTTTGATTTCATTCAAGGACACAAAATCAATTATTTCTATAAATTGTGTCTCTATATAAAATGTTTATTCTTTAGAATACTTTATGTTTGTACCAGACTCATGGTATGGAAAAATAGTCCCACAGTTTGGATTGCTATGAAAATAAATAGTTTCCTGAACACTTTTTTCCCCCCATTTATTCTACTCTTCTTTCAGTGCTAATTAAATCTGAATATATTAGACCCTATTTTATTTTATAGCTCCCTCTCTCCATTTTATCTGAATTTTCTTCTTAAAATTTTACTTGCATGAACCCTTCTGACAAAAATTAAAAGAAGCAGTGTGCATTGGGAATGATACTAGGATATTTTATTGTTATAAACAATAAACCTTTTAGCAGGGAAGCAAAGACAGCGTACTGAGATGCTGTTATAACACAGTTGACTCTGTAACTTCGTGTGTAAGAATTTCATGTTTATTTTCTAGACCTCAGGATAGGATAGATTTGTTCCTAGCAAAATTATACCCTAGACAAAGTGTAAAGTTGTGATGTTAAACTGTCAACAATAGTAGTTAAAGAGCTTACTTGGGAAAAAGTATTGTATGCCTAACATTCTATGCTGTTTGTTTTACACAAGGCAAAAGGGTAAATTTAGGGCTTTCTTAAAAGCAATAGACTTTGTTTATGCTAGAATGTTTTTTGTTAGCAAACCTGCTATTTGTTTAAATGTCAATCAAATTGAAAGAAGTGTATGTATTGTTAGCGAAAAAAAAAGTGTGGTAGCCACTTACAGTTGCAGACTCAGATAAAATAAAATTTAATATATTCTATTTGAGGTGCCAGTGTATAAGGATTCAGCTCTGCTAAAATTTGTGTCATAAAATCATCACGACTGGGAAAAATGTCTAGAATAATATTTAATTTGGATTCATGTTGTCTACACAGGAAGAAAAAAACCTTGAGATGTGGAAGAAAGAAGAATAATGGAGGATGTAGCAGGTAATATTTTCTGTTGTTTAAATCAAAACTGTAAAAAGTACTACATGATTATATTTGATCTTGGTGTTCGTTCTTTCTTACTAAGATTTGTAAAACGTTAGTTAGAAACAATTGTACAACTAGCTAAATAGTAAGTAATATTTGATGCATTTTATTAAGGCAAGGAACTACAAGTGGATTTCCTGCTTGTATAAGTATCTGTTCAAGAGAATAGGGCAGGGGAAATAAATCTTGTCCTTTCCTTGACTGCAATGCAGATCTGGCTCTGGGAGTGGTTTTCCTCTCTGCACATTTCAAACACATGGTCAGTGTTCCACCAATGGTTAGCCTTACATCTGGCACTGGATGTGTGTGGCTCGAAATGCCTTTTCTGACTGCTAAACACGAAAATACCTCACTTGTTTTTCTAATTGAATTTGCGCATTCCTCAGACTGTGATTTATATCAAACATAATTTTAAGTGTTTATCTGTTGTGCACAGTAGCTACCTTAACAATGCCTTTGTAACCGCAGTCACAGACAGGATGTTTTAAAAACACATAGATGATTCTTTTCCTGTATTTTCCTAGCTGTGCTTAAGCTGCTAGGATCATGCTTTCTGATGGCAGTCTACGTTTGTAAATTATACTCCACTTTTAATTAATAGATCCCCTCCCCCCAGCAAGTCAGATATTTCAAAATATATCGAACCTATTTTTTACATAGTTATTTTCTGGTCTGTTGCTCTTTTATTCATTTTATAGCACGTATATGAGATTTTTAGATCAGCATGATGCAAGGACATATGTACAGTTCTTATGTATACAGCATGAAATGTACATGAATAAGATTATGTCTTTCAAAAGCTGCCAAAACAAATTTAAATTCCAGAGGATACTATCACATTTGCTAATATATGCCTTGAAACATTAAGGTGGTCCTGTTTTTTTAAAAAAGTTAAGACTTCATAGTGAATTTCATACAAGTTTGTTTTTTCCTGATACAGAAATTTTGTCATTAGAAATAGGTATTTCCAAATACAAATTATTATGCCCTAAAATATAACCATTGTAATTTAAACCATTATCATAAACATTATGATAGTTTCTGGTAAATATTTTAAAATTCTTTCTCACTACATTTAAAATTATTTTACCAACCACTACCAGGAGTTCAGTGTGCAAGTAGAATAAAACTCTGCAGAATATCAAGAACTAATCTACTCATTGTGGCTGATTATATCACTTAATTAGGAAAAGTATATTGAAACTGCTGGGATAATATAGCCAAAGGTGAAGATACTAGAGCTGATAGTCATTTGTACATTTAGAGACCTCAAGTGTATGAATTGATGTATTCCCTGTTATGGGTTTAAAAAATGCTCTGTAATGATAGAATATTTGCCACAGAAATGTCTGCATGTGCTTGTTTACCAAATATTGTAGGTCATGTGCAATAAACACAGTTGGAAAATGCTGATGGTTGAAATATTTATAGCAATATATAACCTGATGACAATTCTGCCTTCAGGACACACATGGTTTGAATTCATTTGCCATATAATTAGTAATTTTCTGTGTGTTAATGTGAGTATGGTAATATAAGCAGATAGATTACGCAAGAGAAGTCTTAAAGTAAGGTCAAATAACTAATTCATAAAAACGTATTAATGTTTAAGGCTGTACCTTTCAAAGAAGTTACATTGTGTAAATGGGAAAAAAAATCAGATTTAAAGTGTTGCTATTGTGCTTTTGGAAGAATGACAGATAGGTATTTTTGGTGGAGTTCCCTCTGAAACCTATCACTCCTGGTGAAATGTAACACAAAAACTGGTAACTTATTAATGATTGCAACCGTAACACTACTGTAGTTGTATTCTCTGCATTTAATATGTATTTCTTCAGTCTGAATTATCCACATTGCAGAGGGCTTGTATGTGGTTTGATTTTGTATTGCAAAAGGGGTTTAATGAGCCATCCGACAATGTCCTGAAAACATAAAAAAATTTTGAATACAAGCTTTAGAGCTTCCTAGCTCTAGATCAGATACTTGTCTAATGTACATTTCCTTGCTCTTTATGCTGGTGTGGATGAACCTACAGTCTAAGGAGGACTATACAATTTGCAGTCTTTCTGGGTGCCATTTCAACAACTTATTAGTCAAAACATGCAGATAAATGAGTCTGCTTCAGCAGGGCCAACTACAAGGAATGCCACCTAGGACTCTGTGACCTTGGCATTTCTATATTTAGTCAACCAAGAGGTCTGTACCAGTTGCAATACAAGCTGTAGTTGTACCATGGAAGCTCCAGTGATAAAAATAGTTTCTTATATTTTTGTGTCTTGCAGTCTACAATATTTTATTTAAAAATCAAAATGGTGCTTGTAACATATAAATATAGAAAACATGTAACCGGCTCCTCCTGTAATTTAAAGCTGCCATTTTATCTAAGCAAGAATTAACAGCTCTTTAAGTCATGCACTAACCCTGTAGGACACCTTTTGCTTTTATTCCCTCTCTCATGAAATTAGCCATGGGTTAACTGAATTAGTTGTTCTTGTCTTCTGTTCTGGAGGCCTGTGCCCAAAGAAAGCCCTGTCTTGAACTTTTTTTTAGTGTAACATCTTCCTAAGAAGTTTTAGAAAGCAGACTGATGCTATTACATAGCACATCCCAGTGGAATACTAGGACTCCTATGTCAGGCCTGGAGCAGCAAGACAGTATTCCAAGCTGACTGCTGGAAACCACAAATCTTCACCATTTTTGCAAAATTTGTAACAGGAACACAAAGAAGCCAGTCATGGAGTAATGGAGTATTAAATTATACATGACTGCAGCACTGATGAAACATCAGTCACCAGCCCAAAGCTCTTCCTTTTTCCATTCTGTTCATCTCAATGACAACAAGTAGGTTTTCCCCTTTTGACCTTTTGATTAAATCTGTCAATATTAGTTTAAAAATCTGCCAACAGTCAATCTTCTTAACCCAAGTATTTTTTTGTTTGGTTTTTTTTTTTATTTTATTTTTTTGGCTGTGAAATACTTATCTAAGATCACATTCACATTAAAACAGAAGCACCAATGTTTCCAAGTGGTTTACGTGCATTCTGGTCTTAGGATGCTGAGGAAATTGGCAGAACGTAAGCTGAAGAGTGTCTCTACATGTTTCACCCCATTATTAGGGTTTTACTTCATTGCTGTTCCAGTGAGACTTGCACATAATGTTTAAACCATTCCAGCATGAGTTCTGTAGCAAGCTTCTTTAACAAAAGCTACTTACTGGACCAAACCAACTGTTGCTGAAGTACTTCTCTGTGAAAGGTGATTAGGAGAAGGGAGTATTTTGGTATTGATGCAGTTTCTTTTGCAGTGTATGTGTCCCTGCTACATGCTGCTAAATACTATCTTAGCTTGAAAACTGTTCCATAAACCTTCAGTGCCTCATAGCAGTGGCCACGCTCCTTTGTTGTCTGTCTTATCTAATAATATTTCAGAACCCATATACTTTACTACTGTTTATGCCACCAGTGCAGAAAATCTCAGACCTTGCCAAAACTGTTTGTTTTCCATAGACCCTCCTGGACAGTGCTGCTGTCCCTAGAGGTCTGTTCTTGAATCTGCTGGGGACACTGTAGGACTTCCACCTTGTTACTTCTAAATTACAACTGAGTCCTGTAGGGTCACAGGCATGGTAGAATGATTTGGGAAGAGGACTAATCTAGAGTTATTTCTGTGTTGTGACAATCAGCTCTGCTTTAACCATTCTGAAAGGAACTGGGTTATACATACATACAAAATTATGAGTATTTAGAAAAATTCAAGTAATACATAATTGATAATTTTTACTTCCTGGAAAATATAAATAAATATACCTCTTTTTAACAAAATCTGACAATACATTGCTTTCGTAGTGCTGAATATGAATACTATGTTTTGGCTTAGTTTTTAATGCTGGCAGATATATTATGATTTCAGCTATGGTAATTGAGGATGTTTTCCTGCATCCTGTGACTTAACATGTTGGATTATGAATTGAAGCAGCTGATGTGTAGGCCCACATCCCCCTCTCCTTATTGTTTTCTGAAGATGGTAACTTCCAGCAGGGGAGGTACCAAACAACAGGCAGTATGCAAAGAGCTTAAATCTCTGCAGCTGTTGGCTCATTTCTGTTCTGGTGCCACATGTTGTTATCAGTAATTTGTGACATTCATCACAAGTGGAAAGCTTGTACGGGTTTGCTTTTTTGTAGTGTATTTACTATCATTGTGGTTAAGCGGAATGTTGAAGTATTAATGCAGTTTGTTTTATTCCTTTGGCAATACTGCCCTAACAATTACTGCTTAACAGAGAGACTTTGTTCAGGAAAAAACAATCGCGAGGCACAGCAATGAGATGAGCTAATAAAGAGAAAGAATAACTTAATGGGTTGGGAGTTTGTTTGCTTGTTGTTTTGTTGTTTTATTTTAATTTTCTGTTGTTCTTAAAAATGACATGTATAGCAGAGAAAAATTATATAAGAAAAAAGAGGATATTATAGAAACAAATAAGCCACTTTGTAGTCTTTCTTTGTAAATACTTTGGTGAATTTCAGTCTCTGGACATTTCTATGATTGCATTTACTGATAACATAACTGGTACTAATTCAGCAGGAATTAGTGTCAACAGAATAAACATTTGAGTCCATATAGGGTTTGCTTAAATGTATTTGTGTGATAGGCTAAAAGATTTCTGCCAAAGCTTGCCTCCATTACATTAGAAATATATAATAGCTCACAGAATTCAGATTATGTACTGCATTTTTCTGACAGTGTGGAGTTGTTTCCCAGGTTTGCTTTCTATCTCTCCATAGATACTGTAATTTATTTTTATTCATGAGTAATCTGCAGCCTTGTTTTTTTATAGTTTCCCTTTATTTTCTTTTTTTGATGGCACATTCCATTTTTATTACTATTATCTGTTTAAAAAATATGTTGTAAAAATATTTAAGTTAATTATAATTTTATTTTTGTATTTACAATTTGTATTTTTCTTTAGTCTCTGCTTTTCATTTTAAAATAAGATGGCTGGTATGGCACAACGATTTAATTATATGTTAATAAGTAATGATTATAATAAATACATGATATTTGCAATGCCACATTAGTATTTTACTATGGGAATTTTATAATTTTACATAGGTTTCTAATTCTTGCACAGAATTCCATGCAGTTAGTAAAGGAGCCATTCTTTACAAAACTGATAGGATGACCATGATCCAGATTTTTCCTGAATGATGGATCTAAATTTTTCATTTTCATAATTATGATTTAATAGTTCTGTTGTGAAGTAAAATATGTTGAGCCATAAATTCAATCCTATTTGTTGAAATCATCCATTCAGAATATGAATAAGAGTTAAAGTTTACGTTCTGCATTTCTTTTGATATTACATTCCTGAATCCTGTAATGCTTCTCTTCATTTTAATTGCGTTTAAATGAAATGGCAAACTTAAATGCCAATTGAAAGAATACAGTTTGTCTTTTCCTAATAAGTGTGGTAGTTTATGATGGCTTAATATTTGTATACATCTCCTTATACAAGTAACTAAGTAAATAGATTAAGCAATGTAAGATTTTAACTCTCGTATGTTTTGGTAAACCACGAGTGAAGTAGCTTTATGCTATACTGTACCATTTCTCTATTTCTTTGGGAAGAAGCAGGACTTTGGATATCAAACTGGAATCCCTGTTCCAAAGAAAGACATCAAATACTTTTGATGCCCCTTCTTATTATATGAAAGATAGTATTATCTGAAAGAATTCTGGTTTCTTGGCTGTGAACTGTTCGAGTTTGTAATATTAAGGCTCCCTCCAAACAAAATTTGTGGTTGGTTAGACATGAAGTTGTAATACAGGCCTCCTATTAGACTTCTATATATAATAGCATTGAAAAAAAAGGTTGCAAAATTCCTAAGAAGTGGGCAAACTTGCCTCGAAAGTGTTAAGTTGAAAACAATGCATTTGTCAGATAAACCTCAGATGGTGACATATACATTTGTTTTATCCTAAAACAGCTTTGCATACACTTTAAAGCAGTGAGAATTATTGGTATTGTGAAGCCTGGTCTAGCTTTGTGAGTGACTTTTTTTTTTAACTTTTCTGCCATTCCACATATAAATATGGAGAAGCTTGGCATAAAGAATGCAGCCTGGGGCATACCCCATAAAACTTACAATGCAATTAAATAAGCAATTTCTACTGGAAATAAAATGGGCATGTTGTGTAGAATATGAATTAAACCAAGCAAGAAAAAGTCACACAACCTTTTGTAGTATTCCAGGCTCTCAGAAGAACCCCCAGCATCAGCAGTACCAAATGCAGCTGACAGGTCAAGGCCGATCAGTAAAGAAAGATAACTGCAGTTTGTAATGAAAAGCAGGACATTCTAAATTTTGATTAATGTAGTCTTGGTGCTGTGGTGTCCACTCAAGTGGGTTAGCAAAATAAAGACAGATAGCAGTGGATTAATTCTAACACTTCTTTCATAAAAAAAAAAGTGTGACCACCAGGTTAAGGGAGGTGATCCTGCCCTCTAATCTGCTGTTGTGAGACCTCACCTGGACTACTGTGTCTGTTCTGGGGCCCCCAATACAAGAAGGGTGTGGAACTGTTGGAGTGAGTCCAGAGGAAGGCCCCAACGATTATCAGAGGTCTGGAGCCATCCGAATAAACAAACTCTCTTACTTGTTCTTAACTGTTCTAAGATAAAATTGAGAAATATTTGTAGACATACTGGCCAATGTGGGGTGAAAATAAGGCTTTACAAAACACAAAATGTCTCTATCAGTAAAGGATAAATTTCACTAGCAAATATGAAGCTGCTCCAAGAGATTTAAAACACAAAAAGAACTTGATCTAGGTGGGTTCCTTTCCTTGCAGTCTTTCATTTGTTTTCTTTTGGAACGTAAGAATTTGTGTGTACCATTTGAATACGTATTATAATGGTGTTCATTAACACAAGTCCTTCCGTGCATAGTCTTCCATATCAATCTCATAGTTAGTCATTGATTGTGTCCTTTTTGACAACAGCATTTTGATGACATTATGGAAACATAAGCATAATCTCCTCAGTAAGGATGAGTGGGAGCTGCTTTTTGTTCTGCTGTTCAGCTGTATGGTAAGGCAGTAGTAAGACACCTTGAAGACTATCCTCACACTGGAACTGTAGTGTGCAAATGGCATAATCTAGCTGGTCTACATCTGGAGATGTAGATTAGGTTCGCTATTTCTTTGTTAGGTAGGACAAAAATATCACTATAACATCATATATACAGGAGATGATATTTTCAGAGTAAGAATTAGAATGCTTTTTTACCTATGTAGCTGACGGTGTATGTTATTCTGCAATTCTTTTTGTTTTAGTAAGGGATTCTGCAATTCTTTTTGTTTTATCAGCTAGTTATTTCATGAACCAACTGCAGACATGGTAACATGCAAGGGACTGTTTTTCAAAGTGTACATTATCTTCTCTCTATGGAAGATTGCAAGAAAGCATATGTGTAACAATGAGCTATACCATTTATTGGTGCCAAGGCCAAATGTCAGGGTTCTCTTGATGTCACTGCTATTAATGATCCTATCCCATCTTTCAGAGTGACTTTGGGTGGACAGCTGCAGAAAACCAGCCACGTAATATGAGAAAGCTTTCATTTCTTTTTAGGGAGGATTTTCTTATGTTATGCGGAAGTGTTTCTTCTGTTCAGACCACAGCTGCCAGATTGGCCATAAATATAATGCATTTGTAAATTAACAGTGCTCTGTTACTGGCATGATGTGAACATTTATGGTTTTATTTGCTCAACCTGTAAATACATAGACAGTTTGCAACAGTTGCCTGAATTTTTATTTGGTCTCTTTCTGACACTGAGCAGTAGATGACTAGCTTGTAACTCCCCCGCTTTGAACTTCACGTATCTGGATATGTGGATGATGTGCCAATGCATGTGTTGGGTCATCTCATAGTCACTAGTCTGAAGGAATTAGAGCAGAACATGGCAGTGAAGTCTACTGCGATGTCAGACCCACTGCAGTCAGAGAATGGAAAATTAGTTCCTGCCTCTTAGGGCATCTGTTTCCAGCCAGCAGACAATGCAAGCAGCAGGCTCTAATGAGAAAAGGGGAACCCAGTGAAGGAGACAGACTGTGAAATTTATTAGCTGGTGCAATAAAGCTGTTTCTTTGGGAATGAACCTGCAGTGGCCTCTGAGTTTATTTGTGATAAAAAGCCCAGTAAGGGAAGCAGTTTATTGGGGTTCATCCTCTTCATAACCCAAGATATTGACCTCTATGTTCTCCCAGTCAGTAGCAAAAATATCAAACACTCCTATCTGTGCACAATGCAGTTTATTGTCATCAAATAAAAACAGCCCCCATGTCTGTTAACTATTATCCGTTCCCGTTTGCAGGATGTATCTTTCCAGTTATCACTGAGAATATTGCTTTCAGTCTCAGTTTATAGCCACAAAATATTTCTCATGTGCGTAGAATAATTGTTTTCACTTAAAAATTAGGTAGCTGGCTTGTTAATTAGTGAGATAGAAACGAGACATCAGTACATATTTAAACCTGGGGTGCCAGCTAGTGGTGAGACATGATAGACAGCAACTCAAGCCTGACATTTATATGTGTCTTAAGTATATTTTTATTTGCATCGTGATAAGGTGACACTTTTTTCAGTTATCGCTACCTTGTGACAAAGAAAGGCAAAGCATCTGCTATAACTTTCCAGTCAGATTTTAATTGGTGCTGTTTATTTAAAATCTTCCTGCCATTATTGATGGAGTAATTGCATCATTCATCAGGCCATTTGCCAGTGAAGTCTTTTAGTCCTTAGTTTCTTACATGTGAACACCAGTTCCTATGCATTCTGAACCTGTAGGAGCTCGTCTACTTTTCCAGAAAACTGAATTTCTTAAAAAATACAGTGGATTTCAGTTGTGAGCTGCAAAAAGATGCTTAGACCATTTCTTCATTTGATTTACTTGTAAACACCTAGGAGAGCTCCTATGAGGCCAACACAGGGTAGAACTCTGAATTTGTTATATTTACTTGTAACTGATGTGCCACACTATAATGAAAGTCCTGCATTTATTAAGATGTAAGGAAAATTCAAACAATTAATTCTTTACATGCACTGTCTGTATTCAAATAAGTTCACAACAACAAAAAAAGCAACCCTTAAGAATAATTTTAAAGAAATGTGAAAAACAATGAATTTTTTTGGTATTGTTTTGAACAAAGAGTCATTGACAGGTCATCTTTTGTAATTTAATTAAGCAATAACTGATCTTAGTGAGGTTATGGAAGGCTCTTGAATACTAATAAATAAAACCAGAAGATGAAGCATTTCTTTCATTAAATAGTAGGAGCTGTTTATAACTCTATTACTTACTGCTAAAATCAATTATTATTACTAATACTCTACAAGTAATTTATAATGGAAGGCACACTGAAGGTTGTAAAGAAGAACTTTTCTTTTTAAATGTCAGATGTAGCCATGAAGGTCAGCTATTGTGAATAAGGACACCTCAGATGAACACACTTGTAATAATATTTGTGAAGATAGATCTGTGTTAGTGACAGCTGCAGGCAGTGAGCAGAGCTGTCAGTCTTACTTCCACTCTATTGCATATGACTACAGGGGTGTTTCTAAACCAAGGAAGTAAAGAAAATGGAATGATATTTTGTGTACGATTTAAGCAACTCATTTAGACACACAAGAAATTTATTTTAAAAAGGCTTGAAATATTAATCTAGGCAAGAAAGAGTCTTCTGTTACTAAAATAAGTGACATTCTCGTACCCATGAAAGAATTTAAAGGGCCCACAGTGCATGTTTGTGTCTGTGCATGTAACTACTTGAGGTATGCTGTCGTACTTCACAAATGGTTATTTTCGGTCCACTTTCCATAGTCTATGTGTGACAGACTTTCTAGTTTTTTTAAGGCACTGTTACAGCTCAGTTGCTTTAATTTAATACTACAGGGAACAGTTGAATAAAAAAGCCCTATATGTCTTAAAATTTTAAAATGCAAGTATGACTCTTAATCTGGTTTAATTTAACTGTAGGTTTTATAAAAGGTCTTTTTGCAATTTATTACTTAAATGATTTAGGATATTCTGCAAATTGGTAATCTCTTGACATCTATACAACTTGCGATTCAATAAGTTATTAGTTTTTCAGTGAAGTTATGTGTAGCCCAGTCACAACAGTCATAGAAAATAAGGTACACACTTTGAATTTGAGACCAACAAAGTACATCTTCAGCTTCAGTTTTCTCTGTTTGTGCTTTAAATTCAACAACTGTCCATAAATGTTGTGTTGGTTTGCAACTAAAACACTATGTTTATGCTGTAATTTCCTGTTATGTTTTAGATTCAACTTAATTTTATTTTATTGGAACACCACTGTCATTTAAAAAAATACTGCTTATTCAGACAAATGACTATAATGCTGTCAGGACTGAGGTTAAATTGCCAAAGTATTTTACTTCCAAACAAGGTATGGTGGGATTCGGTGCTCTAAACATGGCAACCCATATATATTATATTGGAACATCCATTTGGATTGGTAGTCCTTTAGCTATCATTGTATTATACAAAAGCATTCTTCAAAAAAACATTTGTAAAGGCAATTTTGACTTTATTTTTCATGGAAAGCTCTGTGACAAAAATCTCCCCCAAACCCGCTTTATTAACAAAGATCTTCTACATTTGAGTACCCATTGGCAGTGTTTTCTTCCCTTCTGTGGGAATGCTGTCACTTGAGCCCTCCACAGATCTCAGTGTCAGAAGGTGCAATGGCCCAGTATAGGAGTTGGCCACATCTGTCAGGAAACTGCTACAGATGGTTCAAGTCATTAACTGATAGAACTCCTAGCAAATATCTTCCAAGAGTGTTGGGATCTCACTTGGACTAAATACTAAGCTTACCTCCGGCTCAGTGCCACTATGTTTTCAGCAGAATAAGATCCTTAACCATTTCTATTGGACCATGGGTACTTGAATATAACCAGTCTTCAATTCTGTTTTATAAAATTTGCAAATTTAAAAAAATTAATATGGGTTGCACCATTGCAGGTCCAACCAAACAATGTCTCAAGCATATCTTTTAATGATCAACTGTATCTGATACTAGTATGTGATGTCTCCATAATGATACAATAGCTGTGATGCAATGGACTTCAATGCATTTCTAATATATTATAATTTGTATCTGTAAAACCTTTATTTTAGTATAATCTTTATATTGTTATCTGTGCAGTCACTAATGCAGGATTTCTCATCTTACCTTTCTTGTTACGTGGTGTTTCTAACCAAGTTGCTACGTGTTTATGTCAGAGCTGTTAGTGACAGCAGGTGTTTCTTGGGTACCTTCTGAAGCAGAGCCAGCAGAGGGAGCAAAGGGAGCACATATGCATTGGGGTTCTAGAATACTTGAGGATTTGGGGTATTTTTTTCCCCCCTGTTTTCGCAAGTACATGTGTTTTCATAAATGTGGTTAGTATATGTGATAACGTAGCCAAATGTTTGTGTTCCAAAAGTGGAGTAGCTGTGGAGAAAAGCTGAGCTGCCTGTTACTTTACAATTATGAAATTAGCTTTGATTTTGCAAATACTTGCATACATCAATTTCTGTCCTGGCTGTAATTCTTTGGATAGAGTTCTTTTGGACCCTGGAGAAGAAGATTCTTTCCATGCAAAACCTCTTTCTATTATATCACAGAATACTGTCTTTAGAAAAGCCACAACATAAATTTTAAGGACAGGTTAAAATGACATCACATGTTTGCAAGGTCAAGCCCTTAATAAATCTCTGTGCACCTGTGTGAAATAGGCTTGAAGAGACTGTTCTGGTTTTACCTGACACTTGGAGATATATTTTAGTTGTACACTATGCAAAACCTTCTTTTTCGGTTACATCTAAATGCATCGAGTATTAGAAAGCAAAATTACTCAGAATCATTCTCATAGTCATTGTGCCTTGGGCCTGCTCTCAAGGTTAACAGAAATTTTACACAAGGAAGTATCATGCCAGAAGGCTGGGTTTTGTACAATCTTAGTGTGTTTAAACAATACTGCAGATTAAGTATTACTTAGTAAGTGATGTTGTTTGTGTCATGATTTAAACTTTATTTAAATGCTTTTTATTGTATTTAGCATTATTACACTATGTGCTTAGTTAAGCCAGGCAAGGTTGATTATCATTAAAGTATTATTTATTTCTATTTTATTAAGCCCCTTTTTACATTCATGTTACAGGTTAATTTATACTTTTATTTCATGCACTACTTGGCTTTACTGATTAATATGCCCCATGGCATTCAATAAAGCCAGGCAGTGGAGGAAATAAGAGTGGTATTAATTTCTAACATTGCTATAAATTTGCCTTAATAAAATGAGCTCAATAACACTGCAGTAGTAATACAATGGATGCTCCCAAATTGTTAGCAAAGACACAACTAAAAGAACACTATTTTTTTCCCCCAGAATCTAAGAATGCTGTGCTGTCTTTTTACTAGTGTTCAAATTTGACTACCTGTTATAACATTGAGTGCTCTTACACTGTATTTTAACAAGCAGTGTGTATTTTCAAAAAAGAGTTACTATTTTACTTAGTCGATCAGTTCAATCTGTTGCAGATAAATCCTCTGGAGACTTTCAAATGCCTTGTGGATTTTCATGACTGCCGTTACCTAACAGGCTGTCTAAAACCAGGCTTTAAAATATCAAACAAAAAAACCCTGCAGGAATGTATAGGAAAACACCAAACAAGAGAAATTAGAATAATGGATTTTCTTTTTAGTAGAAAGAAACACAAGATTGGTGAGTGTTAGTTTTTACGTCTAAAAACTACTAACAAGTTTTATTATTAATTCCTTAAGTAATCTATGCTATGTAAAAGCTACCCATGACAAACTTTTTACTCTTGCCTCCATCCTTTCTTGCTCAAACGCCTGTTGACTTAACTGAAAATTTTGCTCAGTAAGTGGGTTTTGCATACAGCTGTTATTTGACCTCAATGCACAATGAAAGCATGATCAAGTATGCAAAAGTCTGAACAAAACCACAGTCCAGAAGGATTGCAAAATCCTCAGAGCTTGATCCTGGAAGGTGCATGGAGAAGCCATTAATTGCTCCTGAAGCCAGTGGGATGTGAGCCTTCTCTGCACTTTGCTTGGTCAGACTTTAATAAATCACTTGACACATTTTGCAGGGATCACCTATGGGGTGAAAGGCAGCAAATGTTTAAAAGGATTAATATAAACATTATATATCAAATGAAACTTATTTTTGCATTCAGGCAGGTATGAAAATAATACTGTCATTGTGATAAGTGTATTGGTTTGTTAAAATTGGATGGTCAGCAGACTACTATCATGTAATGTTTCTAAGTAAATGCACTTACATAACATTTACATAGTGCATAGGCTGAAAATCTACCAGTACAGATTAAAATTAAAATTTTAGGCTTTTTGTAATGGCCTTTGCTTAATGTTTTCTAAATAGTAACAAGCCCTGTAAAATGGCCTTGTTTACTATAAAACTCATGATGTCCAGACATGCTGTTTAATTTGCTTATGTGGTGCTGGTATTGTTAATTATGTCAAGTAACTTTGTTTAAGCACTATGTAACCTTTTCGTTATAGATTCAGTGAAGTTGAGAAAGGAAATGATCTCCTCACATGTGCAGGGCAGAGCTGGTTCAGGTCTGTGCCCTATATGTGCAATATGTGATATTTTACCTGGGCTAGTCCTCTTGCAGAGTTCCATTTTGTCAACTGCTGTCTCAGAAGAGTATTTAGTTTCTAATGGAAAAATAAATGTCTTCTTCTATCAATCTTTAAAGAAGATATTAGTCAGTAATAGAAATAATGACATTCACAGTCACATTACATTCAGTATTTTAAATGGCAATATACTTTGGAGAAGATTTGCCAACTGCTGTAGCAAGCTGGAGAGCTTATTCTAGAATTGTTCTTGGTGGAATGCTCTTCTCTGTGCCCAAATCAGGGCATATATAAAAAAGTAGGTTAGATAAATATAAACCATAAAGTTTTTTGGCAGTTTAGTTTGACAGGAATGCTGAAAGCGTGTACCACATATTAATGTTGGTGATACATGCAGTCAGGTAATGCTTTCCATCTTTCATTGACAATGGCAGAAATTTGGGTTCCTCACTGACTCTCTGATTAAAGCATTTGGTTGCATGTAAAAGATACTGAGAACATTTTATTTCAGCAGCATATCTGTTTCTAAAGGAAAATTCACAAGAGTAATTTTGAGTGTTTAACCCCTCAGTGCAAAACGATATATCTGTTTTCTTCTTGTATCGTTACAGCCAAGCAGAATAAGCTGCAGTGCTTGCAAAACATAAAACTGTGTTTGGGCTATGAGGCATAATAGCAGCAATTAAACCCAACGGATCTCTTTAGTGAACACTGTGAGGGCCAGGGGCTGTGTAGAATGTCTTCTCATCAGCCTGGGTGCTGCAAGCAAGGCACAAAGGGTTAAGGCAATGTCTTTTCCTTTGAGACATTTCTAAAATGCAGTCCATTTTAAAGGAATATCTATAAATTAAAATATTCAGTGGATGAAAGGGGAATTCCCCTCTCTACCACTCTCACTGTCCTTCATACAGATGTTGAAATAAGAATATTTGCGTGTGTTTCACCTTTTTTTCCCTAATGTTTCAATAGGGGTAAGACTCTTTGCTATCTTTAGCTCTTTTCTTGTTGTTTTGGATTTTTTTTCAGTGCATATATATTTCACCCCTGCTTTTAGAGAATGTATAAAACTATCTACTTTTTATAGAAGGAAATATGCGCTGATTTTCTATTCTGCCCCTGTACAAGATGTTTCTCCTTTTTCAATGTATTTTTATGGAATTAAAAGGTGTTGCCTTTATTTATTGGCTGGCAGTAAACATAACTTATTATTACACATTCTTCTTTACAGCACAATTCTGGAAGAGGAACTGTGGTCTAAACCTTGTTAAGTTCTGTATTTCCAACCATGTTTTACAGTAACTTTTGTTTCAGAAAAATAGATCTTTTTTAAAGTGACATTTTCTGGGAACTAGAGCAAAAAATTCATAGGGTAGCCAAATCGTTGCCTGTATGGACAGGAGTAAACTGAACACAAGAAACAGCCAAACGTGCGCTAATTTGGATCACTAAAATATTTTCCGGACATCGGAAGCAAAAATGTATGTCATAACACAGAACAGTAAGCGTAATGCATTCTGTATGGGGCATTCAAAGCCTTGCGCTGCTCTGCTGCTGCTGTCCTTAGGAATGCGAGCGATGCCTCTGTTCAGGTCTGCTAGCAATGAGCCCCGTAAGGGCGGGGACCGACCCGCAGGCGATACCAGCCGCCTCTAGAGCCCTCACTGAAGGGCGGTCTCCCCGCCTCGGCAGCACCGGAAGTGCGCACCGGCGCCCGGGCCCTGCCCTCCGCGCTCCGCCGCGGCCCAAGGGGGGCGCTGGCTCCGCTGTGCGACGGGAGGAGCTCGGGTCCGGTCGCGGTGCTGGGTGCGTCGGCTCAGCGGTGAACTTAGTGTGTCGCTCTGCGGTTCTTATGACAGGATCATTATGGGATGGCTGTGCTGTCCTTACAGCCTGCCTTGGGGCCTTTGAAACAGTTTTTCTGCAAATAGTCGCAAAATTAATAAACAGAAATTTGCAAGTGGAGTTGGGGGTCTGTGTGTCAAGTTGGCATGTAGTCATAGTTCCTTTCCTTTTTTGCTCTCACGTATTTGTTTACAAACCAGTTTGAAAGGCAGAGGTGGAGAAATACCGTCCCCTGTAAACTGTTGAAATGTGTCCAAATTGATGAATTTTGTATGGGTAGTAGTTTTAAGTGCAATCAGGAACACAACTGGATGTAGGTATGAGTCCAGGAACATTTGCCTCTGTCTGGAGTTTATGGCAACTCCTTCCTCATGCTTGGGCTGAAGATGCAGGTATAAAAAGGTAAACGTCACATTTTTGCCCATGAGATTATCCCTGTCTTCTTATGTGATAAGAAATAGTGATAGTATAATTGTGATGAGAATAATAATGCTGATAACAACGTGCATGAAGAGCAGACAAAAGGACTTGCTGCATCAGAAACGTTCTAGACATCTCACCTAGCCCATATAACCCACAGAATTAAACTTCCTCTTTAAAATTCAAGTAAAAACAAACACACATTTCTTTTACCTCTTGATCAGGAGTCTGCCAAAAGCCCATCCTATGGTCTCTTAAGCAAGAGTTTGTTTCGAGGATCCTTAGAGAGTGTAGGTGTTTGCAGCAGTTCAGCCCAGGTACAGGTCTGACTCTAACTGAAAGATGAAATTGCACAGGTATGGACTTTAAAAATCAATGGCTCTCATTGTGTTTGGCCTTCCTAAGATTGTTGCTGGGTAGCTATGCCATTTGTTTGAATTTAATTAAACTTTTTTTGTGAGATAAATAACTGACATGCATATAATGTATGTATGCCTTTATGCATATATAAAAATAGATAGTGACCAAGGAGCCTGGGGAGGTTATTGCAGAAGGTTGGTGCTCTCAGTGGTGCTTTTAGGACAGTGATACAAGAGGTCTTACCAAATGTCTGACGTTAAGGCATCTGAGACAGTATGACCAGTTTGTGTCAAGTGTAAATCTATTCGTACTATGGTCCCAAACCTTTTTCCCAAAATCCACATATTTTTGTTTGGATCTTCAGTTCCTGTTATAGTCCTAATTCAACTAATGAATTTAGGGAGAATATGAGGTTTTGTGGTTTCAGAATTCCATCTGAGGAGATGCATCTTAAAATACTCTCTTTTCCATGGTTATTTTTATCCTGTTCTTTGCTAGAGAAAGTATGTAGGAAAAATGTGTTTCTAAAATGTGTTCCCAACTATAATAGTTGTTACAAAGTGGGGGCTTTCTTTTTTAAACTTTGGAGTAGGTTCTTCCAAATTGCAGTGTTTTTCTTCTGGCATTTGTTACTTGGAAAAAAGATGGAAATGACTGAAGGAAAAGATGAGAAATAGGTTACAAATAGAGTAACTCTTTGAGAGCAGTACACATCTCACCTCTGGGTGCCACTGTTCATCTGTTTCTTGTGCAGTGACCATCTGCTTAGAAGTGCAGCTCTTATTGGAAAAATATTTCCTGAAAAAAACTGTTAAAGAGATACTGCCTATATCTCTGGATAATCAAGAAACAAGTTTCTCATGTGTGGATATCAATTATGCAGTGTTCTGATACACTATCTACATACTGAACATAGAAGGAGTAAACAGACCACATTTGTTCACTTTAATGGGTAGTCGGATGGTTCATTTGAAAGTTTTCTTTACTCTCTAGTTAGAAGTTTAGATCTGAGTCTCCTTTCCCCCCCATATTAATGAGCACTAGTACAGATTTGTTAAGTGCTTGAATTTACTGTAAGATTCAGTTGGTTTAGCAAGTTTTACAATATCAACAATCATTTGCTTTGTTGCCCACAACCCACTTAATTAAAAAAATCTATTGACTGATAGTATTTTTTTTCAACTGCTGTGGAACTGTTAATATTCACTGCAAAATTAATTGCAGTCTGTGTATCTAGCTGCTCCACCAGAATAGTTATATTGTGACTATTTCTTCTAGAAACTCAGCCGGAACAACTCTAAACAACTCTTGCTAAATGCCTCTACACTTCTTCTCTGAACTGTATTATGATTTTAATTCTAGTCCAATAGAAATAATCTATGAATGAAATCAAGTGTGTAATTTAACTGCTTCATTACTATAAGGTTGTGTTTTGCACAGCATTTTCAAAATAATTACCATACTTGTCATAAAGACAGGTATCCTTTGTAACCCAGGGAGGAGCACTGCTGCTGTCTTGTCCATAAGCTCAATCTAACAGTGTTTCTCCTGCACTGTACTAAGTATGGCTGGCTGTCAGTGAAAGTAAACAAGCCTTTTCATATCTGCATGTAGACAATGGAAAGTTCCATGATAGCAGTCATGGACTGTCTTTATTTCTGATCAATAGTTCTGTATGTATTCTGTGTTCATTTGTCTATATGCATTTGTTCAAAGTGGTAGAGGAAAAATTCAGACTAAAACATCTGTTAAAAATTATTTTCAACTTTGTCCCAGATCTGTGAATTTTTTTCTATCTAGTTTCATTGGAAAATCCCAAATAAATAGAGCACTTCAAAATGAAATAATTTAACTTTATCCTGGGAACATGCAGTTCAGGTTTTGGAAGGGGAAATGTGTAATAAAATGCTGCTCAAATGAAACTGGTAAAGCTGTAAAATACGTAAGTGGAAACTCTGAGGAAACTGGCAATGAGAAACTGGAAATCAAGCAGTAATTTAAGTTTCACGCAACTACCCTTTGCATGTGTGAGTACAAAGGCACAAAGGCACAAATATGAGTCAGAGCTCTCCTCTCAGGAACTGAATGGACAGAGATTCCCAACATCTGTTTCCTTAACTATCACCCAGAGGATACTGCTGGTAAATCACAGAGAGTAAAAATAGAATCAGAAAACTAGCTCAAAACAAATTAGATACTGTATTTTGCAGTATTTAACAGTATCCAGTGTATCCAGGTCAGCTTTCATCTGTGTTCAAATTGGATGTGCCAGATTATGTTGGCTTCTAAACACACTGTTATTAAAATCACAAATATGGATAATGAGGATGTCCTAGGAGCAGCCTGCCAGATTTGATGCCTATATGGGAGTTTTCTCTTGCTCATATTTTAATGAATGCATCAATGTCATAGTTGTAGAGCAAGATGGCCAAACCCTTTGTTAGGGGATTCTTTGGAAGTGAGTGGGCCTGCTTTGAGTTGAATCAACTCCAATCCAGCCTAAAGACTAAGTAGAAGAGTGAGTTTATACGTATAAACTTAGGGGCCTCACTGATCTGTGCATCAGAGGATCCTGAAGTAATGATACTTTGCCTTGAAGGACTCTAGTAAAGTTTGATTAATGTGAGTTGTTAACCTGGAAGACACAGATCAACCAACTTATCAACCATAAGTGTTCTGAATTTATACTTGAACTTCAAACATTTAAAATGGTATTTTACCCATTTATTAAAGTTGTGATGTTTAAAAAAAAAAAGTCATAACCAATGGGTTATTCAACATGTCTTCAACATGTCCTATTGTCTGTAAATATTCTTGTTATTAGGTATGTGAATATAAACTAACTCTGGAACTTCAGAAGAGAAATCCATCCTTTTATTTTAGGAATAAATTTATTTATGTGCAAATAAGACAAGGAAAGTTAGCAATATTTATCAGATTAGAGAGGTTCATAATTACAGTAGCAGTAGCCCTAAAAATTCTGGTGTTTGATAAAAGGTGACAAGAGAGCAATCATATATGCTATGAATACTAAGAATGAACCACGGTTGATTAAAGTCTCCCAAGCATCTTCTATTGCTGTTATATATAGAGAATAGGATAAAGGCTGGGCTCGATGACCCTGGAGGTCCTTTCCAGCCATGATGATTCTGTGATTCTGTGATTCTGTGAGAATTTGATTTAAATCAGTATCACAAACAATGCAATAGTAAATTTGCAATCATAGGATCATAGGATGTTAGGAGTTGGAAGGGACCCAAAGAGATCATAGAGTCCAACCCTCCTGCCGGAGCAGGACAAAACTATCTAACACAGATCACAGAGGAACATATCAAGGCGTGCCTTGAAAGTCCCCAGACAAGGAGACTCCACGACCCCCCTGGGGAGCCTGTTCCAGTGCTCTGTGACCCTCACAGTAAAGAAGTTCCCCCTTGTG
>JAOXOE010000602.1:11499795-11534696 GCA_028565055.1 Phoeniculus purpureus
TCCATCTGGTTACTCTGTGCCCAGCTCTCCAGTCTGTCCAGGTCTCTCTGGATGGCAGCACAGCCTTCAGCCGTATCGGCCAAGCCTCCCAGCTTGGTGTCGTCGGCAAACTTGCTGAGCAGACACTCTGTGCCCTCATCAATGTCATTGATGAAGATATTGAACAAGACCGGCCCTAGCACCGATCCCTGGGGGACACCACTAGTCACAGCTCTCTGAATCTAAATTTTAAATTTAATTTTCTAATATTTAAAATTCTAGAAAAAAATATTCTTGTGCAGTTCTGAATCTGGCCAACTAAACCAAAGTATCTGCTTTTTATAAGTCTTTT
This sequence comes from Phoeniculus purpureus, assembly GCA_028565055.1. Lineage (NCBI taxonomy): Eukaryota > Metazoa > Chordata > Aves > Bucerotiformes > Phoeniculidae > Phoeniculus > Phoeniculus purpureus. Next base: position 11,500,127 of record JAOXOE010000602.1, read on the forward strand.
CATCTTTGCTCTATAGTGCCTTTAGTCCAGTGTCCATGTTTTCTAATTGATCACAGTTACCTTTCTAATGCAGTTTCCTTTCTTGACATTTATGTAGTTTAGAATCTTGACCTTAAGAGTGCACTTTTTTTGGTATTAGGTGTTTGCTTAGTAGCAGTCAGGTTTCCTCAGCACTGTGTTCTTATGCTACATGCCATGGTGTAAACATTAGCACCGACACAGAGATCTTCCTCCTAAAGAATTTGTGAATTGACTTGCAAAATGAGTAGTCATAGCCAACATGCCCCGTGCCTTTATGATGTATGATATTCAGTAACCAGCATATTAAAAGACAGGAAGACATAACTGAAGAAGATACAAATGTACTCTTCATACAATGATGATCCAGTTCCACTCCTTTGTGCTTAATGTTTATTAGTTCTAGTCATTTTTTTCCAATGGTGCTTGAGTTATGTCGTGTGGTGAGTACACCAGCTGCTTCACATGCACTTCTAGTACTTCAAGTGTTTTCCTAGCGTGCCTTTCTGTGCCATTTGGAAGTTGTATTCCATTCTGTATGTTGACTCATTTGTTCAGGATCTTTAGCAACTGAAGCACGTGTGATAGGTTCGTTGAACACCTTACAGGTTTTGTTTCGTATCTGCTGCTCAGAAAACATGGGAAAGACCCTGAGAGACACATGAGGCAAACAATGCACCAGGTAGATTAAGTCATGTCAGATTTATTTTGTTGTCTGTACCTAGTTTTCTTCATTAAGAAAACAAAAGCACTTTATACACATGATGCAGATTTTTAGTATAGTTAATATATATTAATTACCCCAGGCAGCCTTCACTCCAATGATGGCAGCAGTTCTTTTTAGCAATGAGAAAACCCTAAGAATTTAAAGTCAGTAGTAGTAATTTGCAGCGTGCAGTTTCCTAAGCTTTTCAAAACAGTTATATTAAGTTAAATTATTTTTTCTGTGCTTTCTCCCACTAATCATTTGGACAGCAACACATCTTTGTATTTATGCTACCTGTTTTAACATTCTAGCTCTGTTGCTGGAATACAGGTATTTGCTGATTCATTCAGTAATTTTTTGTGACAGCCATTTTCACACTGAATTTGGTTAAAAACCCCGTGTGGCTCTACATGACTGGGAAGCTCAGCTCGTAGCTCCAAATTCAAGAGCTAAAAGTGACTAGAATTGTCTGCAGATTGTTTAGTCACTGGAGGCAAGATTTAATGAAACTGTTGTCTGTTGTACTGGAAGAACCTTTGTAAGCAATGCAGGTCATTATTTCTTGTCCTAAATGAATGTCTAGATCTTAGAGGAATTATTGAGTATTTGCTGAATTAGGTTTGTGTATAGATGTCAGTAATGTAAAAATATATGTATAAAATATATTAACTTTTTAATATATAGATATATATGTACAAGTTATGATAGTTTCTGAAAGCTATCTTAATACAATTAGATTGCATGCAATCTTAATATAAAATAGAATGATTTCTAGAAATTCAGATGCATATAAAAAGTGATTTTGCCATAGACTTTCTCTGAAAAAGAGGAACAGCACTTAATATACCACTTTGCCACTGTCAGAAGAGAGATGTTCTCCTGTGTCCCGTGTCAGCTGCTTCTCTGCCTTCTTGAATGTGCGTTTCTACTGCCTACTTTGTAGCTGAGTATTCATTCATGTGTTTTTGTAACTGAGGATTGGTTTTGGTCAGGAATTTTATGTTGTTGATGGTGAGTTAGATGGCCTTGCGGAAGCATCAAGTTAGCAAGCAGGAGAACTGGTAGGAAGGAGGAGGAAGAATCATTGAGTCAGATGCAGGAGCCTGAGGGAAGTAACTAGGGAGATGTACAAGGTCAAGGGGGCAGATATAGTGCAAGATTCTAGATTCTCCCATCTAAAACATTGATGTCATTGTCACATAAGAGTTTCTATCAAAGTTAAGTAGTTTTTCTAGCAAATTAATGCAAAGGGTACTTAAAAGTATTTGAATTACACATGAGAAAATCTTTATTTGCCTAACACCAAATCCTACTGGCCTTATTAAGGTCTGAAGTAAATTTTTCTCTGGCTTCATTTTTTCTGGCAAGTTTTCAGGAATAGGTTGAAATCTTATCCAAGTGTCAGCTTTGGTCAGTAGCCAATATTTTATAGAAATACACATTTAGAAAATAGGGAAAAAGAGACTAGCTTAGAAAAGGTGCAGCTGGAAGTTACATCTGTAAAAAGTTCCTGTACTGAAAGGTAAAGTGGTCTTGCATGTGGTATTTTCTTGTCTGGAAATATGAAAACTTTGCATGTGTATACTTTCAGGTTTCACTTGAATTTTAAGTGACTGCCTTTGAAAAGAAAAGCAGTCTGTGATCCTTACATTCACAAGGTGTGTACTTTCATCCTCACAGGGTGGTTTGGTACAATCATGCCAGCTCTTGGACCTTTTATTGCTTTTTGAGAAGTTGTCTCTATGTTACAGTTCATTTACATTCAGGAATTTTAATTTCTTCTTGTTGTTCAGTAGAAATATTATTATAGTTTTTTATTTATGCAGTTACTCCCTCGAGATTTACACAGTGCTCTTTTATATCATTCTGGTGTTCTTCATAATAAGTTATTTTAACCAAACATTTGGGAGTTAAAGTACTATTATCTCAATCTTAAGATGCAAAACTAGACCATGTAGGCGCAAGAATCAAAAGAATCTATTAATTCTAGGAGCACGGCTTGACAACACTGGCTTGTTTTTTTGAGTGTCTGTTATTACAGTAGAACTGTCTTATACAGTAGCTCTAGTAATATAGTAGTGCACTTGAAGCAGCTTTTCCATTTATTTCAGTTACTCCTGTGTAATATTTTGAGAATTTTGGTCATGTTTGTCTTGGAAACTGTGAGCCAAAATGGGAAGCTTAATTTAAGCATCTGTTCAAATGGAGGGGGTTTTGGCTGGCAGAATGAGTTTGGAGTTCTGGTTTTGGGTTTCTAGCTCTGTCTTCTTCTTCTTCCACTCCATCGTCACTTCTGGTCTCTGTTTTGGAGAGAGAGCTCATGTCACTGAGTGCTGAACATGGCAGCCATCTTGCCCAGGAGAAGTGGGGAGAAAGTGTGGTACCTCAAGGAACAGTGTAAGGAACATTTTGTCTGAATTCATTGTTTGCTGATATGGAGGGGGTTCTCCCCTTTGCTCATGGAAATGAAGAACTGACATAGCAAACGGAACAGAGAACTTGACTTTAAAATGTCCATTGATGGTGAGGGATTTGTGTATAGAGTTGTTGGAAACCAAATTTCCACCAAAGTGGTGATGGCTGGAGGTCTTTTTTCCCTTCTGTGGGATGTTGAGGTTTTCAGTGGATAACAGGCAGCTGGATCTGTGATTTGTGTCCTGAGTTTTATCAGCTTGACTGCTACCCGTTAATACCTTCATGATAATTGTTCATTCTTGATGGAGGTAGTATGGAACAGCCTGTAGATTTTATTTCTGTTTGGCTTCTGTTTAATTGGTTTTATATTTTTAAACTATAAAATCTATTTATTTCAAGAAATCACGAACAGAATGGGAGGCAACTTTTCTATCCAAAACTTAATCCATAAAGGACACTTATGTCAAACAGTTGTTTTTATCTGGCTATCTATAGTGCCTAAATGTTGTATGAATGTGTCTTGCAGGTACTGTTCATAGATTACTGGTTGAATTCCTTACAGAAATTCATGGAACTGTGCTGGCAACATTCACTTACAACAGGCCTGAGACTTGTTCATTCAATTCAGTAGATCAGTGTGGGATGTAAATTGGTGTTGAAGTTGATTTGCTGTGGTTATTAGTGGTTGTGAAGAAAATAGAGTCCTATGGAAAAAATATTAACACCTAAAAATCCAAAGCAATATTTCCATTGGGCATTTCTCCAGTAGGTGTTCTATGAAGTGTTAATAATATGTAATTAATTCTCTGAAAGCAGCATATGCACTCTTTTTTATCAGGGTTTTGAATGTTTGTGAAAACAGGATCCTTTTGGTTCCTCGTAAGACAATACAACTGTCTACTTTTAAGGCTTGTGTTCTCCTGGGAGTTTGGAGCAGAGTGGACTTCTAAGTTTGCTGAGTACAAATTTGACTTGGACCAGTCCTGACTCTGGTGCATGTTGAGGATCCAGATTATACTACTTCAACACCTTTTTTTAAAATATAATGGAATTTTGTTGCCATGCAAAAGGTATATGTGTGGGAAATGTGTTTATATGAATGCTTTTCTTAAGGTCTGAAGTACCATTGTACTCTTATCAGTTAAGATGCTAATTATTTCCCTTTTGACTTTATCATATGATTCTGATGATATCAAAGGAAGCGTAAGTGATTAATTTTTGGACATTTGATATCATCAAGTGACAAGGTTCACTTTTTCCTCCTGTTCACTTTTAGTGCTATTGTCGAAGTACAGTAACAGTTCTTTTGATTGTGACTTTAAAGGTACCTTTTCTAGAAATTCTGTGCACACTTATTCCTTTCAGGAAACGAAGGGGGAAAAGACATACTTTGTGTTATGGATGTGGCTTTTTACACTCTGACTTAACCTTTAGAAAATGAAAAATACAAAGTCAAAGGATAGCAATGTTAGAAAATAGTCACCTGGATTGCTGCACTGATTTTTTTTTAAAGGGAAATGTTTTATTAATTAATAGATATGCATTTCTTTAATTAATAGTGAGAAGGCCAACTCTCAGACTTTTTGTTCTGTTTGAACAGGATTCAAAATACCCCATTTCAGCCACTCTTGTAAAAACATGATTAGCTCTTCAGAGGTAATTGAAAGAAACACACCTTTCCTTGGGCTGATTACTGAATTAAACTAAACAGGTCTGAATGGAGCATGTATATTTAAAATATTTGCTTTTAGGTTTTCTTGCATTGTGTATTACAGAGAACCAAATACTAAATATGGTGCATAAAAGTATGTGTGTGAAGCTGTATGTTTGCTGATAACCTGACGCAATCATGGTTACAGATGGTAGATACAGTAGATAGAAGATGCAAGTACTGAAAGCCCTCATTCAAAAGCTTGCTTTCAAATTTGTACAAGACAATGAGATACCATCCTATTCGTTTAGTCAAAATGCCTATGTAACCCATGCAACTTTTATTCCATCACTGAAAGCCATAATTTCAGTGTCAAGGCTATGACATCTTTTAGAGGGTGTAGCTATGTGATAGACTAAAATAGTCGCACATTTTTACAGAGAGAAAAAGAAGAGACTAAACCTCTTTTGGAGTTGTGGAACAGATATTGTCTGGATCCTATGCTAGAATCCCCAGGGAAATAAAGTAATCTCCTCTAAAGTAAAGCGCGCATCTGCCTGGTGCTTCTTCTGCTATGATGGATAGTTACAGGAAATAAACTGACTCAGCAATGACACAATGAATCTCCATTCCTTCTCTACTCCTGCTACTTCCTCCTGTTTAGAATCAGTAGATAGATACTCCGATTAAAACCTATTCTCTAGATACAAACTATAACACTGATTAAAAGGATTGTTTTGCCAAGGGAGATGTAGCTGAATTGCCCATTTTTCATTCAAATGTTCGAGCTTAGAGAAGTAGCTTCCAGCTCTAAATATATTGAATCACCATTAACCCAATGAAGAGGGTAGTAACACTTTTTATTAGATGAGCAGAGTTGCTTGTCTGATAATATGAACAATTAAATGGCAGTGTTTATTTGGATCCTTTTAAAATGGATTTGATTCTGCTTGACAAGTTACTGATTAAACTTGCATCAACAGGAATTCAAGGCACCCATGTTAAAAGTACCTGCAGAGGTCTGGTAAGGGCTCATTACACAAATCTTGTGCATGTATAATTGGTTAGAAAAGAAAATGCAGAGATGCTCACCAGAAATCAGGCTCATCAGAGTTATTATTTGTTCACAGTTGAATAGATGCCACTTCCCACAGGAATCAGTACTTGAAACCTGTTCATTCACAACAGGAAAGTAAAGCAAAAAGTTTTGAGAACAGAAGAAAGTGCACAGACAGTTTAAGAGTGCTGAGTTTTGCTATGTGACTTACATTTCACATGAGAAGAAACTGCATTGAAATCATGATAAAACAGATATTTGTAGCTCAGTTTATTTCAGTTAGTATTCATTTGGGTTTCTCCAGTATATAACAACTTAGAATATATTAGAAGATAATTAAAGCATGCATTTATGTTTATTTGTAATGAGGTTGTGGATGAGTCTGTGTATAAAGGGACAGTTTCAGCCAGACCTTGTCACCAGCCTTTGCGTAAGAACGGACCACCCAGTGAGTTCCGGAATAGTGCTCAAATCAGACTATCATGTAATGGGCCATTTTGTATCATTTTGGTTGTCAGCAGCTCTTGAATTTGCAGATTTCCTGGTGCCAACAGAAGGTTACTTGCATTTGCAAAAATGAATTTGCCATTTCTGCTTCACTGAGAAATCATTAAGTGTTGTGATGAAACACGAGTAGTTCCTTTCCCATCCACCACAAGCAGTGCAAAGAGAAATTTCACTAAGTAATGCATTTTGTATAGCCTCCTGATGTTAGTGCTGGGGATGTGTACTAAGCTGTAAAATATTTATTTTATTCATTGCTTGAAGCAGATACTATTGCAAATTGTATTTCCTTCTGTAATAATTTTAATGAATCAATGCAGAGATCCCAGCATATTTCCTACGAGTATAAAAGGGCAGGATATGCGTGGTTTAATTGTTTGTCACCATATTACCTTGTGGTGTTTTGGCTGCTTGTAATGATTTGTCATTTACTTTCTTTTGACCAGGCAGGTAATTAGACAGATTTTCCATAGATATTTATTGGCATGTGAGTTGTATGTGAAATTACACTCAACCCAAAGGTAAATCTTAAACCTGTGAATGCTTCAGGTCTTAACTCTAAACTCAGCAACAGAGTTTAGCAAACAGTACGTGCTAATCCCACTCTGATTGGAAGCTGTAAATTTTCATTTCAGCACTACTGGGTCAGTTTGAGTTCAGTTACGCTACGGAATGAAGTGGTTTATGTTACATTACCACTACATGCTAACTCATTCTTTGAGTACTGAAGAACTGAGTTCTGAACAACCAGATGTCATTTGTGGAGATAGAGCTCAATGAAAATGAAAGTTCTGTTCTACTGATGAGATAAAAATACTGTGTTGAGAAGTATTTAAGCAACTACATTGTGATAACTTTAATATTAATAGACATCTATTACATTTTAATAACGTAATTTTTTTATTGAATAATGATAAATAATAATTTCATTGTACTAAGACTTTAAGAATTTTGACTCCTAATAACATACTTTTAAAGTGTCAGTTTGAAATGAAAAGTCCCCCCCAGTTACTTGTGTGTAACTGAAAATAGATTTTTAACCAGTGTTTCTGGTTGCAAGAAAATGTCTATTAGATTTATTCTCAAAGTGCTATTTGCATTTGGTGAAATGATCTGTAGCAAATTTAAAAATGAATGCAAGGAAGACAAATCATTTTCTCAAACTAAAAATGCATCACTAGTGATGCATCATTGTCTTTTATACTTTCATCATCTTATAACACTAGTAAGCAAACTTGTGCACTGTTCAGAAGGTTTCATAAATTTTATTTTTCAGTGATTTATGACTGTTGGTCTTTTTACGCGTGACTCCTTAGAAGAAAGATCCCACCTACTTCCAATATTATTTAGATCATGTCTTTAGTAACAGGAAGTAGTACATATATGAATAGGAACTTAAGGCTGATTGTAGAGGGTGTTGATCAACAAGCATGATGTCCAGCTGAAGATAACTAGTGGTGTATCCCAGGGGTCAGGAGTGGGCCTAATACCACTGAATGTCATTATTTTTGGCAGAGTGTACTCTTGGCAATTTTGCTGACACCAAACTGTGAGGAGTGGCTGACACAGCAAAGGGTTGTGCTGCCGTCCAGGGGGACTGCAATGAGTCAGAAAGATAGGCTAAGAGGAACCTCATGTTCACAATCAGGAAATGCGGAGTCCTGCACCTGGGTAGGAATAACCCCATGCACCAGTACAGGCTGAGGACTGACCAGCTGGAAACAGCTTTGCAGAAAAGAACCTGGAGATCCTAGTGAACACCAGGTTGAACAAGAGCAAGCAATATGCCCTTGCAGCAAACGACTGCATTAGAAGATGTGTTACCAAAGGTAGAAGAAGGTGATGCTTTCCCTCTTTGCATGGATGAGGCCGCAGGTGGAGTGCTTTGCCTAGTTCTGGGCTCCCCAGTGCAAGAGAGACAGGCGTACTGGAGAGAGTCTAGCAGGGGCCACTAAGATGATTACGAGATGGGAGGAAAGGCAGAGAGTGGGAACGGTTTAGCCTAGAGAAAAGAGGGGATTTCAGCAGTATGTGTAAATATCTGGAGGGAAGATGTAAAAATGGAACGAGGCTTTTTTCAGTAGTGTCCAATGACTGGACAAGAAACAATGGGCACAAACAAGAGCCAAGGAGAAATGAGGTTTTGTCTGAATGAATGGGTGACTGAATGTTGACACAGGTTGCCCAGGGAGGTTGTGGAATCTGTCTCCTTGGGACTCAGAAGACAACTGGACATGATCCTGGGCAACCTGCTGTAAATGACTCTGTTTGAGCTGTGGGGTTGGACAAGATGATCTCCAGACATTCCTTCCAACTTCTGTCAGTCTGTGTGTGAAGTTAAATACTGTTTGAAATTCAAATGATTCAATTAGAATAAATAAAATAAATGTCACTGCCAAAGATGGAGTGTAACCGATGAATAATTTTATTGCTTCACCAAGTGTTTTGTCAGAGTAGTGGGGCATGGAAGGATGTCTTCTGAATATTCATTGAGTTTAATATCTCATCTTATGCTTGGTTTTTTTTTTTTTTTACTGGCATGACACTGCCTGGTAGCAACTGTAAATTAAACAGGAATTGCAGGCAGCAGAGGTAGAAAATACACCTCAGTTGGTAGAATTTCATCATGGTGATAGCAGTATCTCTCAGTTGAGAATTTGGTTCTGTGAGCATCAGGAAGCATTTTATAGAGGAACCTCCATTACCGCAAAGTATGAATAATGCCAGCCTAAAACCATGTGTACCCTTGATCTGGCTCATGGTTGGTTAATCTTCTGTTTGAACTTCTTGAAGACAGCCACCCACACACATTCTCGTTAAAAAATCTAACTTTTCTGCATTCTCTTTTCTGTCATATTTGGCAGCTGGCAGAGATGAACTGAAAAAGTTACACTTACATGCAGAGAACTTCTTAAATATCAGCCTTCTTATTTTAATTCTTCTTGGCTGGTTCTTTGTTTAGAGAACCTGGAAGCCAGATGCTTCAGGGAGGATAGACTTCCTGGAAATAACCCAACTTTTTTGGGTTATTTAAAAAAAGAAAAATGCTCTGCAGGGAATTATGAAGAGCTGCTTTTCCATAGTTTGGAATAATTTCATCAATTTACAACCAAAGCATGACCAGTGATAGTTACCAAACACATCTACTGTAGCAAATGAAATAGAGTACAGTAGGCAGCAGAAATATTCCAAGCAGCAAATAATGAAAAGAGTAACAAGTCTGCAGTTTGGAGGAGGAATACGTAGGGTATTAGCTGCCGCTAGATACTAGCTAACTCACTGATATGAAGGCCAGTAAGAGGGTTCCTTTAATAACTTGTCTTGCTTTATGGTTATGAAGATCTATCTTTTCATTAGAGTGAGTCACGCTTCTGAGGACAAGAGGTCACTGTATAACTGGTATCACACTGCTGAGTAGTGACAGAAGTATACTAGCAGTGATGGTTAGATATGATTGAATATCTCCAGATTTGAGTTTTTGTGACTCAAGACTCTCAGTTTGAGTACTACCTTAGGCTTTTAGAAACTTTTCAGGACTTTTATAATTAATTATAAATTGTACAAGCACAAAAATAGGTACAACAGTTTCACTACTTTGAGGTATCTACCAGGAAAAAAATTATGATTTTAGAACTCTATTTCAAGCCCTTCTCAGATACATTTTCTTTTGCATTTATGAGACAGGATAAAAATTTGTTAAGAAATATCTAATACACTTTTTAATGAATGTTATTAAAATATTAATAGGCAACATGCAAACACAATGAATAGTTCAACAACCAAACTGCATAAATAGCCATGAATGAATTTGCAGACTTTCAAATTGATACAGAAGATGTCAAAACAAATGATTAAAGTAGAAGAATGCTTCCATCTCACTAGATAAGCACTCATTGTCTTTTTTTTTAAATGTGTTGCCATTTTTTCTGCATTGTTTTCTTCATGAACTTTGCTCTCCTATGCTTATTGTTCCTAAAATTCAGTTAAAGAAGAGCTTTCTTAGATCCTGTTGGCAGGAGGAGTTGCACAGGTCACTAGCTGTGCCAGCTAGTGACTGAGATATTTGTAGCTTTCTACTAACCTTGCAAATTCTGTTGATGTGCTGTTTAACTGGCACTTTTGAAAACACATCATCAAGATCACTTGACTCTCAGAAGGAAGAACATCTCTCCATTTGATGTATTTACCATAGGAACAAATACTAAAAAAATAGTTAAGGACAACACTAGTATCTACGTTTCATTTACAGAGACTTTTAAATCCATGACCTTTACATCCTGGCAAGAAATGAGGGAAATAGCATGTGGTCCCAATCAGAGCAGAATTTATTAACTACTTCAGTGGCTTTTAACCTGGGGAACCAGGACTGCTTTGTCTTTCTATCAGAATTAAATTAAAATAAGTCAGCTTTTTCTTGTTCTTTTATGTTCTTTTTCTTCCTTATTGGGTTAGTAGTGTTTGGTTACTATCCTATTTTTCAAGGGATAAGTAGAGAATTTTTAGTGTCTTTTGTCACTCTGTGTTGGCAGATTTTGGGCACCATTGCAGCTCATGCTTCAAACACAATAATCACAGAATAATTCAAGGAGAAATTTGCCACCTGATCAGTTGGTTCTTGATTAAATCTAACACACATATATTGACTAATCAAGTTCTTTATGCGCTCTAGGCACTTACATAAGAAAACAACCTTGATCACATGTAAAATTTCTTTCACATACACTGATTTAGAGCATTAGGCCAACCTTTACTTCTGTAACTGCTTCGTGAAAGTAATAGTCAGAATGTCTTATCAGGCTTGGAAAAAATCCAACAATTTAAAATACCAAAGTACTTTTTAATAATCCTCTTGGGACTTATAAATCATGTGTTATGTTCTGTGATCTGGGTTGTTATCTTATTTCCTACCTTTATGCTCAGAATGAAATATAATCAATAAAAAAACTTAATTCCAAGCTTATTTCTTTAGTGTCAGTAAATAGCTCAGCTGTAATTCATTGTCATATCCATCTTCTGTGCCTTACCTGTGCAAGTTTAGCAAATGCTCTAATCTTAAAAAACTGTAGTGAAAAATAAAGCTCAGAGACTCTATTATAAATTAATGGAATCTAATGACTTATAAAATATTCCACATTTATGACTACATCAAGTAAAACACCAGTTATTTACACCATACATGCAAAGATTTTGTTCATATTAAACGACAGGGCTGTGTGCAAAGACCTGTTGAATTCAGTGACTACTCAACTGCCCTGAAGAAAAACTGCACTTGGAACTCTACAGACATAGACATTAAAATAATAATAAAGGCCAGGCTGTTGGAAATAGTTTTCATTAACACATCAAAGAACTACTCTCTTCTTTCCTTGCTTTGATTTTTACAAACAAGGAAAAGATCAGGAGATCTGCCATCTACTTGGCTTGTGTGGATTGTTTAGTGTCATCTCCCCTTGGTCCTGTCTGTAAGAACTGCCTTATGGGGGTTAATTGAATTTTATAGCAGGAAGTGAGATTTTTGAGTGGAATTCATAGTGGAAGTCAAAATTTTCAAAACTACTTTTTGGAATATTGAAAATAACATCTTTATATAGAGATTTTATTTGTACTCTTTGCAAACAGAAGTATTTTGCTTTTAGGTACTTTTATAAGCTTCAGTGTGTTTGAAATGTATCATACACAATTAGGTGGAATAAGCAAAAGGTTAGTTTCTGGCGTCAGTGTTGGCTATATCACTGATAATATTGATCTGACACTTGCCTCACTAAACAAAAAGAATTATTTTAATCTTCCATTACTAAGAGAAAAAGAATATAGGGGAATATATGGAAACTTTAGTAACAGTGGAGTAAAGATGTGTAACGTGGCTGCAATGTAATAAAGAAGCGTTAGGGTTAGTCCATTCCCATCCATCTTTAGTTTCTATTCCACTCCCTTGGAACCACAATTATGAACTTGAAAGATGTTAGTAAAAGGCTGGATGTAATTCAGGCTACAGTGCTTGCTGTAGAAAGTTTTAAAAGTTTTGGCTCAAGTCTGCAAGAAGCTGAGAAAAGAGAAAAAAAAAGGGAATTTTGGGCTCAGTGACTGATGGAGAAAAATTGAATTAAATTGATGAACTAAAAATTTAATCTGCGAACTATAATGTTATATAGCTTCATGAAATAGCTTCATGAAAACAAGCAACTTGATAGCTTGAGATTTGTTATTTGTTGCAATGGCTTGTAACGGTGTTGAGGGATAAGTAATTTATCATTTTGCATTTAGCAGTGGGACTTTCTATGCTGGCATCGGCCAGCTGAAAAATACAAGTACAGTATTAATGTAATGGGCAAGCCTTAGCATTAACGGATAGAATGTCATAATTCTCATGTAAATATCAGTCAAGGGTTCAAGTTTCAAAAAAATTTTTTTAAAATCTGCGCTCTGGTCCAATATTTCAGCTTAAGTAAGTGTTTGTGATTGTCAGAATGAGAATAAAGAAATATGAACTTGGAACACAGCTCACACTTTCATGCCAAAGTAAGGGAAGCATATTTCTTTCTTTCACCTCCCCAATGCAGCTGATTTTTGGCTATGAGCATGGGAACTATTTTTACCTAAAGCATATAGCAGTGTCTTTGTTAACAGTCAATCTGTTCAGCCATCTTTAATTGCTTTAAATTAAAGTGAGACTTCGTTCTCACTTATCACATGTTGTGATGATGAGTTCAGTGAAACCTCTATGGTATTAGAAGTATTACTACCCGTCTGAAACGTCAAAAGCTATTTATAGCAAACTAAGAATATTAACAACAAAAATAATAAAAATAATAATACTTTTTCACCCTTGCTCAGAATGTATGCTTGTTTGGTTCAGGGAAGCATGAAAACCTTGGACTTTGGCCACAAAATATTCCTCTTGCTTTTGCTGAATAGAAGAGTTGGCAGAGAACAGCTTTTAATTGTAACTCAATCCTCACTGCTCTGCAGCAAAATGCAGTCTAGGCTTCTTTACAGGTAATATTCTAGAAATGAGATAATAGAAGCAGTAGTGACATGTTTATTTGAAACGGTCTCCTTCATATTTGTTCTTGACTATATTTCCAGCAGTAATGCGTTGTTTTGCTGTCTGCTCTCACATGTCTGTTACTTGAAAGCTCCTCAGTTTTAGGGTCAATAGCCAGAACATTTTTTTTATGTCAATGCCTCAGTCTTGGCTCAGGCACTTCTTCTATTACTGGGAAGAAAGCAGATTAAGTAGTCCTACAGACCGGTTAGTTATCCAGGAGGGTAATGTCTTTTATAACCAATAGATCATTTTAGAAGAAAGACAGAATGTTCCTTCAATAGAGTTTGCAGCATTTTTTCCAGTAGAATGACGGAACAAAAATGTTCCACAGGAATGTTCATTCTGTCACAGCTATCAACAGAAATCAGACAGGGAGGTGAACTTTTATTTTGTACCAGTTCTTTTTGTTTTGCACCGATCAAACAGCTTGTCAGCAGCTGTGTGACCTCTTACTAGGCTCTTGACCTGGCAAACTCAAGATACTTAGTAACCCAGCTCTTTCTCTGTTTGCTTGTATGGGTTACAGAGTGGCTTGCTCCTGGCTCAACTAAGCTTCCAAGTGTCTTGCTAACCGGCTTTTTTCCCTTCTGTTTAGCTCTTCAAATGCCATTTCCACAGACAGCCTCATTCCTCATTCCTTGGCTTCTGAGGTGTGGTTACTGTGACTGGCCTATTGTCCAGCTAGCTGACTCCTTGCTAGAGAAGCATCAGAAATCCAGCTGGCTTGCTGTCCCGAAGTTGCTTTCTAGCTGGTTTTCTACTTAGCTGAGCTGTGAGTCCTCTGTAAGACTTGCTACTCCAGGCAGTTTGTTGGTGCTGGTGGTCTTCTTGATGGTGTTCTCTTGACTTGTCCTACCACAAAACAGGGTTTTAAAAACAACTTTATATAATGATTAAATATGATATTTAAAAGAAATAGATACTTGCACAGTTTCTACAGAAAAATCCTAAGACTTTGTCTACCTGTGTTATTCAGTGGGCAGGAAGTTGTTTGAAGGAACACTGTAAATGAAAAAAAACTATTAAAAAATAAAGAGAGGAGCTGCATCTCTCTTTTGCTAACTGTCCCGTTTTGTCCTCTTATTAAAATGTATTTGTCCTATGAGTCTGTAGAAAGGACATGTTTAGAAAGCTTTGTATTTCCCCTATTTTCTATTCTTTAAACTCCTTTCTCTTATAGATACTATTCTTTACTTTATTCCTGTCTTTTTCCTATATTTTATGTGCTCTTCCTTTTCTTATGCCACTTGACAAGTTGTCAAACTTGAACATCTCATACACAAGTCTGCTACCAGAATCAAGACTTCAATTAAAATTTTGATTGGAGTATTTAAAATGGTAGGCTTTCTGATTACTTGGTTGTAACTCTTCACTCTGAAATTAATAATGTTGATAATCTCTAGTAGCTGCATGGAATAATAGGTGGTGCTTTATTCTGAACATAGCTTGGCATTACAATAATCTCTTCTGATGACAAAAGGTGGTTTATTCTTTTCACAGTCCAAAGTTTCAGTAAACCACATAAATTGGAAACACATGAAGAATTTTATGATAAAAGGTAATCTCACACAATTGCTAAGGATCTGAAAGAGCAGGCAACTTGCTTTTCTCAGTAGCTCTTAAAAGTTTGAAAACCATGGTAATAGTCTTTCACAGTTTCAATTAGGCAAGATTAAAAAAGTGCTGGTCATGGTAATACTACTGCAGTAGTCATGATAATGATGATGGTGTGACTTTATTCTATTGACTGAAGATATAGAGAGAACATTGAAGATAGAATGCCTTCAACCAATCCTTGGTCAATGCTTCAGTATTGAAAGTAGCAGGGAGGGTAGACTTCCAGTGATCTTGTGAGCCAGCTCTCTTTCTACCCTTTTCCTGGTGAGTGGAACTTTGTGTTGTTCACTCTGCTACTGTAGATATCTGAAGCCTTTTCATAAAAATTAGTACTGAATGGAGCAGAGGAAATTCACATATTAAAATAAAACTCTGTGTAGCTGAGAGGATGCAGTTTAAAGTGAAAAGGTCTTTGCATAGTTGTTTTGAACATTTATTTAAACAAGATCTTTAGTAAGTGACCATTCTTCAAAGCCAGTATTCACCCACAGCTTCAGGCCCTAATGCAGACACTGATTCACATTCTCTCTCCTTTCCCAGTACTTCAAGCTATTCAATGTGTTCCTCTTTGGCATGTTAGAAGATGATAAATACTGTTACAAATCTTATATCTGTATTTGAAGATTGGACAATTATAATGCACTCTTGGTATTTAGAAGCTATTTCTTGTAGGCATTCTCAGGCCAAGAAAGGTATCCAGAGTGTATTGCAGAGGTTTAAATTTGTCTGATGGCTAAGAAAAAAAAGCTAAGTCAAGCCACAGCAGCATTTTTGTACCTGCAACGAATGTGAAAGCTTTGTGCTGTGTGGCTGGAAGCTCTAGATGTGTTCTTTCATGTCATTTAGGATGGTGTAACCAAAGCTGTGTGAATGGCTAGAAGTGATTTGTAAACCCCAAACAATTAGTTTGTCTTTGCTGAGAGCTTTGGATTGCGCGGTGAATACAGGCTAGTTTTTTCTGAAAGAATTACTACAAATAGCAGTTTTTCAGATTATCTCTGTGAACTGTGATGCTTTTACATTCTAGGGAATAGTCAAACATTACATGCTTTCCTATGGATATAGATAATGGCTTAGCGACTTAATCTACCAGTTCCCTCAGAACCTGTCTCATCCATTTGGTCTTCTTGGTCAGGCTGTTTATAGCACACCCTCACTGTAATGTCTCCTGCTCTTTCTTTTACCCTGACCCATAAGCTCTCAATCCTTTCCTCATCTGTTCCCAGGTGGATTTCCATACACTGCAACTGGTCTTTGCCCTCTATGAGTAACTCCCTCACCTTTGTCTCCCCTGCTTGTCCTTCCTGAAGTGCTGATACCCCTTCATTTCAACACACCAGTCATAGGAGTCATCTCACCATATGTCAGTGATTGTAGTGAGATTGCTGTGGCCCTGTGACCACACATAGATCTCCAGTTCTTCCTGTTTATTGCCCATACTGGGTGTATGGGCAATTCTTTGGGTACAGGCATTTCAGGGGAGTAGTTGAGTATACAGTCCCAGCCTCTGAGGGATTGTGCACCTTCTGGCTCTCAAAAACACCAGTACTCTGGCTCTCAAAGCCACCATGTCTTTGCCCCACAAGTGCTGAGCCAGTAACCCCATGCAATGTAACTGGCAAGCCCAGTTACGTTCCCCTCCCCTTCAAACATAGTTTAAAGCCCTGTTAATTATCCCCACTAACTCTTACCCTAGAGTCCTTTTCTCCTTATTAGATGTGATTAGATAAGCTTCTCCTTCGAGTTGCCAGCAGGCCCTGTGGTTTGTAAATCAATCTATGATCAAAGAATCTGAAGTATCATCACATACAGTATCTAGCAGTGAAATGACAAACCTTGAAAAAGCCTCATCTAATTAAAGTGTAACCATGTTTGTACCTTAAGATGTTTGTCTCCCTATGGCTTAGAGCTCAGTTCCAATATTCAAGCTGTTTCTAGGCCTGACCATACCAGTCTTGGAAAAGCTACGTCCTCACTGCATCTTGACTGTAGGCATTTAAGAAGCCAAAGAAAGTGTCAGGCAGTGTGGAAAGACTTAGAAATGTGCTAGTGCATAAGAAAGAATTGCACAAAATCTGTATGTAAATTTGATAGCATAACCTATTTGAGAAGGAAATTATCCCATGTAGTGTTTCAGAGTTTGATAGTACAAAAATCAAACTTCTAATTTAGTTTTTCTATTTCATAATTTCTCCTCTCAACTCTTTGGAGTGTAGTAAATAAAATATTACGTGATATTAGCAAAGAAACTTTTAGAATTGGTTACAGTAAATGTACGTAGCAATTTGTGTACCTGCCTATGTCAGTGTTTTTTTGTTTCCTTTCCACACCCTTTAAACATCTGTAAAGTGTTTCCAAGAAAAGAAACAAGTGTAAAGATAATGCAATATGTCCGGCATTTCTGATAAAGAAAGGCCTGATTTACAGACCTTTTGCACACCATTCATGTTCACCATTCATATTCACCATTCATAGACTTAAACCCCTTTTTGCCTTGTGCATGCAAATTTTTTCCGTCTCATAGAAGAGTGGGATTCATGAAGGCAGGTGATATTGGCATACACAATTTATGCAGCACGCCATCATGACAGGCTGGGGGCACATTAATATTCTTTGAAAGTTCCTGCTATAATGACTGGAGAATTAACTAGCTTGTATTCAATCCGCATACAAATATATAAGCACAGAGGTATACTAACCACCTCTAGGGAAAGCCAGTTCTGTCCATTTTTTCCAACTATACTACGGTTTGTATCCTCTTAATGCATACTGGAAGCAGTAAGAGGGTGTACTTGAGGTTCCTCCATCCTACAGTTCTTAAAATTACTTGGAAGAGTGATGAGGCATCCCAGAAAGTTCTTTAGATTTCTAGCTAGAAGTTTGTTTCTGAAGTTGAGTGCAGAGTACTTCTGCACAGCTGTTTCCTAAGAGCCCCACTTTCAGATTGCATTCTGTAAAATAGTGCAGCATAATTTCAGCTGGTTTTCTGAGTATTAAACGCAATGTTTAATTGATGCAGCCAAAACACACAAAGCTCCAAAGAAAGTAACTCTTACCTGCTTGGTTAACTTAGGGGTTTTTTTTATTTTTGACCAGACACATAAAAAAATTTGATTCACTCAGGTTCTGAAGCTATTTATAGATGGGACATACTCTCTCATTTTATAAAACTGTGTAGTGAAATGAAGCCATCTGTGTGATGGATGTGCTGCATGATGCAAAATTGTCATGAACCTTAACCATAGCATCACTAAACTGGTGAAAAACAAGACAATGCAACATTTGGGCATACAATTATTGTATTTACTAATCTTTAACTAAGAAGAACATCTTTCTGATCTGTAATCATTCAGTGAATATATTTGTGGCCATGGGAGCATTTACACTGTCTTATAACTTCTGTCTCTCTTACATAGTGCTTAGTAGAGCAACAGAAAAATATTGTAGTATATTAACTTTTAATGTGTAATATTCAGAGAGTAAAGACTGTCATAGTTTAGAGGTGCTGTAGAATCCCCAAATAGATACTAAATATGACTGGATCACTGGAACATGGTAGTTTTGCGGGATACTGGCTAATCTGAAACAAACTCTTTACTGAGCAATTGTAACAGCTCTACGTTAGATCTTATGAGCTTGAGTGTAAGTAGATCTTGACAAAATTGACCGTTGTGGTCTAGTTGGTCAATAATACGCACATCGAAGAAAAGTTGTTGTGCAGATTGGAGTCTCCTGCACCACTTCATGACCCATCCAACTCCACACTGTATATTGCTACCACATTTTGATAACATGCACATGAAATTCCTATGTATGAGCTTTGCAATGAAAAACTATTATGGATTACTGAGACTCATAAGTATTCTCTTGGAACTTCCATTTGACAATAAAACTGCAGGAAAAACTTCACACTCATGATTTTAGATTGATTCAAGACAATATATGTAGCATTTTTAATATTAATCTACCGTGGGATTGTTTATTTCATAACTGAATTTAATCAAAGTAGAAAGCTTTTCTAAAAGAAATAGTCACCTTTCTATTAAAAATAGGTTGTAGTAATGGGTTAATATATATCTACAAATGCAAAGATGCAATTAAGGCTGAAAATTAATCGACTTAAGTATTACTGGATTGTCAGGTACAATATACCATACAGTATGGTGCAGTGTCTCTTCAATACTTTGAAAAAATGACATTTGTTATTAACTTGTACCTTGCTACTTTAGTGGGTTAATCAGAACCTTAAACTGATACTTAATTTAACATTTTTATTAAGGTGTTACATGAATTGTATATTATTTGATCTGGAATTTATTCCTTATCTTTAAAAATAACAATAAATGAAAAATATGTGTTAGTAAAGTATAAACTCCCTAGGACAGGGATTCAAGGGACCACAGATTCATACTCAAATAGTATTGAAGAAACAAGACTGCAGTTAGGTTTACTTTAATGTCTGCATTAGACATTTCTCAAATTTCATATTCAGAAAAAAACAGAAATCAGCTGGAACAGGGCATGAAAACAGTTTTATCTGTAATACTTCCACAATTTGCTTTTAATTTTTGATGAAAACATTGTCTATTAAACATAGTTTTCTCCCTGTCTTTGTAGGCCTTGCTCCCATTTTATGTTTTGACTTTACTTGTGTGTGAATAAAAACATCTTTATGGCAACATGTGGGAAATCACAACTGAAAGTTCTTTTGAGCAACTTCCTATGCACTCCTATGCATTGAGGACATCTGAGTGTGGTTGCCAAGTCATTGTTCAGTTTTCATTTTCTATTATTTTCTGAGCAGTGACAAGATGATAAGGATTATGGTAAACCTGTAACAATGCTAGGAATGCAGAATGCACTGTGGGTACTAACCTGGGCAAACAGTGGCATATGCCCTGTGACACATCAGTGATGAATAAGTCATGCAGGGGGACTGCATTCTCCTGTAACCTGCTCTGTGCCAGTAGCACTGTGGTATTGGTGCTCTATTCATGTGCGTGATGGTGCTTGGCTGCCCAAAATGCTCAATCTGCTTGGATTAAAGCGATTTGTCCTCTTTTTTAAATTATACAATGAGCCTTTACGTTCAAATACCATGATAGTAATGTAGTACATATCTAGACATTTTGTGTTGGCCATGAAAATGCATAAAAGTTAAAAAAAATTTGTGACTTTATTTGAAGGAGCCTCTTTAATTTGTTTCTTTGATTTCTTCTTTTAATTCTTTTGACTTCTGAACTTTATCTTTTCATACAAAGCTCATGGAGTTTATACTCAGCTGGATAAGCTTGCATTCAGTTTTGCTTGTGTTTTCTGGGCCTTCTGCAAAGTAAGACCAGGAATCAGCAACCTTACTTGCAAAGCCAGTTATTTGTCCTAGCTGAGTTAAAACACTGAAAGTTTGCTTGTGAACATTCTCTGAAATCCAAGTGACTTATTATCAGGCTTCCTCTGCTTTTGATCCTGTTGTAGGATGATGTGTTTACTTAATGGTGCAGAATCTCTCATTAAGTTCAGGAAACAGGATATAAGGATAAGTCAATTGACTCAATTTATGGGCATAATAAAGCAGGCCCTATTACCTTCAACAATCAAGGCACAACAAGGTGAAACATGAAGTTGTAAAGTTATTATGACAAATAACTTGGCATTTACCTACAAATACTAAGTTAATCCACTGCTGTTTTGAAGCAGAATTTGAGGCATTAAAATGTGAAAATAATATTTAGAGTCTATTGTTTAATGCATTATCTCAGAATGTTTCAGAATTGACTCAAAGCCAGGAGTACCTGTAACTAAAGTGTGGTGAACTACAAGAATTTTTTTAAAAGTATTTCCTAATGTCTGCTCTACATCTGCTTTTGGCCTTTCTGAGCCAGTGTTAACAGCTGGGGCATATTTTCCCCTTACTTGTACTATAATTAAAAATAAATTTAGCAGGAGAATAGAAGTCTTGTGAATTGGAGGCCTGTTAGCTTTTAGGAAGGTGATTGTCAACGTACACAGCTGTTCCTGACAATTATGAGATTAAAACAGTGAAATAAGCTAAAGAGATTGAATTTACAAAATAAGGCTTCCTATGTATGTCAATAAAAACAAATCTTAGGACTGGCTAGAGTTCTTCCTACAGATGCATAAATCAAACTCCTTCACACATACCGCATTAACAAAATTACAGTTGGAACTTACTGTCTTCCCAGAGAAAGCAATGCAATAGATGCTTCCAAACGTGTATGGAACACAGTAGCAGCTAAAGAAAACATTGGCAATGGAAATTTAAGCTATACTTTTTTGCCTTACCAGAAAAAGAAACGGAATATTTCAGCTGGAATATAGTCCAAAATTGGCAGAGAGATGTTGCTTATCCATGCAATGAAACGTTCCCTTGAAGTTCATCTACCAACTAAATCCTAAATTATGAAAAGAAGTATTGTGGGTAATTAAGTCTGTCATGGCAGAAATACTGCATATACTGTAAATAAAATATACAAGTAAAAGGAGAAAAATGGGGCAATACTGAAGGAAACATGTGAAGCACGTTGTCTGTTATTGATACTTTTCCCTAGTATTGAATCATGGTGCTCAGGAAGGAACAAGTCTGTATTGAGGTGCTCTGGCTCTGTATATGTTGTAATTCAGAGGAATATCTACACCTACAACAGTTTTGATCACCTACAACAGTTTCTGTAAGGAAAGATGCATTCATCTGTGTGTCTTATGTCTAAATTCAGTTCAAACAATAGTACTTCCCTCATGTTATTTTTGACTTGTTAAAGTGGCTTCTCTGGTGTGACATGGGGAACAGAGATTCTAAGAAGAAGGATGCAAATGTAAGGTTTTCAATGTTTTTAAAGTATGTTTGAACCTTAAGGGATTGTAAGGGCTAAGTGCAAGGCATCATGAATATTCTATATTTATTGAAAAACACATAGAGTAGTACTGAGTGGCTTGTGAACTTCTGTGGGTTTTTTTTGCCCTCTTATCTATCTAGCATAAAAATATTAACATACATTTGTAGATATTATGATGTGACTGCAAATGAAATGTGTAGTGTCGTGTATCATATCAAAATGTATTTACTTCTTTCAGATTGAAGTATTTTGACAACATATTCCCCTTCATCTTCTATATTTTGAAAACAGCATAGAAAAAGAGCAAAAATTTACAGATTTGCCCTGGCACAGCATGGTTAGAATCAAAGCTAAAGGCATAATAAAGAAGATTAATCCTCTAAAGTTTCTGGGACAGTTTCAAGTTATTTCAATGAGCTTTGGACTGACTCCTCAGTGGTAGGCAAAATAAAATTTTGGTGTGATACAGGCTTCTGGGAGAACAGCAAAAATGAAGTCTAGAATTTGAGAAGGCTAAGGATGTTACAGAAGGAGAAGTTTAATTGCTGAGAATCTGAAAGCAGGCGTTGGTCAGTAAGGCTTCAGATGGAGAATTGTAGAAGGCAGTAGGTGGAAACGAAGACTTATGGAGTCAGTAGAGCTCTGGAGAATTTGGCATATGGGAAATAGCATTTGATTTGGGAAATCTTAGGAAATGACCACCACAGTGTGAAGGTGAGCTTTGGGAGACAACTTAGTCATGTAAGGTCCACAAGTACTGTGAAGGAGTTAGGGAAAAGGGACTGGAAATGCTCAATAGGTTTCTAGGTATGTGTCTTTGCTGAGTCTGTCGTTGGTTGCTGGACAGGTATATGGATCTGTTTATCCCTTTCAGCCTTTCTGGGGATTTTTTTTCTTCCAAGCAGAAGCTGCTATACAACATTTTGAGTCTTCTGGTTGAGAGAAGAAAGGCAACAGAAAGAAGGCAATGTCCAAAGAGTTTCCTGTGTATGTAAGGTTAAGAAAAGAACTAGGTCTGGGAAAGAATGGTGTAAGAATGGATGAGTGAACTGCACTCTTTAGAGCAGGGCTTCCTTCTTTGGAGAACATCTGCTGGTCTGAGAGGAACAGACAGCAATAAAAACGATGCTATATGCTATTCTGGGCAGCAATGGCAGGAGCAGTTGGCTGTGAAAGCAGAAGCAGTTCACACTGGGTCTCTTGTCTCATTAGACACAAACAGGGTCTGCAGTATGTCACTGCAGCCCATTCCTAATCTGTTACTTGAGCCTTCTTGTGATGTGTGAGCAACACAGGGAAGTTTGTAAACCCTTCTTAGACAGTGTGTAGTTCTCATTTATTGATGCTAAAACAGTCAGGATAGAACAGAAAAAATATGTAGGAAATGTTGACTACTAGACACGTGAATTTCTGTTAAAGTTGCATATAAGAAAACTCCTCTATCACCACTCTGAGAACTAGGTAAACACAGATCCAAGTAGTGGCCATAGGGGCTGTAGGTGGTTGCTGAGTAGCCAACATTTATATTTCAAAAAGTCAGTGCATATTTGAAAAAGTTCACTGCACATTCATGTGTCACTGTATGTTTTTTATGGCCCTGCTGTGCATGCAGAATTGTTTGTTTTCTTCAAATAGAAGAAGTGTGAACCTGACCAGCAGTACGTAACAGCATAGATTCCTTTTCTAACATCTGGTTCGTTTCATACTGTAATAGACAGTTAAACATTCAGTGGCTTAATTTCTTTTTCTTTTCATAAATCTGAGCCAGTCAGATGTTTATCAGATCCTGACTGCCTTGCTGTTTTTACTTAGGCAAAATCACTACTGACTTTGAAGCCCATATCAGCTTTGTTTAGCTAATGAGCATTGACTTGAGAATTTGGCCCCAAATTCCTTTTATAGATAAATCATCTGGACCTCTCACATAAGCAAACTGACTACTTCTGTTTCCAGTATTTTATGAGGTTTCTTAGGATCAGGATCATCACAGAACTGAATAACTTTTCTCAAAATCCTTCAGTATTTCAGTTGGGATCGGGAATTTAAAATAGAGACTTACACGAAGTGCCATTTTCCTGTCAGGAAAGTGAAGTAAATTCAACAGCTTTATACCCAGTAACACTCCCACAGAAACGGATGCAGTACTATCAGACTTCAGTAGAAGAACGACAAAGAATACTAGGAAATAGGCTGTGTGACCAGCCCTTTGAGACCTTACATCTGCAAAACATTATATAACATGTGGGCAGCCACACAGGTGTTATAAAACTGCTGGTGTTGAGGGACTGTTTGATTAGCTAATTACCCTTATAAAGGGACAACTTAATCTGTATGAAACTCCTCTAGCTGAAAACTCATATTGTCATTCTATTTTCAAATTTTTCTCTCCACAAATTGCAGTTAAAAATAATTGAAAATTCAGAATAAAAAAAGAAAGAGAATCTAATTTGTCAGTAAAAGAAGTCAACTTTTAAAATTCCTCCCTGGTGGTCTGGTATTATTAAATATTCTCCTTGATTTTTTTAAATCTTGGTTTATTGGAGGGAGAAAAACAATTATCTGTAAACGTAATTTTTAATGCATGGTAATAAAAATAAATGGTATGGGTCTGCTGCTGCTCACCTAAATCTTCTTCCCTGGTGGTCCAGTTGTATTAAATAATCTGTTCCACATGTATTCATCATTCGCTGACAGGAAAAGGAAATTTTTTTACATTTTATTGTCTACAAAACAAACACAATATTAGTTGATCAGGTGGAGAAGACTCTTCTGAGGGACACTAGAGAAACAGAATAAACCTTTTACTTACCCTGCTGGTATAATTTTAGGTCTTCTAATTTACATGACAATTAGCATAAAACTAGAAGGGTAGAAATAATTTCCAGGACACCCTTTGTGTTCTGTTCTGGCCAGATAATATTTGTTAGGGTTTTATTCTTTTCTGCAATAATTTATTGAGTATTTGCCACAAATGATCTCATTACTGATGAGATATTCCTTTGCTTTAGGATATTTACTCTCTGTTCTACACTCATACATGACACTTTCAAAAATGTCTCACAGTGATTCACTACATTAGATCAATAAACATTATTTTTCATATGACTGATAAACTGACAGGCGGTGGTGGTGTGCATTGTGAATTTGCCTGCAGTTCCATAACAAGAAAGAAAAGCAGAATACCCACACTCTGGGTATTTTCCCATTTCACAAGACCTCTAGTATCTTCTGCTTCAAGACCATGAATATTTTATTGTCCAAATGCCTTTAAAGAAACTAAGCTTTTGACAGTGGAAGTGGAGTTCTCATTATTCACCTTATTTTCTGGTAGTTGCAGTTTTAAACAACAATGGTGGTGAAATTTTCCCTTCTTCTCTCAGAGAAGAGAGACCAAAAAATACTGATTTGTTGGACAGGGTATTATATGTGTTAACACTGAACTTTGGAAATACAGTATTTCCGCACTGTTATAATTTTGGTTTTGGCATAAAGTTTAGTAACATGTTTTAGAGATTTATCTGTGCTAACTGATGATTCTTTTCATTTTATAAAACAATATGTATGATTTATTTATTAAATACAATCTGATATTATTAACATATAAATCTCAAGTATTATACTGGTTGTAGACTTCATATGGCACATTGGGGATGTTGACAGAAACTGCTTCATTTCCTTTGGGTTGTTTTGCTTTGATACAGTTTGGACATTGAAAACAGCATTGGGCAGAAAATGCATAATGAATCATTTTTACAAAAGCTAGTGCAGGGGCTGTTTTCTTCTAAAATGCCTGTAAATAACAAGAGCATAATAGACTGCCAGAAGATGTAATTTTTGTGCCATTGTGCTGTGAAGGCTTGGTAACTCAAGAGAGGTAAAGCACCAGAGAGGAACGGATTCGCTATCACAGTGGTGTGTTAAAAGTGAAAAATAATTCCAAAGGGTTCACAGCCCATTCTTGGGAAGCACAGATATTTTTGCTTTAAAATAGAAAGATATGTACATTTGTTTTTAAACATTAATTGCTTTCATCTCTGAGGTATAAAATAATTAACTTAAGCTCTGATAAAATCTGTAGTTTGTAATTGAAAACATGTGCATTGTGGGACCAGTGGAATGTTTCCAGCTGAGCTGTGTGTGGCAGAAAGGAATCTCTACAGAGCTCAAAGCATTCCTGGTTTTATGGTAAATGTCTCTCTCTCCTCACTGAATTCTTATTAATCAGTTTTATTTACATGGTGGTGTAGTGATCTACTGAAGAGTAAAATACTTTAAGAACACTTTGAAAGAGACGTAAGAGTCCTTGAGAGAGTAGACTAATTTAGCAGCAAGTCCCAATGTAAACCACATTCAGTGATAAGCCTTTCAAAAACCCCAAATGTCTTATGCATGTACTTACATATTTATTTTCTACTGATGTTGTTGGAGTAACTTCTTGGGAAACTCCCTTGTAGTGGAGTGATGGATTCCTTATGTGGCAATAATAAGGGATATATGTTATAGGACATGGTATTTTTTCACATTAACTACTACGACTATAAAACCTTTTCTGTTTAACAACGGCTCTCTGAGGCATGTAGTTCCCAAAAATAGTTACACAAACTAGAGTACTGTTTCAGGGGCAAATGCCACTGTTCAAAGTGAAGATTGAAAAATAAGGCATAATCTAAACCCATTACTTCTCTGTAGCAAACTATTTATTTTTCAAAAAAATGCTACTCTTTATTAGATATTTTATTTAAAAAGAAACAGATAGCTTCTAGAGATGGTTAAGTTCTCAGCAGGAGCATCTATTGTCATTTTCCTAACATGCCTTAGGATAATTCATTTATTTCCTCACCTGGTTATCTGTAGTACCGTGGGTTGATTCAGTTTTAATTCCTGTAGCATTCCTCAGAAGACAAACTTTCTGTAGTTACATGGTAATAAAGTTCAATCTGAGTTACAAAAGCTTCCTAAGCCATAAATAAGTATGTGGTAGCTTGCCTGTAGGAACCCCCATGTTGCTGTGGCTGCTGTGTTGCTGTGGGAACATCAGTAGTTTTATTAGATAGTACCAGGCAACCTCAGATATAGTTATGTGAATTGTAGACCTTCTTTTAAATGGATACATATATATATATATACACACACACACATGCACTCTGATTTATTTTTAAAATACCATATGCAATTGTGTCAAGGAGTAGAGTCTATTACAAAAACCCTATCTGATTCTGTAAATAATGCTGGAAAAATCGTTGTTTATACAACATCATACAAACTTTGTAGATGCTTAGTTAGCCAGAAAACTTTTAAAAAGCATAGTAGTAAGAGTGGAAATTCCACTTTTATCATAGACTGTCTCCAGAAATCTTTCCAGTAGTATGGCAACTATGCAGCACAGACCTCTGTAGTTTAAGTTAATCCAGAAACTAGAAATTAGTGGAAGTAACCATTACAGGTTAGAATTTTCTCACAGACCCTGCCATAATCTGGAGGAGAAAAGCATTTTATTAATTAATTGTGCAACGCAATGCAATGTTTTGTTCTCTGTTCTAGAGATGCAGGATCTTTCTGATCCCACTTCTGTGAAGGCTTTCTGATTTTGGATAACTCAATTCTCAAATCTGACATCGTTACCCCAGCATAAGAGCTTTCAATATTGGAAGAAGAATGCAAACCACTTCTTGCTTTGAAAGAAATTTCAATTATTTTTGCTGTGTTTTTGTTCTTTTTTACCTCCTAAGTCAGTCAGAGGTAGAAAGTTACCACAGGACATTCACTCCAAAGCCACTGAGAAGACCTTTAAATGTTCAGTGTTAACCTTTTGGTTTGGCAAAAGTGCACAGTTGTTGTGAGTCCATTCAGCTCCATCCACCAAATCTATTTGAAGCATTAAGATTTTTGCAGAAGCCAAAATAATTTTTTCACTATCACCTATCCTTAGTGATATTTTAATTAGCATACTAGCTAATTAAAATAACCATGTTTGTGTTATAACTACATCAGAATAAAAATATTTATATTTACTATAAATATTGTTCAAATATGAATGGGAAGGTAAAAGAAGGTGATGAACGTTCAGCTTGAAACCAACAGAAGGGATCCTTTTTCACACAGAAGAAAGTAAGCAGTGGAATCCTTGACCTCAATGTTAGGTTTAGTACTGACATGCAGAAAATTCAGGAGGGTTCAAAAAGCTATTAGACACATTTCTGAGAGAAAAATATGAATAATGAAAATACAAATTTACTGCTCTTGCTGAGGACGTTCCCATAGTACAGATTACTAGGAGTTGAAAGACTGTTCTGGAGAAATACTAGTATATGATATATAATCCTTCCAAAGCATCCTTATTGGCCATAAGAGAAGATAGGATGGGGGATTAGACATATTTTGGTATGGTTGTTCTTCTGTTGATACACTGCTGTAATATCATTACTTTGACAGCACTGGTCCTTTGTCATGGAGTAATTCTTCTTACACTTGTTAGTTTCTCTGATATTCGCACTGATATCAAGGGCATCAGTCTTCGAAGCTAAAGTTAAGAATCACAATAGAAAGTATGTATGGACATTGCTCTTATTTCTGTTATTGCTTCCTTTTGTGACTTGAGAGAGTTTTTCAGCTTGTATGCTTCCGTTTACTTAAGAAACTTCTTTGCAAGTTTTAATAAGCTGAGTGTTAATATTCTTGGTGAGGTTAAAATGAGAGTAAGTTTGTATTGACAAGGCTCTAAATAATGATTTTTGTTTTCATATTTGGATTTATTTAATGAAGTATGTTGTACAAAAACAATGAGGAAGAGTGATACATACAAGCAAAACATATGGTGGGGAAGAAAGCCATTTTGGAAGGGAAGCTTCAGTTAAAAGCTGTAAATCCAAGGCAAATATAATTAGCATCTAAAAAGCCTTTCAAGCAAAACCACTTGAATACCATTAACCTAATAATCATCATGTATTATAGCATTACGTAGACATGCCTTAATCATATGAAATCAAGACAGTGATATGTAAATTGTTTATCAAATCTTCATGACTTTTAGTCATCTCAGCAATGTCATCTCAGTCTTCTTCAGGACAATCATGAATCAAAAGATGAAGTTTCTTGTATTTTGAATTCTTTTCAAGAGAAGACTGTACCTGTGGACATCTCACAGCTATTTTATTTTGTGAAGCAAGCTGATCAGACAAACTGTGCATACACAGTATAGTAATATTACACAGTGAATAGAAGCCTTCTGTTCTTTAAACAGTTATTGTATGTTAGACTGTATCTGTAGCATTGGTAATTTTCCTAAAAGAGGCAAGTCTGCTGACTTTGTATGCTAAATCAATACTGAGAACAAGAAAAAAAATCAACATGTTTTTATGTACACTAATGCCAGAAAATAATTCAAATGGATTGCTGCTTTAAAGACAAATCACAGAATCACAGAATGTGTTTGGCTAGAAGGGTCCTTTAAAGGTCATCTAGTCCAATCCCCCTTCAGTGAGCAGTGACATTGGTGGCTCATATCCAGCTTTTTGTCCACCAACATCCCCAAGTCCCTCTCTGTGGGACTGTTCTCAAGCACATCATCCCCCAGCCTGTACCGATAATGAGGACTGATCTGACCCGGCTGTAGGACCTTACACTTGTCCTTGTTGAAACCCATGAGGTTCACATGGTCCTAATTCTCCAGCTTGTCCAGGTCACTCTGGATGATATCCCACCCCTCTAGCATGTTAATTGCACGATTCAGCTTTGGTGTAATCTACAAACTTATTGAGGGTGCACTTGATCCCACTATCTCATTGATGAAGATACTGAAAAGCACTGGTCCCAGCATGGACTCTTGAGGGATAATCTGAGCTGTGACTGAAATGACCCCAGCTTGTAGCCCTGAGTTAAAGAAAGCTTATGGTGCCAGTATTGCACTCTGGCCTGTTACAGATCTGCCTGTATGATAGCCCTGTGACAACTCTTAGTTCTTGTGTCAATGAAGTGGTTGTTGTGAGACTTCTGCCACTTGAAAGGATTCTACCCAGTGTGAGTGAGAGCTTAGTCTTAATACTGGGAGAGGATGGTGAGAATAGTCACTAGACTGTGACATTGGAGTAGTAACATTGTTAGTTATGTCCAAGGCTTGCATTGTGTCTGTCAGGTTACTCCCTGAACTTTGAAGAAATGACTGTATCTGGGAGGTTCATTCTTGGGAAGGAGTGGAAGCTCTTCCTCTTGTAACCATTACATTCAGCAGTCGTAACTAATAAAACCAATTAGCTGACATCATAAGCAAACTTCTATCAAATATAATTTTGCATTATCCAGACACAAAGCAACAAACATAGGTTCACTGTTAAAGTGCTTTCAAAACACAATGCATAAAATCACATTTTCTGCCATTTCTGTTAATATTTGCTTTGTTCTGTTTCACCAGGGATTGTAACTCTTGGCCCACTCTTCCATAATACAGTAAAGTAGAACTCAGTTACAGAATCACAGAATCCCGTTGCTTGGAACAGACCTTTATCCCAAAATACTCAATAATACCATCAAAATAGTTTTGTTTTTTGAAATTTCACCTTGAGAGTGAATTTCACCTTGGGAGTAGTCCTGTCCAGTCATCAACTGAACACCACCATGCCCACTAAACCATGTCCTGAGGAAGGACATGGTCCCTAGACTATATAACACAGTCTGAATTAGAACTGGTTGCCTTTTGTTAAATTGTTAAATATATTGTTAAATTACAATATATTAAAAATGAATGTTGTTCAGGAATTTTTTGTTATGTGAGAGTCAAGGGAATAGAAATGGAGGAACTGAGAGATAATTGGCTGGCTAAGGTAGCATTAAATGTGCACAATAGCTTTGGGCAAATGGAATGTAATTTTGTGTGGTCATAAGGTCATAAAATATCCCAAGATGCATGTAAAAGAATAAAGATTTAACTGGTATGTTGGAAAATGAGCAGTGTAATACAGCTGAGCACAGACAAATCTTACCAAAGAGGTTAGGATTGCTGCTCTTTTGTAATCTACTGGCCATTAGTTTCTTCCAGTGTAGAGAGTAGGGCCCGAGCTGATGGAACCAGCTCATATAGCTGATTCCAGGTGTGAGTTTTTGTCTGTGAAGCTGCAGGTCATGCATCGCTCCCACAGCTACCCAGGAGAGTTGCTTGTTCAGACATTGTTATGCTTATGTAGTAGAGTCACACTTGTGAATTAGTTCTGCAAGAGGCTGCACTTTCACACAAGTAAACCAGATGTTTTATGTGAGGAAGGAGGTAGTTATGAATATATTTAATGTGCAGTGTATACCTACCCTTGAAATATATCAGCTAGGCAAAGCAATGTCAAACACAGGGCCAAGCAGGCATAAGGGCAACAGAAGAATTAATAGTTTTTCTGGATAGTTTAATGTTCTCTACCTTTGTTCTGCTTCCCACATCTGCACCTTTACCACACTAAAGGGTATCAAAACTCTGGCTGCTCACTGAAGAATGAGCATGCCTGTGGCGCTTCATAAACTAAGGCCAAGGTTCCAGCAGTGCTGAGAGCCAGCAGCTCCAGGTGACGTCAACCGGAATTGCAGGTGCTCTGCACATCTGAAAATTCAGAGCTTGGGTTTTTTACCAGAGATTCATCTTAAGTGTGTCTGTATGTGTACTTGGGGACACTGGGATATTACAAATGCTAAGCATGTGCAAAGCCTCTGCAAATTAAGAACAATATAATGTTTTCATATGTACACTTGAAATCTTCTAGAATGTCAGAGTGAAAATAAAATCCTCCATATTATTGCAGTTACTTGCAATAGATCAAACATGTATCAGAATAGATCTTGAGGTTTACAGAGGTCTGGCCCATGTAAACCTATCACAGGGACAGATAATTGCAATGGGGAGAACTGTTACATGCTCAACACTGGTTGACCTGTTCTTCCTTGAAGAACCGAAGTTCATAGAGAAAACATAGATATATGGGTCTGAGATTTCAGTACTTGCAAATGGCATGAAACGGACTTGTGTTTTTAATGTAAAACATTTCAAAGTGCTATGGATAGTGATCTGAGTCAGGTACTAGCAGCTTTTTATGAGTATCCGAAATTACTGGTGATATTTTTTGGTAATTGGTAGCTATTTCCCACTTTATTCTCTTTTCAGGAGAATGAGAAAATAGCGCTATATGAAATAATAATAATAATACCTCATTTCTTAGATTTTGGCTCTATTCTTGCTTTTGAAGAAAAATACTTTTTTATTTTGTATTGAGGAACTTTACAGAGAGGCTCACATAGAACTGAAAACCATTGTGTTTGTGTCCAAGTGTTCTGTGGAGCATACAGAGGAAAAAAGTATATAGGTATTTATTTGTTGAATGAGACAGGGATCTACGGACAAATGCTGTATGCAGTCATCTCATGAAAAGCTTCATCACAGACTATGTGGGTGGAGATTTCTACTAAACTAGTTTGATGGTTTAGCATCAGTTTCATGTAGCTGTGTGTGTAACTATATTAATCATCACATGATCATCATACGGCTCAGTGGAACTGTCCTTGCAGGAAGAGGATAACAGCACAGATATCGCAGGGTAGTGATATTACAGACAATGCTGTTTAATGCATCAACAGCCCTTTCTTTGCTTCTGTTGTAAATGCAGTATTTTTGTAATTGCGAAACTTACTCAAAATTGGAAAACAACCCTTTACCCCCCCCCAAACCTAAACAAAATTAATTCTGACTTTGTTTTAGTCAATGTATTTATTTATGAAAGAAGTGAATCTGTTACTTAAGCAAGTCCCCAGGTGAGTTTACAAATACCAAACAACACAATTAATCACTTCTGCTATATTACACTGCTAGCCATTGGCTGTGTAAAGGATATGCTCTGCATTTTTTTAGTACTGTAAGAGAAGTTCTAACATTACAAGCAAAGTCTCTAACAAACAGAACCTGAAACCCTCTGCTGTATCGCAAACTTTACATGTGATGACTCTTTTAGAAAAATCCTTTGACTTATGACCAATCACATTGAGGTTTTGTTTTCTTTTTTCAATTTTCCTCCAAGCTGTTGGTCAGTGTTAGAGACAAACAGGCCTCAAGATCTTGCTGGACTGTCAAGTATTCTGTACCTTTAAGAACCTGAGACTGTCATGATGAGTCTGCATGCTTCAGATTAAAAATAGTTGAAGGCCAATGTTTAAAAATTATTAAAAAAACAAGACTTCATCCTACAGCAAGCTTTCTGGATACTGAAATGGAATCTATTCCCCATCTCATCTGCAGCAGTATCCAATGAAATCATCAGGTTTTTTATATATTTTTAAAAGAGCTATGATTAGATGCCAGTAGGGCACAATTTTCATTAAAGATAAATTAGGATGGAACTGCAGGTTAAAAAGATTTAAAGAAAGAAAAATAAACAGAAGCATAAATGGTATAAGGAGAAAGAATACCAAATGAATAATAATATATTTAATGCTTTTCAATTAACTGTTCAGATGATTAGTATACTAGAGTATTATATAATAAAAATTGTATCTATTCATTTCTTTCAGCCATTATCTTGACTGTGATTTACTCCTCTCAAATCATTAATGATACTATTAAAAAAAGTGGGTGTAGGTGATCATTCAGGGCAGTGTGCCTGAAATAGGATTATAGCTGACGGTCAAGAATGGAGCAGAAAATCAACAGATTTTAGAGGACAGAAGTGGGGGACCGGAAGGGAATAGACATTTGAAAGGAAATTAAATTAGGAGGAAGGAATGCAACAAAAACTGTGATCTGACTCTGTGCAGTTCCTTTTGGTAGCTGAAGTGCCTTTGTGATTTCTCCCAGCAAATGCTGCAGTTTAAATTTAATCCTGAACAAAGCGTTTCATGAAAGATACAAGCCTTTTGGAAACACAGAGTTTTGCTTCACAATGGAAATCTGTGTATACACCTTGAAGAAGATAAATATGTATATGAAGATCAGTCCTTGGAGTCTTTTCTGAAGCAGTGAAGCATCCTTGTTTCAGGTTACAGTGGCAGCTTGAGGGCAGCATTTCCATCTAGAAGAAAATGGCTGTGACTTTTCATAAATAGAGGCCTTCTTTGAAAATAAGATAAAATGCATAACCAGGAATGTGTTCACCAAAAACAAGAGAAACATCAGCAAAATGAAAATTAGCAGCTACCATATACTTGGGAAAAAGTTGCCTCTGGGAATGTCTTTCTCTGAATGGATGTTTTGTGGTATAAAAAGATTTGTTTTTATCAGGATATTCATAGTTAGTATTAATTCAAATTGGAATAAAATTTCCCCGGTGCTTTCAACACCTGAAAATAACAGTCCTTCACACAGCTGTAAGGATTTACTGAGGTGGATTTTGTGCTAATACTGTTCCAATCTTATGCTTGGGTACCAGCTGTGCATTTAAAGTCAGATCATTCTTTCTATATTTTCCTTACAGTTTTGAGTAGAAAGTTTGGGCTGCTACAACAGAGGTAGAAGCAATGCTTTGTGACTGCAAAAGGACATTATATTGCTAGTTCCGCAACAGATTTTGCAAGTCTAGCACCTTTTCTATACACAGATGCTGGGCAAATGTCAGCTGATGTGCTAATTCCTGACCCCTGGCGTGTCATAGAATCATAGAATCATCAGGGATTGGAAGGGACCCCGAAAGATAATCTAGTCCAATCCCCCTGCCACAGCAGGATCACTTCACTGGAGAAGTTA
>JAOXOE010000602.1:11534796-11585722 GCA_028565055.1 Phoeniculus purpureus
GGAAAGGACCTCAAAAGATCATCTAGTCCAATCCCCCTGCCACAGCAAGATCACCTAGACCAAGTCACACAGGAACACATCCAGGCAGGCTTTAAACATCTCCAGTGAAGGAGACTCTGCACTTATCCCGACTGAACCCATAACACACATCCTATTTGAGGTGCTCCTTCTAGCCTTTAAGGATACCAGATAGCAGCATCTAGGGGGTGCAGAGCACCAAAGCATTTTGATTCATGTACCAAGTGGAAATGGAAGTAGATTTCCCAATAATCATACTGACTCTAAGTAACTGAAGTTGTTCTAAAGATGTTGATATGAATATGGGCAA
This sequence comes from Phoeniculus purpureus, assembly GCA_028565055.1. Classification (NCBI taxonomy): domain Eukaryota; kingdom Metazoa; phylum Chordata; class Aves; order Bucerotiformes; family Phoeniculidae; genus Phoeniculus; species Phoeniculus purpureus. The sequence continues at coordinate 11,535,125 of JAOXOE010000602.1, forward strand.
TCTCTTTAATAAATATATATATTATGTAAGTATTATATGATAGCTACAATACAATATATGTAATATCCATATGATAAATATATGCAGACACTGTAATGCATATAAGGCTGTTGAGAGACTGTTGGTTTTGTTTGTCTGCCTTTTTTTTTAATCAGCTTACAATAGTAATAATGACCCCAGTGCTGAGTATTTCCTGGGGACTAATGACCAGCTGGGGTTAATGACCTGAAATGCAGCCACAGGCCATCAACTCATCCCAACCAGCCATTAATCCTATGGAACCATCAGTGACTCTACTGTTATAGCTTAATTTAGTCTCCTTAATTTTAGTATAGCTTTAAAAACCTTTCTGCAGCCACTGAGCAGCTCTGTATTTTATTAGCCCTGCATTTCTACTGCTGAGCATGGGTTGTTTTCCTAGCTGCTGATCAACTCTAAACACTGAATGGACTTTATTACAAGTTGGTTATCAAGCTGCAGAACATCTCCAGACATCTGAATATTTTATGTGTGTTTGTTCTGAGTGGCCTTAAGCAATTAATTCATTGTTTCATTAGGAGGGTTCTTTGCTAACCACTGAGTGACTCTAAACACCTAATATATTTCACAAGAAGTTTGTGTTGCGGCCATTGAGCAGCTTTAAACACTAAATTGGCATCATACGTTTAGAAAAGGAATCTCTCGGTGCTGCACATTTCTCACAAGTAGTGCCCTGTCTCCATACTTCTAAACATTATTCTTCTATTTTTATGGTTTCAGATACATTCCTATTTAGCTTGCTGGACTTCCCTACTTTTCACTGGAAAGCTCAGAGTTCCAATGGAATTGGCTTTGCTTCATTTCCTTCATCAAATACAGAGGAAAGAAGAGCCACAAGGGGCAACACGAACCCCGGGTTCCTTCCGGCACCAAATTAAGGGATTAGAAAATATTCGTGTTGTTCTGACAAAGACAATAATTCAGGCTTCTGACTCCAAAATAACCCCCGGTGTATCCCTGCATATACAACCGCCCACAGCATGCCGATCAAAATGACAGTGATCCAGTAGGTCCTGTTCATCACTGCTACAGACCTCCAGCCCAGTGCTGTCAGCGGGAAATTAACACTGCTGCAGCAGGCTAAGATTAGCTAACATCTCCTTAGCCAGCCTGAGCGCTCCATCAGAGGGGCGGTCGGCAGACAGCCCCTCACCCCGAAGTTTGCTTGCTTCTCCAAGGTCTCTCGTGCGGAACCTCAGCCAAAAAGAGTCGTCCCCACTGCTCATGAAGAAGCCCACGAACACCATTCCCAGATCTCGCTGATCAATCTCTTACAGTGAGCATGGACAGGACCTTCCAGCGGCTTGGTCTAGGTGATCATACTGTGGCAGGGGGATTGGACTAGACGATTGATCTTTCAATCAGCTTTCCAATCCCTAATGATTCTGTGATACTTTTTCTCCTTTCAGCAAGCGGTACAATCTCAGTGACAGGCCAGGGTTGCATAGGAAGCATCAGCAAAGCTGGTACTAGCAGTCACATTACAGCAGCTCACTGCACATCGCCCTGTACATCACTCCCAGCCCAGCTCTGCACCCACCTGCTCCATGGGCAGTTGGCTGGTTGCCCCCTTCCTCCGCACTGACAGAGCAAGTTTTGCCTCTGGTTTCCTCTTCTAGTAGATGAAGGAAAGGGGAAAGGACTCAGTAACAGATTCTCTCAAATTGAGGCTTTTCCCAGACAGGTAGAACGGAGCATCTCCTGTTTATAGTCTTTGCTGAGTGTCAGTCCTTTTGAACAATGCTGGTGAAGTCAGCACTGCTGACGGTCATTAAAGTGATGCTGCACTTGCAGAAGGAGGAAATGTGGCAAGTCTGTCTTCTAAATCGGTATGGAAAACTTCCCTTCAACTGGATCAGTTGGATCAGCTGAATTAAACTTCCTTTTTACATTTATTTTAATATTTAAATTTTGTTATATTAATATTCAAATTTTATTGTATTAATATTGAAGTGTTCTTTTCATTCTAAGCATTACCTTAGAAAAGATTGAGGCACGTCGATGGTCACAGAATCCAACACTGACGTGGACATACTTTACTAAGGTGGACCTGGAGGGGTTTGATTTGCTTAAGTCTCCTCAGGCATTCCTGATATTCAGCAATTCTGTATCGGCTCTGCAGCAGAGGCAATTCTAACATTCAAATGACATCCAGTGCACTCTACTTCAAATCTCAGCAATAAGATATTGCCTTATAATACTTGGATTGGTAGCTATGCACTGAGTTCAGCGGCAATATCCATCTTCGTGCTGATACACCGAGGTACGAGTTAAGGCATGAGCTGGTATGTGCAGAATGAGTGCAGATTATGGTATCTAAGTGGAGATTATTGCTTGGGTGACTCCAGCGCTTTCAGTGCAGTGCATAAAAATATATGGCTTTAGATGCTCCAGCTTTGGCATACTTGTAACTCAGCTTGATATCATCTGTGTATCAGAACTTGCAGGGATGGGGATGGGGGTGCATACAAAACCAGACATACATATTTCACTCTTAAACTTCCCGTTGCTATTATTTTCCTGAATTTCTGTCAAAATTACCTGTTTCCCAGGAGTGAGCTCTGGGACCACTGATTGTTATCTTTGGATCAAGCCTATTTAATCTATTCAGGGCTGTTGCTCTTGGGAGGGTTGGGGGGTTTTTATGGGGTTTTTTTCTCTTTCCAAGCACTGAAAACTCATATATTTTATGGTTGGATCATGGTTTTCCTTTGGCTTGCATAACTGGGGGTTTTGCATACAGATGTGGTTTTTATGCAGTTAAAATTTTAAGGATAGAAAGTGTAAAATAAACACAACAAAAAGAAAAAAAATAAGCTAAGACCTTTCAAAATAAAGGGGATAATGGAAATGTCAACTGCCCTCAACTCTGTAAACACAGAAGCATAACTCTGTTGACTTTGGGTTTGGTTCAGTTCAGAGAGGATGAATGCAATATTTATTCCAGCATGAATTGCAAGCACTGGCGATACTGCCAGTTATGAGCGAAGTCAGCCCGATGATAATCAAAATCGTAGATAAAAAATACTCTTTCATGACAGCCATATATTACCCTTGCGTTGAAAAGGAAGCCTGCCTTTTTTCTCTTACCATGATTAATGGTCCTGATTTTTATGTATTTAACTCTTCCAATGTTATAACCCTTGGACCTTTATAACGAAAACACGTCTGCTGTAATAACAACTCCTTTTAAACCCCACACAGATTTAGAAAGAGTTGGGCTGTTTAAGGTGTTTTTCACTAGTATCTCTTAAAATATCTTTTACTGGTTCAGTCTTCTGTGTTGACACTTAGTGGAGATTTCTATATTCAGAAGTAGGTCAAAAGTCCCTTTGGACGTGTGCATCCTAATAAATCAACAGCCAAAATCCCCGCTGTGCTGCAGTTTCTGGGGAAAGCTGTACATTTCACAAGCTCCTTGAAATGTCTGAAGGCATTTCATGTACTTAACAGCACAACAGTTGCATGGATATAATATATAGATATATATATGGAACAAATTTGGCTGTCTCCTCTGGTAGCTACATTTTATAGGACCACTCTGGATGGAGAACACATCCTTCAGTTGGCAAGATGCAGGCAATCAAGTCAGACAACCTTGTTGTTTTAAAAGCAGCCATGTCTGCACAGGCTAAAATTCACTTGCCATTAGAACACTGGCACATCTCTGTGCAATGTCTTTATATATATCTTTATTTATTTATATATCTTGAAATATTTGATAATATTTATTATCAAATAAAGTTATTCATTACTGAGTGAAGACCAGCTCTTTATTTGTGAGCTCGTAAAAATAAGTTCGTGGTCAGAAAGCTCAGGTTCAATAGTAAATAATGCAAAGTTTTAGCTCTAAAAAGTCACAAAAGGTTCTGTTGTATCTAACTTACATGTCCTGAAAGGATATTAAAAGGCCTGTTTGTGAATATCACCTGAATTTAAAGTAAAGGTTTCAAATACCTACTCACTTCACTCTGATATCATTCCTCCTATAAAGGGATGTTTAACAGAGATGAAGTTTCAGACTTTCCTTTCATCAATATATTGCTCAAAGCTACTGTCAGTGTTTTGCATTTCTCTTCTTGCCATTATATTTTCTAGTTTTCATTTGCTTGGGTGCTTTGGTCTCACCATCTTAAAAACTTTCCTTCTAAAAGTTGAATTACACAGCTCCTGCTTCTTAAGACGTTCTAAGGCAACAGTGGTCTCAGTCAGCCCATTCTATGACAACAGTGGTCTCAGTCAGCCCATTCTATGACAACAGTGGTCTCAGTCAGCCATTCATTTCTTAAAATCCTAGACAAACCTTTTGCAAACTTAATTGCCACAGAAACACATCTTCCCGTTGGTTTCTTTGTTCAGATTGTCTTTGGTCACAAAGATGCTCCAAATACTTCCTGGTTGCACTCCTGTACAATGTGCTCTACTCAATCCTGCTTTAGCTGAGCAGAATTGAGTAGACTAGATGAGCACCTAGAGCCAAAGTTACTGATCCTAATGCAAAAGTGAACAAAGCTCCTGAGTTTGCTTCCCTTGTGGAAATGGCAGGTGAATTTCACACCCTTTTTAATTCAATGTCATCAGTTCATGTGCAAGCTAGAAAGACTGTCTTTTGGCTAAATTTGAACCACTGGTCTCTTAAACTGGGACTCATGCACAAGTCACCCTGCTCCTACCATTCCCAAGGTTTTAAGGTGAGTTGCAAGCTGAACTTGGTACATTTGTTCCCTCCTCATTTTTATTGTGCCATTTGTAACTGACAGATTAAATCCCAGAACACTACATCACTAGCTACCATCAAGTCCTTTTTAATTGAAGAACAATGATTTTTCACCTGTTCAAATGCTCTTACGAGGTAAAGGACTAGGATTAGAATCCATGGATTTTCCCCCAGAAATACCTGAGGTTGTGATCAGCCCTGTGATTCCCAATACTTCACAGTTTCCCCACAACCTGTTCTTCTTTTCCACACCCCCAGTCAACACATTTAGTCTCTCTTTCTGGAGATTTCAAAGCATCTCTTGAAACAGACTCCACAGAACTTTTTGTGACAAGCACAGGCTAGAGAGGGAATTGGGGGTAGTGTCAGTAACACAGTTGGCCTGTGGAGATCTAGGGTAAGTACATATGTATTCAAAAGAGTTTTTCTAATTTAAAACCAGCTTATTTTTATGGGCATTGGTCCTAGTTGGTCATTAGCCAGCACTCAGTTCATGGAAAACATAAAATAACAAGGTCTGGAGTAATGCAATGCCTTATCAGTATGTGTCAGAATGCTTCATGCAGCTTCATATCATAACGAACCTCCCAAGCGACTGGAGCCACCAGAGCAGCATTTTGACAGCTAGAGTTAGCAGTATTTTCTGAGACATGCTTATAGGTTGGTTTTACTATCATAGAATCATTAGGGATTGGAAGGGACCTCGAAAGATCATCTAGTCCAATCCCCCTGGCACAGCAGGATCACCTGTCAATGAGTTTACTTTCTCCTCTGTCCCTAAATAAATGTGTTGTGATCCAATTAAATGCAACATAGCCGTGAGATGCAATATATTGAGTAATATGGAAGCGTATTAACTTCAAAGTCCTCCATAGGGATGACTCCTGGAAAGTGAGAGAGTCCATCAAGACAGTCAAATGCAGAGGTGTCAAAACTCTGTTAAGGTGTCACTCTCTGTTACAATGATAGGGCAAGGATAGAGAGAAAGATACTAGAATCCATTTACAGGAGTTGCTCCTCTAAAAGCTGTAACTGAACCCTCAGAAATTGAAGGTGGAAGTAATTAAAGGCAAACATCCTATGAAGAGGTACTGAAAAGGTTATGGCCTTTACATCATCACAAACCTGTTCTGCAAAAATGCTTTCGAAAGCTATGTTTAATACATAGCAACGAGAGAGCAGCTGAGCAAGATGAAACAAACTCCAGTGAGCGAATGCACAGAAGGTTTTTATCATCAGAATCCCTTGATATTAAGTATGCTAAAGATCCTTCAATGCAGTTTGCTGGAGAACAATGTGTTTATTCTTTCTGCTCCTCTGTAATGAATGGAAATTTTGAAGTCTCTCTGAAGGTTTCAGCATACAGATTTATGCAACCAGCTCGAGATAATCGACTGAACAGCACTGGGTACCGCGTCCTGTCGTTATGCTTTGCCAACACCTCTTTAACAGAAGCCCATGCAAGTGGTTGAGGTGGGGTGGTTTTTTTCCTGTTTTATTTTAGGAGTAGTGTCCTGCACTAAGTATATCTGCACGGTGACAGAACAATCCAGAGCATCCAGGAAAGTCTGCAAAGTCACAGTTGTAGGGCGGTAACCAGATTATGTTTATATTTGCAGCTTCCATTTGGTCTCTTATTGAAGTCACATTTGGCTCTCATTAAACTCTTTCTCATGAGAATTTAGACATCACAGTTTCATTTGTTCACTATCTGAGCAAAAGAAGGCAAAGTGTGGCTGGGAATGATGCTGTAGCATCGCTGATTCGTGACGCTTTAATGTGATGCCCAGAAGAACTTACTTCTGGGAACACAAGGCAAAGAAATAAAAAACATGAGTGATTAAAGCAGATTTCCTCTTTGGAAAGTTGTTGTATAAACATGGAAATGCTTTATCCAACAGATGTGTAAACTTTGTGTGTTTGGAGTCACCATATCTGTTTATCTGGAGAACATGGTTTATTATATTTAATTCCCATGAAACTGTGCAGTATGGGGCATCTATGGGCAAGGTCAGAAATAATTTCATCCTGACTTGCATTTGACTAAAATAACTGTTAATTGAGGAACAATTCTGAAGTACTCAGTACATACAAATAGAATCATGGAACCATTTTGGTTAGAACAGACCTTCAAGCCCAACTAACAACCCAATCCCACCATGCCCACTAAACCATGTTTTCAAGCACCAGATCTACAGGTTTCTTGAACATCTACAGGGACAGCAGCTCCACCACCTCCCTGGATAGCCTGTTCCAACACCTGAACACTCATTTCATGTTGATTTTCCTAATGTCCACTCAGACCCTCCCCTTCAAGTCACACCAGCTCCCTGGAAAGCCTGTTCCAACACCTGACCACTCATTTCATGAAGAAGTTTTTCCTAATATCCAGTCAGAATCTCCCCTGGTGTGACTTGAAGCCATTTCCTCTTGTCATAGAATCATAGAATCATTAGGGATTGGAAGGGATCTCAAAAGACCATCCACTCCAATCCCCCTGCCACAGCAGGATCACCCAGACCAAGTCACACAGGAACACATCCATATTGTGTTCTAGAAGTTCTAAGCACCTGCAACACAGGATTAAGATGGAAGTACCTTCCCCACCATAAGGCACTATAGAATCGTAGAATCAGTCAGGGCTGGAAGGGACCACAGGATCATCCAGCTCCAACCCCCCTGCCATGGGGGATCCTATCCCTTGTTATTCGTGAAAAGACGCTGACACCTAACCCTCCCCAACCTCCTATCAGGTAGTTGTAGAGAACAAAAAGCTCTCCCTGAACCTCCTTTTCTCCAGGAAAAACAATTCCAGTTCATGTTACCTCCAAAGCATCTAAGCAGTCCTAGAGAAACCACCACCTAAGTATGTATTTAAGCAGGGACAAGGGAAGTATTAAATTATCATATAAGAAGTTACTGGTCCTAGTTGCAGGATCATAGAATCATCATGGAGTCATTAGGGATTGGCAGGGACCTATACAGATGATCTAGTCCAATCCCCCTGCCACAGCAGGAAAAAAGAAGAGGGTCACAAACCACTCAGCCCTTCAAATGAAGGACTTTATTCTCAACAAAGTCAGCCTTTAAAAAAGCAGCCCAACCTGAGAAACGTTTACCCTGCAATTAGGAAAAAAAAAAAGACAACTCCCTAACAAATAAACTGAACCAGTCTGATTAGAAAGAGATCGAAAGGCGCTCACAATGCCACTTTTCAAGTACAAGCACACTTGGAGGTGACCAGATTTCCAGCAAGGCTATTTTCCTGTTCACCAACATCAGCGGTTTTGACCTTCTCCCGATTACATATATTGATGGGCTGACTATTTTACATCCCCCTCACAGAGCACCAGAATCAGAAACGGAGGCGACTGGAAGCAGCCAAGGCTCCGAACTGAAAACACCGTATAGGTCAAAGTCGTAGACTTCGCTACAATCTCCCCTGGAATAGATGCACTCGGAGCACAGTCCATGTTCCATTGTTGTGCTAATCACTGTTAAAAGTCTGTGAAATGTCAGTCCGTGACATTCCTGCAGCAAAACCCTTTTGCAAGGAGAGGAATGAAGTAAAAATGTGATGCATACCTCCGTCGTGTTTGGTTCACTTAAAAGTGAGGAATTCATTGCTCTGTCTATACACAGAATGACAGGAAGGAGCCATAAAAAACAGATTAGACCAGAATCGATAATTTTCCTCTGCGACACCTTCCAAAGAGCTGTCAGCTCCCTCAGACAGAAGCCCTGTCTTGGTTGGAATACTGAACCCTTGGCTACTCATCCTAATTAAAAGGTAATTAGGTAAGTGTAATTAGGTAATAATACCACTCAAAACACTCAGCCTGTTTTCCACAATTGAATCCACCGTCAAGCTCACTGTGGCATAAGATTCTGAACTCGGGTCTCATGGCACCGATTGCCTCTTCACCTCAATTTAATCTGAGATGTAGGCAGAAGCCTAGGGCTGCGAGGAATGCTTATGGCATGAACAGTGAAGCAGAGCTGGGAAATACATTCATGACCCATATGGTAGGTGTGTGACAAAGGCGATGTAAAAACTGCCTGCCACAAGTCGCAATAATCCACTTAGTCCTCGAGGAAGGCTTCGTCTCACGTACTTTTAGCCCACTGAAAGACAGATGTATGTTTCAGAGGGGTTTCTGGCTTTTTTCCACTGCCTTTGAGGAGACCAAACAATGATTCATCTCATACCAAAGTTTTAAAACAGCTGATGGGCTTTCTGTGGTTGACTTTTCCTCAGCCTGGGCTACCAAGGAGAACTGGTAAAATGAGTTTTGCCTAGATGCTGAGCTTCTGAGATCAGTGAAGTGAGATAAAACACGCTTCTGCTGCCACCAAAGATGTGTCCAGCTACTACCTCACAGAATCACAGAACATTAGGGATTGGAAGGGGCTTCGGAAGATCATCTAGTCCAATCCCCTCGCCACAGCAGGATCACCTAGTGCAAGTCACACAGGAACATGGCCAGGTGGATTTTAAACATCTCCACAACCCAGCCAGGCAGCCTGTTCCAGTGCTCTGCTATGTCTAAGGCAAGAATAAGAAATGCTTGAATAAGACTTATCCAAGAGATAATGCTTAAATAAGAAATGTTGAATACAACATCATTCAGTACCTGTCATCTCATCACAGTTTTGCATTCTCTGAAGAGACCCCTGGAAAGTCCACCCCACAGCTGCTGAAGCCCACCTCTCACAAGCCAGACACAAGCCCGTCACGTCGCCATCCTATCTTAGGTGCACCGTGATGTGTCTGGAACAAACCAGAGGGTAAATGGGCACACGTGTGCCTGTGCATGCACACACGCACAGCCTTCTACACGCACACAGCAGTGCCTGCCTGCAGTCATGCAGAGAAAATGTTCAAGCCCCTTGGGTTGGCCCCAGCCCACAGCATGCCAGCTGAGCATCTCCAGCTGAGACAAAGTGGTGCAGACAGAAGGGTCTGCCATGACTTCCACGGTCAAAAATCCCTTCAGCACAGCCCACTACCTTTCTGTGTTCCTGGTCTGCACAACTATCAATGTTCTGAACACCTAGAGGAGAGCAGCACCTTAATGACAAATGGCCATTTCAGTTTAATATATGCAAAACTAGGTTGCTAGTGCCATTCAGAGAGGCTACAAAGAGCTGCTTGGACAAATGAACCCATCTCCTAGCCAGAACAAATGCAATCTCTTCTATATTGTGTCATCAAGCTTCTGTGAAACCTTCAGAGCCTGCTGAACTTACTAGCAGTTGGCAGTTACAAATCTGGGGCTGGCAATGCAGGATCATGGCTTTCTTCTCCTGACTGCAAGCACTTTTCTGCTCCCCCTTTGTCATTTCACACACTCCAGCCTGCTTTCATGAACCATTCCGAGGTTTGACTCCTAATCCCAACATTTAAAAGGGATCGGCACCCGCCTGCCGCAATTACATCATGATCCACGATGATAAATTGGCTCCTAAGGGAAAACGTGTCTCCAAAAACAACCCAACCCGAAATCAGCGAGACAATGCAGGCTTGTCTCAGAAAAAGCGTCTTGCTGGGGGTCTTGTAGAATCTCAGTCCATTACATAATGAGCTATTAGAGGAGAGAAGGCAAACGTAAGCATGGGTTGGCTTGTGGTTCTCTTTTCACTCGAACAACACACAAAGTTCAGGAGCTGGAACTGGAAGTGGTCCCACGCAAAGAAAGACACAGGTTCATGATGACTTCTGAAGAATCAAATTATAAAGACATAGGTCTCTTTGTATTTCATACCTTCCTGTCAGGAAGCTGGATGGTATATGCATCCTGTGTGACTTGGTCTAGGTGATCCTGCTGTGGCAGGGGGATTGGACTGGATGATCTTTTGAGGTCACTTCCAATCCCTAATGTTCTGTGATCATGGTGCTGTGTGAGCACATGTGCTGTTCTGTAAGAAGCTGCTGTTGGAAGATCCTTGCACTGAGACAGTAAAAACAGGGTACTTTAAGTACAGTGTTCTGGGTTGACTCTGTCTTTTATCATCTCAAGGGTTTTTTAAGGTGGCTTCAACATTGATTGTCACATCTGAGCTTTTCCATGCTGGATTTTCATTATTGCTCAGATAACACCAACTACAAATACCTGTGGTTACCCAGTCAGCTGATGGAAATACAAGGATTGTGTGAGTTGGTAGTTGGTTCCATGCAAGGATAAGCCAGTACCATCTAAGGTTAATGTCTAGCAACAGCCAAATGAATGCTCAAGAGAGGTCAATAAACTGCAAATAAGATCTCTTCTGGATTCTTCTTCTTCCAGCAAACTGTTGGAAATGACCTTTTTCTCCCATTTTACACTGAGAGCCTTGCTAGGACTTTCTTGTCACTTGTAAACCGATCGAAAAGGAATCATTTACCAGTCTGTAATGTTCACATCTGTTGCTGCCTGATGGAAACCCACAAAGATATGTCACAAATAAATAAAAATACCATGTTTGGCTTTGATTCTCAGCATCCAAGGAATAGACTGCTTTTCAGTAATGAGAGAATTTCCAGCTCTCCAGAGCTAAGCAGAAATATCATACTGCATCACCAAACATCCGTGGTTTATGTGAAGATATAGATTTCCTTTAAGTGCTTTCCTCGAGTCTTTGGTCAGTCGTATTTACATTACTATTGTTTATGTTCCGAGAAGTCAGTGGAGAGGACACCATTGCTGCACTTTATGTGGTTTCATGAATCACACTTGATGAGGTCGCTGTCAGATGAAGGGAGAGAAGAAACCGCTGTCAAGTCTATAGCTGTGATGTGCCATAGGACACATGGCAAGAGCACAAGGGCACAGGCGGGTCACTGTGGGTTTGGAACTGGCATTTGAGTTTCCTAAACATGTTTTGTTTTGGCCCACCCAGAAAGACACGGGTTTTACCTGGTTTGACTCTGCTGTGGTTCAACTAGATGAGTTCAGTATCACCATCTTACCACAGTAACACTTGGCATTTGTAAGGTTCAGTGCTGTGCAGAGGCTTCAGTTGAATCCTCAGTGAAGTGCAACCAATTCTAAATTGAAATGCAAGTGGAAAGGACTAAAATATGTTGTTGCTGAGTGGTGCAAGAGGTGGTTGAACCAAACACCTGCCTCTTGTACCACTCAGCATCATTACCAAACATTATGAAAGTTTTGACCAACTTCCCTGAGGGAGATGTTTTTCTTCCCTGTGATGTCAGTAGTGGTGTCCAACTTTCAAATAAGTACTTGGGAATCTTAAGGGGGACAGAGAGAAGTGGGTATGGTCAGAACAGGCAGATGACCCTGGCACAGGAACATTCCTTAGTGGATTTTCAGAATGAAAAGTTGTTTGTGCCAGTTGGAGTAACTGCTTTTTATGCTACCAATCTGCTCAAGGTAACTTTGACTAGGGAGAAGGGCTGCTGCTCTGTTTAAGGCACCCATTTGGGTATCTGGGTTCTGTTTTGGGGTCTGCCTTGGCCTGTATCAGTGTTAAGATAGCAGTCATGTGTTTCTGTATCTCCATCCGTCTCTGGGGAGGATGTGGACCCGCCTGGATATGTTCCTGTGTGACTTGATCTAGGGGGTCCTGCAGTGGCAGGGAAATTGGACCAGCAACTGAAGGGATGTGAATGTGAGCCAGTTCTTGAAAACATCTTCCTTTTGGCTTTTTCCAACGAGATTCTTCACTGTGTTTGTTATCATTTGGTTGCTTAGGGATCACAGAGTACGGAGTCTTATCTCCGATTGAGTTCGCAGGGCTTGGACTTTGCTGGTGTCAGCAGCACTGTGCAGAGCCGGAGTCAACCATGATCATTTCAATATTTTTCAGTGTTCCCATCCAATATTCCCCTCTTGTCTTTTGAGGGGTTTTTTCCCTCCGCTCCACATAGAGCAAAACTTCAATACATATTTCACTAAGAGATTGCTGTCTAAATTTTCCTTAAGTTAAACCATGTGTTTTGTTGGCAACTTTGAGATGTTTATCTGGGGTTTTTTCAGAGTTTCTTTCCCCTTTATACTTTTACTGTCTCCTTAGGGAGCAATAAAGACAAACACCCATGTCTCATCCAGACAATGTTTGAGGGACAAGAGATAAAGCAGGGTTAGAGTTGCTCTCAGGAAAGTTTGACTCCTGCTTGCAGAGCTCTGTGAGTGTGTGGAAAAGCAAATGCAGAGCTGAGGGACTGCTGGTGGGAAGCTCCACTTTGATGCTCCTCTAGGGAAAGTGGACAAACTCAATGTAGACAGGAGCAGAACTTGCAATCCATAGAAGGATTAGAGCTCTGAAAATCTCCTTTAGCAAATGCTTTTATTTCTACCACTGGAAATGAAGGGCTCTACTCATGTTCTTGGTGGCTGTGAATTGGGAGCTTTCCAAGAGCACTATCCAATTTCTATTTTTAATAATTGGGAGCATTACTAGAACAAGGAGGAATATTTAGTACACAGCAGACCAAGAACAGAGCAACAGAAGATATTTTCAGATTGAATTTCTTGTTTCCAGGCATAAAACTTCAGGGAGCTGTCATGAGTGTCCTCTGCAGAGTGGTTCAGGGACAGCCCTTCTCCAGGAGGAATGTGCCAGGTCTCTCCTAGCAGGGAGTATCTGTCCCCTTACCCACAGGGGATTTATGAATTGGAAATTAAATCCACTTTGTCTCACTAGTGTCAGTCGGGAGGAAGTCAACAATTGTAAACCAGTTCTGTCTCGGGCTGTTTGCTGTCATCTGAAGGTCTGAAAACCACACTGCACTTCTATCTGGTTTTCAGCCTAAGACTCATCCTGGAGTCCTGAATCACTGTCGCTGATAGATCACAGAATCACAGCATTGTTCAGGTTGGAAAAGACCCCCAGGATCATTGAGTCCAACTACCAACCCTACTCTTCAAGGTCACTCCTAAACCAAGTACCCCAACACTACATCTAGGAGTCTTTTAAACTCATGCAGGGATAGGGACTCAACCCCCACACTGGGCAGCCCATCTCTCTGGGAAGAAATTTTCCAGATGTCCGATCTAACCCTCCCCTGTTGAAGCTTGAAGCCAGTCCCTCATGTTCTGTCACTAATTAGCCTGGACATGTTCTTGTGTGACTTGGTCTAGGTGATCCTGCTGTGGCAGGGGGATTGGGTTGGATGATCTTTTGAGGTCCCTTCCAGTCCCTAATGTTCTGTGATTTTGTGATTACCTGTGACAAGAGACCAGCACCAATTTACAATAGCCTTTCAGATAGTTGTAGAGAGCGATGAGGTCTCCCCTCAGCCTCCTCTTCCTCAAACTAAACAGCCTCAACTCGCTCAGTCTCTCTTCATCAGATTTATTCTGCAGGCCCTGTCTGCATAGCTGGGCGACTGCTTCATCTTTCTTGTTGTGTTTCGAGATTCAACAACCTTCCTTCCCTACCGACACAAACACCATGTTCTTGGTTCTTGAGAACCTTGTTACTTAAGGAAGAACTTGTTGTGTCAGCTATGTATCCACCCAGCTAGTAAACTCTGTGTGTGCAGCTTTCGTAATCGTGTACACAGGGATTTACAGAACAAAACAACCATAAACCACAGTGACAGAATTGACAACACAGACCGAGCCTTGAATTTAAACCCTGGGCTAATGGGTGACACTCATCGTTCGGGTTGGAACGTTGCAAGTGACTGTGTGATAAACGTGTAGCTTGCTAGTGGTGTAGCTGCAGGGATTACCAGGGGGAGATTAATTTATGCAGCTCAGGACTTCATCCAGGGAGGTAACTTAAAAGGAGTTGGGAACAGAGCAAGCAGGAACTTTGCACTGCTGGAGAAAATGAAGAAACAGCTGGAGAGCTGGGCCAGCCTCACATTTATTGTGCACGGCAGCGAGCGGCATCGGGAACGTGTCCAGCAATAGTCCTCTGTTCAGTCTGTGGGATGTATTTCCTACTCCTGAAACTTGTGTTGTGATTGTTGCTGTGCTGATAGCTCTTGTACAACAGAGAAACTCGAGCTTTGGGTGGTAGAAACTTCTGCTCTGCTTTGGAAGGTAGAAATAGCGGAGTGAAACTACTTCACTGCTGTGAAGAAAAGGTTGGGGGGATATGAATTAGTCTCAGTTCACTTGAGTCACGCTACAGAGCTTTGCACTGTCTGGTCTAGGTGATCCTGCTGTGGCAGGGGGATTGGACTAGATGATCTTTTGAGGTCCCTTCCAATCCCTAATGTTCTGTGATTCTGTGAGGAATGGGCTTGCATAGGGATAATATGATGGGATTGCTATCACTCCGCCTTGAACTGCTGTAGAAAGAAGATTTTGTATGGAAATACATGGTGGCTGTAGGAGTGTTGATGGGACAGCAGAAAGACAAAAGTCTTCTGTAATACCCCAGCTGTTTGTGCTTGCTAGGCTTGGCTTAATTTCCCTGTTACTGGATTTAACTTCAGTCTGTTACCTCTCCAAATATCTGATTTATTCTCCCATACTTGTGCTTGTTACTGTGTTAACAACACTGTGCAGTTAGGACAACTAACCCTGTAATGCTCTTTGAAGCTCTTTTGATTTGCTGTAATGAGTAACACACTCCCAGCGGATTATTTCATCTCCCGTGGGACAGTCTGACCCTTGTCACTTCATCCTATCATAGACGCAAGTAGCCACAAGGGGAGGCAAGTTGTGTTTCACCCTTCTCCAAAGGGTGTGTGCAGGAATGCAGTCCAGCAGATGGCAAAAAGTCCTGCAGAATCAATTTACTGGATGTCTTTTGCTGGCAAGGATTTAATCTTGGCTGACTGGCTGTGGGTGCTGCACCTTGGAGTAGCCTAGACTGGGAAAAGGGATGTGACTGGAAGCTGAGCTCAGTCCCTACAGGGGGGCTTGGTGATCTTAAACATCTCTTCCAACCAGAGATGTTCTGTGATGCTGATAATCAAGGCAGTGCTACAAGGCTCTGGGCAACCTGATCTAGTTGAGGATGTCCCTGCTCACTACAGGGGGGTTGGACTAGATGCTCTTTGGGAGGTCCCTTCCAAACCATTCTGTGATTCTCTGAGATTCTAGAATGTGGGTTGGGGGCGTTAAGTAGAGTTTACTAATTCTGATTGAGGTTATGAAGTTTTCATTAGGAGAAATGGCAGAGTCTTGGATCACTGCAGATAGTGAATCCATCATTTTCTCACAGGGTGCGTCACATACTCCTTTGCAATGACCATAGATTCACAGAACATCAGGGACTGGAAGGGACCTCGAAAGATCATTGAGTCCAATCACCCCAGCCAGAGCAGGATCATAGAATCATTAGGGATTGGAAGGGACCCCGAAAGATCATCTAATCCAGTCCCCCTGCCACAGCAGGATCACTTCACTGGAGAAGGTATACAATCAGAATCACTCTGGTTTGGAAGGGACCACCTGATCATCCAGTTCCAATCCCCCACCATGGGCAGGGACACCCCACCGTAGACCAGGCTTGCCAGAGCCCCATCCAGCCTGGCCTTAAACACTTCCAGGGATGGGGTCCCAACCACCTCCATGGGCAACCCATTCCAGGCTCTCACCACTCTCACAGTGAATAACTTCCTCCTCACATCCGATCTAAATCTACCCATCTCCAGCTTTGCTCCATTGCCCCTAGTCCTGTTGCTACCCGCCATCCTAAATAGTCCCTCCCCAGCCATGACAACTTAGGGAACCAACCAGATTTTATCACATGACCAGTGTGAGAATCAGTAGACACCCCTTTTCCATGGAATTACAAATGGCATGTGAAAGGGCTGAGCTGTCTCTTTCCCCCCAGAGTCATCACTGTGGCCTTAGTGAAAAGCTTATCCCTCTTCATCTTACCCTGATAACTCCTAAATTTCCTCCCTTGCATTTTTCCTCATCCTTTCTTCATTGCTTATTCAGTTGTACTATAATGTTATTCTCGAACTCCTGTTCTGTTTATTTGGGGTATTTTTACTTCTTTTCTCCCTCAGTTGTTAAGGGGAGGTAAAAAGGAGAGGAAGTTTGTCTTGGCTCTTGGCTTGTCTCAGAGAGTTGGGGTTTTTCCACACGGCTGGGTGTTTGGTTTATTCCTTTATTCTAAATGTTCTTAATAAAGGTTTTCAGTTTAGTTGTGATAGTGCCCAGGAGGACACCCTCCAAACTTTCCCAGGGATTGAAGCGAGGCTAATGGGTCTATAATTACCTGAGTCCTCATTTGAATTAGCCTTCTTTAAGTCTTCAAAAACATCTCTCAATCTCCCTGACTTAACAAAGATTATGAAGGATGACCTCACAACAACATTGGCCAGCTTTATTAACACTATCAGGTGGATGGCTTCTGGGACTATCAATTTGCATGTGTCAAGCTCCTTCAATATTTGGCACACCAACTCACTCACAGTGGGTCTGTGTCAGTGTCAATGTGAATTTTTGTTCCTATGGCCTGGGACTCAGCAGTGCTTGTAAACACAGAGGTGAAGAAGGTCAATTTTGAGACTCTGAATTATGTCTCATAAGTGACATAAAATCCTGTTAATGTGTTCTGGATACGTTATAGATAAAAATATGTTCTGTTAATACAAAAATCCAAATACTATGCCAAACAGATTGAAATGAGGAGCTGTCAACAGTAAAATAACAACTTGACTAAAATTCAAAGTATTTATATACAACCAAATGGAAGAAGTCTAAAAGATTTACCATATTGATTAGAAGAGGTGAATAGATATAAATACCTTTTGGATTGTTCAATGGTTGTGTAACATCAATATTAAGTAATGAAGTTTGCTTGAAAATCATCTTTTTAACAGCAGGTAATAATGCTATATAGGCTGAGAGGGAGCTCTGTGCTTATTTTAGACCTCTTGCATTACTGGGGCTGGCACAATGTCGTGTAATTGCATCCAGCAGATTCCTTTGCAGTAATCCCAGCATTTATTAAATAACTCAAAACAGAAAAGACAAAATGGTAGAACTCCTTTCCTCCTTTTCCCTAAACATGTATTAAGGCTGCCTTTTGCTCATTCTACTATTTATTTTTCCCAAATGCTTGTGTTTTTTTCCTAGTCTAGAAATTCAATTTCATAGAGTTCGTTTCACTTTTGTTTGCAATTTGCTTTTATTTTTTACCCGAAAAAACAAGCATATGATTAAAGTACCTTTTTTCATTTATAATCCAGATGAGTACCTTAACATAAGCATGTCCTTAGTATTAGTATTATTGTTGGCATTTATGGGTTTATTGCTTGTGTTAGTCTGTGTTTAAATACATTGTGTGGTAGCAAGCCACACATTTCTTGTTCTCCACTATATCTGGAGCCATGTTCAGTTAATGCTCATTGGTGTTTATCCTTGGGATTTTGGCTTGGCCAGAGAGGAGAGTTATCCGCAGAATGTAAATGTGGACTGGCATTTATATCTCAGTGACATTTGGAACTAGAATTTTTAGTCTGGTCCAATGCTATTCCTAATTTTACTTTATTTATTATTGCCACTGTAACAAATGTGTTTTTAATGCCATAATCCCTATTGTCCCTGATACTGGCACTGTCTTACTCTTATTACAGCACGACTGGCCGGAAAAAACTGTCATTTACCATTTCAATTGTAAGAATAATTTTAATGGCAGTAGACTGAAACTTCATCAAGATCCATGAATTCAGTTTGTTTAGAGTTGGTCAAAGTCTTACACCCTCTGCCTGGATGCCGTAGAATTGACTTTTTCTATAATATTTATCTTTTATACATTTATGTTTTAAAAAAAAGAATAATTCCTGTACTGTGTTTTAACATACATCACCCGGCGATAGGTGGGTGATGTATGTGAAGGTTATTACAGGCATACGTCTTGTCACATGCGCACACCACAAAGTATGCCTGGCGTGTCTTCATGGGGAGGCTGTGCTACAAGATGGGGCAATTGAATGGGGAACATTGGAAAAAAGTGTAAGGACATTTAAATAAAAGAGGGTAAATGTTTTCAGTAATACTGCTCCTAATAAAAAAAATCACACTTGAATACATTTTAAATATGAGAGGGTTTATTTGGATGTAGCATAAATCCGGGAACAGCAGCAGTTAGATTTAAGAAACTGCAATATGGCAGTCTTTCATGCCAAAACACACCATGGACAGTCATTAGTTTAAAAAAGAATTGGTGTCTTGACTGCTTTCTATGTTTTGTCAGTTTGAAGGTGATTCTGAAAGTATCTTTTTTTTATTTGTGTGACTTGTTCTCTTCTGGGTATTATATTCCAGAGAAGATTCACCGGGTGCGTTTCTTAAACATGACTGTGCATAAAGCATGTGCAGATCAAGAAAAAATAAATTGCTTCAGATGAATATGTTAGGTCTGTGACCTTACTGTTGTTAGGCATAAATATTTGTGGGTATAGGTCTAAAACAATATCTTGTCATCAGAACAAACTGTTCTGGAGAGATGGTTATGAATATGAAGCCAGGAAATACCTATTTAAATTCTGCAAATGTTTGTATGCGGACTGTTGTTTTCCGTGTATAAAAATATCTAAAATGTGTTTTGTATGGTGGATTGCAGTAACATGCAGCTAACACCACACAGGTGTTTTCTGTCTCTATACATTAAGCTGTGTTGTTTTTAAAGCTCTCTGGGTTTCTCCAGAGACATAGGTTTATTTCTAAGCTTATACTGTGTTTATCATGTTAAATGATATTTATCATCATAGTTCTGGGCTTGACAGCTCATGAAGGAATGTGGCTAACATCTGTCACATGGTTATTCTCTCATCCTCTTCCCCAGGGAAGAAGACTGTGCAATAGAATGTCTTGGTCTGCTAGAGATTAGTTTTTGTTTTAAAATTCACAGGTTGGTATGGGTTTATTTTAGGGTCAGCTATGTCAAAGAAATGTGCCCTGCACTGGGAAAGAAATGGCACACATGAGATTTGCAGCAGTCCTTATCGTTTGTGGGAGTTTGCTCCATGCATTCACATCACACTTAGAATGCAGTGCCTCACTCCTGGCAAGCTCCTGGCCTAACATTTACACAGAAAGGGCCAAAAGAGGAGATAATTTTCTATGTAAATGCACAAAGTGCTTTGATTTGTATTCCTAAGTACTTGTAGTTGTCTATTAATACCAGTCTTTCCAGTCTTGTCTGATGTATTGTGGTGGTAAAGAATGGCAAGTTTTGTAGTGGGATGGGAAGTAACTTTGCAGAGAGCGCTGTCCTACTCAGTGCAGTAAATACGTATATCAAATTGCAATCCCACCTTGTAAAATATTGTAAGACTTCTCATTAAGTGGTGATAAGTTGTTATAACAAGTCTTTGGTGAGTTGTACTCGCAGATCTGATCCGTTATTAGTGGAAGGTCCAGAAAGTGTGCTCATATAGAAGCAGTTTCTGGAAAGTTTTGAAGTCAGAAGGAAAGAATTTCTGGCACTTGCCTAATTACAAGATCAGGTCTGTAATGACTACAGTAAAGGATTGCTGCATTTCTATTGTTTAACTACGTGTAAAATTTTTTTGTAAATTTAAATTTTACAAATGTGTTCCTTGTGAGTATCATAAAGGAGTGGAATATGCTGTCCTTGTGCTAATTAACGACTCCTCAAGCTCTATAGTGTCTCCATCAGATAAATAAAAGCATTTTATATACTGCTTATTGCAGGATAACAGAATCTGATGCACAGAAAATAGTCCATTTGGAAACTGTGCATTCTTTCCTCCAATGTGATTTTGGGTCTGCTAGATCACCACTTAACAGCTGTCCAGAAAAGAGAAGGAAAACCAGAAATATTTTTAAGCACAGACTATGTATCTGTCTGCATTTATATATCTCCTTCTTTATATCGTAATGCCAATTTGTTTTATAACAAAAAAAAGTTTATGCAGAGTGAAAATGTTGTGCTAAAGTATTAGTGCAATTCACCTGCTATATAAATTAAGACCTGATAATATTTAGAAAAATAATATTTTCTGAGAAATTTCAAGATGCAAAGAACACCTGAGAAATTAAACGTGCTCTACTATTACAAATAAAGGGCCCTGATTCTGCAAGACCTTGCAAGAGTGTAGAGCTGTACGCATACTAGCAGCTCCCTGGTTCCTTCTACAGCTGATTTAATTTACATGAATGCACAAATCTATGATGCTGGAAACATCCATGAAGTGTATTTTCTCCATAGGAGTATCTTTATAGATACTAATGGTGCTACTTGCATGAGAAAGACAAGTGTTTGAATAATGTTTAAGGAATCCTAGATTAGATATTCGTGTATCACATGAGCTATTAACTAATTAATGTGCAAAAGAATGGTGAAATGCAGATACCCAAAGCATTATCGTAAATTTGCTAATACTAATAATATAGTAAAGCTACTAATATACTTACTGTCTTGAGGTTTGGGCCATGGTCTTCAATATAGCTGGTGGTTTGATTGCTGACCGGCTAATGTATGAAATATGCATTGGTGAAAATGTTAGAGATCCAGATTTGTCTTACAGATATAATAATTTATTTAATGTATAGAATACTACAGCTTCTACAGATATAGAATCATAGACTCATAGAATCGTTAGGGATTGGAAGGGACCTCGAAAGATTGTCTAGTCCAATTGCCCTGCCACAGCAGGATCACCTAGACCAAGTATATGCAATTTATGCTAATAGGTATTGAAACATGGCACTTAATTAAAAATTGGTGCTTAGCATGACTGTGTCTTGTGCTAGTTTGCTTATCTGATTTTTATTTCTCTACCAAAAAAAGTCATGTTGGTCCAAAGCTGGAATTATTCATTGACTGGGCCTGAATGAGGAGGACCTGAGAACAAGAGCTATATGAAGGTGCTGGGTTTAAACATGTCAACCTTTGAGGCATGTTGACTCACTGAGGAGATTTACACCCTCTTCCTTTGCAGGGTGAAGTACTTACTTAATTCTAGGTGTATTTGTTGTTTTCTGCACAAATCCTGTCACATGCTCACATTGGAAGGTGTATGTGCTTGCAAATCTCCAGAGAGGACTTGTGCATGTATTTGCTCTTTCTGGTCCCAAATACCCATTTGATTTATTTTCTGACACTCTTTTAATTAACCCCTGGGATCTATGGAAGCTCTACTGTCAGTTTCAATGGTATTGCAGCCCTCTGTACTCCCTGTCTTATTGTCTGGTAGAGTGGCATTGAAGATCTACATACTAGCTTTGTGCAGTGACATTTCTAACCACCCATATCGGTAGGGACATGAAAGAGTATCTTAAACATTATAATATAGCCTGAAGTTGTTTTGATCCTCAGAAAATTATTTTTATCCATAAGCTATTTCTAGTATTCATTTTCCCATAGGGATTCCTCATCCCACTGGAGTCAAGGGGAAGAGTCAGTATTTTAGAGTTTCCAGAGATCTTATTTTGCTTCTGTGAGTGAAGAATATGATACAGACTTGGAAAGTGACTGCTTGCAGCATTCAAATGGAATCACTCTGAGATGAATATAAACACTTAGTTACTAGTATTTAGTTATTATTATGATAGATTGACCCTGGCTGGATGCCATATGCCCACCAAAGCTTCTCTATCAGACTCCCTCCTCAGCTGGACAGGGAAAAGAAAATACAATCAAAAGCTTGTGGATCGAGATAAGGGCAGGGAGATTACTCACCATTTACTGTCATGGGCAAAACAGACTTGACTCAAGGAAATGAATTTAATTTATTACAAATCAAATCAGAATAGGGTAATGAGAACTAAAATTTAGAAACAACCCCCACGCACACCTCTCCTTTCTTCCTGGGCTTAACTTCACTCCCGATTTCTCTACTTTATCCCCATGAGGATGAGGAATGGGCATAACAAGAGTTAAGTGTAACAGAAGATTCAAACATTGAATGGCTCGTCGTCACCAAACTGTTAGACACATGTATAAAGATCCAGTTGACAACATTGTTCCTGCAGACAGAATCTTTTTTTTGAGAAATTTTAGAGCTTGTCATTAGACATAGAAGTACCATAACTAGGTTCTCAATAGGGTATGTCTGGAATGTCTTTAGAAATTACTTATATAAAAACAATTAATGCAGTATTATTAAATAGACTGTATTGTATAATGGCATGCATGTCTAAATATCTTAAACGTGTTGCAGGCTATTGCTGTCGTTACGGATTTCTCAAACAACTGAAAACATGAGTGAAGTTAATGGGAATATTTAGTGTTAAAAGTGCAGATATGACAAAGTTTAATTTGATTTACACAAGTGTAAATGCAAAATGACCCTATTATCATTAAAGAATTGTGCCAGATTTACAGTAGTATTAATAAGCTAAGAAACTGGCCGAAGGCAGTCACTTTAGAAATAAAATGTATTCACTTATAGGGTACAGAGGTAAAAAGTATGAGGAAACTAGGTGAAATTCCATCTGGCAGGGCCATAAATTGCCCAGGGAGTGCCTGCTGTCTAGGCTAGCTTTCGCAACACCTGTTCCTGTAAAGAATTTGAAGAGCTTGAAAGCAAGTGTCACCTATCAAAAATTTGCCCAGGGGAAGAAAAAAACCCGAAATATATATCAGCCTAAACTGTTCACTATATTGCTTAAACCACTGACATCTATGGAGTATAAGGAAAAAAATCTACACCTTCTTAGTGTAGTAGTGACAAAGAGTTACTTTGCTTATAATTTGTTTAAAATTAAGTTAATGCAATCTTCCTTGGTATTTATTTTGAGTGGATACTTCGTGTTCTTTCACCCTGTATAAAATTCTTTAGAGAACAAAAACCTTAGGAAAAGTGCTGTCATTGTGACAGTACAAAAAGTTGTAATATAATAAGCTCTTGATCTTTATTTAACATAATTTCTGGTCCTAACCCATAATCTTGGAGTCTCATGCACATGGGGTAATGGTAAAAATGTAATGAAAACATGGTAAAAAATTAAAAGAAAACATTTTTTTCATGGAGATCAGAGTCAGATTCTGGTTCTGAGGTCTTGAAATATATCCACCTCACCCTTACTACTATGGATTTAGTTTTCAATGATTGGCTTGCTACAGAGATAAATTAAAGTGCTGGTAAGACCAAGTAGCACAGTAGTCTGGCTGGCTTGTTCCAGTAGGTACAACCATCTGGAGCAGACACTTCCAAGATTGATAGGAAACTTCAGCCGTTCAATATGGATGGCAATACCAGTCCATCTTCAGTGAAGGGCACTATTAATAGCGAGGTAAAAGCATTTGTGTATTAGAAGATTCCAGTTATGGTCATATTGTGTCAGGAAGATGTCAGTATTCTATCTCATCTTGCTGCTAATGATTGCTAATATAGTGCTTACAGGATAATAGATGAGGAGGGATGGATTACAAAGTTATAAATCAATCAAAGTTTTTGTGATACATTTATATGCTTTTGCAGCTTGTTAAATCATCAAAACCCTCAAATTGATTTTTACTTTAACAATCAATCCTCTCTACATTTTTTAACGTGCAGTCAAAGAGTTAAATTTTTGTAACTATAAATATTGGGAAGAGTATTATGACACTAGCAGGAAGATTTATTACATTCTGATGGCAGGACTGAGAGGATGTATATACTATACCACTGGAGTGTCAAGATGCAAAGGTTGATTAGTCAGAAGGAGTTTGTTTTACACAGAGGAAACTCATCTATATGTTCATCAGCTGATATGCAGCAGGAATTCATCTGCACAAGTGTTTATACTCACAGATGGTCTGATATCAGCCTACACATAGAATAATGTTTGAGTTTGTACTTGAAGTGTTTACAACATTATCTGTGATGAAGCTATGGCAGAACACAGGTAACTGTCACATCTAAGGCTGTATAGCTACTCAAATATTCATTATGGCCTCCGAGAAGCAGGAAAAGACCCTCAATGATTCAGGCTTTCCCGAATCACGCATTTATCCAAAGGATGATATTTCAAACTAAGGGTAGTCTTTTAACGGAAATAAAGCAATTAAGTCTCTGGGTCTATCCAGCTTTTGTATTTGAATGCCATGCAATTGCTATATAAAAAAATTGACAGTGGAACTTTTGACAGAACTTTTCCAATTGAGAAATATGTAAACCAGGAACAAGACTAAATCCTCCAGAGACGTGTCATACTGCTTTCAAAAGAGCATATTTCTGTTTGCTATCTATCAGTGTACTGTAAGAACTGGTCTATGTAATATTTAGAAAGCACAGCATTTTATTCAAGAAGAAATGACAGTCCGCTGAACTTTGGCTAAGGGAGGAGATTCTGAAAACCTAGACGTTTCAGATCATTAGTGCGGAGGTTCTTTGATAGTTTGTACAAGCATCCCATATAGCTCTACTTCATATTTCCCTCACTGGTACCATCTAAGCCATGCAGGATTGTGCACTTATGTAGAATGTCTTAAATGCAGCTGTACGCTGTTGGTGAAGTGCAGCAGCAATCTGGGTTAAGATACATACCAACACGTGTGTTTCATTAAGTGACTCTGCACTGGTCTGGCCCATTGCAATTGTACTGTGAATGTCCTAGCTAAACCACTTTTGCTTTAGCTGTGCTGGTTTGCTTCTCAAGCAGAAGAGGAAAGCAGCATATATCTGTCCAATTTATAAGAGCTAAGCTCACTCTATTATTTGCTGTTGTCTGTATATATCCTTCATCTTAAGCCATTCTGAGTAGAAAAACCCCCTGTATTATGTTAACAGAACATTTATTAAAAGGATTAAAAATAGGCTAATGGCAGATATCAAAATATATTTGCGTATAGGGAGAGATTAACTTGCTAGATTTATTTTCAGTGGAACTCCCCAGGGATCTAGGCTTGTTTTGATACTAACATTGTTGTAAAAACACATGGACAATGCTTAAAAGCATGAGTTGCTGGAGTCTGTGGAGATAAACACTAGGGACTTAGTAACAGCAGACGAAATGCACAATTGTTAAATGTATCTCAGTGACCAAGTGGCAAGACCACACACCAATTATCATGTTATTTCAAATTGCATAGCTGCTATACTATAGGTACATGCTATAATATAGAGAGATGTGCTACACCTACAACTTAAGAATGTAAGCAGTAATTCTGTCTTAGAAGAATGTGGTAACTTATGGATATTCAGTTTAATATAAACTGTCAGAGATGTAGTTAAAGATGGCTGAAGAAAAGTATTGTAAAAGTAAAGAAGTACAAACAATACTGGCAAGTTCACTAATAAGTTTGCGTTGTTTTCTGGAGACTACCCTTCAAGAGGTAGATGTGGAAGTAAGAATGTCCAATGCAAGGCACTATAATTATGCAGCTGCTAGAAAACAAGCCTTTTTCTTCCAAGAAAGAAGCAAGAAGTTCTACTTATACAGATTCTTAAAGATCAAGAAACACACAGATATCTCTTCCATGGGGAAAAAAAGTGATAATTGGGCTTTTCTGTCCTGCTCACAAAGCATAACAAGATTGCAGGGCTGGAAGCTGTGAGTAATTAAATGCAGGAACTGCTTGCTAAGTGAGATGGAAGGCCCATCATTACTTAGATTTTTAAGGAAGGGAGACTACGTCTTAAAAGTATAAAGGGAGTACCAAACTCCAGTGAGAAATTCTGATAGAGAATGTCTGTCTCTAGGAACAGGAATGTGGGGATGGCAGTGAAAGTGGACTACTAGAGGTTTCCATTTGTCTTTTCTAGTACTGGAGATTGTAAATCCAAGTTCCTCCTTTCTTTTGCGGATTGTGGCAAAAGCTGAAGTGCTTGCATTGTTCTCCAAAACGCTTTTGCATTGTTTTGTGACAGAGCCAGCTTTGCAATAAGACAATGATTATAAAGAGTCCTCCAGCTTCAGAGCTTCAGGCAGTCAAGAAGTAATTTCCTCAGACATCCAAGTACATAGATCTAATGTTTTTGTTTGTTTTTAGCTTCCTCTGAAGGAGAGACTGACCATAACTGGACATGGGACATCAGATAAAGTGAGCCAGCATTCTAAGTTGTACAAAGAAACCTCTCAGATGTAGTTGACTTGTCTTGCTCACATACTTGTGTTAGATTGACTGCTGTCTGGGAGAGAATACACCTGCACCCCAGATGGGGAAGGGCCTCAGTCATTGAGACTACAGTTTGTTTGCTGAGATCACTTGAGCTTTCTCACCTGTTTGCTGCCTGTGTTGAAGTTTGCCTATTGGACTGCTCTTTGCACTCTTCTCCAACTTAGCAAGTAGTCTAATACCCCAATGCAGTGAAATTTACTGGTGTAGCTAGAAATTTGAGAATCAGTGCAGGTCATCTGATTTGAAATTATGGTTTCTGATTAAGAGGTAGCCATCTGGATGCATCTAATTCTTTCTGATTTCAAAACAGGACATTTTGAAACATACAATTTAGTGACTTCTATGTAGGCGTCTTTGCTTAAGAGGATTAGAGTTGTGTTTCCATTTTCTTTTTAGGTAGTCTTTAAATACACTTTTACAACTCTAGTGATTGTTATCGTTCTACTAAATATCTCTCTGAAAAGTCCTGCATCCTTCTCCTGGAAACTGTCAGCGCTGTTTATGCTTGGAGAGAAGCGTCAGTAAAGACAGACGTCAAAACTTCTGCTAGTTTGCAGAATGAACCACAGATTGTGCTCAAGCAAACTGGGAGGCAAACACACGCTACAGCAACACAGTACCCTGTGCCAAGTTAAAAATCTTTTGGTCATTGAATGTCGTCAGTATGCTAAAGATGTCTGGGGTGGCTTTATTGCCTTCTCTAGCTATATTGGGAAGGAGTTAAAAATGCATGAGCTTGAAGCATGAAGTCTGAATGAAAACTGTACTGTACTGCTTAACCAGAGCTCCATGGAAGCACTTTTTCCTAACATACATGTGATAGATGCTAGTATGCTCCATTTACGTTACTACTTTGTAGGGAGTTTTACAGTTTAACCAGTATTAGTGAAGAACCTGGAACTACAACACATTGAGTTCCTTTAACAAATGCAACAAATGACACCATCACATTCAGCTTAGCTCAGGAAACCAAAGCTCATTTAGAACAGGCAAATCATTAATTGTGGTGACTGCTGAACCACTCATTCTGCTGAAGTGTAGGATCCAGCAACATTCTAACACAAATGGTGCCTGAAGTTCCCTTGCTCTTTATTTCCCTTTAACTTTGCATTATGAAAAAGTCTTCACGATTGCTAATGGTAATCCTCTGCGACAAATTTCTAAAGCAGATGCTTTATTCCTTAACACAAAAATGGAGGAAAAGAATGAGTGTTGCGTGCAGTACAGTTTCTGTTTCTGTTAGAAAGGTAAGACAGCAAAGAAACACTAAGGAATGCAGGAGTTTCTCACTCAGCTATTACCCTCAGGTATGAAATTGGCGAGCTGTTACAAACTGCTCCCCATTTCTCTGTAAAATAATGATCTATTGCTAACAATACAGTTTGGGGACAAACTTATAAAACTCATCTTCAGATGCGTTTGGTGAATGTTTATGATAACATATTCTGCTTGCACTAAAGCTTGTAGGTTGAATGCATGTAATCTTCCTCACTATTCACATGAGCAATGCTATGTGTGCAGAACAGTGTTATCTATTCTTTCTGAGTTTTGCTATTTGCCGTGTTACACTTTTTCTCAGATGAAAAAAGTGCTAACTATTTGTTATAAACGTGATTGGATTTGCTAGATGTGGCAAGAATAAAAGTAGTATATATTTGTTAAAAATTGTACACGAAGTCAGATGTGTTCAGAGTCTCCTTTGAATTCATTATATGTAGTTAATAAATTTGTGACAATTCCAGTCAGTTTTGCAAAGGGTTTGCAAGAGAGAAAAGAGCTACATTTGTCATGTTTACTTTAAAGCAGTGTGACCAGTTGCAGTGCTAAAATACTTGCCAAGAACAGTCTCCTATTTAATTAGAGCACCAAATTGTGAGCCCTTCAGTCATCCCAAAAGCCTCTGTCTCAGATTTAGTTGTATTGAGGACTCTCCTAGCAATTAATGTGAAATGAGACTAGGGTATTGGATGGTCTTTCTTGTTTGTCCAGCCATTAAATTAACTCTTTAAATGCTGGTTTTGATTTTTGTTTTGGTAAGGGTGTCTGAATTTGTAAAGGTTTTAAAAATCAAACACATAAAAGAATGACGTGCTGCTTAGGATAAGGCATTTTATCACTGCCACTTTCTGGGATTAGAACAGGTTTTTCAAACACATAAAAAAGTCCAGAAACAAACAAACAAAAATTTTATTATTTTTATTGTTGTCTACCTCTGTATCAGTGTAATAAATTTCACCTACAATACAGATGTTTTTTTCTGTGCACAGACTTTATAGAACAACAGTAAGGCTTCTGGTCAGCAAACCAGATAAAATTTCCTGAAATGCTGCTTCTTTTCCTATGCTTCACTGTTCTTTGTTTTCAAAATATTTTGCAGCTTCTTGACTGTGCAATGAAGTTGACTTTTTTATTTTTAAATTGATGTACAAGGGAAAAGAAAGCATCACGTGAAAAGAGATCAACTAATAATAAAGCAAGATGTTGGCTAGAAATGACATTTTGAGTTTACCAAAGATGGTGGTTTTCATTCTTTTTTGGCCAATACCCATGAAAGTTTACTTATACCTGGACTTTCTCTCTTTTCTCACCTTACATTTTTATCTCCAGACTCCCAGTAGGGAATACATTGTTTTCCTGCTCTTGTACTGTTGTTTAGGCCAAGAGCTTCAGCTGAGTCTTTCTGTATTTTGCCCCAGGCATTTGTCCTGCTTTCCTTTGGCAGAAGAATGGAAAACCACATTTGTAGCATTACTAAATTAATTATACTTTTCTAGGCTTAAAATACCCTGACAGATCCAAAAACTGCAGCAGAAAAGTGATTCCTTCAAAAAAATATGAGAAAAGGAAGTTGTATAAGGTGGTGTAATTAATCTTGCAATAAAAATAATTGTTTACAGTTAAAATTAATGTAACATACATTCCTCAGCAGATAATAAATTATAGGTTTTCTCATTAGCATTTGAATTGATTTCCTCTAATTTCTGAGGAACACATGAGCATGTGACTAGATTAAGTTTAATTGAACTACAGCTGGTGCTGATTGTGTGTGGATAGGGTGGGGGGTTCTGACTGATGTGGTATCTTCCTGCATGGGGTTTCATTGTCTGTTTCTTCCCATTCAGCTTTTTCTGTGCAGGTTATAAGGCACTCTAAGAAATATTAGACAATTAAAATGGATTGTTTCCTTTGAATTGTGAACAAAGAAAAATGTAGGTAAAGTATTTATAGAAGGACTATGGTGTGAAGTAGCGAGCAGGCTAAAAGCAAGGCAAACATCTAGAGCCAAACTGCAGCACAACAAGCAGAAGATACAGACGTTATTAAAAGAGCTTTTGTGCATCTTACTATGGCAGTGGCAGGGACCACTGAATAGTCCTCTGCTGTTTCCTCGCCAAATGAATGTTCTTACAGAAGAATGTTGACCAAGATTTGCAGTTTGTTTCAGAGCTCAGAGTAGTGTTTGAACTCAGACTGTGAACTGGAGCAGGTGAGGCAGAAGTACACTCTCTTACTAGCTCACATGGCACAGGCAGTAAGCTGTGTCAGATGATGAGATTTTAAAATTTTGCTACTGGTGTTCCTGGAGTTCCTCTGTCAACCTAGGTAACCTCCAACAGTGGCCACTAATAGCTGCCTATGTAAGGGCATGAGATTATGTTCAACATGTAGTGATAACCCCTTTCTTCTAGTCTTCATTGATGTATGACACTAGGATTTCGTGAAGCAAATATGTTATGTTTCATACTTCTGGATGGCTTTTTCTTTCGTGAAAATATCTGACAGATTTTAAAAGTCACGCATCTTCAATATTGCCAGAATCCTGTGTGTAGTTTTGTTACTCTGTCGGTGCATCAGTTACACTATTTTCATTTGATACTGTGGAATGCTTGTAATAGAAAAGACCTTTCAGCTTCTTCATGCAACTTCTGATTTTTATAGTTAGGATCATGTCTTGTCACAGGCAGGACTTTACGGTAAAGAGTCCCGCACCATTTAATTGTTTCTCTGTAGAAGTCATTCTAAGTTCTACTTGTCTCTGCTGGAACTTTCTTTCTGTTTTCATATATTGCCACAATCTTTTGAACTAGAGAAACCAAAGCTGCACTGAATAGCTCATTTTGGATTCATATAGTGACACAGCAATGTGTTCTGCTTTTTTCTTTATTCTTTTCTGAAGATTGTAGATTCATAGGGAGTACTGTGCTAACCCCCTATCTGATGGGTGCTGACAGAAAAGGAATACTAAAATAGAAAGGTACAGAGGGCTACCTGTTGAGAAGAGCATCATGCAAGTAGTCATCTGTAGATGACATCTGTAGATGACAAAATGAATTCAGCGGAGGAAGTACTGAACTTGGGGCATATGGTGAGGTTAATGGAAAGAAAAGGCCACAGGGTATAATGAAAAGGCAGATGCTAACAGTGAGCAATTTAGTAAGAAATGCAGCTAGAGAGCCAGACTCGCTCACAGTGCAATTCAATTTGGGTCAGCATTTGAGGAAACATATGAAGAATGAGTTTGGTTCCTGCTGTATAATCTTGGTTTTGATTCTGTCAGTCATCTTCTGTCTTCCAGGTGCTTTCCATCACAGCTAGAGATGGAAAACAGTGTTTACTGTTGGTTCATGCTGTATTAGAAACAAGTAACACATGGTGAAGGGAAGCAGAGTGGATGTTTTACAAGTGAAATTTAAATAAAAATGTATTAACTAATTAGTTCCTCAGATAGTTTTCCAGAACTGTTTTTCAAATGTGCATTGAGATGGCAGACAAGGGTATTTTCAGAGTGAGATATTGTATTCATTGCATATTTTTAGTCCCGTTTTCCTGGGCAAGGAAATCCATAGGTAGATGAAACCTGATTAGAATGGGCAGAAAACAGAAAAAGACAACATAGAGGGCGATCTTAAAGAAACAAACAAAAAAAAATCAATAAAAGAACAAAGAAAGAGTGAATGATGTCATGGTTTTGCTTGTGTTTGGATTGAAGAGTTACTAGTACATGAGTTGCCCCATTTACTTAGCTTTTCCTTTGGCATATATATTGCAGAGCATGGTGATGTAGCCCTTGCAGTTTACAAATTATTTTGTGCTGTCTAGTGGATACTTGAGGCAGAAATAAGAACATGTACAAAATTATCTGTTCTGCATACTTCCTGCTTTTTTTCTGGAAGGTTGATATTATATTGTGAAACACAATCTTAAAAATTTCTGAGACATTTGCCTGATACATGTATGAAATTAAAGAAAAAGAAACTATTCCTTTATTTGGATAAATATGCTACACAGAATTAATTCTCCCATGTGAGAGTTTGGACAGTAATTGTACGGTTGCTTTGAGAAACACATAATAGCTTCTTAAACCTCTAGGAACAGAGAGGAATGTAGTTTTACATTTAATCTGAAAAATTACAACTCCAGCGGTACATCGTATGATAGTACCATGCTGAGACACTGGCTTACACTTATTTGTAAAAAAGAATACTCCCTTTTCAGGGGGTGTCACTGACTCTTCTGCATGGGCTTTTCAGGGAGTATTTTCTGCCAAGCACTCTGCAGGCACTTCTAGTTATTAGACATTTGTGAGATTTACAGAGGTTAGAATTCTGGCTACACACCAATTTCAGGTTACCTGTTTCTTGGGACTTAAAGTAACATCTTGTGATAGAGGAAAAAAAAAATCTCAGTATCAAGCTTTACAGTTCTTTGTTAAACCTAAATCTAATTATCCATTTACTTATATGTAGCAGTGTATTTATGTAAATTAATTTAAAAACGAATTTACATGGCAGTGGTGCCTAGAAATTAATGTTGGAGACCTGGTACTTAACTGTGTTCAGATCTTACAGAGAGAAAATCTCCAGCTTTTGTGTAGCGTTTTAAAAATATTTTGTTAATACTGTGGGTTTGGGATCATTTATGTGTGCCAAGGAAGATGGGATTGCCAGGCTAGTGATCAGCTGGCAGTGGGATGCCTTTTTTAGAAACAAAGCAAGATTCAAAACAGGAGAGCAAGCAGCAGTGACAGTTTTGCAGTGCTTTCCAGAAAAAGCCAACTGCTGATACTGTGCCTGCAGTAAAAATAATACTTAAGCATGCAAATAATTATGTCAACCTTAAAAGTAAAACAGAACAACTAGAAGAACTTGTTGAGAAAAAAAGGGAATAAGGGCGGTGAATTGCAGGACTGATCAGACCTGTCCTGCACTGTGTTTTTCTACTCTTTGGTACCTCTTTTTTCACATCTTCATATATGAGAAAAATTTGAAACCCTTCCTGCAAAGTACAAACTTCCATCTTATCTTCAAACATTCATTTGGAAAGATACTGTGAACTGTCCAACTTCCCCATGTTTTTTAAAAAGCATTCGAGACTTCAAGGGAACTTTTTGCAATCAGGGGCTCTTATGGGCTCTACCCCTCGCCAAAGTTTTTTTCTTCTATTTATATGCCTATGTCCTTTTGAAATTGAAGATTTTGTCTCGTCTCCACTAGACTCTTTCTTGAGTGACATGCTCTGTTCAAAGTACATAACACAATTTGACTGCGGCAAAATGTGCTGTCAACCATTTGTAATTGGTTGGGCAATCAGTACAGGATTTTAGCCTGCTGAGAACTTTCAGTCTTCTGTGCCTTATGTGCATTAAATCTCTCACCATCTACAAAATGCTTTCCTGCTTGCCCTTACATTGTAGGGCAGCTATAGTCCATAACCTTTGTTTTCAGTTTTATCATAAATTGAAATATACACACAGTGAAATTTTCCTAATAAATAAAGTGCTACGTTGTTCTAAAGCTGCCTTTTCACCTCATTACAGCTCAGCAGAGTGGAGAGTGATGTCATGGTTGACCCAGCACCAGCATGCCCATAAATGATACAGTATGTTCCCCCTTTTACTTCCTGGCTAAAGCACTGGGAAGGAGCTTAATATGAAATTCATGCTGTGATGACAGATTTAAAAGTTGCTACAGACTGTAACAGACAGCAACTGCATTTTGCAGACATACACGACACATACCACTCTCTTGTATTCTTAAGTGATGACATTTTCAGTTTAAAGAGTTATGCTTCTATTGCATTATTATGGCTGTCTGTCTACAAAATTAGGCGGGAGGAGGGGAGGAAAGGACAGGACAGGGAAAACACTGAACTTGTTATAGAGCTCTGCTTTGACAATATGTCGAATATTAATCTGTGGTTGGAGGGGGAACACAGAGCAGTTTTCAAGCAGACTGCACTTCTGTGTCTTTTTAGGGGGTTTTGACTGTTTAGAGGCAAGACAAAGCAGTTGTACTTCATCTGGTGAAATGGGCCCCTCACACTTCTATAAGGAGACTCTGAAAATACAAATAGTGCTAAACTGTAAATCTGCAAGCAGGAAACTAACATGCCAAACTTGAGACACCCTTCTTTGGCTGGACTTTACAAGCAATTAAATAAATAGCCATCATGTGGTGTCGCTGGGGCAATAAAACATGCTACTGAGGAGAATTTACAGGAATGAACTAGAGTGGGTATTGCCTGACAGAGGGCTCTGATGTCCTTCGCTTATGTCTATGTCTGCTGGATAAGCTGCTAATGAAAATAAAGCTTGATTGTAAACACAAGCACTTGTTTATAACCTTAGTGTCTTCACCCTGCACCAGCTACCCTTTTCTGCATCTACTCAGATTTCACGCCATACATGATAGTTAAATAGTCACTCAAATTGCTATACAGCAAAGTTATGCAAATATCTATGAATGTAGATACACCCATGTTGGGTGCCAGTTGCATCAGACAGAAAAAGAGGTAATGGATGCAAGGTTGAACACAGGAAGTTTCACCTCAGTATGAGGAAAAACTTCTTTATAGTAAGGTTTATTAAATACTGGAATAGGTTGCCCAGGGAGGTTGTGGAGTCCATTTCTCTGGAGATGTTTAAGACCTATCTTGATGCAATTTTGTGTGGCTGATTTAGGCTTTTAGGCTGTTACGCTTTTCAGTAATTTGTATCCTACTTGTGCAGGAGGGTTGGACCCGATGGGCTTTGAAGGCCACTTCCAACCCTAATAAACTGTGTAAACTGTGTATAATAAGCGTTGCACAAGGTCAGAAAACAAAGTGTCAGCAGCCTGAAGGTGTTTCACACTGTTAACTGCAGTTTTTGCAAAACAGGCAACCTCCTCCACTGGAAAACATATCCATTAATTTTATTCAGAGTTCTTACATGTCTGACTAGGGTGTCAGTAAAACTGAGGAGAAAACCCCATACAGAATTATGTCTCTAACATGGTGGGAATGCCGAGTCACAAGAGACAGGATCAATAAAGCTTATAGTTTATGTTTACCTCAATATTGAGTTTCCACATTTTGATTTAAGGAGTTCCCAGTAACGTAACCCATGGGGGATGAATTTTCCTGCTCTGCGTGAATGAAATGTTGCTACGTGTTCAGGTTATTTATTCTTGAGAGTACTCCCCATATTACCAGAGCCAAATCCACTAGTAGGAAGAGGCAAGTCTTAAGAAGGAGGTTTAAAAGCCTTAAAATTGGAGTTTGCTCCAGTAAAGATACAACTTAGTGATGAACAAAGCTACTGAGATTTAAAAAAAGAAAAATCAAAACTTGAACACTTGATTCCACAAGGTTTTGTTTCTAGGGCAAACCTTTTAGAGTTTCCAGAATTGTGGAAGTTTTAACATTATTAAAATAATAAAGTGTTATTTGCATCAAAAGGCTGACTATACGAGGTTTCTTACTATGGTCCTCAATTGAGGTTGCAGTTGGGATTGCTAAGGCATGTCTGCATGAAAAATTCTTCAGCGGCAAACCTTATGTGAGAGTGATATTTCAAGTATATGCCCTATCTTTCAATGTCTCCTAGTGTCTGGAATGTACATGTCAGTAAAACCTAGGTAAACACCTAAATACTTGATTGGGTGATTTTGAAGAGATGTTATGCTGTTTTTCTAAGCTACTCTTAGCTGAAAAGTTGTAAACAGTTTTGACATTGATGGTAGGGTATGTGCTTTTCTGTCTTCTGTTACAGGTGCCAGGCCATTTGGAACATCTTTTTAATTCTTCATTCATTCCAGTTTCCCACATCCATATCAATTTATCTTTGTCTCTTGCAAAGCCTTACTTGGCTGAGTAGCTCTCATTTCTGCCCTGACCTTTGACTGCTATTGGTTTTGTCGGATATAGGATAAGGAGGGTAAACTGCCATGAGAAAGGTGTCTTTATTCTCCATCAATCCCTTGAGGTATTGAGCCTAGTCACTGCAGAAAAATGAGAGGATGTTTTTTAAGTTTCTGGATGTATTTGCATTCCAAATATTGTTTTTAACAGTTAGTCACTGAAAAGAATTATTATTTCTTCACAGCAGAGTAATGCATTGACATTGAACATCAGATTTGTGTAGATTATTGTTTTAAACCAGAAAATATTAAATGGCCATTGGTCTGTTAGTTTTGTTCGTTTGCATCATCTAGGGGATGGTGACAAATTTTCCAATATTAAGGTACTTTAAAACGAAGCATGGTTGACACTGTAAAATGAAAGGAATTAGAAACATTTTTGAAACTAGTGGCCTGTTCTCCAAACCTGGAGCATGGATTAGGAGCACGTGAAAATGAGATATTGACCAAACTAGCAGGTTCTCAACAAATGAAACTGTAACAAACTGGAATGTTATTAATCACTACTTGTGTGTGTGTGAATTTTTTTTTCCCTAAGCGATATCATTAATTGCAAAGTACAGTTCTGTAAAAATTATGGTTATCCTTGTTCTGATTATTGCTAAAAAAAAAAAAAGTTCATTGTATTTTGCTATTTCTAAAGTCTTCCCTAGAGATCAAAAACTGAAAATGTCATGGGAATAGTCTACCAAATCTTTATTTGTGTGCACCATCCCACAAATCAGGAATGGCTGATTTCTGTGTGGGGATAGGGTAACATCAGCTGCCTTGAGATATGTGACTGGTGTGTCTAGCATTAGCAGTTTGCTTCCAGTCTCTTTGACAGGGGCAGTTGTGCAGCACAGTTTATCACAAGATATGCTTTCACCTAAAACTCTTTGTACTCTTTGTCTACTATGTTCTAACTGATAGGTACAGTACCAGCTGCAGTGAAACATGGCGGTCTATGTCTGGCTTCAGGAATTCATGCACTAGGTGGCAATTCAGAATTAATTATTTGCTGGGCTGTATATGTTCTCAACACCTAATTGTGTTGTTAGCACTGTTTTTGAAGACTAGGAGATGGCATGAGTCTCACCCTGACATCACAGGAAAAGTAGATATATATTTGGGAGGTGAAAAAGTTACTTAAATAACATGGGAGGGAGCAATATATCACAGAAGAAATATCTCTGCTAAAAACGCCTCTTGCTGTATCAGTGGCTGTGCTACCAAAAATGACAAGGCATGATTCTCATTTTGCTTGAAAGGATTGTTTTTATATTATCTGCATCAAAACTGTGTTTTGGGGTTATTTTGTAAAGGCTATAAAAATTTTCTAACAACTTTGAGGTTCATTGCTTACTTGTCTTCCCCTGTTGGTCTGTCATTGTGAGTCATCCTGCCACAATGGGTTCATGTTCATACTCACTTTAATGCAAATACGCAATAAATAAAATGAAAGTCTGTTAGCAGACAACATTCAAGTGGATGCTTGAACAGTAGACATGCCAAAAAGATCACAAAAAGAAAGTGCACAGGAGATTAGGCTGAAGGCGTCATTGTCCTTCAGGCAGATGTATGCATAATAGCTGTTGGAATTATTTTCATGCCAAAGGTGAG
Organism: Phoeniculus purpureus; assembly: GCA_028565055.1. Taxonomy (NCBI): domain Eukaryota; kingdom Metazoa; phylum Chordata; class Aves; order Bucerotiformes; family Phoeniculidae; genus Phoeniculus; species Phoeniculus purpureus. The sequence continues at coordinate 11,572,598 of JAOXOE010000602.1, forward strand.
CACACTGTATATCTAATACAAGTTTGTAATGTGATACAGTAGGAAACCACATTAGCAAAAATCTGAGTGGCAGATGCAGTCTTCCAATCAGCTGCTGTGCTAGGAATTACCAACAAAAGATTGAAGGTCAAATTCCACTGTGGTCTATAGTAACTTATTTTACCTGTCATGCAATTATAGCGAACAGGCAAAGTAACTCAGGATAAAGGATGGTGACCATCATGGACAATGCAAAATGTTGGGGTTTTTTTAATGGTAGATGGTGTTCACCTAGGAAGATGGGCTAACATGTTTTTTATTTGGGAAAAAAAGAAAGGCTGCACAACTTAAAACTAGAATTGTATCTCTTAAAAGTGCGAACACTTATCTAATACATTTCATAGACAGCCACTGATCTTTGATAACTAAATCTCTATTTAAATTTCCCTAACATAATCTGGGATCAGGATACAGTTTATTTTTGTTATTTAGGGCTGATCACCTTAAGCATCAAAACACTACAGGGGGTTTGCAAGGCAGGTTGTACCATCATACTTTTGACAAGAAGCAGTGTCACCTCTTGCAGCTGCACTTCAGAAGGCTAGAAGAATCCACATCCAGACAATGCTCTGAATAGAATTTTCTCTGATTTTAGATTATAACATAAATGCTTCTGTACTTATATAAAACTCTTTCTGCAAGCAGATTTTATACTATTTCTTCCTCCTCAGCACACACTGTTTTTCTGTGTTGATTGTTTTGAGTAGAAGTTCACATTTGCCAAAGTTTAGAGGTTGTAAACCTCTAAACCAAAAGGTTACAACCAAAACGGTTGATTGAGGTGATTGAAGTTTTCTCTTTTCACTACAATAATTAGTAAAATATTACATTCAAGTTCCTGTAAATGTGGAAGTGTGAATTTTGCCTGGCTGTCAACTCCCTGACTTGTGACAATGCTAGTGCCATTGTACTCTTGTACTCTAGCATCTGTTGTATTTCAGTTGATTGTGAGATAAAGTGCTATGTGCACACATACAGGAACAAAAGTCACCTTAAACTAGCAAGAATAAACTGAACAAAGGTTGTTGGTAATTCTGGGGAAAATGGGACATATTAATCCCTGTCTTTCTTGGACAAAAGCTTAATCCCATCATAACTTTCCAAGCTACTTTCAAAACAAACTCAGTGAAGATAATATTCTCCCAAAGTTTATACTGTACTGATTGTGATTATGAATAACCATTTGTGTATTTACTTACTAAAACTATTTGCAGTAAGTGTTAAATGTATAAAAAACCAATCAGTTTATATTCATACTATTAGTGTTAGATTTGGTATTTTTGAACATGAGTTACTATTAGATTTGTAGGGTTTTTTAAAAAATTTGCAATTAACCTTTTGTCACTTAAATACATTGACTAATAGCCAGTCTTGCTAAAAGTGGAATTTATGGTTTTGAGTACTGGTCTAATTCAGAAAATGTTTGACATAACATTACACCAGTGTTTTAGTCCCATTTCATTGTGGTGTTGCTTCTTTTCCCTTTAGGACTTCATTTGCTCTCCACAGATGATAGAAAACGGACAAGAACAGTAAGTGTATTCTTCTTGCCTTATTTCCTGCGGAAAATGTGTTTGACTGTCTTCTTGACTCTCTGGGGTGACAGCTGTGGTTTGCTGAAAAACTTGGTACCTTTGAGTTATCCTTTCTGTCCTGGGGGAGAAAGAAGTTTTTAGATTTAGCTGAAAGTCTTGTAAGGAGACACTATCAATGCTTTCAGTTAAGACATGTTTTAAAAATGTTTAAATAGATGACTTCATGCTTCATTTTATGGCATTCCTGGAATACTGTTACAAATACAATAAATGTTCATTTAATCATGAATACTATGCTATTTGTCAGTCCTGAGACAGTGCAATAAAATCCTTACAAGTTCTAAATGGCTTATTTTATATAGAATACAATATCCTTGAGCTATAGCAGTGATGCTCATGTTAAACTCAAGGATTTAAGTTTTAAACTGAGGGGTCTTTTTCTTGTTTCACTGTGCACATGACTTCCCGTAGAAATTAATACCTAAATTCACTAAGTCTTCCCATTTTATATCATACTTTATAGGGGAAGATAATTGCTCTTCTACTGCTCTGTGCTCTGATTCTGTTGCATTTATTCTAGAAACCTGTCATCTGTAAAAGCTAACAAGACTATCCACATCTAAATAGATTTGCTATGGTGGTACTGCCTAAACATAACAAGGGAAGCAGACACGACGTGTAGTTTATGCATAGTCTTCGTGACATTTAATATTTGACATAAGATATTTGCTTCTGTTCATCAAAATGTGACTCCTCATCACAGTCTTCTAAAGCTAAGCCAGTAATATACATGATTATGGTAATTTAAAAATGAAACAGTGTGGAAAAGAACATGATAAATGCGCATCATCTTACTCTTTATGGCTCCAGTAAATGTCATACCTTAGGCTAGACCAAGTATGTTTTGAGTTTCCCATGCAAAATAATTTTCGAAATGAGTCAGTCAACAGGCTTTTCCTTATTCATTTCTACTTAGCCTGAAGATCTTAGCCATTTGTTTTTGTTTCATTATCAATTTATTTCTGAGAAATATCATTGCCTTTATCTAGTACTAAAATTATAATTTCCCTTCAGTTTGCAACAGGGACAAAAGTAAATTATCTACCAATTCTGGGAAACTACTTCTATGCCTGGATCTTTCATTGTCTGTGAGATGCTTTAATCTGGAAATTAACATTGCAGGTACTCCTCAAAAAGTCTCAGAAAGGAAGGGAGGAAAAAAGATGTTATTGGAATCAAGCAATCAGCTATATGCTTTAGCTGTCTTGGAGAGCAGTAAATCCTTTCAGCAAGTGGAATAAACCAGTGAGAATAACTAGGAAGGCATTTAGTGAATTACACACAGGGTGCGCGGTTTAGACCTTTTCTGGAACGCAGGCTGCAGTTTAGCTGTCGAGGCACTATCATTCTCCTCAAAGGTGAAATGATTTAGAGGCCTAGAGAAACTTAATTTTTCTTGATCACCATGTGCAACCTGGAATTTTAATGGCAGGCATAATTAATTCTTCTGATGTTAATCATCAGGGCTGGGCTTCACAATTATCAGCCTAGTGCAGCTGGGGCATGGTGCAGACATGAAAAATTAGGAAAATGAATCAGTAATAGGGTGGCAGATTTAATCTGCATCATGAAAACAAAGTTAAAAAGAGGAAGATCGAGAGAATTTCAGCTGAAGCTTTTGTGCCAATGAGCACTGACAGAACTGAAAAATGTTGCCGATGTCCAAAGTGATTGGTAATTACCAAGCCATTGAATTTTTTATTGTCAATTTATCATTGCGCCAGAGGTTAAATTTAACATCTTCTTCTAAAGCCATCACTCTAAGAGGAAAGCAAGCTTTGCATCACGTGGCCCAGGAGTCAGTGAAAGGTTAATCAGGTATTCCTTTAGTTTGTGTGTGCCTCCAAATCAGTCTTTCTTTTTGTTTCCTCTATACTGCATACACAGCGTGGAGTATTTTCTAATTTGTATTACTTGTTCATATCAGAAAAGCGTTAGATTGCATTTCTCAGCACAGCATCATCTACTTCACAGTGTATTTGTAGTGCTGTATTTTCATACCTCCCCAGGCATACTTTTAACATTCAATACATTTCAATATTTGTATGAAAATTTTATACGTATGAAGAACTGTGTGACACAAGGCAGGAATTTCCCAATTAAGAAAAAGATAATCTTTGTGTCTGGAAACAGATTAAATTTTTTTTTGAAAAGAAATTTATAATTTTAAAAAAATCTGGTATGATTTGTTTGAGGCTTTGTTGGGGCTTTTTAATTTCAGAGCTGTGTTATTTGCTTTGTTCTGAAGCCATGTTTTTTTGTTAATGGTCTAGTTTAAGATCAGAGCAGTGTTTGGAATGCTAGAAAGTGCTTTTGGGCTGAAGTATTGTGAGGGAAAGGCTGTTTGCATTTTGCACAATGCTGAGTACAGTTTTGACAAATATTCACAATTCACACAGGATGCACACACTGTCTTCCCCCTCAAGAATATTTAGCAAATGGTAGGGTCTTTCTTAATGCAAAACCCATAAAAGACTAAAAGAAAGCCAGCATGAAAACATCCTTGGAATAGAAATGTGAGACATAAAATGACATTCATATGTTAGGGACCAAACTGAGCCCTGAAGTAAGTGAAAATCTATTCAATGAAATAGGAGGATTTGTGCCTCTCTGATTTCAGTGTTAGGTCTACCCTGAAAATTCCAAATGCCTATTCTTATACTCATTGCTGTGTAGCCGTCTGCTAATACAATATTAAATACAACTTCTGTCTACCTAAATCCCTACCTTAATTCTGCTCAGTAATCTCGCTTATATTTACTATATTTCTGTGTGTTTATTTAGATTCCAGACAGTGCTCTGATTAAAGGAATCGTGTGCATTTTCTATAAATTAAAAATGGAAATAGCCTTTAGGGGAGAGTTGGTAGAGGAATCAATGCTTGCATTAATTACTGCAATTCATTACCCAAATAAACACAAGACTCAGCCTTTTGCTGGATACAAATTTAGGGACATACGATATTTACAAGAGACAAAGGCTAGTGATCCTGCTCATGTTAATCTACAGCTCAAAGTATGTGAGCCCATTTCTAGTGGAGGCTCCTCTGGGGATACCATAGCTAGGATCAATCCCCCCATGCAGGCAGTGAATTATTACTGCTGAATACAAAAGCTGCTCATGTGACATCACTGTCCCCAAACAACAGGGACACTTGTTCCATATAGTGCTTTAGAAGAGTGTATTTTCTTGATGCCTCACTTTTTCTCTAATTCAGCTGAAATCATAAAGCAATAACTGTACAATGACCACCGATTCCCTTCATAAACAAAATGTATGTTTCAGTTCGTAGCAAATGTTTGGAAGAAAAACATGCAAAATGTAATCCTTAGCTTCCCAGAGGCTTTCTAGAAAGTAAACAGGTTAGAAAATACAAAGCAAATAAAATTATACAGAAAAAAACCCCTCAGTGATTTATTGGAAAAGTTTCATACTCTGCTGAATTAGTATCCTTTCTCTTCCTTAAGAAGATACTGGAAGGGTATTAAAAGAATGCTGTTTTTCTAATGGCATCTGGATGCCTTTCTTTGTCATATTTTATAGGTGGAGGATAAATTGCCATGTGAAGGTTTGTGTTCAAACCAGGACACAGAGTGTGATTTGAATCTCACTGCATTTTTCATAGCTGCCATTGTGGGTGCAAGCTCACGCTGGTCTCAGCCATTCACAACAGAACACCAGCCAGTTCCTTCTTTTCTGTTGGAACACACAGCTGTTTTAATGGGATTCTGACTAAAACTGCAACTAATTAAGAATCAATTCAGGACCATTAGTAAGTGGGACTAAGCTAACCAGGCTGCATATTTCAAAAGAGTTCGCTTTAATGAGAGTAGTTCTTGGACAGGGGAAGAAAAACCCCACAAGCAGATTAAAGATAGTGTAGGGACCTTCTCCAGTTAAACTAAGCAGCTAATGCTACACAAAAAGATGCTGAACTTGTAGTCCTCTCTAATTGATCTACATACCCTCCTTAAACAAAATCCAAAGAATAATGAATGCAGGTATTACCTGTTTATAAACATCAGCAATCATTATATTTCAGAATATCTCTTTCTCTTCACCAGAGAAACATACGTTATATTTTTTCAGACATATTAACATTAGAACTATCAAACCGTTCTCTCTTCTTTGAGCCGTATACTTGAGACATCTGTTTATCTGCATGACACTGCCTGCAGATGGTATTTGAAATGTTTGTTAGGGGGCTAGGCTACCATATTTTTGGCAGCTGTAGTTCCATGTCACCACAGAACAAAACCTTGGTAAAAATGCTCTGCTTTGAGGGACTTATTGTTTTCATTGTTTCATCAGTTGTATCAATTTCTTCCCTAATCTCTTGCTATTGTGAGTTCTGGTAATGAACTGGTAGCATGTAATATAATCATTTAAAAAGAAATATTAAAAAACAATATAGGGCTGATTGATTTGAATTATTAGAATGGAAATGCATACAGCTACATTGAGATTGTTTGGTATTTAAGCTGAAAATCATTACACTGTAAATTGAAAACACAAACCCACACATTGTGTGGTGAAGCCACACAATGTCCCCTAGCCAGGAGCAGAAGGGTGTCCCTGTCACTGCCATTTACATCAGTTCTCGCTTTGCATAGGTGTACTCATAGTACAGAGACTGTGTGCACCTTGGAAGTCCATTTTATAGAAGTGATATTTCTTTAAGCTTATTTAGCTTTTGTGAAAAAGGAAACAGATAACAGTGAGACCAAAAGAGAGAAATAATCTGGGGAGAGAGGAAAGAGGCTACTCTAAGGAGCCTAGAAATAGATCGGGACCGTGAATTAAACATTTTATTTTTTTTTTTAAGTTTTGGTTTTACTTGGATATTGCATTTTTAGTAACCTAAGATGTGTGTTGACATTTAATAGGGAAAATTACTTCTTTTCTAAATAGAAAATGCAAACAAGTAATTTCAGCTCTTTCTTTCCTGTGGGTTATGTGCTAAGATCTGAGAAGGAATATCTCCCTTATGAGGAAAGGCTGAGGGAGCTGGGTCTCTTTAGCTTGGAGGAGACTAAGAGGTGATGTCATTAATGTTTATAAATATGGGAAAGATGGGTGTCAGGAGGATGCAGCCAGGCTCTTCTCAGTGTCATTTAATGATAGGACAAGGGGCAAAGGGTGTAAGCTGGAACATAGGAGGTTCCACAGCAATCTGAGAAGGAACTTCTTCACAATGAGAGTGATGGAGCACTGGAAGGGGCTGCCCAAGGAGATGGTGGAATCTCCTTCTCTGGAGAGGTTTAAAAGCCACCTGGACTTATTTCTGTGTGACTTGATCTAGGGAATCCTGTTCTGGCAGGGGGATTGGACTAGATGATCTTTCAAGATCCCTTCCAATCCCTAATGTGTTGTGATTCTCTGATTCTGTGACCAGTATTTCCATGGCACTGGAGATTCACAAACAAGCATCAATGCTAAGGCAACTAAGCCTCAGAACAGCTCCCACGTACTATATAAACTATTTCAGAGCAGTTGTTCAGCAATTCCACATCTCATTGGAAGATGATTCTACTGACTTGGCCTGTGGCAAAAGACACAATCAATATGCTTTTTTTCCCCTAGTCTTAAGAGGTGATCTAAATGTATTTTCCATTTCTATTCTACCATCAGTTAGAGCAGTAAAGCAGCTTTGCTTGAGCTGAAAGAGGTGAAGGTGTCTCATCACTTGCATCTTCTGCACCTTATTTTTACTCATCTGTAATAAGCTGTGAGGATCTCCTTATGCTAACCTGTTCAGTCTAACAATATAAATGCAGAACTATCAGTACCATCCAGTTAAAGACTCCTTCCCATTTTGTATGTGGTGTCCTTTAGATTTTAGTCATGCATTTGTTCTTTGTACAGCTTCAGCTTCTGACATCTTCTTAACTGTTCATTTCCCTCCATGACAGCAATGAACCTCAAATCATGTGTGTGGGGCGTTCATTGTGGGGGTTTTGTTTGGATTTTTGTTTTCTGGAGTATATTTGTAGGTAATCCTTTTATGGTAATATCTGTCTAGGGCCTTGTAAAAAGGCTTATATGCTACTGGAGAGCCTACATCAAGTAAGTAATGATTTCTTGTTGGCTGCAATTTCTGATACTATGGAAACTGAATAAGTCTGAACCGCCATTATTTTTATTTTAGTTCTTGGCATGTATTTATTGCTTGCTTTCCCATGCAGTTTGCCAGCAACCTTTTTTTCCATGACTGCCAGCAAGGCAGAGGCTTCAAGGTTCTATGATTACCTGTGTCTTCCTTTCACAAATCCATAAAACACATTTCATATACTTGCAAGAAAGATCTTTCTACCTCTAAACAGGGACTGGAGGAGGTGAGATAGAGTGGGAGGCACAGTTCTTTTCCTTCCTCTTCTTGGATGTGTAGCTTTCTTTTATTGTTTCTCTGGGATGAATGCTTGGAGGAAAACTCCCCCTTCCCTATTGCAGCAAAAGCCGGCTGCTCCCTGAGGGAGAAGGAAGATAAGGGTGGTTAGAACAGAGGCCAGGCAATGACTAGTGACAGGGCATACAGCACAGCACCTGAGCCAGGAAAGCATGGCAGGGTGGTGACAGGAACAATTCTTGTGATAGACCAGTGATGACCAAAGAAAAACTGAATAAACAAGTTAAGCTGAATGTCAGTCCAGTCAAGTCAAGTAGCAATTCACTTGTAGGTCAGGGAAAAAGTGCACCTGGACTGTACCCCAGGCATGGAGTAGGTGCCTAGGCAAGGAGTGGGTGCTCAGACCTGAGCTTAAATGTGATTACTGAGCCCATGGGCAGGGATGTGTAGAGGCCCCAGTGGACAGTTAAGGTCTATTGATGCAGTCAAGGCTGAGACAGAGCTTTACTATTCAATCTGCATTTTTCCTTCTTTGTCCAGACATTGAAAACTCTTCTTGTCTGCAATCACAAATGTGTGGTGCAGACACACAGTGTCTCTGCACTCCCCTACTTACCCTCTGTTCTTCAGCTCTGATTTTCTTCATCAGTCTAAGACTTTTAATGCAAAGTGACAGCAAGAACAGTAAAATCTTGTTATAATGTCACTTGAGGTTTGGATAGAAAACAACATTTATTTTAACAAATCCATGACTTCATAGCAATTTTGCTGTTGGTGCTGTGCCGCATACCATGGCTACTTGGAACTTCACAGCCCCAGCAAAGAAATTTCAACTTCCCAACCATGAATGGTACCTCAAGAGTATTTCTTGTATTTGCTGAAAAAATGAGGTTTACAACTCACAGTTGAACCCATCTGATACTCTCTGGTAGAAGGCAGGGGACCACATGCACTCAGTCAAAATAATTTTAATAAATCATAGCCAAAGGGAGGGTGGGAAGAGGGCAGGACAGACAGGAGATAGGTGCGTTAGCATTTATGTGCAATATTTGTTGCTGATAAAGTACCCAGCTGGCTTTCTTACTTTGTTGGGTAGTAAATCAAAGTTACAGAGCATTAGGGAAAAGAGAAAAGCAGTGGTATGAATGAGAATCATGGACATTATAGGCAAGGAGCAATATTGTTGGGAACTGAGCTGAATACTGGCAAGGACTGCGCATTATCATGTGTTTTGCTAGTGCTGACACCCATAGTAAAGCAATTTTTCCATACGATGTGGAACTATGTAGGTTAAACTATGACATAAACATACAACTAGGCTTTCAAATACCTACATTTCTGCTTCTGTGGCGCTACAGAAGTTAAAATCTTTGAATCAAAATTAAAAAAACTCCCATGAATAGAACTAAAATTGTGTCATCTCCCTCCTGCCCCTGACTCAGCACTAGTTTCCTGAGGAAACTGCAAGGACAACCCAGTGCAATTCTCTGGCTTCTGTTCCAGTGAGAATGTAAAACTGACACTTGTATAAAGCAGTTGAGTCGTATTTTGGCTTTGTCAAGTTACTGTTTTCTTACAAAAGATAATTTCACCTTTGAGATTTTTTCATTAATTCCAGATACTATTTCTATAGTATCTAATCAACCTTTCTTTTCTCCACTTAGGGAAAGTCTGCCTTACAGCTATTGAGCCAGTCAGGTCCCACCTTTACCAAAAACTAAAGAAGTCTCTGTATGCCTATCAGACACAATGGGCTAGGAGGCATAAACACGTGCATCCTTATAATAAGAACTTCTCAAGTTTCCTTGGAAAATACCTTCCAAGTTTAGATGTACTTTGATAAACTTTAGAGCTGAGAATTAGTTGTGTAACCACAAATTCTGTGGGGTTCTCTCGTTATTTGAGGATTCTGGAAGCATGGACATTATATACTAGATCAAACCTTAAAGTTTTTCATTGGCACTCACCTGTCAATAACCCTTGCAAGATATTAAGATAGATTGAATAAAACAGGACATATATAAAAGTGAAATAAAAATGGCAGGTACAGACCTGAGCTTATGAGAGACAGAAGGCTGTGGTACACTTTAAGACAAACTATGTCATGTGATGCTGTGACCAACTGATCATTACTAGCAGGAAGAGCACATAAGGTAAACTGGCACTTGAGTTAGGCAAAGACATTATAATTGGTTGCTCGTTCTGAGCTTTAGATGGCCATCTAAACCACGTATGCCTTTTAGTGAGAATGAAGTCTGTATGTATATGATTGAAGGCTTATGTGTTATCTTCCTTCAGGTAAAACCTTTGCTACAGGTAGAATTTCTGCAAAAACCTTAGGATTGAGCCTTAAAAAGGAACTTGTCTTATGTTCACTCTTTCTTTGAGTGAACATAAAAGGGTTCACAGAGCAGGAGTATATAAAGACAAAGTCAGGCCGAGTATTACATCTTACCAGTGATACATAAGTTTTAGTCAAATGGAGAGATGACAGTGGAATAAGGAAACAATGAAACTTCAATCAAAGAAAATATATAATAACATTCCAATCATATCTAATCACATTATGTATAGCATAACTTTCAAATTGGAAGTCTATAAAACCCAATCACACCTCAGCCAGTTTTTCTGGCATCCTTCCTGTTTAACAAGCCAGAAGTTCTTTGTGGCACAACTCCAAGGAAGTCTGAAACCATGTCTGCAGTGGGGATGGCACTGAGCCATGTTTCCAAACAAGTAAAATAGTTTTTCTGGTGGGAAAGGTCAGGCAATACAAAACCATGAGGGATGAGATTCCCTTTTTTGGCTTTTTCTCCATTCTTATTTCTTCAAATATATTTATTTTAATAGTGAAATTAATTCACAAACAGAAAAGCTGCCATTAATGCAATGTTGAAGATCCATTTTTATCAAGCAGCAGGAAACCTAGAACCCAGACAGCCTGGCTCATATAATTAGAAAACTTAGCAAATAATTTCATAGGTGGCTGGTTACCTTTTCCTTCTGTAAGTCTGTTCCCCAACAAACTTTTTAAACTCTTACTGAATACAGATTAAAAATAAGAGAATGTAATGGATTCTGTTTTCCATGTTCTATATTTGATTTGTACAAGACATGCGTAAACACAATAGTTCACTTACATTTATTTTCCATTTAAATTGTAAACTTATTCATAATATGTAAATTGATCCCATAAGCTATCAGACTCCTCACTCCTACTATTCATTATAGAAACACATATGAGATCTCTGCTCACCCAGGGTAAAATCGTGGTTCCATTGCAGTCAATGGCAAATTTCCCACTTATTTTGCAAGAGCCCCTTTGATGTTCAGCCACCCCAAACATACAAAGAGCTAAAGTTGAGAAATAGCATCCTGTCCTATTGTTCTCTCTTCTCCCATGTCAGATAAGTTTGAGAGCGAACTGTTACAGCTGAATTAATGTAATCCTTTCCTCTGAGTTTTCTAGCTTGCAGCAAGTTATTTGCTTGGGATGAGAGGGATACAGATTTACAGTTAGGCTAGCCACACAGTTGTCTAGATGTTGTCAGTGCCAGCCATTTCAGAGACTGCAGAGAGAAGTGGAGATCACTGGGAAATGTTAGAACTGGTGTGTACTGGAGAGGAAGAGCGATATGGAGCTTTCCTGTGGTAAGCAGCATCTTTTAGAGAAACTGGGTCCATGGCATCTTTTGTCATGGTCTATAGATGCTGATAATCTCATACAGCAGAAATTTATATTTGACCCATTGCTCATTCTATGTGGCCCTTCTTGGAACTACTTCAGTTGGGGATTACAGACAGCTGAACAGTTCTTTCAATCTGATATCTTTCCCAGAGGCCCTAACACACTTTTGTAATAAGAAGTAAGGAAGAATGCAGTAACAATGCAGTGAGAAATGCCTTCTTCACAAGACTAAAATGCAGTCCACTGTGGGATGGATTCATGTCCAGCCATTCATCATCAATGCAATTGCTTGGGTCACATGATTAGCACTGTGTAAATAATCCATGTAATCTGAAAGAATATATCTCTTGTGGCCCATGTGGAGCAGACAGAATCCTTGTACTTTGGTTGGACTCAGCAAGAACCAGAATAAAGCTCAAATTCCTCTCAAGTTCTGTGTTGGATTTACAGTGTTCCAACATTCCAGCTTGCTCATAGGCAAGAGATGAACATAGAGAAGAACTTAGGGAAGCTGGCTGCATCACTGTATTTTCTCTTGAATTAGTTGAAGCTTAATATCAGCGATTCCAGAAAAGGCTGAGTGATTTCCAAGACTGTGCTTGATTCAAATTCAAGCAACCCCAAAATTCCTACAAATGTAGCTTCTCAAATGTTTTTACATACTGAGTGTTTAAACATGTGTGTGCAAACCCTCCATTTTCTTCCTAGAGGTAGAAAATAACTGACATTCTAGCTGACAGAACAAATGACAATATGTGATAATTAACATGTATACACTTTTAAAAGTGTTCACAAATTAAAAACAGGCATGACTTTGAAATGAAAAATCAAAAATTTTCACTTAGAAACTTCAAAGGTATTCTGAATTTTCTGTTTCCTTTTTTTGCACATAATTATTAGTCTTGTTTGACTAAGAATCTTGAAGCATTCTGGTTAAATTGTAGTTTTGACAAATAATATATGATTTGAATTTATGGAAAAATGTCACTCAACCTAATGACTTGTTAAGTTCCATTGTTTTGGAGTCCTTTCACAAAAAAAAAGCTCATTAAGCTAATAATCCAAACTTTGTCTGTTGGAAATCTGAGCATCTCTACTAGTGTTTCTGGCAAGATCTCTTAAGTCATCATGATCACATCAGTGTCTGCTGAAACAGACATTTTCCATGCATAAGGACTATGAAATTAGGCATCATGTAATATCGGAGAGGCTGGTTAATAAAGAGCTGAAACAATGAAATACATTAATAACTTGGATTTTAGCTAATTTGTCTCTGCAAGGTATTATTTAATTTTATTTTGTTTCCATTTTTATTTTCAGCACTAGGACATGACAAGTTGTGAATTATGATCTATTCATTCATACCAAGCTTCAACACAACTGGTTGTGAATTAATACTCCATATCTCACATAGTGGAAGGTCTTAATACAATTATAAAATTTTATTAGGAAATGTT
>JAOXOE010000602.1:11597865-11619106 GCA_028565055.1 Phoeniculus purpureus
CCAGCACCTCCACATCTCTCTTGTATTGAAGTGCCCAAAACTGGACACAGTACTCAAGATGTGGCCTCACCAGTGCCGAATACAGGAGGACGAATACAGAAGTAGGGATAATCTCCCTACTTCTGCTGGCCACACTATTTCTAATACAAGCTAGGATGCCATTGGCCGCCTTGGCCACCTGGGCACACTGCTGGCTCATATTCATCCTCCTGTCAGTTATAACCCCCAGGTCCTTCTCTGCCAGATGGTTCTCCAGCCACACCTCCCTAAGCCCCAAGCGTTGCATGGGGTTGTAGTGGCCCAAGTGCAGGACCTGGCACTTGGCCTTATTGACGCTCCTGCCATTAACATTGGCCCATTGTTCCAATCTATCCAAGTCTCTCCGAAGAGCCTCCCTACCTTCAGTCATGGCCATAGCTTTCTCTTCTGAGCAAGTAACCCTTTAGCTTTTTCCACTGATTAGCATTCTGTTAGATACTAGCAATAAATGCAAGTGTTTAATGATTTTTAACTGACAGAATAAGTGACTATTTGATGTGTGGTGAAGGACAGAGGGGAAAGAAAAAAATTTATATATATCTCTGCCTCCTATGAATCAAATATAGCTCTTTCCTTCAAACTGATTTCTGTCAGGAGGCTAAAACAGCCTGAAGGTTAGCAACAGCACTATCTGCTGCTGAGATGGTATTTACTGGATGATGAATATATTAATTCAAATTTAAATTGATTCTGTGGGGCAGTAATGTTGATACCATATTTTCTGCTGTGTTTCAGTCATGTAGGCCAATCATTAGTGCGGAGAGTGGGAGAAAGGTGACACTGTCTGAAATGCACGAAACAAACTGTGGTTTATAAGTAATATTTCGCCTATAATGTTAGTTTTGCAAAATAAGCTTAGAGTTAAGTGTAATGTTCGATGGCTATGTGCATCTATAGTAGCATATTATTAGTCCGTTTAGTCACATCTAGAAATACGTTCTTCATGTTTGTAGTTGCCAAAGTAAATAGAAATCAATAAAAGTAGCAAAAGTGCTGAAGTCATTTCAATAAGTAAAGTGTTCATTAATATAAATTTCACACTTGACATTGTTACAGGCTAATAATAAAAAATAAGGCATTGACTTCTAAATACATTCCGAGACACGGAGGAACCCTCTAACTTTATTTTCAAAGTGGTATTGACATTAGAAGGAAAGACCTCTGACTGCAGCAGTTCAGGCAGATGTTAATGATATGGTAAACTTTCTCAAAAGCCTGAAATTCATTCATATGGGTGACATAAGCTTGAGGAGTTAGCAAGCAAACAATATTGAGACATTGGGACTAAACATGTTCTGAAACATCAAAAAGGTCTTCCCGCCGTCTTCAAACATCTAAAAATATGTGTGAAGCCTGTTCACAATTTAATGGGAAATATGCAGAGAGCTGGGGATGGTTATACAGGAAATTAGAAAAGCCACATCTCATCAGAATTAAATAAATATGCCATTGTAAAGAAAAGAAATTGGGGGTTGTGTCAGTTCTGTTGATGTCAAGCAGGTGTTCATAAATTAGAATAAACGTTTATAATGAATCTTAGTGATGAGAAAGCATTTTAAATTACACTGAAGAGATACACCTAACTTGTCGCTTTCCCTCCTTTTTCCACATAAAATGAAAGCAAAGGATTGGAAAATGCATTTTCCCCTATCTATCTTTTCCAGTGTAGACTGATCCTTTACTCACCTGTTTGTCTGTGGTATGCACCAAATCACATTGCACAATGCAGGGTGCAATGGAAGTAACATGGAAGGAAGACTACACTGCAGTTGCAGCAAGTAGCTTTACTTGTAGGTAATGAGGGTTGGGTAGGTGACATTGAGTTGGTGATAGGTGCAAAGATGCTCTGTTGTTTCTATTTTTTTGCCTAATCAGTTCTTCAGTCATGAAGAATTCACGTTCATGGTGAATAACTGTACTTCACATTTCCTCCCTTGAGTACATCCTCTGTGTCACTTAGAACATTCAAGACAATTCAGAATTCTTTAGCACTGGCCCAACATAGATACTATGAGGGTCATGGCACACAGATCCCTATTGTCAGCCTTTTAAAGTTAAGTCAATTAACTCTGTTCAGAATGTAAGCTGCTGCCTAGAGTTTAGTCCACTGTAAATAAGATGCTCCTAATTGTTGTAAAAATTCAGATGCATATCATCGATTGTTTAAATATTATGCCAAAAGTGAGATCTAATTTACTGTAAATCTTTCATGAGCTAATACAGCTCTGTAGGGAAAAAGCAGAAGAGTCCTGTTGTACCCTTTGTGCTGAACTCATGAACCTTTTGTGACATTTGTGTGGAGTTAAGCATGAAGCATTGACTTACTCTGTCCGTATTTACACACGTGTATAAATTTGGGGCATCTGTTCTGCATGATGTTCTGTTGTCTGCTCTGATAAGCGATGGTATGGGGCTTGATGAGGAGAAAGAAGATTGCAGTATCTCAGTACTCCAGCCCTGGTGTTAAACTATCTCTCTTGTCAAGTAGTTGTAAGACTTAAGTGTGAAGTGGTGCTTCTGTCCTGAAGTTTGGCTCATGTATTGGCTTTGAGCTTTGACGACATTTTGGTTTTGTGCAAAGAGCATGTAACAGCTTCAGTATCCTTAAAGTAAGACTCTGGAATAGAGAAGGATGTTGCAAAGTGGGTAGGCCTTGGAGCAGAGATTATCTGAACCATCTGCAAGTGAAGGTAAACAAACAGCTACAGCAGCAGGGGACAACAGTGAATGGGTGCAATTAGATACTGCTTCGCATTGGGAGTCTGTCATTTAATTTTATGGCTTTGTTGACAATCGTCTTGTTTTGTTTTTATTATGAGTGACATAATTAATACTATCAGATGGAAGAACTAACAGATGGCTTTGCACCATTTCCAGTATGGTACTCGGCATATTACCTGCTTTATGTAACGTTACCTGGAGAAACTTGTGTGAGAATACGTTTAACTGAGCTTTCTATGCAGCTATCAGTGGGCCATAAGACAATAAACAAAACTTGGATATATTTTGTGAACTAGTTAATATAGAAAGTGAAGTAATGCTTTCATTTGTTTATTTATGTGTCTGATTTTCTAGAAAACAAATAGTGTAACTTGACTAGAACACAGTTCTAATTGAAATGGGGAAAGGGAAGGCCATGCCACTGAATGGAGTGCTAAAGAATGAGCTAAAACCCTTCTAAGACCTTTCTTCCTCTCTTGTAAATCTGTCCTGGCCACTATCAGTGAAGGGTTATGTAATTTTTGGGCATGCAGCTTTGCCAAGGTATTGGTGGATCTCAAACAGGACAGTAAAACTCATGTATTTAAAGGACAACTACGGAAAGTCTTCTAGGCATCTAAATTGGTGCATGAATTAAGGCTGTATATATACAAACAGACCACTTATAAATTCATTAGCTTATTTTAGAAGGATATACAGGTTATGGCTGTAAGTGGGTCACTTATACAGTGAACCTGATAGTACTATGCTAACCTCTTGGCCAAGGAAGTTTTGGTAATACATGGTGTAATGATTTGAGAATTTTGCTGATGTTTGTCCTAGAAACTGCAAGCCAAAATTTAATTCATGCATCTCTGTGAATTGAGGGGGCTGGTAGAAGGGATTTGGAGCTTTGGTTTCAGGTTTCCAGCTCTCTGCCGCCTTCTCCTTTGACTTCATCTTCATTTCTGGTATGTGTTTCGGAAGGAGAGCACATGTCACTGACTGCTGAACTTGGCAGCCATCTTACCCAGGGAATGTGTTGAATAGAGAGAAGGTGTGTGTACCTCAGGGATGGAAAGAAGGTTTCATCTGGATTCCATTATTTGCTGAAGTGAAGAGTGTTCTGTCCTTGTTTGTGGCTGTAGGAACTGTAATGTTGACAATGAAAGACTGTTATGGAAGCATGTGGAACAGAGTGAATGCCAACTGACACTGAAGGAGGTGTGCATGGACTGAATGGATTCCACCTTTCCACAAGAAGTGGGAACAATTGGAATTCTCTTCCCTTTGAGGAGCTGGACATTTGCAGTTTGTCTCAGTTATATAAGAACATTTGATAGATCTCCATACTCCTTTGTGTGTATGTCTTTTTATGTGGGGCAAATTAAATGTCTTGTTGGGTTTTTTTCCCCAATCAAGTTAGTTTTAGTTTTGCCTACAATTCATTCTTATTGTTTTTATTCTGGCCCATCAGCACATTAACTACATTAATTGGTCGAGGTTTTTTAACCCTTGTCAGTGCCATGCTAGAACCAAGGTCAGAATATGTAATCCAGGAGCGGTAGACATAAAGGAGGCAGAAACTCAGACTGGTGATTGAATATAGAATGTTTAAAGGGAATTTTAGCTATCCATTAGGAATACTGCCTTAGTTTATTCACTACAATGTCTAGATATTCCAGTGAGTGGAATGTGCTACGTTTTTGCTGACATCATGCAAAAGCAAAACTAATATATTTAGTTATATGTATTTTAGTTATTAGAACTTACTAACATATTGCTGTATTTAATGGCATACACTCCTCCTAAGTAAGAAAATATCTGGAGTTAACCGAGCAAGATTTTTTCTGTACTCAGATGACTGCATTCCCCTTGTAAAATTTAATTAAATTAGTTGAGGGAAATACATGTTAATTAGTTCAGGAAAAAACCCAACAGTTTAACAGAAGCTGAAGAAGCTAGAATGCCAACCCTGAGCTACTGTGCAGAGAAGAGCAAGTTGATGTCATATTATCAGAATTCTAAGTAGCATCCCTCATTCTATTGATTTTTTTGGTTGTTTCAATCTAGTTCCTAGCAGGTTTTCTCTTTCAAATGGGTTGAAATTTTGTTTTCACTGCCAGATATTTAGAACTTCACTAAATCATGCAACCAACAACATGAAGGCCCAAGCTGTGTTAGTGTCCTTCCTTCACTAGTGCTGATTAGTATCCATCCAGAGGGTTGAAAGGTTGCTGAACATTTAGAAGATGGTAGAAGACATATAGGCATCATCTACTCCACTTGCCAAATGCATATCTGAAAATGTGATTCTTGTTAAAATAAAAGCTTAGGACAAGCTGTTTGGGGTTTAATATTTAAAAAGTGGTTCTGAAAATAAGGTCTCTTAGGCACTTGATATAGGCTAATAATACTAACTTCAATCATAGAATCATTAAAGTTAGAAGAGACATCCAAGATCTCGTAATTTATTACAGGTCATTTTGACACTTGGAGAACACTCTGCTACCTGTATGATCTTGTCGTGAAAATAGTGCTGGAATCTTCCCCCGTAAAGAATCTGTCTGAGTTGTGCCCTTTGTTAAGGTTTTAATGCTGGATGGTATGCTGAAGTATAATTCTCTTTAGTGGTTCTGGCAAAGGTTGCTGTGGATGATTGCTCTGGAACTAAGTGCTTTGGACACCTGTGGACAGGAAGAAAAGATTCTATAAAATTAAGATCTATATTCATAATCTTTACATTTATTTCCAGTGTTCCATACTTGTATGTCTAAATTAATGTACTCTCCTTATAGATGGTCTTTCCTGCTGTCTATCTAGATATGTCACATATTTTTGGTGTTCTATTTAAAACTTGGCAATATTTCTAGCTTTGAGTAAAGATTCATCAATTGATGACAAAGCTAAGCCTGCAGTGCCAGCTGTTACTGATCATTCTATTCATCCCAATAATACACCTTACACTAACAGCTTCATGTACTTGGTCTTCTGCACCAAAAAGCTCTCGGAGAAGTATGCTGGTTAGTGACAAATCCAGGATTAACGATTCAACTGCCAAACCTGTAATACTTGGAGTCAGTGAAAATGCTGCTTGAAGGGGATCTGCACACTCTGTTTTTTTATGGAACAAGTAAGAAAGCTGGAAGATTAGTAGGAAAATAGATTACCAATAGTATGTTGTAGTAGAAACCAAGAGATGAGGAGGTTGGTTATGCCATGGGTATCAGCTTTTTGGAAATTGTTGATAGAGCATCTTGTAGATGTTTATAGTGGCCAAAGGAAGGGGGTCGAGAGTTTCAGGGGAGATTTCATGGGAAATTCTTTTAAGCCATAAATACCATGGATACTGTCATGCCTAGTAGTACAGATAAAGCAAATGAGATGTTAAAAACAGTTGAAGTGCATTCCTTCTTTACCTGGTCCACTCAGATGTAACTGTTTGCTATCAGTCTGGACGTGTGGTGTTTGACCCTTTCTTGTGCTATAAAGGAAATAAAGCTCCCATTGCTTAGCCACAATGCACTGAATGACAAATTTGTCATTTGACCTGAAAAGTGGAGGCTTAACCTTGCACAGAAGCCTCTGAAGTTTCTTGCATCTGCTTTTTCTCTGTAAACATCCTCCAATCTTACCCCATCTAATTCATTACAGACAAGGCTCCCAAGACTCTGTGGCTGCAGATCTGTTCTCTAAATTTTGTATTCTGTTACACACTTCTCAAATTTGTGGTTTTCTCATTATGTGGTTTGGAGAAGGATGGAGTAACATCCGTTGTTCTTCACTTGGGTTTGTGCTGCTCTTTTCCATAGTCAGCCAAACTAATTTTTAAAAAACAGTTTAATATATTTCAGGATTTGCCATGGTATTTGTTACAGTTATTTAAGGTATTCCTATCACAAATCTCAGTAATCTAGATAATAAATTAAATTACCTGGTAGTGTCTGACAAAATACAAAGCTGCGAGTGTAATACTTAGAAGTTATATATACACACATTATCTTTCACGGACCATGAGATCCACACAGAGGTACAAGAAATCTCCTCCACACTGTGAATCTAAATGTGAAAAATAATTAGTGGGCATTCTATTACATTTCCTGCATATGGAATATGCAGCTTATTGACTCTAGTCTTTGCATCATACGGAACAGGAGAACAGAAAAATTACTTGTGGAGTCAGGCCTCTAACCTTTAACATTTGCAAAAAGATATATTAGTTCTTTTATACTTCCTCAAACTCCCCATTGTGTACAAAAATGCCAGCAGATAACTCTTTTGTAAATTGGGATCACTGATTGATCATTTCATGTTAAGAGAAAATTGCTGGTTTACATCTAGATCATTATTTATCCAAATATTTTCTGTTCAACTAGGTGAAGGAGATAGGAGGAGTGTGACATACCATTATCATTCAATTCTACTGTATAATTTCATTATTAGAAACTAGACACTCCTAATTTCATGTGTAAATCAAGATGTTGAATGTTATTACCCTTCTTACATTTATTCGGAAGAAAGAATATTCCCCCCATCTGTTTTCTTGCTGTCCTGTAGATCTTTCATGGGCATTGGGCAATACATTTTAACTAGATCCTGCAAACTATAAGATTCTCGATTGTCAGCTAGAATATGGAAGAAATTTTGCATGTTTCAGGCAGATTATCAGCAAATTTCTGTGCTACCTTTGCTCTCCAATACGAGAAAATGTCAGCCCTAGTTTTTTCTTCAGCTGCTTGTTCAACTTGAGACAGGGAGCAAAACCAGTTATGCTCTTCAGGTCAATTACAGTAGACAGACTTGACTGCTTATCTTAAAGTTCCCATTGCTTCTGTGTGCTGCACTGAGTAGAGGGAGCATGGACAGCTAGGGAAAAACATGACTGAGTTCTTCAGCTTTTCATTTCAGTGGAACATGGAAAGTGTATCACTTAGAGGGGCATAGTCCTGGTCTTCTTCCTACATAATCTTATGATTGACTATCTTGCACAGTTTTGTAACTGTTTTACCTGTTATTCAGTATGATTTATTTGCATACACCATAAGAGGAAAAGAATTGTCTGTCTGTACATTAGATCAAGGGTCTGCTTTGCCCAATATTTTGTCTATGTCTAGAAAGACCAAAAGCATAAATCAAGCACCTATTGAGTATTATCAGAATATTCTTACTGTATTGGCTGAGCTGTGGCTCCACACCTTCCATGAATATATATGTTGTCTCTGAACATATGCAAACAGTGTGCCATCATGATGTCACCAGGAATAGCTGCATATAAAAGACCAGAACGCTGTGTTTACTACAGAAATCACTTAGTTACTGCAGTCTAGGCAGTACACTTCTGAATTATGATCCCACTTATTGATTATCTCCTTGAAGACTCTGAACTTAAGGTTCAATGCCCCTGTGGAAGCTGGAATTAATGTACTTGTATCACAGAGACACAGACCTTCCTGTTCTCTGTTCAACCTGACAAGTCACTTCAAGGACTTTCAACAAGGTACTGGAGAAGGAAGATTAGAAATCCTCCTCCATTTCTCAGTCCTTGCAGGCATAAGCCCTTGCATGAGAAACAAATTCTCACCTAAAGAGGATCAAACACCTTCTGCTGATGTTTCCAGGCATTGTTAATTGTAGTTAATTTCCAACACCTCATTAATTATTTGCTACTAAATGTGTGAGTGCAGCAAATGCCCTTCAACCATGAATAATCACAAGAATGGACCATTAATAACTACAAAAATGTTTTATCTGTTAAATTTGAAGGGGAGCTTGTATAAAAGTCACTTTCTTAGCAAAAATGCCTGATGCAGTATCAGGCTGGCATTTCATAAAGGACTGGCTTTGGACAATGCCTTAAAGTGCAAAAGAAACAAAATGGGGAACAATGATAAAACGAGCGTTAGCATCACAGAATTATTGAATGGCTTAAGTTGGAAAGGATATAAAAGATCATCTAGATCCAACCTCCCTGCCCCAGGCAGGGACAACTCTCACTAGACTAGACTGTCCAGAGTCCCATCCAACCTGGCCTTCAACACTTCAAGGGACAGAGCACGCACAACTTGTCTGGACAGCTCATTCCAGTGCCTCACCATCTTCACAGTGAGGAATCCCTTCCTAAGATCCAATCTAAATCTAATTTCTTTCAGCTTGGAACCATTCCCTCTCGGCCTATCCTTCCCAAAAAGTCCCTTTCCAGTTTTTCTGTAGGCCCCCTTCAAGTACTAGAAGGCTGCTATAAGGAACCTTGGAGTTTTCTCCAAGCCGAACAGCCACAATTCCCTCAGCCTTCCTCACAGGAGAGGTGCTCCAGCCCTCTGATCACCCTTGTGGCCCTCATCTGGACTTGCTCCAATAGTTCCATGTCCTTCTTATGTTGGGGATTCCAGAACTGGACACATTAGAGGGCAAGAATCATCTCCCTTGAACTGCTGGTGACATTTCTTTTGATACAGCCCAGGGTACAGTTGGCCTTGTGGGCTGCCCTCATGCATTGCCAGCCCATGTTAAGATTCTTGTCTACTCTGGGCAGTCTGGCCTAGTGAGAGGTGTCCTTGTCTGTAGTAGGGAGATTTAAACTAGATGATTCAGTTCAAGAAGGACACAGAGAGAGTCCAGTGCAAAGCCACAAACATGATGGAGAGAGTGGAACATCTCCCTTATGAGGAAAGGCTGAGGACCTCATTGATATTTATAAATATGTGAAAGGTGGGTGTCAGGAGGATGGAGCCAAGCTCTTCTCACTGTCATTTAATGATAGGACAAAGAACAGTGGGTGTAAGCTGGAACATAGGAGGTTCCACATCAATCTGAGAAGGAACTTCTTCCTGGTGAGGGTGACAGAGCACTGGAAGGGGTTGTCCAAGGAGGTGGTGGAGTCTCCTTCTCTGGAGATGTTTAAAACCCACCTGGACACATTCCTGTATGACTAGATCTAGGTGATCCTGCTGTGGTGGGGGGACTGGACTAGGTGATCTTTTGAGGTCCCTTCCATTTCCTAATGTTCTGTGATTCTATGATTCTGTGATCCTGAGGTCCCTTTGAACTTGAGGCATTCTATCAAAAGTATAATGAAGTACCTGACTTAAATGGTGGTCAGTAGTGCTGAGTCTAGTTGTAGACCTGTAACCAGTGGTGTCCCCCAGGGATCAGTGCTGGGTTCAGTCTTGTGCAGTATCTTTATTATTACATTGATGACAGAACAGTGTCTTCTCAGCAAGTTTGCCGATGATTCTAAACTAGGAGGTTTGGCCAATTCACTGATGGCTGTGTGGCCATTCAAGGGGATTTGGACAGATTGGTGAGTTGGGCAAAGAGGAATCTAAAGAGGTTCAACAAGAATCAGTGCAGAGTCCTTCACCTGGGAAAGAGTAATGAGAAACATCAATACAGATTGGGAGACAATCTGCTGCAGAGCACCTCTGTGGAGAGGGACCTTGGAGTTCTCGCGCACAATAAGTTATCCATGGAACAATAATGTGCTCTTGTGGCCAGGAACACCAATGGTATCCTGGACTGTATTAAGAAGAATGTGTCCAGCAGATCAAGGGAGGTTCTTCTCTCCACTCTACTCTGTCATAGTGAGACCACATCATAGTGAGACCTATGTGACCTGCCCTAGGCTGTATGGTCCTGCTTGTGCAGGGGCGTTGGACTCTATGACCCCTAGAGGTCCTGAACATCTGTGCATCTTTGTATATGCTTACACATGTATAAAAGCTCATGTCTGTAATTGCATGTAACAGTATCTATTACTGGATTTTAGACTGAATCATACAAAATCACAAATCAACTGGGTTTAATGAATTAGGGAAAATGAAACCCAAAGTCATGAAACCGAATGGCATTCACTCTAACATGTTTTGATGGAAAAGCTTCATATTTGGGTTGAAAATGGGTTTTGTGATCCCAGTTTGGGTTTTTATATGCTGTGCTATGATAACTACTTCCTTAATTTTCATAACCAAGTGCTTTGTGTTTTCTTTGCTTGCATTGCATTGTATTTCTTTGGCAAGGAAACAACGCCCCATTATTTTGTTATGTTGTTGTCCAGTACCTAGCACAGTGGTCCAAAATGCTCCTTTCTATTGCCTCAGTATAGTTAATAAATGGTCACGATGTTTCAATTTCTGTTTCTGCTGGAAACTGAATTAATTCCTGACTCCTGTAGGGTTGATGAAAACTTAATATTAAGCAGTCCCAAGCCTGAGATTTATGTTTATTTTGACTTCCTGGACTTTGAACACGTAGGTGATGTACTCCTTTATCAGAGACTAATAGAGAATCTTGCAGTTTTGTATTGAAGGTAGACCAAGAGTAAGAAACCAACCAACAAACAAAAAAACCCAACAAAAAGAAATCAGATGTTTAAATGGAGACATTTAAACATGTCAAATACAAAAGCTCTGTCTCAAAACAGTACACACACAAATGTGCATCTAGAAATGAGAAGCTTGGGTGGGAAGGATCTGAAGTATTGTTCTTTATGTTCTCTGTATATATTTTTTTTTTTATGTTGAGGGTGTGTTTAGCTTTAGTTTGACCAGAGAGGTCTGTCTGTTTCTTAATTATCAGCATAACTTTTTATAATTCTTTAGTTATAAACAAAACTCTGTTTCCATTTGAAAACAAAAGCAGAGGTCTTGCAAACAGTGTATTTATCTCTCTTCAGGGGATGGAGGTTAATAATCAGTATCTCATAACGTTTTATAATTATTTACTGGGGTGATTCTATAGCTAAGTACCTAAAGTCAAAGACTGGATTTGGCATTGTGGAAAGTGATGTATCCTAAGGTCACTCTAGGGAAAATAAGGCCTCCACCAGTGCTTTCTGTGTAATTCTGCTAACTGTAATAAGAGTAGGAATACTTGTGTTAATGCCAATTAACCTATTGATAATGTCCATCTTTTTCCTATATATAGTAGTCACTCATTGCTGTCACTTGTAAAGACTATACTCAAATGAGATTATGGCTTATTTAGGCTTTATAATCTGTGTGAAACCAGTCTTGTAGTTCTTCTGTGCCACCAAAATAACTATGTTGTTACTGCCTTTGCTATCAATCTATTGCAGGCTCCAGTATTTTGTCTGCATTTGTGAAACAAAATTATGTTTCTAACGACATTTAGAGCTTGCTAATTTGTCTTAAAATTTTAAAGACTGAGTCTTGGAATAATACAAACAGACACACAATCTCCACAAAACATTCACAAATCTGTATTTAATAAAACAGTTGAAAATTTAAGCAAAAATTTCACAACATGAAAGGTTTGTTGGTGCATTGTGCAGAGCTTTATAGACAGTTCAGCATGAAATGTTCAGCACCATCAGCTGCAGTGTGCAGACAACCATCATTAGCTAATGTCAAGGTTGATGACATGATCTGCCCACATCAAGGAACAGGTGATATGAATTTATTGAGGGCAAGACACACTCCAGCGCCTCAGGGTCCATCTTGTATTGAGGTAACCAAAAGTGAACATAACACTCAAGGCCTCACTAATGCTGAGTACAGGAGGACTATTACCTCTCTAACCCTGCTGGCCACACTGGTTTTTTTATGCAGGTCAGGACCTCATTGGCTTTCTTAGCTCAGTGCTTTGGTACCTGCTGGTCCATTTTTCTCCCTTTTGAGTCAAAATTTTGTCACCTTTGTTAACTGGGCATATTTGAAACAACTGTTTAAACCCTCTTCCCTCATTTTAATTTCTTTCATAACTTCTCCCTTTAAGTATAGTCCCAGTAAAAGATGGCTTCTCCCTTTAAATAAGGGTCCAATGCAGAATGAAAATTAATGTTGTCATATGAAGTGCATTTTAAATGCAATAAAGCAGAAAGGAGTTCCTGGCCCCTGTGTCAGTTGTAAGAGGGTGCATAGTGTGATCACTATAGCTCAGTGGCTGCAAAGCAGAAAATGAAGATTGTAAAAATGTCACATAAAGAAAAAATGCACAGTGGATTCGTTTTGCGATGCTCATAATTCAGTAATGCCTTTAAGTAGCTAGAAGAAATATAATAAATGTTTTTCCACAACATTGATCATACTGTATCAGAGGAAATATTAGTGTGCAGGGAGCCATGATTATGCTGGTAGTAATTCTCAGTGCAGAAAACTCCTAGAAGATGGGACCCTTTATAGGCTGAACTTTTATTGGCTGCAGTTATTTACCTTTAAGAATACGCCTAATACACTGTCCTATAGCTAAATATTTTTGTGAAAACTCAAACTGGCAACTGTCAGTAAATCAGAAATCCTGTGACCATTGTATACAATTTATGGTTTTCCTTTGGACACTCAGATATATTCCAAGATACAAAAAAATGACCAACTCACCATCTAAAACAAAATTTCCTGCTGTGTTCTAAAATCTGGATTTGGCCAGACAGGTTTATGGTGCATGATCCCATCAGACCGTTGCCTGTAAGTATGAAGTATCCTTCAGAAATTTAATGCAATGTTATATTAGGCAGTAGAATAAAGTACACGGTTATCTGAAGGTTATTAAGCAAACATACACAGACCACCATGGCAACCTTCTCTACTGTACTGAAAACCCTACAGAAAATCACCAAACCACGCCTGGGCTTTGGGATGTCCGCCGGTCTCTTGCTCCTCAAGGTGGCAGGTCCTGGTAGTGCTGGCCAGAGGCGTGGCTGAGATCTGCGGGTACACGGAAGACCAGGGGAGGCTTAGCCCAACTGTACCCTGCTCCAGGGATGGCACAAGGGAATTTCGGGGACAAAGAGCAGAGGTTGAGGTCAGGAAAGTGGAAAGTACAAACATATTCTTCCATGGATGCTGAGATAGCCCATCCCGGTGCTGGACAGAAAGGAGAGGCTACATGGCCTGTGTGGAGGGCTCATGTGCCAAAGAGAGCATGACTGGCTTCTGGTCCCTGAAATATGCTGCTCTTGCTAGAGAGGGTACTAAAATATTCATTTCTCATTAGGGACCTTTCCAGAAGAGTGGTTGACCATGGTTATTACTTTAAGCAAGGAGCTATGCTTACATCCAAAGTGTTGCTCACAATGCTAAAGCAGCAATCCTGCAACACGGTTTGCTGGGCTTGAGCCTGAACAGGCAGATTTCCTGTGCTGAGCATTGGCTCAAGCCCTGCAAAGCATCTGGTCTCAGACCATACGGTTTGGTTTCGTTTCCTTGATAGACATTTAAGGCAAGAGTTTAATGTGATTGTTGTTCGGAGCAGATCTTCTCTCAGCCTTGGATCTTTAACCATTTTGTGGTTTCTTCCTGGATTATACTCTATGATATAGCTTATATTTTAAATAGCAGCGTTCTTTTCTTCCCTTTGAATAAAAAAAGACAGCACTTTGCCTTTATTTATCGTTGACTTGTGTTAGAAACTAAACGTCAGTCCTGCATGATCTGTTCTTGGCTGGATCAGTGCTATGTGATCTTGGCTGGATCATGGACAGGTATTTTAAACTTACAGTGGTTTAGTCTGTCCAGCTGTGAAGCAATTAAAATAATTAGCACATGTGCCAGCCGTTATCACTCAGGTCTTAAATAGTTAAAGACCTTTGTCATGTTGTGTCCAAATAAGGAAATCATGCAAGGCTGAGAATTACCAAGTGCACAAATTCTATGGTGCATCTTCATGTACCTTTTTTAAAGCAAAAGGTGATATTTAATGCTCCTTGTGACTACATTACTGTGGCAGTACTTTATTCTGTGCCATTCTATATACAGTGCATACACGTGCAGTTCTGCATGCTCCAACAGCCTCTGAGCCTGGATCTCAGTGCTCTCCTCCAGCCTCTGCACAGCCCCCACCAAACAGGAAAACACTGGTTTGTGCAGTTAAGATCTGCTCATGGATGCAATGAGAGGATTTAATGGACATTCAAGATGTATCGCTCTGATGCTCTGTAGTTAACATTTAATCTGAATGCAGCTTGCTACCTTTCAAGGAGGAATAAAAGATGTTTATTTTTTAAAATAGCGAGATTGCTGGATTCCTAGGGATTAGCAACTGTAAGTAGCTGCGGTGCCACTGGATGGCACTGTTGCATATAGCTGGCAGCAAAATAATTGCCTCCTAAGGCCCACAAGGAAGTTAGGGGCAATTACACATACCTGTGGGTATGAGCTACCAGTGCTACACCTGAATGCAAGACAAGAGATGTCAAAACGTATATTATAAAAACTAACATTGTAGTACCTGTCCTAGCGCTAGTGTGTTTCCTTGCTAAAAAAAAGCAAATCACATATTTTGGAATAGATTTTGGGTTGTTTCGTGTACTTTATTTTAATGTAAAATGAAATATTAGCCAATCCAAATATTTTAGATCATCTATACGCCTTTATCTGCCCACATGTTGGCTACCAGTGGGCCTAATATAAAACCAACTAGACCTCACCATTTTAATTTCTTCTGGTTTTGAAAATAATTTGGTTTGCAAAATCTTTTAATTCATTCTCTTTAAACCACAGATGAAATATTGCATTTAACCTGATCTGCTACTGTATTTTTACTGGATACTGTATTTTAGGAAACAGTAAAGTTCTGAAAGTTCCTCAGTTCAGAGCAAACATGAGTCAGATACTTTCCATCCTTGTTGACTTCAGGCTATAACCTATGAATTCTTATGCTTTTATGAAATCATGCATTGGATATTGGAAAAAAATAATTTTCTTTTAATTACATTGAAAAATTGCACTTTGGTGTGCATCACTGGACATCTGTATTCTTTATTCCTCCTGTCCTTTTTTTTTCTTCAGCTTTTTCTTTGTGTTTTCTTAAATATTAGAGAACATAAATTGTAGCACTATTACAGTCCCAGATTCTATCTATGCGTTTTCTTTCTTTTCATGTAAATTATCACAAAATTATGTTGCCTGCCATCTCTGGGATGCTTTGATCCAAAATTTCAGTCATTGTTTCCACATTTAGGCACTGGAATGAACATCAAAGAAATGGGTGTACTGAATTTACTGAATGCCAAAGCAGTACAATAACATGCACAGGATATAAGCAAATCCCAAAGGTAAAACATACTGCCAAACCTTGCACATAATAGAAGCTCTAAAGTGACAGTCTATCTTTGACAAATGCATAATGATATCAATGCCAAGGGAAGGAACTAGCATGCTGAAAGGTGAATAAAAGAGTTGGGAACAATTCACTGCATTTACACATTTCCTCAGTGTGTTTTCACACAGCAAGGAAAGCAGATGAGACAAATGTATTAGGTAACTATTGGAGAAGACCATAACCTGCTATGGTTTTTCATTAACCTGGTTATTTCCTTGTCTTGTAATGAGTATTTAAAAACAAAGCATGATTAGAAACAATTCATATTCCAAAAGAAAAAAACACAGGCCACAAGGAATGCAAAAAACCTGTTTATTCTTTCTTCCTTTGACAAGTTCACATTTAATGCACATATGGTGCTTGCAATATGCTACTCTCTTTCTCGCTTGATGGTTTCCGAAATGCTTTAAATAGTTGCAAAGGCAAGCTAAGGCTTCCATATGTATTCACTAGGTTTTTTTCACTGCTGTGGACTAAGAGGGTAATTTAAATAGGTGCCATAATGTACAAACGTGAGAATCACTACACAAAACCTATCAATTTAGCTTGTAAAAATCTGAAACCTACTTGCTAATTTTATTTTCTTTTCTTTGACAACAAAACCCAATGCAAATAATAGCTGTAAAACCTGTAACAAAAGACTTCCTTTCCCTGTATGTTCAACACTTAGCAGAGGCAACTCTTGGGTTATTTAGCAGATCCTAGTGTGTTCTGGAGTAGAGAGGTTTTTCCCAAGCCAAATTAATGCTCATCAGAGGGAGTCTGACAGAAGCCTGCTGAAGCGCAGCCAGTTGAATGTTTAGAAGGAAGTTCTGCTATAATAAAACTTCAAAGAGAAAGTGATCGAGGACCTGCCCTTTCCCCCATAGTGTTCTGCCCTGTCTCTGGCAGCTCAATGGTCACCTCCAGCTTTTGTATGGCAAGAAAACTGCCTCCCATTTGGTGACTGTGAGCATGGCTGCCACATGGCAAGAATGCGGCTCAGGTGGTAAGTACGTGCCCACTCAGGCAGCACTGTGGCCAGGTGATAGCCAGATTAAGGCCGTATCATGAAAAAGACTATGCCGTCTTTGACACAGTGTCAGCCTTCTGTGGGGAAAAGTCACTTTCTTACCTGTGCTGTGGTTCCTGTTCTCCATGTACAGAGGCCTAAGGTGCAGTTTAATAGATATAGGCAGGGTAACATTCCTTATGCTCGGTAGCTGAGGCAAAATCTTCTCACTGGCGTGGGGCTATGCTAAGACTGGAGGGAGTGTTTCCATTTCCTAATTGTGTGAATTTTCAGTTACCATTGGCTTTGGGGCAGCCCATTAACACCTCAGGGTGCACCATAACTTAGTTACTTGGGCTCTTGAAGTGTCCCTCAGAGACAAATACATGGTTTAAAGCTGCCCCTCTCTTGATCTTCCTCTCCCTTTTCCCTTCCACCCTGAAAATAAATGTTTTCTACTATGCTTTGGTGAAGTGCAACAAATAATGCACCGCTTTATCCATCTCACATCCTGGTTTGTGTAAGCTATTAGGGAACTGAATGCCATGTCCAGACAGGGACTTGGTCCTGTATGCCTTGGCACCAGTCCTGCATTAGATTTGTAGGGAGTGTGATCTACATTCTCTTCCAAAGAAGTCTGGGTAGGAAAGGGAATCTGGTTTGGATTGCGGTTGCTAGTAAAATCCGCTGTGAAGCAGGGACAAGAGCTGCGAGTGGTCAGGCAGCGATGCCTCTGTTATCGTAAAGCAAGAGACACATGATCAGATCCACTGAAGAAAACAGACAAATAGATAATGTATGCTAGATTCTCAGAATAGGTTTTAATGTCCAGTGACAAAGGAGGGAATGTCAGGTCTGTCACATTTTGTAGGCAAAGTGTCTAACCTGCTAGCCACCTGCTCACACTGATTAAAGACCTATTCTAGCCACAGTAAGATTGTGTGCCTCAGTAGTAGAGGGAAAAGCCAAAACCATAACAAAATATGAGGTTCAAGGACAGGTAACTACTTCCCCAAAAGGGGAAAAATTTGGTGGCGCATAAGTCTTATCATCTTCAGGGCAGCATCCTGACTGCCCTAAAGACAGTTCTGGAAATCTGGGTCTGCAGTTTTTCTGCCTCTCTGTTCTCTATTGCATCCTCTTCTCCTGTTTGTGGGCAGACACTGGGTAGATCAAAAGATTTGCAGAATGGGGGTGGAGATAAGGAGATCATAAACTCAGGTAGTATCTGTGAAACCTAATTTAACAGTCCAGCTGCAGTCTGAAGACGGTTTTGTGGCTTTGCCTATGACACTGGAAGCCTGTTAGTTTAACTGAACTATTAGTGATATTCTGTAAATTGCTGAGCAACTACTGAGCCTGCAGTAAAAGAGGAATACACCTTTGAAAAATTATTTACTATCCCAGAAATAATGCCTTTATTCTAAGTTAAGGGGAGAGAGGCAAAACCCCAAGTAGCAAAATTAACACCCACCGCCTTTGTACGACAGCAAAAAAATTGAGAGAGATGCTTGTGCATAACAAACTTGCGAGGACAACAAATGAAACAGCAGGTAGTCATGAGCATCTTTAACAATCATACCAATGGAAAAAATATAAAAAACAAACAAGGAAACCTGAAAATCTTAATGCAGATTGCAGGTGAGTTGGTTTAACAAAAGCTTGGTTATGTGGCTGGAATGTTAATGTGAAAGATACAGATTGTTCAGACAAGAGAAGCAGGCTAAAAGCAAGGAAGGGTATCGGGTACTCTGATGTCTAAAGTGGAGCTCAAAACATATGGTTGATGAAAAAGAGTCATACATAGGCTATCCAACAGTTAGGGTCTACTGCAAAGCATTAAATCTGGAGGATCAGTTGAGGGATATTTTTTATAATGAAGCAGCGCTCTTTTAAGAACATGTATTCTGTGCTTTAGCTATCAAACTGTTGGCAAAGGCATGCTGTGGAACATACTGATCAGCATTTTTGGTTTATCTAGTTAAAAGGGAAGAACCAAAACTGTTGATGTTTTTATCCTAGAGGCTCCTTTGTAATTTTAAGAGATGTCCTCAGCAATTAATCTACTGGATTTCCCTTGGCAGAAGGTAAACCTCAGGATCTTTTGGACTTGCTGAACAGGTCCCAGGCTTCCTC
Source organism: Phoeniculus purpureus (assembly GCA_028565055.1). NCBI lineage: Eukaryota > Metazoa > Chordata > Aves > Bucerotiformes > Phoeniculidae > Phoeniculus > Phoeniculus purpureus. The sequence continues at coordinate 11,616,788 of JAOXOE010000602.1, forward strand.
TCATTCTCGATTTTATCTATGCTATGCTCAAAGCAAGGACTGCAAAGACAACAAGGAAGTCACCTTCCCTAGCACTACTGAACTGAATAAAGAAAATGTAGGGACCATGTTAAAGCTCAATGGAGATCAGGCTTATTTTAACCTGTGTTTAGTTTAGCTGCAGTGTCTTTCTGTTTAGGCTTTGAATTCAGAACAAAACCTCTTTTAGTTTTTGCCTTTGTCAGAGAAATTATACTTGTCACACAGCTTTTCAGCCCCATGACTGAACTAAACCTCTCACTCAGGACTAGACAAGTCACAGCATCTTTTTCCATTTGCTGGTTGGAAGTCTATTCCACATTATTTCCTGTTTTCTGTTCACAATTGCAGGCTGCCTTCATAAATGCTGTACACTGTGATTGGGGATGCACATTGTGACTGTGCCTTGAGTCTTGAAAATCCAGAAAGGTTTAGTGCCTCAGAGAGACAAAGAACAGGCTTCATTATCAGACAGTTAATTTTGAGTGTTTGTAAGTTTCTGTTTTACTTAGTCGAGTAGTGTTTGTTTCTGGTTTTTGAAGGACATTGAAAGGACCTGAGCAAATGATCAATAATTTCCTCTGTGTGTATGGTAAAAATCTTAGATCTAAGGAATATACATAAAATATCACACTATTCCATTGCAGAACATCAAGGGCAACATCACTTGGGTGATGTGATTGTGATATACAGAAGTGAAAATGCATGGGAAGAGAAAAAGGTAAAGCAGCAAGAGCAAACCAATAATTTTCATGAAGATAAGCTCTTCTAAAGTTAGACAATTGGGAAGTAAGCTCAAGAGAAAAGGATGTATGGTTCTGTGACAGCTCAAATATTTTGTACCTTTTATTGGATCAGACTGTACTAAATGCATCAACTGTAGCAGCTGGCTCACGTAATTAACACCAACAAAAAAAGGCAAAGCCTATGCTTAGAATAAAAGAAGGTGAGAACAAATGTTTTAAATTATTTGACACACTTCTTAATTACCTCAGAGTTAAGTTCATCATGGCCTCCTCAAATTTGGTAGCAATTACTTGGAGGACACAGGTCCAACAAGAAAAATTTTAAAGTCAAGTGTAATACCAGTTCTTTCAGAAAGGGAGAAGAGCAAAGGAATTCTAGCTGGCCACTTGCATATTTATCCGATGATTTTTTTTCCATAATTCATAAGGTATTTTTAAGCTTCAAAAGATGAGAAGAATATAAGTAGCAGCCAAGTATGAATTTTGTAATATTCATTGACTTGATGGAAAGGAGCTTGTCAATAATTAAACCTGTCAAATCCCTTTCCTCTTGAAACAGGGTAACTGGCCAGTAAGTAAAGTAGAGGGGATAGGTCTTGGGTATCCTGACTGTCTGACACCATGTTGTGTGGCACTGTCTTGAACAACCATCTCAGCTTGTTTAAGGCCTGAGCTGGTGTATTATGTCAGCTTTCGGGACACCAAAGTCCTTAGAATGGCACAAAGTAGTTAGAGTGCAGGGGAGAATAACTGGGTCACAACATCATGACATATATGAAAAAATTGGAAGACATGTATTGTGTTTCTTTCTCTGGAGTAAAGAAGACTGATGGGCCATGAGAACAGTCTTTGATTTTTATTTGCCTTTTACAGGAATTATTTTTTGTCTCTGCTAGATAGAAGAAACCTGCTCTGGCAAATTCAAATTAGGCCTTAAGAAAAAGCATTCTGATGCTAAGATGGCACAACAGGTTTCTTGAGAGGGCTGTGGAGTCTTCATCACTGAAAATGTTTTAGAATGGGTTTAAGAGAAACATATCTCATAAATTAAACCTGTCTAGAGAGAGGGCACAGACCTCCCAAGGGAGTCTTATTTTCCAGTGATTCCCGGACACAAAGTCAGATGTCTATAAGCTGCGGTTTCCTTGCCATCCAAGGTAGAAGATGTATGTAAATCTTGCATTGTAAAGTGCAAGAGAGTAGCTACCCTTGCTATAGACAGCTGCCAGGGGTAGCAGCAGCTACCTTGGGGTTAGAAGCTGAAGTGTTGAGACAGGATACCTGTTATAACCTGTTCTCTTTACTCCTTGTCACCAATCCTGTCCCGTTGGAAATGCACATTCATAGAATCATAGAATCATAGAATCATTAGGGATTGGAAGGGACCTCGAAAGATCATCCAGTCCAATCCCCCTGCCACACCAGGATCACTTCACTGGAGAAGTTACACAATCAGAATCATTCTGGGTTGGAAGGGACCACCTGATCATCCAGTTCCAACCCCCCAACCATGGGCAGGGACACCCCACCCTAGACCGGGCTTGCCAGAGCCCCA
>JAOXOE010000602.1:11628288-11651941 GCA_028565055.1 Phoeniculus purpureus
GTGAAGGGTGGGTGTCAGGAGGATGGAGCCAGGCTCTGCTCAGTGGCATCTAATGATAGGACAAGGGGTGTGAGCTGAAAGTTCCATATAAATATGAGAAGAAACTTCTTCACAGTGAGGGTGACGGAGCACTGCAATGGGCTGCCCAGAGGGGTTGTTGAGTCTCCTTCTCTGGAGATGTTTAAAATCCACCTGGATGTGTTCCTGTGCGACTTGGTCTAGGTGCTCCTGCTGTGGCAGGGGGATCAGACTAGCTGATCTTTCAAGGTCCTTCCAATCCTTCCATGAAACTGCTGTACAGCTCTGTAACCCAGTAAAGGAACACCAGTGCTGATAAAAGACTACAAGCTCTGGAATAACTCCACAAGGCCTCAAGACAGGGACGTTTCAGCTTCTGTCTTGACTTGCTTTAGGATTGTCTAGCATTATTTTAGCTTTAATGACAACTGCCTAGTTGTCAGGTAACTCCTACCTGCCCTGGTCCCGCTTAGCTTCGGAAAACAGCGTGGGGTAAACCCCACGATTACTGGAATTCTGATGTATTTTTATAAGTCAGAGAGAAAGAAAACAGCGAGTTGTTATTCTGCAGAGAGAAATCTATCTATGAACCTCACATAACGTATAGAAGAGTACATAAAGATAAAGTATAGAAGAGTACAGGAATGAAATTATAGCGGAGGTCTCAGGCACGGACGGAAGACTCAGGAAAAGCAGTGAAATAGAACCCATTTGGTTACACAAGAGGGATGCACTCAAGTGTCAGGATAGCTGTCACCTACCATTAATCCATAATATGACTAAGCTAGACAACATTCTTATTTTAATAGCATTATAAGGATGCTCTGAGAGACACTGTCCACGTCTAAAAATCATTGAGCATGTTCAAATTTAGACACAAAAAGGGTTTGGGTTGGGGTTTTTATTGGTGGGGGTGGATTAGCTTTGTTTATCCCGATTCTGTTACCACTATTCCAAACCTAGTCACATCTTGAGTAAGTGCAGTGAAAAGGATTTATGAGAACTATGCAAAATATAACTCACTTCTGCTCACTGGGTAACCACTGCAGGGACAAACTGAAGCCATCTGTTTGTTCCTACTCCTGCCATGGTGAGACCACATACATACTTTATTGTTTCTGATGTAGAAAAGCACAACATTATCAGACACACTGCAGCAGCAGTTTGTGCTTAGCAGAAGATCAGGCAAGCAGGCACAGAAATCCTCTGTCAGCACAGGGCATGTCTGAGATCAGCAGTAGAGCAACATGAGCATGGAGGTACTGTCTGTGCCCTACCTGGCATGTGCAATGCAAAGGCCCCTCATGTTTCATCAGTGTCTTAATCTTCACAAAGACAATTGCAGCACTCCTCAGTAAATGGTAAATACAAACCATACTCTGTTCTGCAAGACAGAGATAAGCTGGTTGTTTTTTTTTGTTGTTTCAACAAAAATGAACGTATGATTGGAATAAAAAGATATTTTTATTAGCAGTATCCAGATTTTTAAATACCTGCAAAGAGGTTAAATGTTCTTCAGTGCAGCACCTTAACCATCACAAAGCTAAGGAGAAAAAACCCAAACTAACACCTTTTTCTCTTTGTTGTGGTACTGCTACAGGAACATGAAAGATCAGCCAGAAATGATTCGATGATTCTACGGTTCTGTGATCTGCTGGAGGGGAGGAAGATGTTGCAGAGAGGTCTGGACAGGCTAGGTCAATTGGCAGAGGCCAACAAGATGAGGTTTAACAGGGCCAAGTGCAAGGTCGTATGTTTTGGCCACAATAAGCCCCTGCAGGTACAGACTGGGGGATGAGTGGCTGGAGAGTGGTCTGGCAGAGACGGACCTGGGAGTGCTCATTGACAACCGACTGTACGTGAGCCATCGGGGGGGCACGAAAGGCTAGTGGCATCCAGGCTTGTATCAGGAATAGTATGGCCAGCAGGACTAGTACTCAGCACTGTACTAGTACTCCCTAAGTACTCAGCACTGGCAAGGCCTCACCTCAAGTACTGGGGGCAGTTCTCACATTGAGGTGCTGGAGTTGGTCCAGAGGAGACCAATGAGGCTGAGGAAGGGATTGGAGGGAAGTCTGATGAGGAGAGGCTGAGGCAGATGGGGGTGTTCAGAGACTCAAGGGGGACCTTATCACTCTACATTACCTGAAGGCAGGTGGTAGTGAGGTGGGGGTTGGGCTCTTTTCGGAGGCAGCTAGTGACAAGATGAGAGGGCAGGACCCAAGGCTGCACCAGAAGAGCATAAGGTTAGATGTTAGGAAGCCCTTCCTCACAGAAAGGTGATCAGACAGTGGAATGGACTTCTCAGGGCGGTGGTGGAGTCCCCATCCCTGGAGGTGTTTTAAGAAAAGACTGGACATGGCACTTCGCGTCATGGTCTAGGTTGTGGTGATGTTAGGTCACAGGACTGGGCTTGATGATCTCTTTTCCAGCCTCAATAATTCTGTGATTCTGTGAAATCATATATATATATATATATACACACACACACTGCTTTGTTTCGTTAAACTGTATCCCTGGGATACAGAAAATGATTCAAATGACCCTTGTCTAAATATAGTTTCCCGTTAGACTAACAATAGCTTGATGAAGTTTTCAGTGTGATTTGGAAGTGTGTTAAAGACAATAAATGGCAATCGATTCACTAGCTTAAGGAGACTCCACAACTCTCCTGAGCAGCCTCTTCCAGTGCTCTGTCACCCTCACTGGGAAGAAGTTCCTTCTGATATTGATGTGGAACCTCCTCTGCTCCAGCCCACACCCATTGCCCCTTGTCCTGTCATTAGATGCCAATGAGCAGAGCCTGGCTCCATCCTCCTGACACCCACCCTTCACATATTTATAGACACTAAAGAGGTCAGGAACAAGAGGATTTCTGTACTCAAGACCGAGTGACCTGTTGCTTCACAGTTTTTGGGAAACAGCACAAGTTCACTATTGCAGATACAGCTAGCGAGGGAGAAACTTCTGCATTTGAAGCTCAGGAGTGTCATGCCTTCCTCCGGCATTATTTAAATGGAGATTTGCCACAGTTTACAGTTTATAAACTAAATCCCAAGAAGTCCTACCTAATCCTCACTTTTTTTCTCTCATAGCTAGCAAAACAGGTTTCCGTCGTGGTAATGTGGTGACAATCTATTTGTATATATTGTTTACCACAACAAACGGCATTTATAACAAAGCACAGAGCAAGAAAAATACATTTAGCTCTAGTTTTATATGTTTACTCTTGCCAAGGCAGGAAGTCATTTACCCTGCCTTGCAGAACGTTTAATCCTTTTTACCATTCAGATTCAGCGGGATTTAAGGACGTACGGCATCTCATGGGGCAGAACGTGAGAGCATTCCGAGGAAAGCCCTATCTTAAGCAGCTTTACAGCCCCAGCAGGGCTCCACTTCTGAAATTATTTTATCTGTTATTTTTAGAACGGATAATTGCTCATTTTCATTTGCTCATTTTTTAAAAGTGGTAAATAAACGTGACAAGTGTATGACATAGTCTATTAAATATTAGGAGAGGGATATGATTGCTTCCTCTTATTTTCTAATGGTCTAATGAAGTAGGATCGTTTTGTATGAAGGACACAGAATCATAGAATCATTAGGGATTGGAAGGGACCTCGAAAGATCATCTAGTCCAATCCCCCTGCCACAGCAGGATCACCTAGAGCAAGTCACACAGGAGCACATCCAGGCAGGTTTTAAACGTCTCATAGCTTCACATTCGCTGGCTCACGGTATCAGAGATGTATATAACTTTCTGGCCCTTTTCCTTCTTTACCTGTACACAGAGGTAGACACATCAGAAGGGAAATGGTGTTTTTAAAATAACCATGAGCCACTTATTAAAAAATCCCAATCTATCTGTAGACCCAGTGCATTCCAAACGAAGCAGCCACCGTGCACCTCCTGGTACAACCTTTGGTACAGGTATTAGTTAACTCTCTCTGCTGTGCGGTTTCAGACACAACTCCATTGGAATTTAGGACTTAGCTTTGCATTCAGTTTTCTAAACTGTAGCACTGAGTACATTTAATTTGTCTTTATTTTCATTCTGTTAAGAAACAGGTGTTTAGCAGGCACAGGCTGTCTCAAAAGGATGGGGAAAGAGGACACTCAAATTAGGTTTAGCTCCCTTGTTGAACTGAACAGCAGCAAAAAAAAGAACTAAGCTAAAATGTGGAGAGAAATCAAAGTAAAAATCCTAGTGTAACCTCAGTAAATCAGCAGGTGCTTAATTGCTTAAGAAGAATTAGAAGGTGACAGACAACAGGTTTGCACTAGACTTTCGCAGCGTGGCAGAGAATTCTGAAGAGCACCGTGATCAAATCTCCCGTGCCAGGAAGGCCAGCATTAAAACGGAGTGTTAAAGCATGAGCAGATGCAGCAGCAATACACAGTCCCTACCCTTTCAGAGTGTAGTCTGTCGCAGCAGACACGTGCTGCTACATCTCCATCCCACAGAGATCACCACATCACAGCCTGACCTGCCCGAGGTCAAGACCTTGCACAGTATTTGCTACTGGAAGGCAGTTGTGAGAGGGGAGCATGAGGACGGAAGGCAGAAGACAGGACCTGTCTGCCCACACGCAGGGGGACTCTGTGCTGTTGCCTTAGAGAACCACAATGTGCTCATACAAACCCAGAAAAGGTTGGGAACAGGAGTCTAGAAACGCCACAGTTCCAGCCATTCCTTCATCAACCGCTCGACAGTTCACACAAAAGGGACCCGACACACGCTGTTCACAGTACACCATGCTTAATTCTATTTAGATTCTGAAGTAAATTCTGGCTTTTTTGACAAAAATCTGTTTGGCTGAGAGGACTGTTCATTCCCACATTCCAGCTTTATTTGCTCATCGCATTAAAATGACTTTTTTTTTTTAAACAGAAAGCCAAAAACAAAGCATAAAAGATATTTACATAATACTTTACATAACAAGCTCCTTTTGAGAAATGAGAATATTAAAATTTCAAAAGTACAGTCACAGCAAGTGGTAGGCGAGCAATGAAGATAAATCAAATCCTATTTCTTGCCATGCTGTGAAAAAGACGGCTGGCTTTTAATCATCGTGATGTGCCATATGTAAATTCCATCAAAGAAGAAGTTTGGTAAATGTTATATTTCATAACCACAGGGAAGGAAGCTATTTATAAACATCAATTAAATGATATAATACCGTCTGAAGCTATTAATAATAAAACTATTAATCTAGGTAGACATTACTCTCTTATAAAGTGTATTTTGAAATAAGCTTTGTCAAATCCATATTTAACTGAGAAAATATTTGGTGTTTTTCTACTCAAGGTCATCCAAAACTCTCCCATAATTTCCATGATACGAGCAAGTAAATTGTTCCAGCAAAGAAAATACAATGCACAGAGCACTAAACCTAGAATCATTTTCTCAAAAAGATGGAAAATATTTCAGTCAGCACCTACGTTAGAAGAATGTGAACTAATGTGAACACAAGACAAGTCTTTTTGTGTCACCAAATTCCTAGAGAGGCTGTAATCATCTTCATGGTGAGGGTGACAGAGCACTGGAACAGGCTGCCCATCACCACTGATGCTGTGGGCAGACACGGGAGAAGTTCCAGATTAGAGTCTCCTTCTCTGGAGACATCTAAAAGCCACCTGGATATGTTCCTGTGTGACTGAAACTAGGTGATCCTGCTGTGGCAGGGGGATTGGACTAGATGATCTTTCAAGGTCCCTTCCAATCCCTAATGTTCTGTGATTCAACCTGACCTTAAGGACCCCACACTCAGACCTGGATCCCCAGCCTGTGGGAACACTGATTCCAACTGATGTATACAGTAACATCGGTGTGACCTAAAGGTAGGTGCCTCAGTGATACCCTCCAGTGTCCTGTCAGCCTGCAGAAAATATTCCTTGTTTGAGACCCATCTTTAAAAATAAAGTGGTAGTCTCTCTGTGTGTGTGTGTGTGTGTGTGTGTGTTCAGAGATGACTCTTCCCTGTTGTGACTGAAAGAAACCAGCTTTAAAGTCTCCTTCAGTTCTCACTGCACCTAGGAGGACAAGAGTGGGTTGCTGGGGAAGCGCAGATCTCCCTATTCCTAAGACACCTGGAGAAGAAAAGAGCCTGGCATCTTAAAACCTTGCCTGATCCAACCTTTAACAGTGAGGAATGCAAAACAAGACGCGCCTGACGCCATTTGCTCCAGCGATGTGCCACGGCTTGTTAGGAAGGGGTTATAAGCTGCTTTCCAGTGAACTTGTTCTCAGGGAGATAAGCTGACTAGTGGGAAATCAATCACTATGAATTTTGATAGCAGTGCCTGCTGAAGTAATTACTCCAAACATCAATAATTCTGCTCACCTGCCTGTGCAGTTTTCAGTCACGCTGAAGGTTAGATTAACGCCACAGAGCTCCTGGGGACCTGGGGTTTGTGGGCTTTTTTGTTTTCCCTATCCTTTTCCATCTACTTTCTGAGATTTTTTTTGAAATGCTGATGGAATTGAAATGTTATGTTGTCCATTCCTCTCTTTCTCCGTCTTCTCGCCCGAGTCATCAACACGAGTTTGCTCGTATCAGTGAAATTGTCTCCGCGAATTCTGTGCACGTAGGAGCTGCCTCTGATCCTTCCTGTCAGACTCACCAAGCGTTGAACACTCACGTCACATCTCTCCTCAGCTGTTTGCACCAGTGTTTAAGTTAATATGTGTTTAGAGAGAAGGTCACAACAACATCGGTGCCAAACACTCTTGAATTGAAGACCCTCACAGTCATCTCTGATTTCACTTCCCACGCAGCCGGGCACAAGGGTTCCAGCCTTACCACGCAGGCACAGACTGGGTGCAGAGACAAGTAAATTTAAAGCATATCTTACAACAATTTGAAAGCCCTACAACATCACCCAAGATATCCCTGACTCGAAATGAGCTCCCCTTGAAAGCACAAAGAGAGTGGTTGGTACAACTCAGACGTACGTGCTCCCAAGTTCAGCAGATGCTGAATTAAAGAGTATTCACAGAATCACAGAACATCAGGGATTGGAAGGGACCTCAAAAGATCATCTAGTCCAATTCCCCTGCCAGAGCAGGATCACCTAGACCAAGTCACACAGGATCATGGTCAGGTGGGTTTTAAACATCTCCAGTGAAAGAGACTCCACAACCCCCCTGGGCAGCCCCTTCCAGTGCTCTGGCACCCTCACCATGCAGAAGTTCCTTCTGATATTTATATGGAACCTCCTCTGTTCCAGCTGACACCCACTGCCCCTTGTCCTATCACTAGATAACGTTGAGCAGAGCCTGGCTCCATCCTCCTGACACCCACCCTTCACATATTTACAGAATCATAGGTGTTCCCAAGGCAGTAGGAAGGAACCTTCCTAGCTGGACTTATTATCCTAATGGTCATGGCAAGCACTGAGAGAGCATCATGGATTACAAAGGTTTTGCAGGTTCTTCACAGGAATTCCAGTCACACAGCCACAGTCCTTTTGAATCCATTTGAAAATCGGATGATTTGAAGAATCAAATTTCAACATCCCTTGAAAGTATTTGCTCCTCACTGCACAAAAACCCACCGAACTCCCGTTTGTGTGCTGGAGACAGGTTCCAACACACCGGAGGAAGGGTAATACGAACAGATTGAATAAGAAGGACAAAGAGTAAAAGTAGGTGTTTGTCTTACATACAGCTATGGTAACTGTCAGTGAGAGCTCTGTAACTTCATGTAAACAGAACAGCCAAAAAAGAAGTTAAAGGTCTCCCTGGAATAAGCTGCAGACAAAATCTATTCTTACAACATGTTGCCTGTGCTCATGTGAATCAGCAACAGGCCAGCGTCGTAGATGAAAGCATCAGGCAAGAACACATTAAACCATAAAGCCTGATTTAGTGGGCATGGTGGCACTGGGTTGATGATTGGACTTGATGATTTTGGAGGTCTTTTCCAACCTTTATGAGTCTAAGATTCTATTTTATGGTTCAGTTCATTGCTTGGAAAAATCTTTGGAAGAGGAGACTCGGGGGGACCTTCCCCCACTCTACAACTACCTGAAGCGAGGTTGTAGCCAGATGGGGGTCGGGCTCTTCTCCCAGGCAAGCAGAGAAAGAATGAGATGGCAGGGCCTGAAGCTGCCAGGGGAAGGTTAGGTTGGGAGTTAGGAAGCCCTTCCACATGGAAAGGGTGATCAGACTTTGGAGTGGACTGCCCAGGGCACTGGTGGAGTCCCCATTCCTGGAGGTCTAGAAGGACAGCTTGGCTGTGGCCCTTAGTGCTTTGGTCTGGCCACTGTGGTGATGTTAGGTCCTGGGTTGGGCTGGATGAGCTCAGAGGGCTTTTCCAGCCTCAATCATTCTGTGAGTCTATCCTGAGCTTCAGGACTTTTAAGTTGGAGCAATCAGTAAATTAGAAAGCAAAACTGAAATAACCAAGCTACAAGAAGTCTTGAGTGGTCTTGCTTTGAGGGGAAGGGAGGTAAACAGGAGAAAAAAAATGCACTTGAAGGCATTTCTTAAGGCTCTTGCCAAGGTTGCTCCCCGTAGTCCTTTAAAATAAAACTTTGGGATCCCAGGCAAACTTCCAAGGAGTTTTCCACAGGAACACACCTGGCATTGGAGAATTCCACGAAGATCCTCTTTGACTTTGTATGTATGTCCCACACAAGGTTTGAGCCAGCCTCTGGCTCTGGTCTCAGAGTCTGCGCCATGACTAAGCTGAGTTAAATTCCAGCTGAATTCACAAAGTTCTAAGTCACTAGTGATAGAACAAGAGGTAATGGCCTCAAGTTGTGCCAGGGGAGGGTTAGGTTGGACAAATCTCTTCCCTGACAGAGTGGTCAGGATATGGAAGAGGCTACCAGGGAGGGGCTGTAGTCACGGTCCCTGGAGGGGTTCAAAAAACAAGTAGATATGGCCCTGGGGGACAGGGTTTACTGGACAGGTTGGGGTTGGAGTGATAGTTGGACTGGATGCTCTTGTAGGTTTCTTCCAACCTTACTGATTCTGTGATTAAATCATGACCAGCACAGTCAGAGATGAACTACTGAGCTTTTCAAAAATCAAGTCCTGACCACACCTGTGGTCACCAAAGCTTCTTTCCTCAAACATCTGCATGTGGGGAACGCCTTCAGGTTATCAACCGTATCATTCGTGCAGATACAAGACTCCTTAAGCAGAAGGATAGAAACCCTGAGTTAAAATTTCTTGTTCTCTTATGTCATTAATGAGCATTGACTAATGATGAAGTTAATTATCACAGTAGGAGAAGATGTGTTATACAGAGCACGTGAACGTGTTTAAATCTCTTGAAAACAAAATTGAAGCATCCTCTGATCAGTTCACCCAAAACTCGAATTGTATAACCCGCAGCCTTCTTCAGGGCAGGTAATTACTTACATTTTTTAAAGAGAAAAAAACAGCCAAACGAAAATACTGAAGTACAGCTCCAAGTCACTGGATTTGTTCCTTAACCAGAGTATTTTTCACTCTGACACAACAAAGCTCCAATGAATAGATGGAGTGATCCTTCAGTGCCTGACTTTGAAGTTCAGTGTGCTCAAGGATTGGCTGCAAAACTGATGCTGAATGGTTTCTGCTCTGCTTTTGTACTTTTTACTTAAACTGTCTAATAAAGACTGAAGATTAATCAGATTTTAATAACCAGAGAAGCACAGTTCTTTAAAGCATGTTAGAGAACATAACAAATGCGGGGTGGTGTTGCCGACACCCCATCAGGCTGTGCTGCCATTCAGCAAGACCTGGACAGGCTGGAGAGCTGGGCAGGGAGAAATTTAATGAACTGTAAACGGGTAAGTGTAGAGTCTGGCATCTGGGCAAGAACAGCCCCAGGTTCCAGTATAGGTTGGAGACTGACCTGTTGGAGAGCAGTGTAGGAGAAAGGGAACTGGGGGTCCTGGTGGACAGCAGGATGGCCATGAGCCAGCAATGTGCTCTTGTGGCCAAGAGGGCAAACAGCATCCTGGGGTGGATCAGAAGTGGGGTGGTTAGCAGATCAAGAGAGGTTCTTCTCCCCCTCTACGCTGCAGTAGTGAGACCAGATCTGGAGTATTGTGTCCAGTTCTGGGCCACTCAGTTCAAAAAGGACACAGAACTGCTGGAGAGAGTCCAGTGCAGAGCCACAAACATGATGAAGGGAGTGGAACATCTGCCTTATGAGGAAAGGCCGAGGGAGCTGGGTCACTTTAGCTTGGAGAAGAGGAGACTGAGGGGTGACCTCATTAATGTCTATAAGTATTTGAGGGGAGGGTGTCAGGAGGATGGAGCCAGGCTCTTCTCAATGTCATCTGTTGATAGGACAAGGGGCAATGATGTGTAAGCTGGAACATAGGAGGTTCCATATAAATACAAGAAGGAACTTCTTCACGGTGAAGGTGACAGAGCACTAGAAGGGGCTGCCCAGGGGGTTGTGGAGTCTCCTTCTCTGGAGACTTTTAAAACCTGCCTGTATATGTTCCTGTGCGACTTGGTCTAGATGATCCTGCTGTGGCAGGGGAATTGGTCTGGATGATCTTTCAAGGTCCCTTCCAATCCGTAATGATTCTATGATTCTATGATACAATAGCAACTGTATCTTATGTCCAACTGAATCTCATTCTTTGCCCTTAGTGAGGTGGAACTTTCTATGGGAAAAGCCCTGAGGACAAGATCCTTAATAGTTGTGAATTGGCAGATACCCCTGAGTGTATTGAAGCTCATATAATTTACACTACAAGAGGATTGCCCCTCTGTTTTTAGTTGGAGCTTCAAATGAGCAAGTAGCCAGTGTTAGAGGAGGCTCATAATGGAGGAGCCACATTCACTTAAGTTTTCTCTCTGGGAGGTCTTACTCTTGTTCTTTCATGATTTCTGTAGCTGTAGTCATGCAGAGCAGAGGTCACTGCCACTTAGAAAGCAAGCTACTTTCTTAGTCTGAAGTACACAACAGAAATTCTGGCTGATCAGGCCCCTGTCTGGGTTGGAGGTTGTGTGTCTATTAGAGGAGGGAGATCTGCAAAGGTGTGCAGCTGGTCAGGGAAAATACCTGTTCAAGCTTAGGAGCTTTCTCTGCCTTTCTTCTTATTTCTCCCTTCCCCACATTTATTTTCTTAGTCTCTTCCTTTCTATTCAGCAGCCTATTCAAGATCCATTAGGAATGTTGCTTAGTGAAATACAGAACTGCAGATACACCAGGACAAGCTTTTGAACAAACGGTGGCTGAAAGGCACTGTTTGGCAGTGCTGATCGTACACAGTGTTGCCCAACAGCACTGCTCTATTGAATGGCTTGTCATTTTATGTATTTTATGTATGTTAGCCTTGAAAATTTCCTTAGGCTGATAACCAAAACCCAAAGTTGGTGCCACAATTTTAACTGAAATATGAAATTGCTCCAAACCCCTGCTTCCTCTCAGTAGTGACTGTGGTACATTTCCTGCAATTAAGAAAATTCCCAGGGGGTCTTCTCAAAATGCTGCTGCATATTACTTCCAGTTATGGACCAGAAGTTTTGCTTGATTCTCTGCAGAAGATGTACTGTCAGGGGAAAGGGTGATCAAGTAACTAGTTTACAGGAAATTGGAGGAAATCCCATAAAACTTTCTCATAATTTTCCTGTCTTTTGATACTAATTTACAAAAATAATAGCAAGAAAATTTGAAAGTGTTGAGGAGGGTGTTAGGAACAGCCCAGTATTGTGACTCTTTAGACATAAACAAAAACCTCAAGAGAGTTATTTTGTCCATGCTGTGAACACAAGATAGTTTTTGCTGCATTCTGCAAGGGAGCCTACTACCATCGTGAGTTTTAAGTGTCACTTTGCTTATCTGGCGTATACACCTGATGAACATCAGTGGGAATTTGGTATGTCATGTAATTTTTCTACAACTAAAGTACAACATTCTCAGCATCCTAAAAGCAGGGAAGGGGAGTTAAGTGTAAAAAACCATACCCTTATTGTACTTCTGTGTTTTAGAACTGATGTACAATAGCCTAAGTAAGGCACTTAGCATATAGGTAGCACTGAGACGTACTAATTACAGTGATATAATTATACCAGTATATAATAATTATTATTATATTATTATATATTATTATAGTTATAGAAGTAAAGTTTCTTTTTTTAAGCAAGCCTCATGTCAAACCCCTAACAATATTAAATTACAGTTTGCATTATGAACACTAATAGTGTGCAATTTCAGATATTAGAAATATTTAGCCTGTCCACAGGGGGCTAGAGCAGGATTATATACTCAGGGTGTATTAGTGCTAGTGTTTCAATGTCTCAGGGGAGCAGAGCTTTCACCATTTCCATAGAGACACTATTTCATAGCCCATAGATCTTTCTGTCAGCGATCTTCACCTTAAAGTTTCTCAAATTTTTTCTTTTATGCAAGTTTGGTAGCAATTTTAACTGCCTTGAACAGCTTTATATGAGAGAGGTGAAAGGAGAGGAATGAGAAAGATCAAAAGTAGTGAAGTCTGAGGAAAGCTCAAAGAGATCTTCTTATTTTTAAAAAATGTCACGGCACCACAGATTGAATGTTGCTCTCATCAGTGCCTCTAACAGTTCAAATGCTGCTATGATAAATGTAAACTTTAAAAGGCCCTAATATCAAATAGAGCAGGAATTTTACAAAACCAAGTGAAATTTCTTCTACAGATAAAACATCACTTTGATTCACTCCAGTGGACTTCCTCGGATAACTCAATATTAAACTTCAAGGAATTTCTGCTAGTTTATAGACAATGACACCTTGCAATGAAATGAAGAAGCGGGAGTTAACTTTAAAAACATACTGACTTTCTGCCAAGCAGTGGATGCTGACAAGTATAACCATATTACTCAAATCACATCAGCAACATGATATATTAAATCAAAACACAATCATCTACAGCCAAAGTAGTTTCATGTTTTGTCCATGAAAAAGCGTCGTTACAGCAATCTGTCCAAAAAATGGGGCACGTCAGAAAACAATGTTAAGAAGGCTTTTAAAACACATCATTGAGATTACAGCACCTTTAAAAATAAACAGCACAGAATACCAACACAGGTAAAATGTCATTGTGAAACCCAGATCTGAAATTCAATGGCATGCTTTATAGCTTTCTAGTGTGTGATAAAATCTGTTCACCAGATGTACTATCTGTCTCCTGTGTAGCATACTTGAGCATCATCTAGGCCTGAGGCCATTTATTTCATGTAATTGCCTTCCCTATGCACACCTTAGGGCACCCTAATTCTCCATTTTATTTCAGGCACTGTACAGGGTACCATCTGGTAGTGTTAAGCTCATCTCATTTTATTGCTCCACTGCAATGGCTATATCCAGCCCTATAGCATTCTTTCAATGAAGAGGGAGTTCAGTTACTGCCAGCTATTTATTTTTGACTGAAATAAAGTAGTTTTTAACTTTACACATGCAAAGTTGACTCATACATCAGTCTCACCAGAAATGCAGACCATTGCGTTTCACCCCACGTGGTTAGATAAATAAACAGTGACTTGCTGGTATTTAGGTAAAGTAGCAGTGCTGGGATGGCTTTCTCTTCTGTTAAGAGTAGGAAATCTAAATTATTCTTAGTTCTCCAAGTAATGATGTCTTTTTAGTATCTCATTTTTATTATTTCTATTAAAATGAGCAAAAAAATTTTTATCACACCTTAAAAAGGTACCTTACAGGTATAGCTTAATATTTAAAGGCAGCAATATACCTTTCAACTGTACTTCATTACAAAGTTCATTTGCTATTTTAGGCCCAAATTTACTTCTGTACATCAGATTCCTGCAGTTACCCTCTTGTTTATTCTTGTAAATTATTACCATTAAAATGAAATTGAGATTGTAGAGGACTTCATCCATTTCTAGGTTCTCCTTCTTCATTGTCTGCTATTTTTCATAATCTCCCTCCTTTCGAGTATTTGTCACATATTTTAATGGCCTTTTTTTTTTTTTTAAATGCCTTTTGTGCCAGCACTTTTGTGCTCCTGATTACCGCTGCTTAGCTGTCTAACCACCTGCTTGTGCCTACAAACGAGGGAGTTGGAAGTCTAAATGCCATAAATTGCTCCCACAGTTTTCATGTGCAAAATGGGAGCCTGTATTTTCCAAACTCTGAATTTTGCTGGCAATAGGTTTGAAGCACATTAGGTTTCAAAGTGCAGTGCTGTTGTCTGCTGTCTACTTTCCGGTAAACTCTGCTACTTTCAGAATAGCTGCGTACCAGTAAGGCAGACCAGAACAACCCACACTGCTGTAGAGGGGAAAACCCACCTTTGCTAACTCATGGTGGAAACATCATGTGAAACAAGTTTGGCACCAAGTCAGACATCCTACAACCAAATACAGTTTTGGTGTTTCTTAGATGTGTGATGTGTTTGCAATGTCAGTGTTAGTGTGAACGAAAAATGTATCTGCTTTTCTCTAACTTTAGATCAAGTTTTTCCTTCATCCTCTCCATCTAGTGCTAGGCAATGTCAAGAGCAGATTAAGGTTATCTGAATGCAGCATGAGATCTTCTCTCCTACCTCAACCTCTATAGCTGTGTCTCCTCATAGGAGCATTAGTTGAACAGCACATCACTGGTTTAAGAAGTATATGCAAGTGTCTCTTGGGAGCAATACTGACGTCAGGAAGTGTTTCTAGACAGCACATGCAGTGCAGATTCTCCCAGTAATCACAGGTAGAGGTGGCATTTGCCCTTTCTCACCATGGCAAGAGTAGAGGTTCCCTTTTATTGAACACAGAAATGTCTCTCTTCTTCCAAGTGTGGTTCTGGGCTTTCTGCAAACACTGGCTGATGCTATTGTGCTGGTGCCACTCAGTTTGTTTGTCACTCAGCTGTGAAAATTTGAATGAGACACTGCTATGACTGAATGCTCCCAAGAGCTGTGCAGTGTCTGTCTTGACCCGTCCCCAAACAAAGAAACTGGTGAAAGAAAGTTGGAGGGAGCTTTGAAAATGTTTGTTTTAGGTAAGTTACCCGTAAATTCCAGTGCTGGAAAAATTATTCTCCTTCTCTGAGCTGCTGGATATGAGAAGAAGATGTCTGTGAACCTGCTCAGGGAACAGCTTGGCACAGCTGTGGTGAGCTGCACAAATGAACTCGTCATAAAAAAAAATTGCTGTTAAAATGCATTCTCCCCTTTCTTCTGACTTCCTCATTTGTGGATTACTAATAGCCATAACATGACATGAGTAGCTATGTCTGAAAATGCTATTTCCAGATAAATAAATTATAACAGAGTGAAACTTTAAAATTATCTGGAATTATCTCCCTTTGTGTGAGTTCTTTCCTATTCGCTGGCAATGACAAATGCAGGTAGATCCACCTGGATTAGCTGTTTGCATTGATCTAAAGGGCAGGTGAATGAAAAGAGTTACTCCATTATCCTTTGCAGTAGGAAGTCTATTTTACTGGTTTCAGCATCTGAGTACTGAGATTTTCTATATACCAAGAAATTATGCTGTAAGCAAGAGAAAAGAACTTCAGAACTGGCAAGGTACAACAGACAGGTGTGGGTGCAGGAGGGTGCCAGATGAGATCTGTTGAAGGCCTTAAATATAATTAAGACATTTGGCATAGCAAGAAGAAAACTCATAGATTTTTATTGATAAAAATGCAAATGTGATAATTTGAATTTGAGCTGAAAGGGGAAATGTAATGGCACACACTCATTCCTATTAAGTTTATTTTCCATTAGCGAAATGCTAATTAACCATTAATCATTTGATAATGTATATGCAGCAAAAGCAGCTCAAAAGTAAAATTGTCTAAATAAATAACGCAGTAGCCAGGCAAGGTGAAAAATACCATGCTTCTTTATAAAGAAGAAAAGCAGAAATCATTGTATTCCTATACAAAAATTGTAGCTGTGGCATGCATACAGCCTCAGTTGTGACACTTTAGAGTCACATCTAGCTCATAACTGCAAGTGGCTGCAGTTAAATGGAAGTGACACTGAAACAGACTTACCTGTTTCTGCAGTCATACTGGGACAAAACTGTCTCAGGATTCATTTGACAGTGGAATTTGAAAGCATCACATTCTTGCTACGGTTCCCTTGGAGCTGAAGGATGGCTTCCTAGCACTAGTGGCTTCTACTCTGAGCTAATTTCTGCTCCACTCCCATTGCACCATTGCACGGTTAGGCCCCTGGAGTGCAGTGCAGCCAGAACTGTGGCATTTCCTCAATTTCAGTCTCTGCTATGATATTGGAAAGAACATCTCAGCCTGAAAGTATAGGAAATGAAGTGTGCATACAAATTACTAGCAAACCATCTTTTCTAATTTTCAGAAGGTTCTTGTTCAATTGGTTCATTCTGCAAGACTTAATTCTGTAGGATGGGCTAGACTTTTTTCCATTATAAAAACAATCCCTAACAACCAGTCCCACATCTGAGACACTGAAGATTAAAATCAACCATTGTGTAGCATATTAGAAGTAACTATTTTTCATAGGCTTTTAACTGCACATTTGGGATTATGATTTCATATTATGCAGATGCATTTTATGAAACCATAATACAGAAATGGGTACTATTGCTAATACACATTTGCAGCGTAACATGTGAAGTCTCCAGAAGAGCCATTCTGGTATCTTCTCTCATTGTGTATTATGAATAATAAACAGAATGTAGATAGACATATTCTGTATTACAGAACAATAATAATAAAAATTGCATCCTGCCATTAATATAAATCAACAGCGTGTATCCTGCTAGCTCAGAAAGATGTCTCAATGTGAATGCATGTTAAACTGAAATGAAAAAGTTGTCTAACTCACAGCAAAAATGGGGACTGTTTGTGACAGCTCTGATACACTTGGAGGGAGGAGGGATGGTCATCAAAATTTTGCTTGTTCGTAATATCTTTTGCCTTCACGATAGCATTATCTTTGTCACTGGAGTCACTAGCTGCATGCTAATTCCTGTGCTATTGCAGTCATACTTTTCAAAGCACTAGAACAGGCCCCAAAATAGCCGTTCTCAAGAACTCCAAAGCAGCAACTGGTGATTGAGCGTTCTAGCCGCTACTGCCTTGCTGTGTCTAAGATGCTCACCTAATGACATGCCCATGTGCAATGGTTAGGTTGATGAGACCATTCATCCAGGGAACCACAATTATATTACTCTTTCTTAAATTTGTAATGCAAAAGAAAGTGATTTAGCAGCTTACCTACTTATAGCCTGATTTTTGCACTATAAGTGCTAAAAACATCTGTTTAATATTCCTGAAAAAATCCGCATCAATGCTGGCTTGTGACTTACAGGTATGCTCATATTTCCAATTACTTTAAGTATCTCAGACCCGTGCAGAGCATCCATGCAAAGCACAAAGTAGCACTGGCTGGTTTTATTCTGCCTTAATGTACAGAAATGCATCTTTCTGCCCCTTAACCGTTGCAGTTACTTCCATGTTGTCACAGCCTGTCAGCCACAAGTCTGTGCCTTGTTAATAAAACTGATACTCATATAGTGTTTTTGTTAATGTGTCTGATATCCCACAATGATATCTGGCAACTTTTATGTGTCTGCCCAATCTGAAAAAACAAAGGGGAAAAACTGAGCTGTTCTGCTGTTCCCCAGATGAAGTCTTCAATGAGGGCACCTTTCCAGGTATTCTGGTGCTGAATTCAGTTTAGAGCTGTTTATAGTCTAATCTTGCCCATATAAGCTGCAATACTACAAAATATTTAAATGTCTGTTGCAGGTTATGTCTATCACAGACTCTATTTGAGAGTAGGTGTGTGAGATTTAATTAGAACTGCCTTACAACTCTTTATTCTAAGAATCTCTCTGCTTGCAAAGCTGGAAAAAAATTAACTTAATAGCACAGTTCGGCAAAAAAAGCCAAGAATGAGCTGTAATAAACTATCACTTTAATTCAAACATCTGTATTTTGAAGATTCCTACAGGTATGAGTGAGTTAAAAAGATTCCATGTCTAGATTTCATTAATAGCATGATTTCTAAACTGGAGGAGATAAACACTTCACGTTATGTAGTCTGTATAGTGAAAATTTCCTGTGTATTAGTGAAGGTAATTCCACCAGACATTTGGAGTCTTTTAAGTGCTTTTCTATCCATATGGTTCTTTATGAATAGGTAATTCTTATCTGTGCTCCACTCAACTCAGTGTTTATAAGGCCATCCAGTCTCAAAGATGCCCACTAAAAAAATGTAATTGCCTTAAAATGACTATAATAAGATTTATTCATTTACCCTTTAAGTACTTTGCAACTTATTTCCATTTTTCTCCTTGCAATTTTGCCTCCAGTTAAATTCTAAATTTTTCTGATTTTCTATGCTATTGTAATTAGTCACTTTCCCCTTAGTTGTAGAAGTAAGCGGGCTTACAAGTTCAAGAATGTAAATCATTCATCCGTTAAAAACGCTATTTCCTCATAGCGTAAGTTCAATTCACTTAGGAAAGAGAAACCTTCACGTGGAACAGAATTATGCAATGTCGTGGACACATTAACATTTGGATCAAAATTTTACATTGTGTCAGCCAGTAAACAGTATAAATGGTTCAGATTTGCAATAAATAATTGTCTATTAATACCTTGGCATGGTGTAGCAAATTAAAGTCTCACTTCAGTAAGCACAGATGTAGGTAAGAGCTGGGGCCTAAAGGAAGCAACTGCCATGCAGCATTAGAATAGAACAAGAGCATCATGAAGCATCGCTGTGTCTTTCCAGCAGCGAGGACAATGTGTACAGATTTAAACAGTCATAGGTGAACGGGAGTTGGAGGATAGGTTGTAGCTACACTTAGGTCTAATCAGGCAAGATTTGGAAGCATTTATTTTAGATGCTTGGGCAGATGCTTCCTTTGCAAAAGATTAAGAGAAGTGATTTAAAATACAGCATCGCATGCTGTTGCACAGAGAGCAGGCAGAGCCCATAGTTTGGAAAGATCAGGACATACGCTTGGCTCATTGTGTTGGTAGTCACACACCCTCCAAAATCCTGTCTGTATATTGCTTTTGTTGAATTGCCATATACTGCAGCTCGCAGGTTGTTGTCAACTGTCTTGAGATTTTCACAAACGTAATAGCTAGCTGAAATTACATCTGATTACTTCAGTAATTTCCTGCCCCACAGACTCAGGTCCTGAACACTCAGTATTTGAAACTCAAAAGTTTAACTTCTTCACACGAGTCATCTCTGTGCATGTTTGAACAGTCATACACACTATTACTTCAGAGTGGAAATTCAACCCAAATAGAAGGATGAAAAGTGATTAATTTACAAACTCAAATACATACAAGCAGGTATTCCTAAGTATTTAGAGCACTCCAGTTCATAATACTGTCAACTGTTGCTAGTGGCATTGTCATGAACCATTATTGTTGTGACTTCAGGTTTGAGCATGGTTTTCATTTTGTGTTACCAACTTATCCCATATTCCTGCAGTGCAATCTAGCTTGCCTATACACTAATGGGAGACCATTAATCAAAACACAGTTCTCCATTATACTAACTATAGACCAATGCCCCCTTATTTTTAATTTCTTAATGGTTTCTTTGTCCAAGTGTGTCTAAAAACACAGCCTCAGTGTGCTGGACTGCAAGTCCTCCATGGTCTATGCTTGACTGGCTGAATAATCTCTCTCATTTGCTGTGGCACTTCGTGTTCATGTTATGGATGTCTGGAGCACGAGTCAATGGGGTTTTAAGCAGAGTACAAAGTCTGTATCTTGTAGGCAAGATGACTTATTTAAAGTAAGTCTGAAGCTGGTCCTGCTAGCTGTGCTAGATAGGGGCTTAAAAACCGTTCTCCAGTGTCTGCTTACAGGCCAAACGAAATGTAATGCTTGCTCTGAGAGAATACACGAATGATCTCTCTTGTGCAGTGGGACTATGTAAAAGGGGTATAAATGTACCCATGAGAGCCAGTGCCTCTGTGCTTGAGAGCTTGAATAGACTTGAGAATTTCTTCTGTAGCTCAGCCAGCAGTGTTATGGCTCTGCTCCAAACCTCTGAGAGTAATAATAAAAACCTGAAAATCATCTGTGTAATAAAACTCATCACTTCTTGAAACACTCAGACCTCTTTAGCCTACCAATAATTTCCTCCTCCGTTTGTGCAGCATACTCTGTTGACTTGAGTCCTTGCCTAGTTACTGTGAAATAATGCATGTTATTGCATGGTTAACCACACAGTAACTTCACTGGAAGCCGTGGTAATTACAGGGTAAGTTGCGTTAATCCTCTTGTGCCATTGTTCGGCAGCTGTGTAGTTAGCTCAGGTCACCTGTGCAAATCAAAGTTCCTTGGTAATTTTTCTCTTCTTCCTTCCTCTAACAATTACAAGTGAGCTAGAATATTGATACCTTAGAAGGGCATGTGGACCCAAAGCCACCAGAGCTTTCTATAAACAACCACTGATGTTATCAGCAGAAAACTGCTTACAGGGGCAGAGGTTAAATTTGCCAGTATGAAGAGCTGTATGTCTGGTTTTAGCATCGTCTTTGAAATCAAGCTTCATATTGCATCAAATAGAATTCGTTCCCACTCAGTTGCTGTTTAAGGATATGTGACATGAATTATGAGCCCTCAATTCACTCCCATTCTTGCGAATTATGAATTTGGAGCAAGAAAGACACAAGACTGGTGAAACACTGTAAGATGTAAAGCAGGATTTGAAGAAGACCACAGCTGAGGCATCACATAGTAATCAAAAGACCACCAGACACGTTCCTGTGACCTGGTCTAGGTGGTCGTGCTGTGGCAGGGGGGTTGGATTAGACGATCTTTTGAGGTCCCTTCCAATCCCTAATGTTCTGTGATTCTGTGAGAAGCCACCCTCAATGTAATTCATATTTGCTCTGTGGCCAGAGATGATAAGGTGTGACTTTTTTGCAAAACTAATAAAGTCTATACATACACAGTGTAACACAGATAAAAAATGCTAGAGACATGATGTGACCTGATGTGATTGTCTTTAATATTGTCCTGAGTTGCATATTAGAATATAAAGGATTCATTACGTGATACATAAGCAGCTCCTATCAGTGCTCCAGCAATCTGAGAAGCACTATTTAGGCATGCCTTTCCTGTGACACTTCTTCTGTCTCCAATATATAACATAACAAACCAAACACAGCAGAAGCACACATATCAATGTGAACAATATCATCTTGGTGCAGAAATTTTCACAGTTAATTAAAAAAAAATCAAATAAAAGCAGTCTAGCTCCTTATGAAACTAATTAAAAATATAAATACAATAAGCCCTGATGGAGCTTTGACAGGTCATTAAAAACACAAAATTGAGTCAAGTATGCGGACTAGTTTCGATATATAACACAGAGAAATAAAATGGTGAGGCTGAAGTTAAATTAACCCTGGGTTTGTTGTCATTGCTCCTCACCTGGTATCAGTGGCTGAATTTACACAGTGTAGTTCTCCAGAGTAAAAGGCCTGGGCAGTTCCCTGTGTGAAGTCAAAGAGGTCTGCTTCCTTCTGGCTTTTAGATCTGCCTCCCTGGCATCATTATCTGCTCTGTGCTCCATGCAGGGCTACAAGTTATGTGCAGTGCTACTGCTCCAGTTTGTTGTACTCGCATTCCCTTTGCTTCACACAACACTTCCAGTCCAGAAGGTGCCCACGCTGCAAACAGCTTGGGTCGTACCTGGGCTCTCTCTCTCCTAGGGCAAAAGAAAAAAAAATACTTGCTTGATAAATTAGAAGAGGTCTAATTAGAAAGGTTAGTTTGAAGCTTGGCTGTGAAATACCATTCATCTGTTTGCAGTGGGAGGAATTCTAATATAAAACCTAAACCTAACACCTAAAAAACCATGGGTGTGAATGTCCTTTCTGTTGGTCTTGATTTATCAACGGCACAATGAGTGTGCTGATTGCTTCTGAATCTCCTCTGAAGCTCCCTCCGAGGTGAGCTTGAGGACTGTTCCTTGGATTGTCTGGAGAAAAGCCGGGAATGCCACTGTGAGTGAAAATACTGCTTCCTAGCATGTTCCAGCGTTCATTTACTGACATCCCATATACATTCACTTGTATACAATACCCAATAACAGTGTATAATATAGTTTCAGCTGAATTGATTTCCAGCTCAATTTAGTCTGCCTGTCGATTGGCACAAGCTCTGGACTTGAGGGAGCTTTTTTTCCTGATGTTAGAGGGAAGGAGACAAGGATCCAAGACACGCTGCTTGCATGGGTGCAGCAAGAGCCGCTGAGCTGAACAAGAAGGATGAGATAGTATCCCAGCAACAGGTTTCCAAAGGACATAGGTGTTTCTGCTTCAGGGTGTGTCTGCTTCAGGAGCTCTCCTGCAAGCAAGCAAGACTAAACTTCAGAGTAGTGTAATACTCCTTGGAAAGGCCACCCAAGAATGTGCTGTGAAGCAGATTAAATGCTGTGTAGACTCCCAGCCCAAGGGATTTGGGACACTGCGTTGGCATTTGTCCTTGGCACTGTGACACTTAGGATTTGCTTGTGCTTCAAAAAACCAGAGTTCTGCATCACACTGTGCCTTGAGAAAAGGGAGTAATGCCTGGAAAATATCTTAGTCAAAGGTTCATACATACTTTTATGACTTAGTTAATTGTCTAGTACAGGAGGGGCCTGAGAAAACGACAAATAAGTATTAATGCTGGATCATCCTCATTCTCTATACTTTTCTACAACCTCTACATCAGATGAGTCTCCTTTTTATCCCTAGCATTAATCTTTTATCACTTTACTAAAATACTATAAATCAATAAAATAGGGCAGAAAATTGCTTTCTTAGATCATTGCACCAGCATGCTGCTTGTATAGTCTGGAATGACAATGAGACATCCATCTTTCCATGGACAAAAATACCAGTTCCCAGTACAAAATGCCAAGTTATATATGGCTAAAAAAAAATCTAGACCAAACATTAGCTTCTGCTGAGATGAAAAATGCCTCATTCACTTCTCCAACTTTTTTGCAAATCAAGAGGAAAATCTAATTCTCTACACGAAAAATATTCTTAATATATTAATATTTATATCTGGTCTTAAAAGATTTTTCCCTATAATTCTTCTTCCTCATAATGTTTACCTGAATCTCATTCAAGATCTATATAGATTTTTTTTATTTTTAAAATTTGTTTGAATTTTATTTTTAAAATATACTCACTAGGGGGAATGCTCATAGAATTCAGCCTCAGCCACAATCTGGAGCATGGTCTGCCAATCTCCACATAAATAAATCATCAAGTCATTTTGACATCTTCTGGGCTAGGAGGAATATCTTTGGAGTACATTTAAAGAGACATTGTCCTGTAATGTGTGTCCTTTATGGAGAAAACTAAGCAGTGGCTTGAATTTTTGCAGATAACTAGTGCATCAAATACAGTGGAAGACTTTTTTTATTCCAAAATGACAATTGTATTTGTTAGTCTTCCCGCTGCTGTCTTAGCAGAAATTAAATACCTGAGACCTCAAGGGTACTGTGAGAGGGTTGGGAGATGCCAATTCTATGCTAAAATGTCTGCAGGACACACATAAAGTGGCTGTTTGAGATTTTCTCTTAGCAATCTGACTACTGAAACAGGCATAAAGCAGCCAAACATTTATCGGCTTTGCGCTTTCTAAAGCCAATCTAAACAGTGAGATCCAAGTCTGCTCCTGCTCATCTCATCCCTCTTTACCACCCCCCCCACCCATCC
>JAOXOE010000602.1:11652094-11663411 GCA_028565055.1 Phoeniculus purpureus
CCTCCCTCCCTCCCTAGGAAAACAAAAGTTAAGTTTCTAAAATCAGAAGTGAATTTACCTTCAACAGGTGATTTGAAGAGAACACTAGTCTTCTAGAGAGGCCCCAGGGGTGACTCGGTCATGCAAAGCACACATGCTCTTCAGCCCATCCTCAGAGTCGAATTTTGGTTGTGGGACCTCCATGCTGGCTGGGAACAATCTCTGTAGCTGTCTGTGAAACAGAGCTTTGTTCTGCTACCCCTTGCAGGTGATGTCTAAACATAAGGACATTAGATAATAATAAGAGAAAGCAAGCTGTGGCTAGTTTGTCAAGAGGAGACCTTGGGCCACAGTCTTGTCTCCCATATAGAGGTCACTGAAGTCAATGGGTTGTGCATGCAATTATACCACAGGGAATCTGGATCACTTAATTTGGACTGTGGGATGATACTGAGCAGTAACATACACACGGGAAAATCGACTTGGTTTATGTTTTGATAAAACCTGCAACTTGGACCAGATTCATCAACAGGTGTCTGAGACCATTGAAGAGGTTTGAGTGGGCAGTGGGAAGTCAGGGAAAAGGTTTTCTGAATGTTCCTTCACTTGAAAGAACCCCAAATGGACAGGAGGAATTTGAGCTTCCCAAGATCATTTGGAGGGCGAAATGAACATTTATGTCTGCGCAGTGGAGCCTGAAACAGAGCAACCAATCCAGAATGGCATTCCTGAAGAAAATTCCCAGTCCTTCTTATTTTTTCAATGCAGAGGAGAATTTTAGGAATGACCAAATCTTAGGAGCTGTGATTTGCCCCATTGTACGTAACACATCCTGAAAGAATTGAAAGCTGAAAATCAAGTTTAAAAGCCAGAGAGGTTTGCATCGTAACTTCTCACAGAATTACTGTACTGAAACCATACTTACTGCGGGTGATAATGAGTGGAGGCATATTAGGTGATCTTTCAAAGATCAGTTACCTGTTTTGAGTGGTGTGATATCATTGGAAATGCAGCAGTAGAAAGATGCATCAGATACTGTTTCAGGATTAAACCAAGATTAAATGTTTGGTGTTTGGAACAGTGGCACACAGTAATTAGCATACATGCTGTTGGCACCATCTTCTTTGTATACATTTCTGAATTGAACAGAGGCACTGAGAAATACATTCCAGGCAGTTACAGGTTAAGGATCATTTACATAAATTAGCAAATTTGCAAATGAATTCATCTAGTGAAAAGTAAGACACGGGACACTGCATTTTAATAATTGACATTCCACATGAAATGCAATGTTCTTGAGGAGGAAATTGAGCTCCAGGTTGCTATTAGAACCAGTGGAGCAGCAAAAGCTGGAAAGAAATGCCATCTCATATTATGCGAGTTACTGCTCCTGCATAACAACTATCTTCCGTTCTGATAGACTTTATTTTAATAAAACTCATACTAGGATTTTACGGAAGAAAAATCCAGTCATTGACAACCCTGGTCAGGAAACAAAACAGCAAGAAATCTTTGTGATCTCATTCTAACAGTCAGCTAGTCATACATTATGCTCTAAAGTAATCCTCTTTTATTTGGCAGGCAAATCTCCTTAATTTTCAGTTATACCAAGTAGTTAAAAGCTTACTGTGAAGTATGCAACGCTGACAGAGAATTATAAATTGTCTAATTTTTTTGTTCCCTGTCACAACATAGGTTAAATTGCAAAATAAAGATAAGTGATCCACTTAGCTGCTTCCTGCTGTCCTGATCAGTTTAAGAACCCATTATGTTACAAATATTGTTCATGATACAAAAGTAATGACTTTCATAAGGTGCTAGTCAGTCATTCAAAGTCACAATACTTGCACTGTGTGCCGTAAATACAAATTATATGCTTACAGATTGCTGAGAGCAAATCTGTCCCTAGTAATGTTCCTTAGTAAAATTTAAAGATTAATTTAAAGTGAGCCAAGTCATTCTCTCAGTGATACACCTCTTTCAAGATCACAGAGCAAGTGTGCAATTTCAGTGAATGCCAGTAAAATCTTTGTCTTGTAATATTCCTAAATACTGGTGAGAGAATCTTTGTCCGTAATCTGACTACAGCACTGACATCCATAGGGAGTTAAACTTTCTGAACTGAAAAGACAAAGCAACTGCTGCTACCTGCATACAGCGTTTGACATTTAGCTCAGCTGCTTTAATAATCTTTGTCGAGTGATTCAGCTGTTTGAAATACAGGCAACAAGATTCTTACCTATAGTGAGCTCAGACTCAATAGATTGTGTATGCTGACATGCTTTCTTTTCAGGACTTGGACACACACTGCGGTACACATGTACATACTCGTAGAGCAAGTGCATTTTACAGATTGCAGTGATGCCCTGATAAGCAAAACTTGCTGCCCTCACTGGCACAGGAGCAGATTTCTGTAACTCTCATGCCCTTTGGCATGAGGTCTTAGCAAGAAATATTCTGTACTGATTAACAGACTGAATGAAGAAAGCTTCCATTTTTAACTTCATTCTTCATGACACAAAAATAACTGTCACATATTAATGGGAATGGTCATGTGGTAGATTTTTTTTTTTACAGTAAAGGAGAAAGAAGACAGCACCTGGACTTTTTTCCAACTCAGAATATTCTTTCTTCATCAAAGCAGCAGTCTAACCTAGGACAGATAGTCCTCTGCACTACCTGCATAGTAGTCTATAGGATTTGCACAAGTCCATAGCTTCAGCAAATATGATGTTAAGAGTGCAGTAACAGTGAATGCCTTCTCACCAGGATGTCACTGATGGATCTGAGCACCTTTTCATGTATGTGTGCCGCAAACTTTATATTTTTACATTCTAATAACAGTGAACAGCATAAATTATCTCTAATTCTTGATTCTATGAGGAAGCAGCCATCTGGTCTAATACCACTGTGACAGTGATATAGGACTGAACACTCTGTGCTTGGTCTGCTGCACAGAAAAGGACAATAGGACATATTTTAAAATGTCAGGATACATCAGAACCATATTCAGGAAAGTTTGCATTTATGAAAATTGATAGTATTGGAGATACATCATGATGCAGATCTAATCATGGCTGCTGGTATGGTGAATTAAATTAAGAGCTGATTTGAATTTTTCTAATTAAAGATCTGTTATAGCTTCTTTCCTCATATTTTCTCTTTTGGTAAAAGAAGCTTATTAAACAATTTTCAGGAAAGCTTTGTGATTCAAATGGTTAAAGCTTTAGCAAAAATCCCAGATGTCAGTGGTAGTTTAACTGTCTCAGTCAAACTGGCATCTGTTTATATTCCAAAATCATAGCTGGTGTTTGCATTCGTTATTGTTTGTGCTAGCTAGACTTGGTATGCCGGGAACTGCAGGGTAGGATGGCAGGCAGGCCCAGCATGTTAGCAGAGCTAAACAAGAGAGCCCTAGAGAGCTCTCTCATCTGCCTGCTTTCAGTGCTGAGAATACAAGAACTAAACGTAAAGCAAGAGCAAAATTAAAAAGAAGTAAGCACACTTTAAATGTAAGCCGACATTAATTGGATTAAAACCTATACATTCATGGTTTTCCCCAACAAATTAACTTCAGCTTTTCTGTAGTGCTTGGTTCTGCAAGTAGGGTTGTTATGCAAATTTAATTTTTTTTTTAATAACAACAAATATTTTCCAAGACTCCTGGAACTTAAGAGTATCACTTACAGGCATTACAGCAAATGTATTTCCATCATTAGCGTTAGTGGCTTGAAGAAACTTACAGTATTATTGAAAAACTAAACATGAAATAGTCCTTCTCACAGCATGAGTAGCAGTTAACCTACAGAGGTCAAAGAGTTAAATACTGTAATGGGATTTTTAAAGGGACTTCTTAATTTTATAACCAATAGTATCATTTGTAATTTTATATAAGAGAAGGAGCCATCAAATTCATACTCCAGGGTGTTAGCTGATCACAGGGATAAGAAACAGTCCTGTCATACCTTTTTGTCATGTAGGACTCTGCATAATTAGCCAGCTGTTTTCTTTGAAGGATTGAACTTAGGCGGTTGGTAAAGGCAGAATTCTGAGCCTGAATGGTACTCGGTCCAATCTGGCTTGGTAACTCTATGTTCACTTCTCTACTCTTAACATATATATTCTTCAGACCAAAGATGGGGCATTTCTGAGTTTTTCATCTTCCATTCTGCTGACAAGCTGGCCAGAGATGTGCATTCCGTGAACTCTTTCAGAAAGTGGTCCTTCTGGATCTCATGTCAATATTTACTAATTAGGATTGTTTAGTGCTGTGACTACCTTCAAGGCTGTATAGTAACAGAGAAGTACTGCTTGCAGGGCACTGCTCTTCAGGATGCTGTATGCCTGTTTTGCTAACTCAGGTTGTCATATGTTAAGGCATGCTGGTGTTGTTCAATTCTCCTGGACAGCTCAGCTTCTCACTACCGTAACACCTCCTAAGTGCTGGAATGCTTCTTTCTGAAAACTTTCTGAAAAAGACAAATGGAAATATGAGGGGAGAAGAATCAGAAACAAAAACAGAAGCAATTCTACTTCCCCAGATCTTTATGAAGTGGTTGCAAAAATATTTTTAAAATGCTATCTTGGAAGCTAGGGCTAGACAGGAACTTTGTAAGAACTTGTGCTTGTCTCTCCTCTGTGTTTATTCTTTGATACCACCAGCAGTGTTCTGGGTATATATGCTGAAGTCAAGTTTTTAAAAGTCTCTGAGTTTTTAGTTCCTCCTCTCATATTTTATGTGACCATATTCTCTGTGACCTCATATTCTCTGTGACCAGTCAGTGCACTGAAAGTTATTCCAGAGTTTTTCTAGGTCATCACTGCTACAGAGAGCCATAGGAGAAGCCATAAGTCCCTTCCTGGTGCTGCCTCTGCTGATTTCTGACCATCCTGTGCACCCATCCAAAATACTGAACTAGCAGAAGATTAACTTGTTAACCAAAAAAGGAAAAAGAAAGAAAAGGGAAGGGAAGGGAAGGGAAAAAGGAAAGGGAAAGGAGGGGAAGGGGAAGGGGAAAAGGAAAGGAAAGGATTAATCATTAGAATCGTAGAATCATAGAGTGGCTTGGGTGGGAAGAGACCTTAGAGATGATCTACTTCAACCTCTCTGCCATGGTCAGCAACACCTCTCAACTAGCCCAGGCTGCTCAAGGCCTCATCAAACCTGGCCTTGAATGCCCTCATGGAGGGGGCAGCCATAATCTCTTTGGGCAATCTATTTCAGAGTCTCTGCACCCTTGTACTGAAGAACTTCTTCCTGCTCTCCTTCTGTCTGAAACCAGTTCTCCTTGTCATATGGTTTGGTAATAAGTATATTAGAGTAACAGAGGAAGAGTGTGGAGGGTAATTAAAAACAAGTCACAAGAAGAATGCTGGAACATTACCATAATCCAGAGGAAGAAGGCTGTGAAGTTATGTGGGCACCTACACACATCTGAACAACTGAGACTGAAATCAGAAAAAAAATGCCACATTTTTCTATGATACTCTGATGTCCTGCTCACAAGTGTTTTTTGATCAATCAGTCACTCAAGTAGTCAAAATGTTTAACTGCATAACGTCTATTCAGAACAAGTTTTATTTACAGTGGTGACCTGGCCGAGAGAGCTCACAAACACCAATATGTAGCATCACTTACAGACATACAATCACTATTGTATATTACTAGAAAGCTCCCAACCATATCACCAGGCATAAATCAATTATATAAAATACAACAAATATCAAATAAACCAATAAAAGAGGGAAGGTCATAACACCACCAGACATGTCATGAATAACAGCCACAAACATCAGACAGTGATTCATCCACAGTATGAATAAAAAACCAAAAGATATACAAGCAATTCCTGTTAGATTCTGTTGTGTTCTGTTAAAAATATGTTACTGTCTTTTGATGTTGCCTATTTTACAATCTTACTTCTATTTATATTTCACTAACGGCCTCAATAATTTAAAAGTCTATGTTAATTAAAAATGGGGGCGTTGTTTGTTATATAAATGTGCATTTTATCAAGTATATTTTGCCTAACACATTGTATATACCTTACAATCATTAATACTTTACATTTAGTAAGATAGTTCACAATATTATTAGAGTTCAGTCTGCTAAAAGAAATTGGACATAGAACAAAATGGGAGGCTGTTGTGGGAAAAACATGGGAGACATGAAGAATTTTGTAAGGATTCTTTACATTTACCCCCTTGCATTCTAGCCTGTTTCCTCAGTCGAGGGGCTAGGGACAGCTGGGTTTATTTCTTAATGGGAGTGCAAATTGGAGAGTGTTGATATAAATCCAACACCAAAGTTTATAAAAGTGTCATTTATTCACATATGCAACACTATACGGATTATTTTGATTTCCAGGGATAAAATTAATTTGCAGAAAGCAGTATGTGCCTAAGGGATATAGATGGGCAAACCAATACACAGACACAAGGCAGATTACCAAAAGAGTTCTGGGGTCTGAGAAAAGAGAGAAGACCAGTCAATGCACTTATCAATAATTCTGGTGTCAGTTTTACATTTTCTCTTCTTTTCAGTCTGTGAATGATTGACATTTATTTGGGGTTATGCACATGTGGAGGGATTGCAGAAAGGAAGAAGCTACTTGTAGCTTTGTTGGGGTGGCAACAGGGCACAAACCCAATCTGGATTGTGGTCTTGGTTTCTTGATGAGCTTTCAGTTGGCCATTGTTCTTAATTGCTTCTTCTCAGAAGAAGCTCAAGAAGCAGCTCATTCCTTTATGTATGAGATTTGCCCTGTAATCCCCTGCTTCCAGGTAAATATCTCATGTAGTATGGTTATCAACAATCTGATCTGGCCATTGTTTATCTGATTACTTCTTTCTTCCTTGTTTGTGCTCTGCTTCCCACCAAGACATAGTTCGGTATCACTGTCATTGACGTGTGTGTGTCTTCCACCCTCGCCCTGGGTTATGAACATAATCACAGAACGTTATGAGTTGGAAGGGACCTCAAAATGTCATCTAGTCCAACCCCCTTGCCAGAGCAGGGTCACCTAGATTAGGTCTCACAGGAATGCATCCAGGCTGGTTTTTGAACATCTCTAGATAAGGAGACTCCACATTCTCTCTGGGCAGTCTGTTCCAGTCTTCTGTCACCCTCACAATAAAAAAGTTTTGCCTTAGTTTACATAATTCAAAATTTGTTATGCTTACATAATTCAAAAGCCACTAAGATTTGATGAATGCTACCTCTAGATAGCCAAAATCTCTTACATTATTCTTTGCATATCAACAGCAATGAACATATGTTGTGGTTTGAATTTGGTGAGTTTCTTGGCCTGAGCAAATGGGTAATTACTATGGCAGCTCTCCCTTACTTTTAACACTGGCCAATCGTCAACTCTGCAAACTGGTACAACTGGTTTGGAGTATTTTTCCATAATGAAAAAGAATTGTTGGAAGTCTCTTCCCTTTGAGGGGCTGGACATAGCAGCTTGGCCCAGTTATGTAAGAACATGTGGTTAATCTATGTATGTCTTTGTGTTGGATCTTTATGTGGGGTGAGTTAAATGTGTCTGGGTTTTTTCCCCTAAATGGAGTTAGTTATTGGTGTTGCCTTCAGTTTATAAGTGGGTTTTGAGCCCTACTTGATTTATTTTTGTTTCAGCCCATTAGCATATTAACTAAAATATTTCATTAATTTTGTCTCAGATCTGATCAACTGATCAACCGAAGACATTAATGGTAAATCATACAGGACTTGATATAAACCCTTGACAACATATAAACCCACCATTAAATTTGGTCTTTAGAGATACAAGCCTATACATAGCACAGCATGTCTGTAATGATTGGATGTGATGATTGCAATCAATCAGTTTTTAAATGCCAGATCATTACTTTCTTAGTGTATATGTCTGTATGACTTATTCCCAGAAGTCTGTATTAAATGCCTACCAGTCCACAGAGGTCCTATTCCTCTGTACACATAGGTGGAGTAAACATTCCTATTTCTGCAAGGACCATAAGAGTTTAAACTTCAGAAATCCTGCTTTATTTGATAGTGATTGACACATGGTATTTAGGTTGCATTCAAAGCAGCTGTCTCATCTGTCTGAAAGAAATGTCGTCAATAAATAATATAGACTATGCTAAGTTCCACACTCAGCTTAGTACTCCCAATTATTTACCACTGCTATAATGTAAATAAGCATTACCTTCAATCAAACTTGACAGGAAATTAGATACCATGTCTCATCAGATCATATTCTCAGAAGAGAAATCTATGAGCAACTCACAGTTTACAAGATGGTGATATTATCCTCCATTTATACTCCAGTAGTGTTCAGCTGGTGAGACAGCAAGACAAGCCTGTCTGTTAATTTGGAAACAAAAGCATTTTGTTGCTGACAACAAGACTTGCTTTTAGAACTCCTTTATAGCTCAACTGAATGTAATTGAATGGAGAAAGTGGGTGAAAACACTTGGTTTAGTTATATACATCCTCTTCCGCTGCTGAAGCTTTTTCTGAAATTCAGAATAAATAAGTCGTTCAGGCTTCAGTCTAGATTCCCTGCTTTTAAACTGAAGATATTGGCTGAAAATCAGACCACCGTCATTTCAGGTTAGTCTTTGTTACCTCACTGATGACACGTGCACTTAGAAGCAAGTCCAACACACTTGAAACAAAAAAACCCAACCCTTCTGTGCATGCATTTTCAGGTATAGAACCAGCCAGTGTATGCTACCACCAAGCAATTTGTTTTGCAGCATGTCACATAATTCTCTTTTTTTTACACCCAATATCTATGATTAAGAAATTTAATACACGCTAAGAAAGTCAGATAATTTACACGATGCATTAAAATGTTTTGCATGAGAATATAGTGTGATGCAGACAGCAGAAGAATTATGTCTTTCATTAAAAGGTTTGCAACTCAGTGTGCTGTGATATAACTGCAGCAGTTTTTCTGTCTCAGTGAAGGTTTTTTATTTTAAACACTGCCTTGAAAACCAAGGGATGCATATGCAATGGCACTATTTTGGCTATATGTTTTCATTTAATATCACCTTTTAGTAATTACACACTGTCAGTTTACCTGCTGTCCCATGTTATGGGTGAACAGCCATGCTGCCGCTGTTCTTCATCTCTCCAAATCTTGTAAGCGGTAAAATACGATGGCGTTTTTTGTGTTACTTAACATTTTTAGAAAATCCTACTTTAGAGTCTGTTTGAAGCAGTTCAGCAAGAGCAAACATTAAGGTCAAATCTAAAAGAAAAACAATTACATGGAAGAAATACGATTTTTGCCACAGATCTTTTATGCACAAATTAGGATGTGTATTTGCTGCCTAATTTAGAAGGCACCAAAGGCAACTTAACAGGGATGTAGATTAGCCTGTGAAGGATCCAGCATTGGTCTTTCCTGAGGAGTTTGAACAGGAAAGAAGAACAGTGTGCTTCACAGGAAGGCTAGTGTTTTGGGTAAAACCTGTTCATTGCTGAGCATGCTTTGCAGTAGCCAAAAAATCACTTTAGGTGTAGACTAGTACCTTGGAAGCTTCTCGTTTGGAACATTGTGTGCATAGGCTGTTCTGCATGCTATCCATACCTTCACTGTTGCTGCCATAGCTCTAAGCTGCTGCAGCATTGATGCCATTTGACTATACGAATGGTTTGCAAGACAGAAAAGAAACCAGTAACACAGTGCTATTTCTTCATTTCTCCCTGCTCACTGAGACAAATTGTTGACTCCTGTAGTGAGATCCATGGCCCTCACTTGCTGCCTAGTTGATAATTTCCTGCATGAATTACAAATCATCTCCAAAATGCTCTGGGGATCTGAAGAAGTGAGAGTGACACTGACTCACCTTTTGAAAATGTGGTGCACTGAGATACACATGAAAATTGTTGTTATGGCAATTAGTGTGTCCTGGAGGGATGGAACCTCAGAAGAGGCTGTTGCTACTATTCAAAGAATGGCCTTGTGGAAATTTATTTACTTCATATCCAGTTAGCTCAGATTAACAGTAAATCTCCTTTGGCTCAGATGTTTGGAGCAAGTGAGCCAAAGCTGATACTTTACCTGATGCAATTCTCCCACGACTAGGACTCCAGAGCAGGGCTATCAAAATTATGAATTAAGGTCAGCTGAAGGAAAACACTCCATGTACCTTCTTGTATTCATTGCTACCATACAATGTGACTTACTTAGTGACACCAGGTATCTTGCTCTGCAGCATATTTGCATGTGGTAAATAACTCTCAATGTGCTGTGACTTTCAACATTAAAGATTGTTCACAGCAAAAATCACCGGCAGCTTAATTTTGAATGTAGCATGTCCTGTATATTGCTCATCACTCCACCTCTCTCTTGTCAAAATTGATCATATGGACGGCCAAATTTATTGGAAATTTGTGATTTCAATATCAATCTACCATATATCAACAGCTGTGAGACAGGGATAGTCATGCCTGATTACCTCTGGGAAATAGCACAAGGGCTGGTGCGTCACAAGAAGAGCTATCTGAGTAAAGACCACAGGCATTCACCTGATAGAATGAGGGCTTCTGTCTCCAGAACACACTTTGCATAGTGCATAGGAAATGGGACCGCACACTGGCAATAAGTGAAAAACTGACTCGAGAGCTTCCTATTTAGTGGTCAAAACAAACCAAAGGTTACTAGCCTGCATCCCAAGGTCCAAAACATAACATTTGGATCTCTACAGAACATCTGTCCTTTCCTTGCGTGAAGACTTACAATTTTAAGATAGGTTTGAAAGCATCTCTTAGCCATCTTCCAGAAGAAGCTGTGTATGTTCTTATAATATGATATAGACAAACTCTGAAACATCTGGCCTGTGAAAGAAAATGGTGATGAAGTGGCACTTCTTTTGAAAAAATGTAATAAAATGCCACTCCAATTACACCAGGAGAAGGTTAAGATCTGTGTGGACCATCAATGATGTAATGACGTGCTGTCTACATCCTCAGGAAAGTAATCCATGCAATTAAAATACATTAGACATTTTCTTTCTTATGTCAGTTAATAGAAAGTATCTACAATACAGCATGCTCAGGTACCACTGAACAGTACCTTCTGGTACCTTCAGGTACCTTCTGCCTAGTGCCAGCAACATGTGCGCAGTTCAACTGATATCGCAAGTGGTTTTCTTCTTAAAGCTGCAGACCATTATGAACTGTCAGGCTTCCTGCTGGTGCTGTAAGACAGGAACCAGTTGCAAAGACTGGAACAAGTCATATAGCTACAGAATGGATTGCCCAGGGGGGTGGTGGTGTCACCGTCCCTGGATGTGTTTAAGGAACGAGTGGACGCGACGCTTAGGGATCTGGTCTAGCAGTTAG
>JAOXOE010000602.1:11664426-11674711 GCA_028565055.1 Phoeniculus purpureus
TCCCTGGATGTGTTTAAGGAACGAGTGGACGCGACGCTTAGGGATCTGGTCTAGCAGTTAGATACTAGGACAAAGGTCGGACTCGATGACCCTGGAGGTCCTTTCCAGCCATGATGATTCTGTGATTCTGTGATTCTGTAGAGCTTACAGCAGCGCTACCAGAGGTGTTTGCTCTTATTTGCTAAGCATTAGTCACGAAGTTAACAAAAAAACCAATTTCAGTCGTCAGGGAAATGCTGAGTCAGAGCTGAAGAGCAAGTGAAAAGAGCTTCTCTAAGCTCCTAAGCTGTGTAAGCTTCTCTAAGATGTCCAAGTGAATGTATTAGTTAAATAGAATGTGTCCACCAATATTCTGATTTTAAAAAATATAACCCAAAGTGTTTAAAGTTTTTAATGTTGCATATTGTCGTCCAGCTGGTTCAGAGATGTCCTTGTCACTTTGTTCTTCTCTTCAGTGCTATTAAGCTTCTACACAGAAACAGCCGTCGAAGAGTTTTTTGGTTTGCGCTTGTGTCTAGAATTTACACCTTAATTTGAGCTGAAAATTATATAAACATGAAATTGTACAGTATAAAACCATTAGATACACTGAATTCCACAGATTCCTGTTATATAAATATAAGAACTATTCTTAAGTGTCAGAGAAAACTATAAACTCTCTCAAAAACTGAATATTATGTCTTCAAGGAGTAGTTAGCAAGAGCATTAAAGGGCAGAGGAAGGTCTGTTCTTTGATGATATGAACAGCTCTTGAAAATTGAAGAATGAAAAGGGTCTGTTTCCGACAGTTAGCAATGTCTCTTGGATCCTGAGTTCTGTACTCTGAGGTCTTGAAGGTTCTTTAGGTCTTTTAATGTACTTGGCTAGTCTGAAAACTAGAGCAGAAAAGATTGATAATATTATAGTTGTAGCCCTCACCTTTGGAGCTTTTTCATGAGTGCATATGCCCAAGACTGTCCTAATAGCTTCCTTACACACCCCAAGGAACTAAAAAAGTCTTGTTAGAATGTGGTTCCCTATTTAGAGATGGCCCATTTCCATAATTGAATGACTAAGCTGCTTTCCACAAATATAAATAAAAATGGGTTTGCTCAATGCTTACCATTAAGATTCAGATTCACATAAGCAAGGGCAGAGAAGGACTGTATTTTAGCCTCTTTTTTCAAATCAATATTACAGGGTACCTGTGGCTCTGTGATCTCTTAAAGCTGATGATAATCTTTGACATCAATAACCTGATGATGTTAATTGCTTTAGCAGAAAATAAATGCTTTGCTGAAAACTTGTTTTTAAAATTAATCCTTACTTTTGGAACTTTGTCACAGTCTTGCATTCACTAAGGTAGACGGCAAAATTCCCATGAAGTTCAAGGCTAAAGTCAAAGATTTACCCAGACACTTAGTCTCCAAATGAGAGACTAACTATAGTCTCTGACACCATCTACAGAGATGAAAAGTACATCAGAGTGCAATCTATACTTTTTTGTCACATACTTAAAACTTTCATGCAAAACATACTGAACATAATTTAAAAATGTTCTTTCATAAATGAATTTTACTCCACTACCATTTTTGCATCTGTTTCAGCAGCAACGTATAGACCTGTTACTGAATGAACTGTCTAAAAGAATCTGTAGCCATTCCGTCATAAATTTTGCACGCTTCTTGTTTTCTAACATTTGTGGCGCTGCTGTCTTTAATTTGGATAAAAACAAGGTTTGCCCATATTTTAAAACAACATGGCTAATTTACTAAGCATGTGGAAGGAAGAATGTTAAGATTTGAATTGACATAAAGAAGGGCAGAGGCTCTATTTCATGTTAGCAGCTCTTTTCCAATGATATTTCAAGGTACTGAATGCAGCTGTGTGATCATCATAAACATGAGCATTTCAAAAGGGGCTGCTGGCTTTAGAATCCATTCGTACTGCTGGAAGTATAAAAGCTTGTATGGCCAGCAGTACCAAGAAATAATTGCAACTTTATCAGGCTGCTCTCAAGTAAGTGCTGTCATTGCCTGAATCTGGTGATGAATTGCATCGATCGTGTAGGTTACAGAACCCCTATCAGTATCAAAGGAAAGACATTACAGTGTGACAGTTGTCTCTCCATTGTCAACTTTCTGGAGGTCTTGTACTGCACTAAATTGAATGGCTCATTTAATAACTGTTTATAAATTAATTAAACAGGCAGAAAAATTACTCCTAACAACTGGACATGCTTGGGACAACTTTTAAAACACTCCTAGGAGACACTTCAAACTAGGCAAAAGAGTGAAATCTGGATTAATAGACATTAACAGTTGGCCAACATCATTGCAAACAGCGGATTGGTGAATGTGCTCTTAAGAAGGCAGTATCAGGTGGTTGGTTTCTTTTAGGAACACCCGTTTTAAAAGAGGGTAACATACTGCAGACGTCATGGTAAGAGTAACAGAGAAACTTCCACGAGCTGTGTGGAAGCCCTGGCCTCCAAACTGTGAGGAGTTTTTCAAAACACCGCAAGTTTCTGATCCTGGATTTACTTCATAGCTGTGAGGGTTTTAGAATTGCTGTAAAGCTTTGAGATGGAACCCAGGGTTCTAATGTTTAATGTGACTGTTATACCAGCAGGCTGTTGCACTGGGTGCTGCTATATACGACTAAAATGTTATGTGAGAATATTTTATCAGTTTTTTTAAGAAGGGGGAATTGACAAATTCACTCCGTGGGCCAGACAGATAATGTTCCTAAGGCTTAAGGAAATCTTTTGTCAGTCCTTTTCACTTAAGCAGCTAGCCAAAATTTTGACGTTAGTTATTCTTAGGAAGAAAATCAATGATCAAGTCCGAAGTCTTAATATAGAAACTTCTAATTTCTTAGTATAAGAATATAATTTATGAGAACATAATGGAAAGAAGAGTTTTACTTTAAAAATACCATAAAGTCTAGCACCATTGCACCATTCTGTACTCAGTATTGACACATACAGAACAGAGTGTTAGGCACTCAAATCTGTGCCTGGAAATTTGACTCTGTATAGGAAAAAAATCCAATATCCAGTTCCTTGTGCTTCTTGCGCCTAATAATTAGGAAAAGCCTTTTGATACAGCTTCCCTCCACACCCTTTTAAATTGATTCTTCTCTGAGTCTTAAGAAATTTGTCGCTTGGTCCTCAGCCTCATCTTACCTAGATGAGGACAGCTAGGAATTCAAAACTGAAGTGTTTCATAGGTTTTGTCTGTTAACAAATTTCCACTAATTGACATCAAAATTGATTAATTTCAATATAATAAGTGTTGTTTGATTCAAGTGCTTGACTCAGCTGGCCAAGACTGTCCTGACAATGATCACTTATGGCGCTACCTTTTTGGAACAGTGGAATATTTAAGGTCTTGCCAGATTTCAAGGATGCTGGGAGTTGGAACAATGTTTTTAATCTTGGCTACTAATTACGTGGCAAAGGTATAAACTGGGCTTTGCAAATCATTATTTCCATTAGAAAGGTGTTGGAAGCAATTCCACTGAGGGCTTCTCTCCTATTTATGCAGCTGTTATTCCCATGGGAGGAGGCCATTGCAGTCGTGGCTGAAACATGGGCTTCTGTTCTGTTTCCACAGCACTTGGAAGAAAAACAAAACAGGACTAATGAAAAACACACACGGGAAATGCTTTATTATTTCATCATCCTCACCTACTGAGATCTGGCACCACTCTGTGTTTAGGAAGAACTTCTCCCGCCCTCACCCTTTCGTGCACAGTGTGGTTGTATGAGGCTGACACTCTGTCATTTCCTGTCAGATCATTTCAGAGGAATTTGCTCTTATTTCCTCTCAGCCTCATCCCCTCCTCCTGGCCTCAGCCTTGGCTGCACGCCCCAGCAGCCACGCTGTGTTTACTTAACCGCATGGAGCACTGGGCTGCCTGGGCTAGAAATGCCGGGGCAATGCGCACACACGCACATCGTGAGCTCGCTCGCAGTTCACATTCACACTCAGGAAACAGACAATTCCCTTGTGGAAAGGCTTGCAAGGTCCAAAGTCAAATCTTTGTAGAATGTAGGAATGTGGCTGCTAAACTCTTTCACTAGATGTGGACAAAATAACAGATTTTGTTGGCCACAAGTCTCTCAATAAATTTCTCTTTGACCCTGCATTTTTTATCTTTTCACATGTTCAAAGAACTTTTCTTCTGCACTTACCTCTGCATGATGGAATTCATGCTGCTTGGCTACCTGTTAACATTCAGGTAACCACGTTAGGATTAGCCAAACACGCCCGGATGTAGTATTTGTACTTACAGCGCTGTGTATATACGTGGCTGCTAGTAGTAGTTTTTGTACTTTGGCAAACGTGTAACAGACTGGCTAAAATGCCCATGCCTTAGAAATGGTGTAAAACTCTTTTAGCACCCAACAATGGTGTGAAAATAAACCATGCAGAAACAGGGCATTTATGCTTGAATGATGTGTGAGCTTTTCAGTGGTTAAAGTAGCCACAGTTTATTGTTTTTAAAAAAAGCACTCTTTAGTCACTAATAATCTCCACACCAAGATTTATGGCAATGGAGAAACAGAAACAAGTAAACTGTCTGACTGAGAAGTCATTCCTTCCTTCCCTGGCAGCGTAGGATTTGTTTAAACACTGTTAGGAGAAGGCTAATTAAAATAATTCTGCCAGAAGTCTGGGAGATTGCTAAATCCAAAACCAGCTCATATCTCTTGATCTGGAGTGACAACTTGTTTCCTAACATAAACTAGAAGTTTCTTACTGATAGAGAAAATTTTAAGGCAGAGAGCAAAATGCCGCCTTCTGACATGGTTGTGACAATAACCATTATTTTGAGTAGCAGTCATAAAATGAATTATAGTTGACATTTTATGACAACATTTACGTTTTATTTAATATTAATTCTGATTTTTATTTAATTCAAAGCCAAGGGGCTATCCACCAGGCCAGAGCAAGAATGAATAGATTCCAGTCCACATGCAATAGACTCCTCTCGCCCGGAAACTGTCAGGGTTTAGACCAAAATCATACAGTCACAATCTGTATAAGAAACACTTTACTTTCACCAGGTAGAATTAATGTTAAATCCACGTCCTTTTGTAATCCTATACAAACAGCTGAAGTTTTTCATATTATGATTCATATCCTTTCTGCTTTCTTTGTTCCACTGTACATTTAGTAGAGAGAAATAATTGCTACAAACAGGAAAATAGCAGGATTTGCTTCCATATCTACAGTATTGAGACTTAAAACCTGATATTAACACAGCTTTTAGTATTTTGCACTTTCGAAGGTCATGAAATACCAGTTAGATGAAACTTAGGATGTAAAGCTAAAAACCACTCACACTATTAGAAAGTTTGCCCATATGTCTGCAAGTGTAAATTTTGTAAAGCAGCTGTGTCAAGTAGGCATAGGGCTTCCTTTCATCTGCTAAGTAAGATGATTCCATTTTTCCAAGAAATCATGTCAGAATCATAAGTGCTTTTTTCTATGTTTTTTCCAGTTTTTATTAAGTCAGAGGCACTTTCATGTACGGGTGTTATTTGCTTTCAGGACTATCACTGTATACCTGTAGCTTTCTTACATTCCTATATTTCTAGTCATAGTGATGACTGAGCAAAACAAAAAGTAATCTCTGTGGAGGTATTTTAAACCAAAGGGAACATTTAGTGTCATTTAGCTCTGAGTGGGTTTTTTAGAGGGGTTTTTTTAAAGAGAAAACCTTGGGGATGCAGGAGTAACTTGTTATTCTTAGCAAAGTAGCCTGGAAAATTTATCACAAATAATGACATCTCATGTGAAAGTGATCCTGCCCATAAACATCAACAACCATCACTTACATGTATTCAGATGGGTTTTTTTTTAACTCTGGTGAGGGTAATGTGTAAAATTTCCTTCAATTATGCAGTACATGGTGCTCAAAATCTGAGCTATGTTTCTTAGAGGTGATTGCTCAGGGTATAGTAACTACTCTTGACATGTTATGAATTCTGTCATGGACTTACTGTCTCCTCTTGAAACGTTGTGTTTCTTTCCCGCTGGACCAATCTGTGATAAGGAAGAAAACTGGTCATTGGTGCTGGGATCTGTTCAGAGTCCACTGTCTTATGGCAAAGTGGAATTACCCATGTCATTTGCCTAACCTGTTCTTAAAGGCTTGCAGAGATGGAAAATCCTTGTCTACAAATTGTATAAAAGCCTATTTAATAGCTATAAGGTGCAATATTCTTCTAAATATCCAGTTTGGGATGAAGAGAAGAATCGAGGTTTTACAGATAAGAGATGGATCACCTACCATGACGGGCTTTATGACAGGCTTTACAACTTACTGGGCAGAAACAACCAAATGACTGAGACAGCATCTACAGCAGTAGAAAAAACAGAAGGCTGCTCTATTGAGACTACTTCTTGTGATGTGGTATTTTCCAAGAGAATATTGCGAGGCAAAGGGATATTATTTTGATGCACAGTCTGTAGATGAAATCTGGGATTGTACTGCTATATTAGAAGTATTTTATTACGATTCTAAAAACCTCAGTCATTGTATATATACATGTATAGGGCACAAAGTCAGTCTACCAGCAGTTGTTCACCTAAGAATGGCTTAAGTGTCCAAAAGATTTTCCTTCTGAACTCATGTGCAGAAGAAATAAGAGGGTCTGTTAGACCTGGGAGGAAACAGAACATATAAGTAGAAATATTTTTAAGCACACCTTGACAAAGATTTAAAGGAAGTGAAAATTGATATTCAGGCAGTAATGAAGTTATATCATATGCAGCTGGAGGAAAATATGAAGGCTGTTCTCTCCTGCATGAATAATCCCAAGCCTATCAAGGTTCCTAGACAACAAAGCAATATGATTACTTTAGTAGCACACTCCAAGCCAAATCATCACGCTGAGCTTTGCTCCATAGATGTGCTGAGATCTTCCTATAAGCCTAATAACAGCCAGCTGGAAGAGGGGATGGCCTGTTCTCTTTGTCAGTGATGCCAGTGGGATTGAGGTATGGCCTATACAGATGAGGTTCCACATGCTCTCAGAACAATTTTGTCTGAATAAACTGGTCTTTCACGCTGCAGCACTCCTAAGGAAGATACTTAAAAACTATTAGCATCAAGGCAATACAGGTATAGTGATACAGAATGTGGAGCAAAAAAACCAGGATTAAGAGATCAATGAGTCTACAGAATAAAATTCCATCTATACTTGCTACCAAAACATGTAAAGACAATGTTCTATCTAGAGAATCCTATTGCACATAAAACGTTATCTCTGACCCTTACGGAGAGTTACAGGACATAGGACAACTTAATGGTGAGTTTGATCAAAGTATGGCATGTTTACAAGTAGAAGTCCTGGATGGGCACAAAGCAGCATTTATATTTGAGGATGCTCCAAATGGCGCCTCACGCTTTGGAGAGAGGATCTGTGGAGCAAGAAGATCCAGTGACGAAGATTATATGTAATCAAAAGCTGAGTGCAGGAGAGACCCAGGTTCTGAGTCAGGGGAGATGCAGCTGTCTGATCAATCCTTTTCTCATAAGTATTCATAACATTTTGCAAAAACTGAGCATCAGAATTTGAATTCTTTCTTTTTATTCGTAAGTACCGCCAGTGTGCTAAGCACCACAGGGAGTGAGTCTCTGGTTTGAGAAG
This sequence comes from Phoeniculus purpureus, assembly GCA_028565055.1. Classification (NCBI taxonomy): domain Eukaryota; kingdom Metazoa; phylum Chordata; class Aves; order Bucerotiformes; family Phoeniculidae; genus Phoeniculus; species Phoeniculus purpureus. The sequence continues at coordinate 11,672,072 of JAOXOE010000602.1, forward strand.
CTTATCAAATAAATGTAATCCAATTTTTTCCTGGAGTTTGGCTTAATGCCCATTAGTAACCAAACTGTGATACAGTCCTAGACATAACGACACACTGTGCTCATTTTCCTTTGAGAAGGATAACTGATGATAATGCTTATGAAGAATTGTAGCTGTATCACGTGGGGACATAGATGTGCACAGACTGCGGGGCCACATGTCACTTGGGAAACAAGAACATAGTCGGTATTTTACAATGTGGAGGCACTTGTGCAGATGATCTGATTTTTGCTGCTAATATTTGCTGGTGTAGACCTCAACAGGAAATAATTAGGATTGCAAGATAAAATCTTGATCCCCTTTGGAGTTAAGAGGAACTTTCCTTTTGAATTAGGAGCAGGCAACTTTTTCTTCTGCTTTTGTGCTGCCCGTATCCAAAACCTGCAGCTGTGGTATGTAACTCTCTTCTGCCAAGTCATTAAAAGTAACCTCAAAAGGAAACCTTACTGCAACTGTTATAGAACTTAAAACTTCATATTATTTCTTGATCTTGTTTCTTGAACTGATCTTTTAAATTCAAAAACTACAGCAGTGCTTTACTGAGCAATAAATACGGAGAGGTCCTTCTTCTGTCTCATAAATTATTGGTTCAAATCTAATTCCACAGAAATCGATGGATGTATGTCATTGTAGGTAACAGAGAATGAGAATCCAGATTTGCATATTTACAGGAAATTCAACTGTATTCTAATCTTTATAGAATACAGTAAACTGCTCTTACCTTGCTTAGTAAAACTTGTAGCACTTGCGTAAGCTAGTGTGTTTTGTCCATGCCTTCAACAGGGAAAAGCAGTGATGCTTTTAACATGCTTCACTTATTGGAACTGAATAGGGTCTTGTTTTTGCAAAATCTGGCTTGAATTCAAGTTAAAACATTGCTTTCTTTCTTTTTTTATCTTCCTGCCCCGAACTATTCCTTTGCAGTATGAAAATACCACGGCCTATGGTTGATGTCTTCATCACAGCATTTAAACTTAATAAAGAGTTGCAGTAAATCACTACAATTCATTCTGCTTTCTATCATCAACACATACATACTTTCTTCGGTATTAATCCCCTCAGAGATTATTAGAAGTTAGTAAACTATATTAATTGCTCTTAATTCTGAAAAGGATCATAGCTGGTATCCCAGCTGGTAGTTGTGTTGTCTCCAGTGAAACCACATTGGTGCATTATCCGTTTCTGAATTCCTCAAAAGATAAAAAATTACTTTTCATAGCTTATGGCATTTAGACACAGACGTGTTACGATGCTGATGTCCAGCACGTGCCTTCTGTGCAGAACTGGGACCTTAGCTGGATGACCCATTCAAGCAAGGACTGGTTGTCATCCTGTATTTGCCTGGTCCCTACTACAAAGTACTCAGGCAGTGCAGGACTCTGTAATGACCATTAAAATATCATGTTTATTTTTATATTCCTGGTGTTTTGTAGCTTTGTGTGATAAGATATTACAAAGGTTTTTGTCCCCTTTTCCTGATGGTTCACAACTTTTTACCCAAAACCCACAGTCAGTCAGTGCCTTGAGGGCACGAATGGGCCAGTCTGTCCCTGCCTAGCACCTTGTAGCAGAGAAGGGTGCTCTGCATTTCATCTCATCAGGGACAAAAAATAGGTGAAACTAGTTTAAACCCAAAGCCTGGAGCTACTTCCATGAACTTGTTGAACTTTTTATTCAAATCATAATTGTTCAGACCTTTCTCTATGGTTCTGCCAAACCAAATCAAGAGGCTCTGTCTCAGCTGCAGCCTTCGCAAAAACAGAAAGGTGAATCTGCTAGGGGCAGGGAGCTGGGTAAGTGATGTTGCAGCTAGAGTTAACTCCCAAATTTGCAGTTTCAGTATTTCTAGGAAGGCTCTGATCACTTTCTGGGCAAACATGCAAATCCATTCCGTTACTATTTGTTTGGTTAGCCTTTTTTTTCTACTAATACATTTAAATGCTAATCAAATGTACTATGCCTGAAACAATCCTTTCTAAATATTGAGACTGTTGGGTAGGGCAGGTTGTTATTCAGGTTTTGCTTCTTAAAAATAATCAGGAAACTAGTAAAGGAGCGAGATGTTTGTGAAAGCAATACACAAAGTTCAACAATAAGTGTGTATTCATTATGACTGAGAAATCTTTACAGTATATTTGCTCATAGGCTTGTCCCTAACCAAGGTTACTAGTCTCCTAAGGAGGTTACTATGGAAACAGTGAAACAGGGTTTCACAGATTTCTTGATTGCCCTTCTCAGTTAGGCTTTGTTATATTTCTTGTTGAAAAATAAACTGCACAATCTCTACAAATAAACAAGTCTCGCTTTGTGCGACAGATATTTAATATTGTAAATAACTTCTCGACGTCTTGGAACACGTTAGAAGTCTGGGTAATGGTTTATGTGCGACATTTTGCAAGAAATATGCAAGACATTTTATGAGACATTTTGGTCTAGAAACAAGTTTAATGCCAGCTTTATTGTCAGCAAATTGTTACTATTGGGTTTGTCTTTTGCCCTGAGCAATAAACCTGTAGCAGAAAGACACCTGACTGATAGGCAGCATAAGCTAGGGAATACCTGAATAAAGCTTGAATAAAAGCATTTTACAGAATAATGAAA
>JAOXOE010000602.1:11682714-11702705 GCA_028565055.1 Phoeniculus purpureus
TATAGATATGTATAAAATCTCATTTTGTCTCATCTGTGATTTTCCGAGAAGAAAATGTCACCACACTATCTCAGTCCCACAGGTTTGGATCACTGAATGGCCACCTCAAACAGGTCTAGCAATTGTGTTTCTATTTCTTTTACTGAAACCTAGGGTTTTGTCTGATTTATCAAGAACGTTTTCTTGCATTTTTTAAAACAAATAAACAACATCAAGGTAACTCTCTCACAACACAGAAGCAAGTATTTCCTTTTTATTGCAAGACATGTTGGTTAGTAGGCTTTTTTTTTTGTCAGAACTTTAGTTTAAGAAGGGTATGTGTAATTTTAAACCCTGGACTTAAATTTATCAATATAATACATAGGGCACTTGTAGGCATGCATTAATACATATTTCAATATAAAAAAACTCAGTAAGACCTTTAGTCAATAGGAAGGAAGGGAAGACAAGAAACACTATATCTGAGATCAGTCTAAAAGGAAACTTTTTCACAGCTGTTCACCTCTGGAGAGAATCTTCTATATCCCTTGATTCAGTAACTTCAGCAAATAACTTTGCTTCGTAATAGACATAACCAATGGCCTTTTACACCTACAACAGGGAAAAGAAACATCTCATTCTAGAAGAAAATGAACTTTTCTCTGTCTTTTCTGTATGAGAGTCAATTTCATTTGCAATAATGAGGGCCAGGTGACACAGAAAATATATTAAAGCTTTAATTTTGTTTTCATTTGAGCAGAGATTTTAATTTTAAAGTTAACTTCTTTTTTCTGTGTGTTTCATTTAAAACTATTTGCTTGCTGACATTTGGCAGGGTATAAGGATAGTTTGGTAGAGACGTGGCTGCAATGTCTGATTCTTAGGCACGTGAGACATAGGAGTCTTAAAACTGAATAGAATACTGGGAGCCTATAACACAACTTGCCAACATTCTTTGTCCTGTCACTTGTATGAAAATTCCTGGTGCACTTGTTTATGCACGTAGGTTTTGTGATGTTGGTAAATATTTTAATAAAGTACTATCATTGTCCCATAAAATAGCAATTTTACTCTTAAATGATCTTTTATCTACCATGTTCCCTCCTCTCTGAATCCTTTTCTCTCACCTTTGTGGTTTGTATTTCCAGATGCAATTTGTTCTGTATTTATGTATTTAAAGAGAAGTTTGAATACATTTTTCCAGATAGTTGTGTAATTATTGTGTGAGGCTTTCTCCCTACATCGATACTTCCTCTTAGAATTTTAAATGCAATAATTCAAGAAATCAAACACTTAGTGGATATTCTTAAGCAAACTGGGTTTTTTGCCTCTGTGAGGGCAGAAAAGGGTCTGAGTGTGAAAGTATCTTAGCTATTACTGGGGGGGAAAATTGTTCCTGGAAAATGCCTAAGAGAAAAAGAGCAGCAGACCCCAAGATCTAATTAAGAAACACATCTTAGTCTCTGTCTCCAACTGCCAGCCCCAGCTTTTGCTCTCTTAAAGGCACACTACAATTACACTGCAATTACAGCAAGCCAACAGTGCCAGCGCTGCATGAACAGAGTGAAGCATTGCTCTCCGAGCAGCGAATGAAGAGTGGGGTGTTGAGAGCTCTGTTCCCATGTCTGTCAGTAATTTACTGGTACAAAACTACCATTGGAGCCAGTTGTAGTGGAGTGGAGCTGAAAAAAGCCAAACATCAGCGGGAAAAAAATCAATTTACAAATGACAGCTGCCACTGCTGTGGAAGTAGAAGGCTCTCAAATAGTGATTAGAAGTTGGAAAACATGTTTCAGAGCCAAAGGAGCTTTGCTTCATTATGATACAAATTTTTCTAAGAACCACTTTGGAAAGGGGTGTTTTACAACAGTTAAACCACGGTCAAACTTCCAAACCTCAGACCTGATTAGTGCATTTGTGGCTTGTGGAAGAATGGCCGTGCAGAAACACTACTTCATGTCATGCCTCTTCTCCTATGCTGTTTTTCTGTGATTCCCAAGCTGTTCTTCGTTCTCTTTGCCTTTGAGCCCATGTCTCCTGCACTGTGCGTGCGCACCACCATGAAGAGTAGTTCTTTATAGGCCAAGGTCACATTTCTGCAGAGGTCACAGGGTCACCAGAATTCCCATTTCTTTCTGGCCACATGTCATTTCTCTCCTGGCATGGAAAAAGTAATTAGGTTTCCCCATGCACCTCCATACTGAAAACAGAGTTCTTAATTTCCTTTGAGAGGAAGGGTGCCACTTCCTTTCTTTACTGGGTGAACATCAGCAAGTGAAAATAATTACTGAGTTCACTCTATATATTTGTCAGAAGATACTTCAGCTAATTTCTTTTAAGTGAAGGGAAATTCCTTTTACAGGACATTGCTTCACAAATGTTCAGTCTGATGTTCAGAGGGAAAATGAAGCAGAGAACGATGGCTTTCACCCACTTGCTGTAGGCACCTTTTTAAGGCCAGACTTCATAAGAAACAGGGCAATTTCCATTACATGGGTAGTTCAATTTATTTTTGCACAGATACCTATATGTTGGAACATATAGAACAAGTCTAAAGCTTTTTCCAGTGCTTTGAACCTTTCTCTAGGACCTTCTATTCCTGCCAAACCACTCACCTTCTATGGGCATCTCAACCTCCTATAGACTGGATGAATTTGGAAGCAAAAATCTTGATTCTTCCCAACTCTAGCCATTATCACATGTCTTCCCTGAAGTGTTCAGCATTTTGTAAACAACTATGAGAATGTTCCTACATCCAGGCCTCAAATACAGGCTGTCATCCCTTCATTCTACCTTTGGGTGTTCTTTTGGTGTGATAGTTTGATTACATCCACTGCATGGAATTAACAGATTACCAGCACACAGATAAAGCTGCTGTGACTCAGGTATTTCCTCCTTCTTTATCGAAACAACAGGAGCATGCACAACAGCAGTCATTAGTGATGTGTCCTTGGCATAAGTTTCAGAAGGGTCAGGAATTCACCCTATGCCTCTTTCCTATTTTCTTTGAGATGCCCTATTTCCTGTAAGATGGTCTTTACCAAAGTGATATGACCTATAACAAGGACAAATTTACATCACTAGAGAATATTAAAGAGTGTAAGTGCACATTCAGGATTAAAGGAGTGGAATCCATATTTCTGCATCATGCTGACAATCCTTATGAACGTCTTCAAGCCCTGCCAAATGACAGTACCTTCTGTCCTTTGAACGGTGCAACAGACTTTCACAAATAAATATGATGGTTTTCTTCCACTGCTTGAAAGGTTGTAACTTCCCATTGCACCTACTGATTGTCATTTGAGATACAGCTACTTTCATAAACCCATAGAATCATTTTGGATTGTCATTTGAGATACAGCTACTTTCATAAACCCATAGAATCATTTTGGAAAAGACCTTTAAGTTCATCGAGTCCAACCATTAACTTAACTCCACCAAGGCCAACCCTAAACTATACCCTCAAGCACCCTATCTACATGACTTAAACACGTCTAGGGATAGCAATTTGACCACCTCCCTGGGCAGCCTGTATGACCTTCGAGGGGATGGCCTTCTCTTTAGTCATACTAAGCCAGGATGCTGTCCATACATCTTTACTAAGAAATACAAAATAGTCACTGACCAAACTTCTTAGCTCAGTAGTGCTGCTAAATTTACTTTGTTTCCTTGAACAGAAGTAGTCTCATTTACACTATGCAGCAGAACTGACAATGATTTCTGTTCTTGCTATTAACTCAGGGATTTCAAAAGCTCTGAGAGCCCTCTTGTGCTTGGTCCTTATCACACTGATGGCATAATGCATTGCACAGCAGCTTAGTAGTAAAGTCTCTGAGTACACCTGCACTAAATTTACTATTTTCCCGTCTAAAATCATAGTGACTGCTTCTACAGGCAAAGCTTGGCAAGCATGCATTTTCCTAAAGCTGGCAATGGGTTAGTGGTTTTATTTTTTTAATGTTTATTTTCCTGTAAGAAGTGAAAATAGAACACTACAAGAATCATTACAACTACAGAGGTTTGTCTTCTTTATGAGTTTCTCAAAGAAATTGATATTCTCAGCAATACTGTTACCTGTCTTACTCCTCTACTGCCCGCCCACACCTCAGTCCCACACTGATACACGGATTCAAACTTTCCAGGACCTTATCCTGCCTGCTGTTTTAGGACCCTGCCTGATCAGTAATTGCTTTAGTGAGGTGTTTGAGTGAATGCACTGAATCAGAATTGGAGGAATGATGGAACTGTAGCAAGAAGCAGACCAGAAGATGATGATTTAATTAATGATTTCCCAAAATTCCTGATCCCACTGTGTCCCCACCCTCCATTATTCAGTTTCCATAGAACAGATTCAGATCACAGGACGGAGAATCAGATGCCACCTAACTTATGTACTGAGTAAGTCAGTAATAATGTAAGGTAAATCAGTATTTCCATGATCTAGAAGCAGGAGTAGAATAAGGCTTAAACTCGTTATTTTGCTTATAAATATAGTGTGAGTGTGGTGGGTGGGAAATCAATCTTTGCAAAAGAATTAGGAATATAGGATTCCTTATTGTTTCTGTCTCAACAAAGCTTCCCACAATACAATTTAAAGAAGAAAAAAATCTGCTCAAAATAAATGGTTTCCCAGTAACCAGCGAGCCTACTGCTCAGCTCTGTACAGGGTTATTTTGTTCTTCTCTCCTATTTGGAACAAGGGGCACGGAGCACAAGACATTTGCTGGATTCTCTATAGTAAGGGCAGCTTCCCTGCCAGGAACGGAAGAGTTAAGGCCAGATATAGGATGTTCCCTTGTACCGAGTATTATCCCCCTTCCCAAGTAATTTCATTGATTTCCATAGGGAGAACTTGTGGAATGAGTTGTTTCTTGGCATTAACAAGGAGAGTGGACTATCTAGAGTCTCTGCTTTTAGTAGAGCTACTTAATTTTGTCTTATACAACTGTTGTTTTTAAAAAATCTGACAGCTGTGCTTTTTGCCTTATGCATCTTTCAAAAGGCAGAGTGCTAAGCTAGCCAAAGAAAATACCTCACAAATCTGACATGTTCAAAATATCCACATCACGAGATAACTTTTTTTATCTTCAAGTTATTCTGCAAAAAGACTCTGGGGGTTTTATTTCGAAACATGAAAAATGGGCCAGTAGGCATGGCGCTGTACAGCTCCTATTTATCTGTCTTACAGCTATCAGTTTGATTGCTAAAGTAGCACCTAGATGCTTTCTTGAACATGGATAACAAACATGCTATTAATACAAAGTGAAAACAATTTAAAAGCAGAAAGAAGCCTGAGATGCAAAATATTTTATTTCATTTTAGCGACAGTAAAGATTTTACTCCTGAAATCTCTTGAATTTAGCTGCAGGATATACTGCTCCTGTAACTAGGAAAGCAGAGTGGGCTTTCCGTGGCAGTAGCTTAGACCTAGAGATGTTAATGTCACCTGTAGTTGATTAGAACGCAAGTCCATGCAGCCATCTGTGCACTGTGGGGCAGAGGAGTGGGCATGCTGCTTGCTCTGCTGCCCAGGAACGGCAGCTCTGGCAGGCGCAGGGCAGGGAGGATGGTCACTGCTCACACTGGAATGTTCTCTCTTGTCCCAAACTTCCTCAGGCTAAATCAAATACACATTCTAATGGACTGTTAACTGAATTATCTCATAAAAAATTCAACATGTTCTAGGCACCAGAAGCACAATTAAAAAGTCTTCTCTAATAGGAAATCAGGTATTTTTAACAGCCCATTTCTTTGATCACAACAGTTAAGTGAAGCACTGCTGTCTGCTTCTCATGGACTGGGTTCATTGAAGCTGTTCTATTTTCTGTGCAAAATGGGAAGTGCGTGTAGGTACCTCTGCTTCTGTTACAGACACTTTGGAACAGCTTGAGGAGAATTCAAATCTGCCTGATGATCAAATTACAAACAGGATAAAGAAATAAGTTTGATGCGTTATTGTAGTTAAGTGAGAGCGAGGGCAGTCATTAGAAGTCATGTGTATCCTGTCCTGCTGCAGCTTTTAGACAAGTCAGAGATCACTTAATGTTTATAAGACAACCACTTTTTTTAACATTTTCTTTCCATGACTGGTTGAATTTAAGGGATTGCCATCAGAAACATTCAGCAGACGTTTAAACTCCAAAAGCAGCAAGTAAAACAGGACTTTTATGATATTTGAAAAATTCTCCTTTGCAGTAGAAACTCTCAACTGCACACATGGTGCCTTCAGGACACCAACTGAGAATAAAGCTGCTTTCAGAGGCAGTAAGTGATTTCATTCTATTAATGTCCAGGTGATTTGTGGTGCCCATTACAGCATCACTAATGTGATGGCAAACATTTCCTGGGCATGCCATGTTTTCAATGTTCTGCAGAACATAGTCAGCTTAAGTGCTTGTACAGCACCTGATTGGAAAAGACAGCCCCTGGGGTTCATTCGTTTCATCAGTCAAATACTAATTCTGAAACAAAAGGGGATCTTTTCATTTCCAAAGATGCTGAAATAAACCTCGTGTAAAGGATCCTACAAAGCAGGTGTCTGACTCAATAGAAACAGTCACAAACATTTTCTATACACTATTTCTTTCATATAACTTTTGTCACGTATTTTCCTTATTCTTCTTCTTAGTTGAAAAAGCAAGTCAGTATTTAAACTATGTGTATGGATGTGTGGCACATTCACGTTGGAAAAGGCAAGAGCAAAATAAGGCAGTTTAAATGTTGTGTGGGTCCTGCTAGCAAACAAAAGCAAATATGCTCAGGGCAGATAGATTCTTTAAGGATCAAACTTGACCACTGCCCTCCTCCAGAGAAAGTGGGTCACACTTTATCTGTCTAAAGCCAAATGAAGCATGGGGCTGGCTGAGTAAAGAGTGTCAATTCTTCATTGGTTTGCTCAATGGAGAGAACAATGAAGTTATGCCCTGCAGGACCATAAAAAGGGGGCTGGCTGACTGACTCTCAGCCTTTTCCAGAGGTCCTGGCTCCAGCAATCACTGGGACCTCTTGTGTGATGGCACCTCAGCACTGACTGTAGCCAGAGGAAGCCGAGGCAGGGGCAGTTCTGAAGAACAGAACTCTCTGTGGCTCAGACTCTTCACGCGCAATACTGTTAGTGGTAAGGGACATGGCGCAGCATCTCTAGGAGCTGATAAACAGGTGTGTGTGTGTCTTGAGATGTCACAATTCAGAAGTTACGGCTCATGAAAGAACTGAAATGCTGGGGTTGCAGAGGAGCAGATAGGAGAGACCTGTAATGCACAAAGCTGATTCAGAAGGCCCTGTCTCCTAGAAGCTGTGCATAGTGAAAGCTTCGCATAGGTCAGTGTAGTTTCCTGAGGTTTCTCTCTGGGCACTGCAGCAGAGACACAGACTCTCTGGTTTAGTGAATGAAGCTCTGGAGCACAATGAAAGCACATAAAGGGATGAGCGCAACTGAACAATTTTGTTAAAAAGCTGTTCTTCTACTTGCCTGATACTTGCTTCTTACTATCAGAGAAAGATTTGGATTAAAGCAGAAGTAACTACTGAGAAACTGGAAGCATTATCCAAAAGAGTGTAATTCTAGAACAAAAAATATTGTCACTTTATAAACTCGGTCAAGATTTGGATTCTATGTAAACCAAGAGAAACTTTACAGAGGATGATGATAAGGTAAAATCAATATCGATTATTAGAGGTAAAAGTGCTATAATTGAGGCCATAAAACCTTTTAAGATCCAGCTAAAATTTTCCAGTAAAGACACAATAAATTATTCCTAAAGAAGTACGATATTTGCACGACACACAAAAAAAAGCATCACTAATTCTACCATGAAAGCTGTTATAAGAGGATTGGCACAGTTATTTTGGCAAGTTACCTTTCTCTACTAATATCTCATTGGATTTTACAAGAATCTACTTCAAAAATCTCCACCTGCTTTTAAGATTTCACTTTTCATGGCTGCTTGTTTTTCTGCTTCTTAGTCCTTTCGAATCTGACGTGTTAGCTCCCTTATTATAGCTTAGCAAGAGCAAGCCTTTTTAATTTATGAAGGGCCCTAATCTTTTTCGTCTGATATCAGTACAGGCTGTAAATCGTTTTAATGATAAAATAAATGGAAATCTAACAGGGCATTTTTGTCATCACTTCTTTAATATTTTCTATCTAGCTTAAATTTTTAGAGTTGTGGTAAGCAGAATTATGCAAAGAAATAAAAAAATATTGTGAATCTACATTTACAGTGTTTGGGAGGCAACTCGCTCGTGCGTTATTCCAGTTTTACTGCAGCATAACTTGAAGGTAATGGATTTAACTGATAGTATGTACTAGGTCTGTGCTGTTCAGTGGAAGTAAATCCCATAACTTTTAACTGCTATCAAATGAGGAAGCAGCTTTGTAACTAAATCAGCTGATATTTTTCATTTACATACAGTGCAAAGTTTGTGATCGCTTCCACACACACAGACTTTATGTTTGTTTTAAAAACAGAGAAAGCAAATCAGATCTTTGGACATGGAGGGGAAATTATCCAGAAACTGAACCTGAAGGAGAGTACAATATCCTAATAGTTCAGCGATCCTTCCTCCTGCAAACTGATCACTGACCTGTCGGTTTCTGTGTGAAAATTAAGGCATTGCTTTTAACCTGGAAAGCTCTCTGCTGCCTGAGAGCCAAGTTATCTGGAAGACTGCCTCTCCTACCTTTGTGCTGGTAAGCTCTGTGAAAGCTCCTCTGTAAGAAGGAGACGAGACCACAGGCTGAGCTGAGTATGAGTTCTGCATCTTCACGTCTACGTCTTGTCTGAAATAGTTTGGTTCTGATCGGCTTCATATGGCAAAGCTCTTTTCTTTAAGATGAGCTGTTGATAACTGTTAGATGAATTAGTATAGTTGTCAAGAATTACCCAACTTTGGAGAGTTGTTCTTGATGCAGGCTTTCTCTTGTTACAGCGTGCAGATCATACAGTTAATATTTACATTCACTTCAGCGAATGCCACTGTGCAAAGGTAATTATCACAGTGGTTGCTTTATGTTGCATTAAACTTCAGATGTTTAAGAGTTCTCTTAAGGATCGTATTAGTATGATGTGCGTGTACGTGGCCCTGGGTGGGAGGAATTCCCTTTAGGCTCAGGCTCTGCAAATCAGGGGTACCTCTGCTTCTGTAGAAGGCTGAACCACGTAAGCTAAGGTGGCCCTGCACCAGCCAAAGACAGTACACACAAACTGCCTGCTAGCACACCCACAAAAGCCTTTCCTTGTATGTTGCTTTCTGCCAAATGAGCAGCACCTACCCTATTTACTAGTCACTTAGAGATAGGCAACGAGTGCCAAGATTTGCAGAGCAGTCAGAGGGTGGAGGTGCTCATCAAAGCATGGCGTCCTGTAGGGTCATCTTTTGGAAACAACAGTGACGTTTGGAAGCGAAAAGCCTTTGTCTGAATGCAGGGGACCTTGCTGCAGACAGACCTGCACATGGGAGTTTCTCACTAGGCTTGGCGAGAGCGTGAAATTTTTCACATCAGGTTCTTGTGTTTTCACACCACGAGGTTTGAGCCTAACTTTGTTCAGGAAAAGAGTCTGGATGGGGAACTGGTGGGTGGGTTTCATTAAATTAATTGGTGGTAAGACAGCCTTCTGCTCTGAAGCTCCCACCATCTGGAACAGCCTTTCTTTATCTCTCTACCTCATTGACTCTCAATCTGATTTAAAGTCTCAGCTGAAAATATCTCTCTTCTCCTGTGCATTATACTCCTGTTACTGTTTCTTATTTATCCCTAACATGTTTTCAGATGGAGCATAAAAGTTACCACACAACATTAAGTGATGCAGCATTGTTATTCTGATTTACATCAGGCCAAGCAGCCGCAGTCAGCATTTTTCCCACTAGAATTTTTGATTTAAATTACCAATATACATATCAATTGTGTCACTTAATATGTACATTTCCGTTGTTGTTTTAATGAATTATTTTGTGGAAGTATTTTATTTATTATTTTACTTGCAGTATTTTCTTTCCTCAAGCAGTTGCCTTGTAAATTAGAAACTATTCTGTTAAGCACTCCAAAGTCTACTGGATTTTTTTATGTCTCTTGTTCACAGAACACAGAATTATTGAGGCTGGAAAAGACCTCTAAGATCATAAAGTCCAGCCTATGCGCTAACATCACCACAATCAGTTAGACCGTAGCACTAAGGTCTCAGTGAGTCTCTGCTACAATCTAAGTCATGCATATATCCCAAAATAACATTAATTGGACAAATTCAGGTGCTTGTGCTGTAAAGCTTATAGTTTTATAAAGCTTAAAGTTCAATGAGGACACATGGGAATGGGGAGTGGAGACAAGGAGGTGAAAAAACAAATATTCACATTGTGCTTCACAATAAATCATCTGTCTCACATTAAATCGGGGTATCTGTGAGAAGACACCTTCCCAATGGGCACTCAAATTGAAATGAAGTCTATTAGTCCAGCGTTAAAAAAAATGAGGACCCAGGTTACAGAACAGTTTGTTGCTGTCCAGAAAGGTCAAACCCTGAATGGTGGTCACCTGAGTGCCTAATGGGAATCACTGTGACGGGGATTTGCTGTTACAGATCTGTGCAGAACTCAAACCAGCAAGTCTATACATTATACACCGTGTTATACATTTTATTAGAGTGATTGCCACCACTGAGTAAGAAAGACACTCAAACTTCTGAGTGCATAAACACTCCTGGTCTGAAACAGAAGCTGTAAACGTCAAAGAGCAATAACTCACAGTGCCCAGGTGTTGTTTATTTCTTTGGAGACTTGTGGTCTCTCAAGAGTAAAGCCCGTAGTGTAGAGATGGCTCCATTGGTCTCCCTTTCCCTGGATCATTGCTTTCCTTCCCCCATGTGACTGATATGAGGATGTTCTGTAACTCTATGGTAGGCAGTGAGTGTTTGTACACACCTGTCACTGCATATTTTAGATCTGTCACACAACTGATCCATTCAGCTGCAGTTTTCCATCTTAGCTTAGGACAAAATTTAATAGCTTCTGTAGTAACATCTGTGATAATAAGATTTAGTTTAAAGCAGGGTGTATGTGCAAACCCTAACGGGCACCCTTGTCTCCCAGAGATAATGGTAACTTCTAGGGAGACCTTCTTTGAAAGTGTCATGGTATATGAACTTACTTATATAAACAGGCTGTGAGCAGACGTTTTGTTGTTTCTAGTAGTCTTTGTGTGAGACCTATGAGTGTGTTTCCTAATCTGGGACTGTCCCATGCAGTTCCAGGACATGTGATAGGGTAATGTGGAGTGGACTGAAATCACTGATCATAAACCATCTTGAAAAGAAAAATATGTGTGTTTACTGCCAGAGATTACTGAGTAAAAACCTGTTTTAAATCAAGAACTGCAGCCTTTTCAGTTCCTTAAACCAACTTTATTTTTGCCTGAAAGACAGCACTGCTCTTAAATCTAAAGTATCAGGTTCAGCCCTCTGTAAGAGCAAAACAGCATAAAAGTATGATCTTGTTTATGTACTTTTAAAATATGGCCATCAACACTGTAAGATTATACTTTTTATGGTATATGACTTATACTTACTTGTTGACTAAGTTTGTATAACACGCTAATAGCAACTGGGGGCCTGATCCTACCAGATTTTACATGTTCCCTGCACTACTTCAGTTGATCCAAATCAGAACTGAGACCTCTACCTTGCCAAGCTTCAAGGTCCATTTGCTGCAATTTTCTTCCCTACTGTTCTCTTGAACCTTTCATCTGGGTAATGTTGAAAAAGGACCTCAGCAGACAGACAGTCACCTTTAGAGTGCAGTCATCTTCAGTGATAGATATTCTTCTGAAAATTTGCTGCCTAGACTCTTAGTTTAAGCATGATGTTTAGACAGCCTTATAGAAGTCAATGGATTTCTGAGAACATTGCACACAAATCTGTTAATTAGCCTCCTGATAATCCCTGATCAAGACAACATTGCAGGTTGTATTTTTATGGAGCATTATTTTAGTAATGTTTCGTCATGGTTTTTCATTTCCTAATACTTAGAAGTGCTTCAGTCAATAACTGTGGGGATATGTCTGCTGTGAAGAGACATCTGTTTACTCAATAGATATTTTTATTTAATTTTTAATAGAGCTTTTCTAATTTGGCTTGACCATTTATTGTTAATGTATTTATAATGATCACAGTAGCTATAATTCACTTCTAATGATTTTTTCTAAATCTTTAAGTATTATTTATTAAAAGATAAAACATCAATGTTTCTTGTAGCAACCATTTAAAAAAAATTAGTTGCAAAATGAAATAAATATATTTCATGTCTTTATTGTAACAGATGAAAAAGATAAACCTAAAGAAGCACTTTTCATACCAATGAATTTACATTATCTACCTACTAAGATAATGGAGAGTAGAATCTGTCCTTTACCATATTCTGTTGCAGCACAGTTATATTTCCACAGTACATGTCAAAAAATTACTACATTTTAGCAGCTTGTAAAAAAAAAAGAAGATCCTATGATGGTGAAACTGATTTTATCAGATTTTTAAAACAACTTGTGATACAAGGAGCCACATTCTGCTATCTGCTAACACAGAGCCACAGTGCTGTCTGTTCAGTGGTTAGCTGAGTAGTTACCTTCTGTAAGAATGTACAGGATGGATCCTGCAGTCAATTTCACATTTCTACGTTTGGAATCAGTCTAAGGAAGTTAGTGCCATTTAAAACTGCAAATAAATATAGGCTCAAAATCAATTTCTTCACTTACCTGCAAAGATTGAGTTCAGGGTTTGGCATACACAGCACTTTTTCCATCTGAAGAACTCATAGCACTTTACAAGGTGAATTAATATTACCCCCACTTAAAAACCTTAGAGACTAAGACAAGTATGTTGGACAAAAATGCATGTCAGAGTGGGCTAGAGTTTCAAGATGCTGTTTTTTCAGATCCAGGGCATAGATTTGTTTCCTTACTGGTGTCCCTGAATTCTGACAGCATGCTGTGAAGATTAGAAAGAAATCTCTATAATATAGGGTTGTTATTCTTTTCTCTTAGCGCATTTTTAAATCAATTTTATACAAAATAAGAGTAAGCGTGCGCCTTATTCTCCCAGGTAATATTTTGGTTTTATAGATAATACGCCCCAGTAGTTATCCCCCAGGTGTGCTGAGCTCACAGCTTCTTGTCGGTCAGTGATGAACTACAGCACAATTTGGTAGTAGACTTAACTGTTAGGCAGTATGCAAGTAAATTTAATTTTGCCCTGAGTGAACTTGCACTCCTGGGCCCTATTCTGTCAGCAGAACCAGCTAAGGAGCAGGAACCTGATAGAAGCCTATTTACTGTGGACTGATGCAAATTCCAGTGGAGGCTGCTATCTTGCAATGTGAGCCCCATAATTTCTTCCCAGGTCATTCTCCTCTGAAAGCTGTTAGAAAAGGGCAATCTCAGTGATTTTACTCTGTAGAGTACATTTACTTGCACCAGGCTCCTTCCTAGGTGAAGGTCTCCCCATCCTGTGTAACATTTTGGTTGGTAGATCTGACTGAGAAATTAATCTCCTTTTTTAAAACTCCTGGGCTGCTGTCAGTGACCAAAGCAAACCCTGGCCCCTCTAAACCATCAGTCTACACGGTTGTGCTGAGTCCATCTATCAGGAGGTCAAACACTAACAAGGTACAAAGCACAGCATCACAAGACAAGCAGTTCTTGTAGATTAGCATTAGAGTTTCATATATAAATACTAATCCACATGACAGTATCTAATATCTTTTATTTTCAGTAAATAGTAACTTGATATTCTTCTGCATTAGTCAAGCTTTTCCAGTAGGATGCTAATTTGTTTATTCCCACACTTAAAGAACAGCTGCAGAGACTGTTTTGATTTACATTAAGCAAAGCTGTAATGCAAACTGCACAGTTTCTGGCCATTGGTAGTTGTCCTGTAGAACAGCAGCATGGACGCGTTCCTGTTCCACTTGGTTTAGGTGATCCTGCTGTGGCAAGGGGATTGGACTAGATGATCTTTCGAGGTCCCTTCCAATCCCTGATGATTCTATAAGGATCTCCATGACAACATTTGAGTCATCCTCGGGCAATTTGTAAGCAACAGAAAATGTCCTTTTCCTGATCAGGCTCAAATACCAGCCTCAGCAAACCCCAACTGCCCTGACTCAGAGTCACCTATTACCAAAACAAATCTTCAGGTAGCTTCAACCATCACAGAAAATAGTTAACAGATACGTTTTGTCAAATGGTTGCTCAACATTACTCGTATCACACAGTCACCTCAGGGCAAAGAAAACATGAATTCTTTTAGATTCAAGCATGTTCTGCAACCAGGTAGCCACTCAGAAATACAGTAGTCTACACTAGATAGTTGAGTGTCCAGGGGAAGTGGAATATACCCTTTATTTTATTGTAATGCACACGAACAGATGCGATAGACTACATAGCCTAATTGCCTTACATCTGGAAAAATAAAAACACATACCAGGTACTTCTGAAATTATAGCACCCACAAAATTAGATAATAAGAGCAACCTTAAGATACACAGTCCTCATTGCACTTGACCAATTGGTTAAGCCTTTCTTGCTTAACATGTGCTACCAACTTCTGAAACACAGTAAATACAAGACCCTGAATCACAAGGGGTGCTTTAGGCACTGAGCAGTGACTAGCAGGTGATCTGGGTAGAGATGGAAGAGAGGTAAGGCAGAAAAGCAATCAGAGCAGCAAGAGGGTGAGGAAGAGCAACAGCAGCAAGTTCACAGCTCTGCAAAAAGGGCTGAAAGAGGAACATTAACTGAGTGTTTTTATTAATCGAACCATGCTCACATACTTTTGCATTTTCTCCCTTGGTCGTTTTTGTGTTTGATTTGTCCTGATATGAAGACAGCTGCGTGTGCAGACCTTCACAGTAGCGTTGTGATTCCCTCACACTACAAGTCAGGGAAATGATAAGCCAATGCAGCTCAGCTGTTGCCATTATTAATCCACAAACTGAAACCATCTTGAAAAATTGCAAAGTCATTGTAAGAGACAGATATGACTGTCTGGAATCTAATCAGCCTATGGAACAACACAAACAGAGGAAAATATTTGTGGGGGGGTTTGTTCAGGCAAAACGGGGAAGCAAAACATCACAGACTAAATGCAAGACACCAAGCGTAAGGCTTGGGGTGTCAATAATCAGTCAAAGTGGTGAGAAAGAGAAATTATTCCAGTAAAAGTAAAACCACTCAAAAAAGTCAATATTGACATTAGATGATGGTAGTCATTTGAAGGACATAAAAAGTTTAAAAAATTTAAGAATATTTAAAATATACAAATATTAAGACAAGATAAAATCAAATTAAATGCTCAGTTGCAAAACCACAGTAAAGAAGGGCAAGATAAAATTCTGGGACACTTTTCATTATCTTGATTTTTGCCTTTAGATTTGACATAGACCAAAAAACCAAAGAAAAACAGAGCATGAGCTTTGTTATTTTGCTAAAGCAGTTACCTGCTGTTATCTTTAGCAATCCTAAGAAAATCAAAGTTGATTTCATTTAGCTATTGTTTGTTACAAGGTTCATGGAATAATATAATTAATCTCTAGACAATAACTAATTATTACTGATTACTAAGAAATAAGTCAACAAAGATATTTTCCTGTTTACATTCTTATCAGACTGTATCAAGACCATCTGTATTTTCAAGTCCTTTATCCCAAGGGATAAATAATTTGTGTTGTTCATTGAGTATACACATGCAAACATGTCATTTGGATTTGATGCACATTTACGAAGCCAGAGCTACAGAACTTTAATAGGAAAACAAGCTTTAGTATACAGGAAGAAAAGCTTAAACATCTGCAGTCACAGCAGACAGAAAAGTAAATACTTCAGCAAAATTATTCTGCAAAACTATTGTGCTGATTGCACTGCACCACTGTTGTATTTGGAGACTGTTCTAGGTGCTATAATTTCTGTCTCTGCTGATATTTTTGCAGATGTCCACCTCCAGAGAGTGGGTGTTTGTGTGCGTGTGTGCGTTCGTGTGAAAGAACGGCCGTGCTCACAGCAGTCACACACGGCCCAGGCTGCGGAATGCAAATATGGATCTGGGGAAGGAAGGAACAGCTATATAAACTGGACATTGACACATTTAGAGCATGCTTATGCTTAGGCACAAAGCTGATGAATGGCAATACGCTTGCTTTCTGTGCCCTCTATCACTGTCAGCAAGCAGATTGGTCTCTCTTCCACTTCTTTCAGTCTCCACTCCTTCAGATGCTCCCTGCTGAAACTTTTGCCACAACTGGAAGGATATAGTCCTGCCCAGCAGGCTGGGATTCTCAAACTCTGAGCTCATTTCCTCTCGACCGCTGTTTTCACATCCCACCCTTGTGCCTTTGCTCTCTCACATTGCTGGAACGATGGTGGCAGTAATGTGTGTACTTTCTAACACAGCTCTGGCTTTTTTTTTTCCCTTTCCATGATTTTTCTGGCTTCAGAAATGGATGGCTCAGGAGAAGGCACAGCATGCTGGCAAACATATGCATAGAAAGAGAGGTTTCCTAGCAAAGGCAAGCACTGCTCCCTGGGGACAAGAAGCCTTGCCCCATCTCAGACCAAGCAAGAGTTACTGCATGTTCCCTGAACACACAGGACTGTCCATGCTTCCCCTTAACACACAGGACTGTCCATGCTTCCCCTTAACCTTCAGAAATGACATCTTCATCCTAACAGTCAGCAGAGGGTCCAGTCTTTGGTCTACAAAAGACACTGAAAAATCATTTTTGAGTGCGGCACTCTTCCCCTCACAAGACTCAGAAGTGTGAGAGGCCACTGAGGGTTCCTTTCACTTATTTTTGCTCTCTCTGTGGCTTTACTTGGACCTTTTGTTCTATGGTTATATTTTAAATATTTCAGTCTCCTAACATAATGGGATCTGACATCTTTTGGCACTACCCAGTACAAAATAGTAGTTAATAAGCAGCTCTGACTGGACTGGAGACTGTCTGTGCACATAACAGCTCCCCCTTGCCCATGGGGATGCACTCATGGCTCTCCAGGAGACAGCAGAAATGACTTGTTTGTATCTGCTGGTCTTTGGTTTGACGGCAGTTTGTCTGTTTAGTGAAATCACAGTCTGTGAAGCTTGGATGGGAAATGGCTCAGTATGTCTTTTCACCTTCACAGTGCCAACAATATAAGAACCGTTCTCGAGTTGTGCCTTGTGTGAACCACATTATGTTAAAATCAGCTAATTCAAAATGGAAATACCCTCTTCAGCTGGCGGAGCAGTATGGCTCAGTCCAGCAAAAACCCTTGGAGGGCTAGTGGGAGATTATGTGTCCTGAAGAAGTAACAGGCTACCTTGTGGCAGTGAAAGCGAGTGTGCGGATCACTGCAAAGGCTTGATTAATGGAGTGATTAAAGCAGCAGAGGGTGAGTGCTCTGGCAGCTGGGGCATAGGAAATGGGCATGGAAACTACTGGGAGAGGGGAAATACACAGCTCCAGAATCACAAAGCTGACTTGCCTTAGCAAACACTTTGATGTCGGAGGTGGGGAAGGATGAAACACATCAGGCAAAAAGAAAAAAACCCTCCCGCCTCCCCTTCCCAGCTTTGTGCTTACAAGGGAAAGCCCCTGAGTTTTGGCTCACTTAGCAGAAGGTAATAAAGCTTCCTATAACGAGGCTTCCTCTCATGTATCGTAACTGGTCTCAGGCTCCAGAAATCTGATCCCTTGGAACACGACTTACAGTAGATGCGAGGAGAGTCTCTAGCCTAGCAGTGCTACGCACAACGCCCTGCACGGGCCCACGAGAGCTTCTAATTCAGTCACGTCCTTTACTCTTCAGCCTTCTGACTCCTGGGGACTGTTTCCTAATCCTAGGTTACTCCACTTCTAAACAGAGGTGAGCCAAACTCCAGACTACTCATGCTCAAGGAATTAATTCCCCCAAAACTACAGGCTGAGCGCCAGCTTCTTTCTTTGGGCCCTTTGCAATCAAAGGCAACAGATCTATGTGTGGCTGTTTGAGTTTGTCCCACTAATGATAAAGATCATCTGCAGAGCTGGAACCTGCATCTGGAGTGAAAATTCCCAAGGCTCAAAATGTTTAGATCAGATGTCTGGGAATGGAGCCCTCCTTCCTAGCCTTCGACATCTGATCTAAAACAACTTCAAGCTTGTAACTCCTTTCAGATTAACCTCAGCTGTGAGGGGCCTGGGGATTCACATTCTTGGCTTAGTAGTACAACATCTCCACAGCTCACATCAGCACAGTTGATTAGAAATACGCTCTTTATTAACTTGCAGCTCCTGTCTCATGCATGAAGGTTAATAGCCAAGAATATCCTTGGAGAAGGTACATTGTATTTAATAAATGAAGACTAGGAAGGGGCATGAGAAGGGGAATAAAATTCACCATCAGTCCACTAGAGGGTAGCTGCCCTTGGATCTCTGCTGAAAGCCTTCAGCCCAAACCCAGTGCTTCGATTGACATGACAAAGCGGCATTAATGGTGTTCTCTCATCCTGTTACCCTCAGTGAGCTCCAGTTTCTAATTTAATAACCACAACAAAACCACGTCAAAATTCTATAATGACTCTCCTAGAGAAGGAGAGGAAAACTATCGCTCAAGAACAGTGTGTATCTGAAATGTTAGACCTTTAAACAATAGACAAATGGCCACTAAACAACAGCACTTTAATAAATAACCGGGATTAACAAGTTTAAGTCGCCTAATTTTATATCCCTGGTATATTATTTATGGTATTTGTGAGCTAAAAATATCGATATGTAGAAGCAGATAGCTCGTGTGCATTATGTGGGAAGCATCTACATTATGTATAATGCATAAAGAAATCTACCCAGCCGTCAGCTTGCCAGCTGTTTCTGTTTATGACACTGAGTTATTCATGAAATCCAGGAAGACATTTTGTAGTAAAATATGCTACCTGCGTGCTTTTAAACTGTTGGAGCTGTCTGTCCAGCCAGCTAAATAAATAAGGGAGTCATATGAAATTAAATATCACATTTCAATCCACCTTTTCCCCTGCATCAGTTCTTTCTTGTAAGAGGAGCCAGGAACGAGAGAAAAATATGACACACTCAGGGGCTGTGTAGGCGTTGCTATCGTACGTACAGAAAGTAAAGAGAATGATAATATGCCTTTCCTGCCTGTAATAGTGTTCACTGTAGCAAACCTTCCTGCTTGTTACAGTAGAGTAAATGGGGTGTTTAATTTGGGACTCAGTGCAGTCTGGAGTCAAGGTGCAGCAGTTTTATTATAGAATATGATTTTATTGGAGGCTAAAGATTTAAATTCCACCATGCAAACATATATATACATGGACGTTCTGCTTTGCAGCTACAAGCTAATATACACACACACACACTTCTTGAGTGTTAAACATGCCGGTTTTTCAGTTTAGAGAACCAAGGAATGAGGAATATGTCTGCGTTTTCTAAGGCACTGACGAGCCTCGTTAGAACACATTCTCTTCAAGAAGAGAAAACACATGCACATATTCAAAAGGAGCAAGTGTTATTTTTCATTTCCTTTTTAGATTTTTGACAGTACCCGCAGTGTCTCGGGTTTGTGACCCCCAGAAAGAAGCTTTGGGGTTTGGAGACTATTTTCTTTGTTTAGCTTTTTTCCAGTAAACAGCAGTAGCATACCCCACCCCTCTTCCCCCAGAAAGGTGTTTAGATCACGCAATCATTTCTCCTTTATTTAGTCTAAAACTTCGGACACAAGACTTTCAATAGAACGATTTTGTGGCAGAGCCACAATATGATGTATATATTTGGAAATCAAATTATTTAGAATTACGACCGTGTCATCAAGATAAGCCATTCTGCAGCGCGCTGCCAGCTCTCCAAACAGATTGCATGGGAAAAATTGGATAACACTTGGCTTCAGTGCTTAAAAGCCAGTGAAATCAAAACACTGGGGACCGGTTCATTTCATTTTCGTCAAACCAGAAGCCCACCTCCCCCCGGCGCGCGGGCTGCGGGTGGCGGGGATGGGCGGG
>JAOXOE010000602.1:11702805-11752925 GCA_028565055.1 Phoeniculus purpureus
GGGAGCCCGGGCCACACCGCGCTGCGTCGGCCGCCAGGGGGCGCCCCGCCCGCTGTTTCGGGCGCTCGGTCAGCGCCCCGGCGCGCAGAAAAGGGACCGCGAAACCGCAGGACCGCAGCACCGGTCACGGAACCACAGCAACTCGGAATCATCGCTTGGGTTGGAACAGATCTTTAAGATCATCAAGTCCAACCGTTAGCCCGGGTTATCACTAAATCATGGTCCTAAGCGAGACCCTGATACAACAGAACCAGTTCCAGAGCCGCCCTATTCTCATATTTAATATCTTCGTCTTTTCTTTTCCTTTTTTCTTTCCTATTTTCTTCTCCTTTTTCCTTTTCTATTTTCTTTTCTTTTCCTATCTATTTTCTTTTCTTTTCCCTTTTTTCCTTTCTTTTCCTTTTCCTTTTTTTTTCCTGTTTACAAACCTTGCAAACCAAAGCGAGAACAATAATACCGTGCAGACCATAAATATTATTGCTGTGGATCTGTTTTACCTGAGGGAAGCATTACACAGATTCTCAGCTGCTAGCACACTTGTGTATCATCGGAGATTACCGGCACACTGTGAAAGCTGCCTTCTCTAACATACCTGGCTGAAAGGAAATTATTTCTTCACAGGGAAAAGAGGATGCTCATCCTGCTGTGGGTGATCACAGGCAATTTCCATTTCATTAGCATTTTCCGACCCATCTCTTGTGTTGCTCTTTGATACCTAGCTAGTGGTAGCCCAAGGTCACTGCCTGCTTTGGCTGCTATTTTGCCACCAATATATTTATACAAGCATGTGATAAACTGTTTGCAACTAACTAATAAAAAAAGCAAGGCTGAACACAGCTCTTATGAAAGAGATACTGGCAGTACAAGTAACTCCTTTATTCTCACATGCTCATAGCTGTAGAATGATCTAACTCCTAGATCTTGCCAATGACCTCAACCTTGATCTGGAGAGACCATTTATTCACAAGCAAAACATTCATTCTCCATGCAAACTGGTCCTGGGAATACTGCCTGTGTGAATTTGGTCTCCTATTAATAAGCACACAAGACACAAAATTACTGTGATTTTGTCCTCTTAACACTTGGGGTTGTATGTCATGAACACAGCACCATGGCTATGCTTGAGGAACTTTAACTTAAAAATCAGCGTTTAGCGGCTTTGTAGAGGAAGGCCAGGCAGTTCTGAGGTGACTGAGGGCTGTGAATGCAGAGACAGGCACCAAGGCAAGCACCAGTGAGAGAAGCCGGCCTTTTTTCAGCCAGGGTGAGGGCATTTTTCATGTCGGTACAGACAGTGTGTTGTAGGTCTTTGTTCACACAATCACAGGAACCACCATTTTGCAGTCCACATGCAACAGTGATAAAATGGTGGTTTAGAAGGGCCCGACTCAGCATCAGAGCTCACTCAACAGCCCAGCTCTCTTTTTAATTATTATGAAATGGCAGTAGATTTTAGATTAGGAATGAGGCAGGAAATGAGAGGAAAACTCCGTGTGCATCTGTAAAACACACAGGGTAAAAATTAACCTTGAAGCTCAAAGGAAAAAATGTATGAGTACATGTGAAAGCAATCTCCATATTAAATTTCTAATAACTGGAAGGTGAATCTTCATCTTAAATCTTGTAACACAATATTAAGATTTAACACAGTGTTTGCTGTTGTGATGCTGCAGAAGCCAATGAAGTATTTAAAATAGAATTAAAACATATAGCACAAATAATTACATTCAACTCTGAGCAGGAATTAGCCTGGCACTGCAAATGATGAACCTTCTTTTATAAGAAGGGGACTTTTTAATATGATGATTTGGCAATTTCAAGAGATGGTTATTTTCATTTTAACAGGCCTGTTTAGTGTATGTCCCCTTGGGGATGTAATGAAGGTTAACAACTTACACATGGGGAGAAGGGATTTTAGTGATTAGGGAAATTGCAGGCTCCAGTTTATGTGAGCATGTATGCAACAAAGAGAGAGAGAGAGAGAGAGAGAGAGAGAGATTCCTCCTTGTTTCAGACACTGCTGCACAAAATGTGCGTGTGTGCGCGTGTGAAACATTTCTGGGGGAAAGATGCGTAACACAGATAGCCAGTCCACCAGGGACTGACCTGAAATACTGGCCTCTGTGCTCCACTGGTGTCAGGTCAGGTGTTAAAGCAGAGAGGGATAGTTTGAGTCGCCAGTGCATCAGCATGGCGTGTCTTGCTGAAATCTTTGACTTGATAAAACAATGTAGATGATGTATTTATCTCAGGCAGTCATGGCTGGCAACCCATGGAGGCAGGATTTAACCTCCTTCTGGTCTCTAATCTAGCAACATTTTTCTACCAAACATCCTATGTTCTCCATGCAAACAGAATTCAGAGCTCAAAAGACTTCAGCTGAATTTTTCACTGTAATGTTTCCCTTTATAAGATTTGTTATTAAACTATTTCGAATTGATTTGGTATTAAACAGCAAATCAGAACTCTGCTTTCAACTAAAAGCAGCTGTCCACTTATATTCCAATGCATTCTTGACCCGGTGTGACAACTACCAGGGGAAAAACATCCCTTTACAATACTGAACGCAGTCTTGCGCCTAAACATTCAGCAGTATTCATTGGCCTATATAACTTAAACAAGAGCAGTTTGTTACCCTAATAAATCCAAGATTTGGGCTGAGAAATGAAGGTGCTGTCAATAACCCTTCAGTCAGATAATAGAAAGGGGATTATGTGATTATTCTGTCAAAAAATTAGGTTGCATGCTTTTAATTGGCAGCATATCCTGTCATGAGTCTGCAGGGTTTAAATCACAGTCCACCATGTTAGGGTGAGAAGGAAACCTAATAGTAAATCCTTTCATCCCAGAGCCTGTAGGGTTTTTATGTCAAGTCCTAATTTCTGTTAAAATATTTCCAGAGAAAGACAACAGGAAACAGTAAACATGGCAACACCACAAATATACTTTTCTGTTGCACTATTTCTGTCAGTGTTCAAAGAATAAGTTGTATGGGCTGGAAAGGAAACTGCTGTATCATTAAAATCTAGGCAGGCTCAAACAGCCACCCTTTTGTGAAATGGCCCCCCTCCTCACAGTCTCTCATAAATCTTGTTTCAAACTGGGCTAAAGCCATGGATTGACTTAGCCTCTTGCAGTAATGGCTTGAAACTGTTGTGCATTACAGTTCTGCATTCAAAGGGAATCAGGAGTATTTAAAAACAACTTCTGGTTCAAGATGCAATTATAACTGACAGCCAGATGTCTGCCGTGTCTGGTACAGCAAACCCAGAAGAGGTTGCAAATGGTCTTGAGACCTTTAGATCTAAACAGGGCATCCAAGTGAGTGATGCACAGATAAACAACAATACCACAAATCACTGACACCCACTAAGGGATTGCTGGTACTGATAAATATAAAGACACTGGGAAGCAGCTGACCCTTACACACTTCCCTCTCTTACTTTTTACTGTGCCAAAAAAAAACCTGCAAAAGTCCTGAGCCTACAAAGTGTGTTTATATATCTACTGCCAGAAGTTCCTCTTGTGGGGAAAGTCCCATAAGTAATTGTTTAGTTTACAAAGGTGAACTGAATCCATAACTTTCACTAAAGTGATATTGCTTGCTATTTTGATAAAATTGTATGTCTAAAGTGTTTGCAACGTGTTCTATAATATGGGGTGTTCTACTCACTTATGTTAACTCCTTAAAACATTTTTAAAATGACTAGCATTAAAAATGGACCCTCTTCTCTCTGCTGACCAGACTCATTATTATGCACACAAGGTGCTGCTTTCATGTCGAAGAATGTTTCTTATAATACTTGTTAGGAATAACTAGAGATTTATCTCTCTTTATACAGCACCCTATTTTTTGTGTCATTTACAAAGCACGTACACAGACCTACTGACTCAGCACAGGTTTACGTGGAGACACACAGGAAACTTCACAAAGATTTGAGAAATCACAAAAAAATACTTTCATTATGTTTTCATTAGTTTTACGCGGACAGTGGGTCAGGCCCTAGCTGGATCCAGCAACATGTTTAAGAGAACGTGGTGTTAAACTGATGTACATTCACTGTGTGACAGTGTTAGCCTACAGGAAAAAGGATTAAGAGTGTTTGGATGGCAACAGTTTGAAGCAGAGAAGACATGCAAATAGTGTGAACAAGACACAGCTAATTTTTCAGATAGTTCAAAAATAAGTATTACATTTTATTTGCCTTTGTGGTCACTGTCTTCCTGTGATATTGTTACTGTGTTTTTAAAATATCTGATAAACAGCATTATCTATTTGAATTAGTGTTTTATAATGATATTTGGTAGAATTGACCAAAAAATGGAGGCTCCAGGCAACATCTTTTTCTGCATCACTTTATCTTATGTTTTTAGGTTTTCAGACAGCTCTATGCAGTATCATTAGAATGAAAGTGATGGGGAGATTCCAATTTTGAAAAAGGATCTCATTCCAAATATCAAACTGGAATGATTTAATATCTTGAAACATTTTTCAGGTTGGTTCAGTGTCATAGTGATAAAAAGAATGTCACTTAAATCACAGCAATGTTGTCCCAATGGATGAATTGCCAAAACTATTCGCAGAAGACTCCTTTCAAGTAGTCTAAAAACTGACCAGACCCTTGCCTGTTCCTTGAGACAAACTTACTTTGCAGTGACAGATGGCTAAAACCTTTCTTTGTAGCCTTTTTTTCCTTGCTGTCTTTCTACCTCACCTGTTTGATTCCTGTCCCCAGAACAGGCACTGCCTGTTTGCACGTTGCCATTCAGGGCTTTCCTACGTTTGACCTGCAGTTCAAGACATACTGCCGTGAGCTTTTCACTTTATGGCAATAACTTCGCAAAGAAATCGTTTTTCTTATGCCTAGGGCATGAGAAACTTGAGCAAAGATGTGTGAACAGTCTGAGAAACTAGAAACCATTTTTCACTGAAGTTTCTGTGAAAGGTAGAGCCACACCTGGGCTACTTGCACACAGCAAAAGTGCGCAGAGGAGCGGCAGCTCAAGCACCGTTGCAGTACTCCACAGGTACACTGCCCTAGGACACCTTCACCACAAGAGAAACGGCCCCAAGCTTATGCTACACACCAAGAACCTGCTGAACTAGTAGAAGGGTAAAAGCATTGCAAATCACATCTTGTATAAGCTTGAGTGAATACGAAGGCCCTAGAATTACTCAAAGAAGTCAAAGAGTTGCCAAGAGCAAGATTCTTCTGTGAAAAGCCAGATCTTACAGAGGGAAGGATCTAGACGATGGCCGTGTTTTGGACAGTATTAAAGTCAGTAGTATAATTCATGGGAGGCTTAAGAAAGTCTCTGGGGTCTTCTTTAAATCAAACTAGCACATGAAGAAGTGCATTTTGGCTGCTTCTTCAAATCTGTCATTTTAATAAGCTTTGAATGGTCACATAGCCCAAATCGATTTTGATGTGCTGAATTATATTTTGTTTGCAATAATTTTTAAAGCTAATGATTACTGTGTAATATTATCTATGGGGCACTTCTTGGAAACAGGCTTTATTTACATGAGAAACTTGTACAGAGCTAATGCCAGTGCGTCATGTTATTACATGGTATTTTAAGATCCTGATCATTCTCATCAATATGGGGGATATAAATATCTACTCACCCTTGCCTCAGAGTGCATCAGGAAAGCCATGCACACAGATCAAACAGGAGAAGAAAAGCCTGCAAATACTATCAGCCCTCCCTCTCTCCTGCTAACCATCCCAGCAGTGTGGCTGGGACTGTCCAGAGGAAGAAGCAACGTGGTCTGACAGACCAGGGTGTGCCACAGACAGTACCCATAAGGCTCTCTTACAGGCAGAATTTGGGTCAAAATAATCATGCTTGAAACTGTGTATCCCCAGCCACCTGAGGGATAACAGAGCTGCCTCTCCATCCCAGAGCAAAAGGGAGTGGAACACTGCTTGCCCAGGCCTCCCTGTGTGCCAGCAGGTGGGCAGGTGCTGCTGTGAGAACCTGAGCTCCCCAATGCTTGCACTGTGTGGCACTGCATGTGACACTCCACCAAATCCTAAACTCTGTCTCGAGAACTATATATTCTACCCCTTTCTAGCCTCAGCCATAAACCCCATAGTCTGAAGCTGCTGCTTAGTCCCCAGGAAAGGTTCTCGAGCTTTCACAATTACCACACTCATTAGAGGAATTTGGAAGCCAGTCTGTACTTCAGATTAGAGTTCAGAAAGTAAACCCAAGGACGTGGGTACTATTGAGTTAGATAGGAGTTTCATTGATCGAATAATCTATAGCTGCAGAAAGTACAGCTATTTTTCTACTGAGTTTCACTTATCTGACTTTCTTGTGAGGAAATCTTTTACGGGTACATCTATCAGCCTGGACACAGAGGTTCAGTGCTCATTGGTGTATGTCCATTAAGCTCTCACAAAACTACAATGCAGGTAGCACTGCAACTGTCTTATTTCTATGTACTCTAAGTTTGTGTCTTTATCTTTATGCACATTCTTTGATACATCCGTGTCATACATGGATACTCTGCAGCAGGTGACTGCATAGGAAAGAAAAGGCTGTGATTTTGATAGGAATTTGTCTTTTCCTCAATTTGATGATCTAATCAGGAGCTCCAGCATTGCTCACAAGCCACAAACCCCCAAAATTACAGTGGCATATTAATACAAATTCATAATTCAATTTATTACTATTTTGTTTCTTCCCTTGTGCTCCCTGGACTTCCCTCAATAGAACACCTATCTTGGAAGACTCCATCACCTGGATATCAGGCAATCATTTGGGAGGTGGCAGATGTAGGCTCCAATCCATACCTGAATTTACGAAGGGATTGCCTTATGGCTTACTGAACACCAAGAGTTTATTAATGTCTAACCTTAAGGAATCAGGCCTTCCTTCTTAAGTGATAGTAACAAAGACCCTGTACCAAGAGTGTATTAATGTCTATCCTTAAGGAATTAAGCCTTCCTTCTTAAGTAATAGTAACAAAGACGCTGCAAATGTTTTCTTCACTTTGAGGGACTCAGATTTTTTTACACTTTCTCCTGATCTGTGACATGGCAGCTTTCAACAAGCACAAAAACAAAGCAGGAAACACCATCAAGAAAGTACCTATCAGTTGCTTTGCCAGCAGTTTTCCAAAAAGAAAATTAAAGGCCTGCCTGAAATCCCCTTAACAGATTTCAGGAAGTAGTGTATTTGACTTTATGGCTTCGTCATCAACTCTAACTTTATTTCCAGAAATTGGAATGGGATTTAGCTGCACAAATCCCACTCTAATCCATAATCTGTTCTGTGGCTAAAACCCAAAGGGCTCTCACAGAACACCTTGTCTTCTTTAATTAAAGACTTCTCGATTGATTTCCACAATTTATTGTTTTCATGGTTGTTTTGTGAAAAAGTCAGTTGGCATGTTGCACGAGAATAAGCACCTGATACATGGGTAAACTACTGTTATTATTTCCATCAGTCCACGGCGTGCTGCAGTCTAGGTTTGTGGTTTTGATAGTACAAAGTCATTACAAAGCTTGTAGGTAACTGACTTAACAACTAATCAATCATGACTGCACTTTTAGTCTCACTGTGGACAATGGCATGGGCTCCACTGACCTGAACAGGTGCAGCATTTGACCCATTAAAATGATTACTGTTTGCGTTCTCATTTTCTCCCAAGCGTCAGTAGACTTGGCAATGTGCTGTGCGCTGAAAGCATGCTGTGTTTTACCAGTACACCTGTTTGATGGCCTCTTAGAGAGAACAACGAGGCCACAACAGGAGTTATGTGCAAATACAGTAACAGAGTATCCACAGATTTCCCCCTGATCCACATTTCCCATGTCTCTGATAGCATCATCTGACCGTTCTCAATGGAGGTGAATGCCTCTCCCCACATACCTGCCCTGACAGTGCCCATTGTGGTCTCAGAGACCTCTCCTGGGGCTGGTATTTGTGCCTGCTGGGGACAGGGCTGTTCGTAGTCATGCTGCTTCCTTAAATTGTTCCACCAAGGTTGTCCACTTTCAGCCAGAACAATCTTGCCAGCTTGGCACACCTCACCTAGTCACCAGCCCAGGTCCAGTTACTGAATCTTTCATCTCTTTCTACTTCCCTGCTGGTGGGAATCACATACTTGCTTCCTCAGGCCTTTTCTGATGTTCCAGGGGAAAAAACAAAGCCCCCAGTGAAGGGTTAAATTAGTTAGATGCTTCATTGATTAAATAATTTGTGGCACATATTTATACCCAAGGCAGTTGTAAGTTTGCCTTTTCTCTCAAAAGAACAATAGCAAGCGCTCCTCTTCCAAGGTTAGCAGTTCCCAGTCCATCATTTCTTTCACCACATCATTTCATCCTGTGGGTTTCCAGTTTGATGGCTGTTAAAGGTTTAAGAAGTTTAAATTGACCCTGACTTGCAAACATATGATTTACAGTAGGTAACATTGTTCTGGAAAAACAAAACTTCTGTCCTGAGGCTAAACTGCGCTTGATGATTTATATTAACTTCTCCTGGGCCGGGTTCTGGTGTATTTACTAACTCTGTATGGTATTTTAACTCCTCCAGAAGCCCCGTTGGTTCTGGAGGCACCTTCTAAGGTAAGGCAGATTTGCAATATGAATAAACATATCGACAGGTGGTCCACTCATATGTAAGCATGATCTAGAAGATAAATTCTTTGGTGACTTCTAACCTTGTCTTCAGGTCTGATTGTAACGTCCTCGCAAATTATTCAAGTGTATTTTAACAATACACACATAGTGTCTGTTTTCTTTAAAAGAAATCCCAACTGACGCTATCTCAAGATGCCTTGGAACACGCTACATGTGCATGTGCTCCTTCTGCTTTGGAAATTGTGAGATGTGGTCTAATTGCAGACTTTAATGGGGCAGCTTTTAAATTACAGTGAAATAAGGAATTAATTGAAAAAATGGAGAAAGAATATTTTTTCTGGTGTCCCTGTGAAGCTGGAAAGTTTGGAACAATGCGTGTGGAAGAGACAAGACTGGCACTGAAGTCATGCTGTCTTTTATCTTTCAGTGCCTGCTCTTTAGGAAACAGCAGAGAAAGAAAAATATGGAACTGAGCACAGCAAATTTAATTATGTAACAAAGCCACCCACCTTGCTTTCGGGGTCAGGAAGTATAATCGCCTCCTTTTGACGCAAGAATGAGTTAACAACATATGTTAAATGAACATTTATTTAAAATAAAAGGAAATGACCTTAAAACCAGCTGCAGTATCTCAGACTGTAGCACAGACAGCAGTGCAGGAAAACAGCCCATTGTAGAGCGAAGGCGTGTGCAGGGGAGAGCGGGATGCTCCGCAGCCCTGCCCTTGCAAGGACAAAAGCAAAAAGCTGTTGTTTCATAGAGCATTGTGACATATCTCACATTTGATCTCACCAGCTGCTCTGATTTTTTTATTTATATTTGTTTATTGTGGTCCTTCTCTCGCCTTTCTGTTTATTTATTTGTTTGATGCACGACCAAATCCTAATGCCCAAAGCCACTGTTCGCTGCACAATGGCACCATGACATCAGCTGCTTTCGACCAAGTTGTGTTTTAATGGATGTTGCCAGCTGTGGCAATGCCAGAGCAAGCACATTGGTGCTGGATGCACACCTGTGAAGAATAAAAAGAAAAAAGCTCTTTGCGACACAATAAATCGCTTTTTCTTGCAAGCTCCTGGCACCACACAAGCAGGCTGGAGCCTTTAGGACAGTTCTGAACCAGCCTGCCACGGGAAAGAAATTAAGCAGGGCTGCCTCCTCGCCGCACGCGCCTTTTAGCCTGTCGACACGCTGCCTGTCCGTATCCCTCGCAGCGCATCTGTAGAGCCATTAAATTGGATAATCCCTCTGGCCTTTGATACATTTCTGGACATGATTATTTCATTACTTGCAGTATATCAGTAGGATCATAATAAAAAGGACTTCTGACAACCTGCCAAGAGTTTTGTGGCCTTGTAAACACAAAAGTGCTCTAATAAAATTTTATTAAGTGTTAAAAAGTCATAAAAAGTGAAATAACATAAACTACAAAATTTACTGTCCTCAGCAAACGCTGAAAATATTGGCCACAGTAAAATTAAATTAGCATGTAATAGGCAGTGCGGCAGTGGAGTGGAGTTAAAAGAGGATCCGGGAAAATAAAAGAAAAAATGGGTGGGGGAGGGAGAGAGGAAGAAAGAGCGAAAGAGAGAAGGATCGCACTATTGCACTTGAACTAAATGTGGGTCACGGGGAGCCGGTTTATGGCGACCCTCGCGCGTTACCGGCGCGGCGGGACGGGCGGGCTCCGGGCGGCCCCTGTGCGCGGGGTGGACGCCAGGGGGCGCTGTGGGAGCGGGAATGTGCCGGCCTCGCGCCCCGACCTGTGCGCGCGCCCCCAGCCCCGAAATGGGCTGAGTGCTGCGATTTTGGCGTCTTCGTGAGAATTAAAAAAAAAAAAACCCAACGCCAACACCAACCAAACAAAAAAACCCCAACTCAAACAAACAAAAAGGCCAAAACCAAACCCAAGAAATGGATCGAGGCGAACAACGCGGGCAGAGACGGCCTGAGGGCAGCGGCCCAGCAGGGTCCCTGCGCGCTCTGCCCTCAGCTCGGGCAGGGAAGGGCAGGCGCAGGGCGGGGGGTCCCGCCCGGGCGAGGCGGCGGAGAGGGCCCGACCCGGCGTTTGGAACCAGGTAAGTTCCACCTTCCCGTTGCCGTCGGTGCCGCGGGGGGAAACGCTACGGTCGGGACAGGGGCAGGACGAGCACACGTGGCGGGACGGGACGGGACGGGACGGACGGGGTGGGGTGGGATGAGACGGGATGAGAAGGGAAGTATTGCCGCCGCTGAGCCGAGCTGGCTGCCCGTGCGGTAGAGGGAGGGCAGGACGGCTCGTCTCCGGGCTGGTGTCGGCACCGGCAGCCCCCGGCTCCTGGCGGCAGGACCTCGCGGCATCAGCCCCCAACCCCCCCTCCGGCGGCTCTGTCCCCTGGGGATGCGCCGGGATTTCAGTGCGGTCGGCGGGAAAGGAAGCGGCCGCGCTGCCGTCACATGGAGCCCCTTGGCAAAGCCTCCCGAAACTGAGCGCGGGGGAGGAGCAGGGTGGATGAAATAGTCATAAAACAAGAACACTGCCTTCAGCTGTAGTTAGGAAATGTTCTGAGTTTCGTTTTATTCGGGCTTGGAGGATAACTGACTCTCATGTGGCAAGGCTGATGTTCAAGGCCAACAACTGTGCGAAAAGCAGTGAGTTGCTGCCTTAAGCCCGGCTCGATACGACCAGAGGTGCGGCAGGAGCTACCCTGGCGGAAGCTGGCACCGGGAGAGCCCGAGTCCATTCCTGACTTGGAAATATTCAGTGTATGAGCAGGAACAAGCAGCCGTGTTCTCACTGAGGAGGGAAATACTTTTAGTAGGGAAAAGTTACTTTTAGTTGAACTTGTAACAACTGTCCAAGTAAGCTGCACTTGGAGAATGCAAAAGGGCTGCAAAGAAAACCATAAAGAGTACCACATTTTGTTTCAAGTCATCTAAATTAATGGGAAAGTTATAGGTGCAGTGTAAAGTAGTGCTTGCGTTAGCTCCACTGTCTTGAATTAAGACTGGTTTCCAAAAATAGGTATTTCTGTTTGTACATAAAGTTGGCCAGACCCATGTGCATGTGCAGACCATACAGGCATAAAATGCGCATTTATCTCACTGATTCAAAACTTGGAATGTTTTATATGCCCATGTGATCGTCACCTTTGTGTAGAAGAATGAGAGTATTGTGGTGCAATTCATATAATATACTTACTAACAAATTACAGAAATCGAATACGTTTGAATAAATAGGAAAAAAACCTTGGCTTTTCTCCATCTCAGCTTTGTATATAAAATCTTTAATAATTTTACAGTAATGGCCACAATTACTAACACACACATAAAAAGTTCTGCTTTCAAAGCCAAAGAATATGACCAAATCACATTGTCTACTGCATTAGAAAAAACCCAACCTCTGAGCACTAAACCACGTATGGAAATACATACGTTTTCAATGAATGCTAAGTAATTATTTTCTTTGCCCTCTAATGAAATTTTCGGTCTCCTGTCACCACATATAATGTGAGGACTACAAAAATGCAAACAGAAAGTATAGCGGCAGTGTGATCAAAGCTTTGAACTTACATGAATTAAAAAGTCAGTGAAGCATTACAGAATTCCACATACATGTGGCTAAGGTGTGTGTGTGGCTACATAGCTTTGAAGAGTTTTTAAATGAAAGAAGGAGTTTGGAACTTTGATTGCATTACTGAAAGACTCTTCAGGGTCAGTTCTAATATTTGTTGGATTTTTGGGAGCACTGCTAGGAAATCCCTCTTCAGGTTGTGGTGAACAGAGTCACACTGCCTTTGTTTTTAGATACCTTCTTTAAAAACATAAGTTGTGTCTGGTTGATCGGCTGTTTGCTATTTTGTGCTGCACTTGGTCTGAGCAAGTATGTTACAGCGTCACTGTGTGAAGAATCCCATTTGTTCCATGGGGTTTAAGGATATGACTTGGGGTGTGCACAGGATCAGGGTTTCAGCCATAAGAGAAACTTACTCTTTTCTCCCTAAACTTAACACTATGATTTATTTTGAGTGGTTTTAAGTATGCAGCATTACTTTGACAATGGAATTTTTATGAGTAATAAAAATTAGTGTGATGTAAAATTTAAAAAAAAAAACAAGATACAATAGGTAACTATAGGTTGTGTCTAAACAGGCACAATAAAGGTCAGATCGGCAGATGTCTGACGTACACTGAGCAAGGCTGGAACTCAGCATTGTTTATCTCCAACTTCAGCCTGGGTCCTTTCAATATCCAATAATGTGCTTGCACCTCCAGCTGCAACAAGCAAATGCAGGAGTCCTGCCTAGTGAAGTTTGCAGTCTACCAGGCAGAAGGGCCTCAAAGGTTGATAAAGAAAAGCACAGTTGCAGCAGACCTAGAAGCTTGCAGCCCACAGGATGGATACTGTGTGGGATTAGGGACTGGGGCTGCATATGTGTCACTTCTTTTGCAGGATTTCCTTAAGTGCTTGCAGAATTTAAAGGCACGCACAATCCAAAGAGACCTATCTTGCAATACGTTAACCAGATCTTTCTGAGTTGATTAATGGCTTCAGGATTTTGTTGTTGGATTTTTTTAAATAGTTTTTTAACTGTAATACAGCTGGTTCCCATGCTACAGAAATAGATAATGGATGAAATCTTTGGTTTCCTGAAGTCAAAGTAAAAAATTTCATTGATTTCATTGGAGCCATGTTGTCGTCGACTGCATTGCAATATTGTGTATCAGCCATATGGTGGAGATTTAAAGTTGGCTTTAGAAGAAATAGAAATTAGTTTTTCTACAAACAATTTGTGTGGCTTCTTATCTGTGTTTTTTCTCCAGGTAATGCAAATGGCAACCCTAAGTGTATACTGTCAAAAGACAAATTACTGTATAACATTTTGATTTCCTGTAACTACAGCAAAACTCAACTAAAATATTAGCTTAAAATCAACAAGGTTAGAGTGCCATATGTAAGACCACCAGGTCTGAACCGGACAATGCAAGAGCATAGGAAGACATTCAGAGGCACAACTGGCTGTTTACAGTTCGGGACACTTTAGGACCTTGATGTGAAATTGTGTGTCAGGGATGCTTTAACACAAGAGTGTGTTATGCAGGAGAGGCAGAATTCATTCACAGCCCTTGCTTTTGCACATTTAGTGTTATTGAATTGTGCTTTCCCTTAATTATTTTCAACAGATGCATCATAATGGACTTCTTGAAATCTGATTTAAACCATAACACCAGGAAGTACAATTTTGTTAAAGATGGAAGAGGGGTGGGGGAAAAGAAACTGCTGGACTCAGCCACTCCCACAGTCATCTTTTCACAGCCAGTTTTTTCTGTTCCATTAGCCTGCCAGACAAGGATGGCACCTATCCAGTGTAAATATTGCATTTGCAACATTTGGATGGTGTTTTGAGCAATAGTTCTCATCCTCTGAGAATGTATGCTTTGTAAGAGTAACATTTTGTGCAATTCTGAGCTAGATTATGGCAGGATGTGACTTTATAATGAAAAATATTTTTAAAGAACTCTGTGTATGGATTCACTTACTGTAGAATAACACTTGTTCCTTTCCATTACTTTAATTTGCAGTGAAAATTTCTTAAATGCAGCATCAGGCACTCTTTTTTGCTTTCTGGAATAGGGAGGATCCAGACATGATTTGGGAGGAATAAATCCGCATGTATATAAGATCTGTTGCTACCGTTTGTTTGCATATTCTGCTCCGTGCATATCTTAAAGAGCAAAACCACACTAGAATCTTCGGGACCTAGTATCCTCATTGGACTAAATGCTTCACTGTGTATGTTCCAGTAATATCACACTCACAGTGCCAGATGCCGACAGTGGAAATGATTATGAAAATAGTTGATCCACATCCATAGCAAGTAAAGGAACTTAGAGAAAGAACTTGTTCTGAAACTCCCATCTTTATTTTAAATTCTTCTCTTTCTCAATGAAGGGAAAATGGGCAGTATTTGAACTGAACCCAAATAAACTTCTTTTTACTTGTTCTTTAAGTAAAAACAACATAGCTGGTTGTGTAGGGGAGGACGAACCACACCCAGGCATGACGGTTCTATCACAGACTTAGGCTATGTGGTTTTACACCCAGAAATTTCTGTTCGCAATGACCTATCTTTAACTACAGCAACATTGCTTGAGACTATTTTAATATATACCAGATACAGTCTGTTAAACTGGAACAAATACAATCCTGAAAACACTAGCTTCATATTTTCCACATTGTAGGTAGTTTTCCATACCCATAATCTGCTGCTTTGAAACAATGCCCTGATTTCCTGACTTTGAAGTATAGAGCAGTGTTTTTCTCTCTTGGTTAGCTTCCTCACCTTCCCTTTCGTTTATGGCTTATGATACATTTTGTCTTGGGTTCTATATTTACCCACCTTCAATAAAATATCAGCTGCTGCGTGATTCTCATGTGCAAGTTGCTGCCTGCAGATATCAAACTTGTGGATCTGGTAGTATAGCAAAGCCCAGGTCATGGAGTCTGACTGAAGAGACCTACCCCGCTATAACGATTAAGAAAAGAGCAATTGGAGATTTTCACCACTAAAAACTGGGTAAGAAGATTTGTGGCTTTCAACTTGGTCGAGGGGTCAGTGTGACTGGATGACTCCTGGCTTGTGACCAGAGCTGGAGAATGTCCCTGCTAGGGCAGCCACAGTTCTCCACAAGCCTGCCTGTGCCCCAGCAGTGCCCCAGCACCAGGCAGGCAGCCAGGGCACAGGCAGTGGGACCACATCAGTTCTTTCTGGCAGAGAATCAGGACTGACATTTCCAGCCTTTGTGGCTGCAAAAATAACTTTGCAAATAGGTAGCCTGTATAAACTAAGGAGCTGGCAGGAAGCTTGAAATAATGGTTCTGAGAAGTGTGAATTGTGCCCATCAAATGTGATGCCTTAGAGGCCTGATAACAATGCATTCAGTGCAAGACAATATTAACTATTACATGGCAAGCCCTGTCAGCACAAATACCTGGCTGAAGTGCTTCTCCTGCCGGTGGAGTTTGTCCACGAGCAGGGGAAATGCAGCCTTGGGAGGCTGCGTGCATTCCCCAGGAAAGGGAATGTTCCAGTCTGGTAGGTACCAAGACATATCATTCCTGTCACTCTGCTCCCTTGTGTAGCATTGTGTATGTCGCTGAATCAGCACACACTTGGTGTGCCCCATAAGGGATGTGAGATGGGGAGTAAGCAGAAGCTATACAAGTGGATCTGGTACTTCTGTCTTTCATGGAAGAATCTGCTTATGCCCGCATCAGAATAAAGCAATGCAGGATGATATGTGGAGTGCTATATGAAGAAGGCTGACACATTTAGGAGGGTTAAAATTTTGATGATTAGCAAGAGAAATACAAATGAAGCCACTGAGTGCCATATACCTGCTTTTGCCTTACCCTAGTATGAGTGATGCTGAGACTATTTAGTCTCCTTTAGATAGATAGATAGATAGATAGATAGATAGATAGATAGATAGATAGATAGATAGATATAACAGCAACAGAATATTTTCTCAGTGGAATTTTGTCTGGAAAGGATGTTCTTACACAAGCCAGTGTAAACAGTCAGTTGCATTAGGGTATCTGGCAATCTAAGACAGAATTTAAGCTGAAGAAGTCTCTTCTTCCTGAGTCTGTTCCTGCAGCAGATGAGCTAAAGAGCTCCTCCTAAAAAGCTGCAACTTTTGGACCCTGGGAGCAAGGGCTCATGATGGATCCATCAACATGTGTTGAAGCCTCTCTGCCCACCCTGCAGCTGAAATATGACATCCAGCGCTTGAAAATTGTTTGTAATTGTATAGCTGATATTTCTTTGTGTTATTTCCAAATGCAAAAGGGAAAAAAAAAAGAGAGAAATACCAATTCTTGTTTATGTCAGGTTTTTTGCTTCTTAATGATGATCTGAGGAGGGGAAAATAGAGCTTTTTTTTGATGGTTATAAAACACATTATTTGCTTCTGCCATAAAAAAACCCCTACAAAGTAGTTTGTAAAAGCCAAAGGCCAACATATTCAGGTATTTTTAAAAGTGCAATTTTACCTAGTTTTGTATGTCTCTTGATGGTGTGTCTCTGTGATATGATCACTGAAGGCCTCTAAAGTGCCACCACCATTTTTCATCATCATCCATCCACCCATCCATCCACCCATCCATGAATGACACTGTCACTTTGAAACCAAACAAAAGTTTGCTGATTTCAGTTTATTCCCATTCCTGTAAGATTGCTGTTGTCCACATACAAAACAGACCCAGAAGGACTATGGAAACAGCTGGGACCTCAGCTAATATGCTGAGACCTGCAAGGCACCAGGCTACTTTTAGGAAGACCTTGGTGATGTGCTTGGCCAGTTTTGCCATCCGGTGTAAGAAAATACCCGTTTGCATGAGTTTTAGTTTTCTCAGCTCTGAGTTGTGCTGTACGGACTGGGATCAGGATGGAACCCCAAGGCTGGCAGACCCCTTCTGAACTGATTACTCTAACCCATCACATGCAAGTCTTCCTGAAGTAATACCAGCAAATGCTAGTGCAAGATACCCATACGATTGATGTGGGCTGTGAACATGTAATGCTGCACTTGATTTCTAATATGCTGCATCTGCACCTTGTAGCAATCATGACATTCACTCCAGGACTTTCAATGAATAATGTGCATGTTATAGTGCACTTCAGATTGTGACTTACTACAAGGGAAATGGTAAGACTATGTGCCAAAGGCCAGATTCTGCTTTCTTGACTTAAATAATCAGGTTCTTCAGTTGACTGCCATAGGGAAGTTACTCCTTACCATGAGCAGATCTGGGAGAAAATACAGTTCTGCACTTAGCTCTGCAAGCTCCAGTGAACACAATGTACCTGTGCTGGGCACTGGTTCCCATCAAGGGTCTAGGATAGATATCAGTACATGCCTTGGCACGTTTGGAGCTGAAACAGTAAAATTTACATACTATTTCACTGGTTTTACTGTTTTATTGTTTCAAAGCACTGCAAGTACTTTGATGATTTTTTTCTGGTACTATCCCACATTTCCCATTTCTCATATATATTAGTGCTAGTTTATAACATTTTGTGTCAGCTAATAAATCAGAAATCAAGGGCATATCTGCAAAAACAGTTAACAGCATGGAAAAGAACTACAAATCTTACCTGTTACTCTACCCAGTGACCCAAAGAAGAGAAAGAAAATAGAAAAAAACTGCTGACAGTTGTATGCCCAGATAAAAATACTAAAGCACGGAGCTGCTTACAAGTGTTTCACAATAAAATCCTGTTCTGGTATTAGTTTCTGTTTTAATTCTGTGCTCATATGTGACTTTAATGTATCCAAAATGATTTTCAGTCAATGCTAAAGACATATTTCTCCTTGCATACATCTGAACATCAGGAAATTTTTTCTTACTGAAAGAGTAGGAACAGGCTGCCCAGGAGGGGTTTGAGTCATCATCCCTGGTTGTGTTTAAAGATTGTTTAGATGTGGTTCTTAGGAGTGTGGTCTAGTGGTGAACTTGGTAGAGTAGGTTTATTTGTTGGACTTGATCTCTAAGGTCAACATGAATGATTCTATGATTCTATGATATAGGTACAGCAAAATCAAAGCTTTCTGCAACACAATTTCCTGAAAAGGGAACTGTTTATCAACACTTTTAAGTACAGCCCTATGAATGACATCTCTAGCATGGTGAAATAAATACACAAATACAGTTAATCACGACGTGGCTTGACCAGTGAAGGAATTGCCACAACTTTTGTATATGGCTACTTTACAATATTTAGATAAATTGCATGATGTAGGTCAGTAAAGTGGGACCAATTCATTTTTGTCTGTCTTAAAGAGTGCTCAGGAAAACATGATTCCTCATCAAACATCCGCTGAAAGGACAACTCACTGCAATACACTGAGATAATAAATGGGTTCAGGAGGGAAACGTGCTTCTTCATCTGGTGGGTCGCAGATGTCTGTGATAACTAATGAAGAATCACATAAAGTCTACATTAATTGATTTTATTGTTAATCTGCTTGAAATTTTGTCAGCCAAAGGAAAATAAAAATGGAAAGAACGCCGTCACCCACTTTACACAGTGTTTAGCTGTACAAAAATGCTGTTCTTCCAGAGAGCTAATCACCCACAATTTGCAGAATGCTTTCACAAGTTTTACACTCTCTTTCTTCAGTCTATAGTCACACAAACTGTCAATATTTTACACTGCTACCTCTAACATTTGTATTTCATCACTCTGGACTGCAGTGTCACATTACTGTGGTGCTGAGCCCACTCACCCCTAAAATGTCCCTTCATGGTGCTTTTTCTCGCAACAGTGCTGCAGATGGCGTGTAACATAAAAAAACCCCACATTTTCAGAACAGGAAGGTGCCAACACAGGAGATTTCCCTGCAAAACTGCCCAAAAAAACTTCATTACCAGTGGCATGTGTTTATATACACGCAAAGAGGAAAAACTACAATGTACAGGAAATCTCTGCTCAGGGAAGACTTTGGTAGTTTCCTTCACTTCTTTCCTGGATGACTGGTGATAGAAATGGTGTGACCACTGGGCTGAAATTCTATCTGATTACCAATTTAGCCTTACTCCTGTCCACATGTTGCTGCCAATACTGTATCCAAATAGTCATCGGAGTAGGATGTTAGTTGTATTCTGGAACTAAATATGACCTGCTTTATAGGAGATTTCAATGAAAAAGGCATTGCCAACCAAAGGTGGGCAAAACTCTTCAGTGGAGTATTCTATTTATCAGAATTTTGTGCAAACAGAAATATATTTTTAATTCCCCAAATACAAGGAAACTTTTTATGTATTTAGATTAAATCCTAAAATGTCAATTAAGACAAAATTAGGCAACATTTCTGAATAGCTAATACTGATTTCAGTGAGTTTGCAGTGTATAGTTAAACTTGCTTGTGCTAATTGTCAACAATTGAGATGGCAGTTATTTCATCAATAGCAAACTTGTTTTCTGTGTGCTTGATTTGGAGGGAGCCTGTATCACACCAGCCTGCTGAGTGCCCCAGTGTCAAAATGGGTTAATGTAGTGTAGCCCATGGCCATCCTTCCTACAAGAGTAATGTTTTTAAATGAAAGGTCCTGACAAAGGGAGGGGGGTGAAATCATATCATAGAAAGGAGCTTTTCTTTGCTCATTCCCATTAAGTTGCCCAGCTCACTGAGGACAGACGTTCACTGCATGCACACATCTGGCCCAGCCTCCCTTCGTGTAACATCATTCATCATGGCCTGTCATGGTAGCCACGCTGCCTACGTACCCCCCAGCATACCACAGAAAACTTTCCTCTCTCAGCACCTTACATTTCACTTCCTCATAGGCATCCTTTGTTCATTCTAACAACATAATTATTCCGTTCAGGAGCTGTGGCAACATAACACAGCAGACTCCCCCAGTCACTGAGAGGTCTGCAAGTGCATTGTCATGCTAGGATTGCTGCAGTGCCAGGCACAGTTCTAAAAAAAAGTAAACTCACATTTTTGTGATGCTTTTTGCTTCTGTGATTTCAAGAATGCTTTGTAAATATTCATTCTCTCCATACATGCTAGGTGAAGCCAGTCCAGAGAATGACAAGCTGAGGTCAAGTATGGCCTTACTTTTACATGGCAATCAGCAGTGAAATTCCAAGTTTATTCATTGTAATTCATTATACTTGAACCTGATAATTTCCAAACAGGCTGATCTCCCCATCTCAGTGATTAAATATTAAACTTTTTATTTGGTGTATGTTAAATAGAAATACAGGGTATCTGGAATGAGTTAATGAATCTGAAAACTAATGAAATAAGGAAAATGTTGTTTACTAATTGGCAGGCCAACACACTGGGAAGTATTAAGTCTCCATGGAATATGGGAGTGAAAAACATAATTATACTTGTCTCATTGTTGCTGTATGGTTACTGTGAACCCTGATGCTCCAAACCACTATTTCTGCTCTCTGAACATAATTTCAGATTTTTCTGCTTGACACTTCAGCCCTGCCAGCAGAGAAGGCCAGTCCATCGCAAGTTTATGACTATTGAAACCACAGTCATGCAGATGGATGTGTCCTGCTGCCTGTGAAAAGGGCAGCTACAAGGGCAGTGCTGCTCACGTACAACCTCCATGGAGAGAGTACAGATAGGATTGTCAATGAGCTCATGACATTGATAAGTCAGGCCACTCCTCCAAGACTGATATTATAATTTTTATTTGTATTGCATTCTGTCCAAGAGTACCTGTCCTATGCCATTTACAACAGGCTTCCTTCATCATTTATACTTAGCTCATTTTCAGTGAGGATAAGGGGAGAAGCTCCTTATTTGTGTATTTTAATGCTTACTTCGGTGAGTTCCTCAGTAGGAAAAAAAGGGAAATGTGAGATACTTGCAATCTCATAATCTCTTTTACCTCATAGTGGTACTTGAGGTTTTGTTTGTTTTCTTCTATTGCTACTCTTTTCTCTTTTTGCAGTTCATCTTTTCTAACTGCTCCTCAAAACTTGATTTTTGCCTCGTCTTGTCCAGCACCCTTGCCCCTGCTGCTATCCCTGCTACCTGCTGTAGATGTCTACATAAGACTGTCATTCTCCAAAACAAAAGCATGTTATTTGTCTCTCTTAACTTTTCCCATCACATCCTGTCTGCCTCCTTGGTCCTCTCATCTCTCTTGTCAAGCACATGCCTCAGTTGACCAAGGTTTTGACCTTGGCACCATCATTAGGTAATTTTGCCAGTGTCTAATTCCACTACTCAGTAGTATAGATAGCCTTTCCCAGGTATGTCTGTTTTCAGCTCCTTTTGTACAACTTATCTTTTCACAAACTATTAGGTGACTCAAGTTTGTGAAGCCTTTTCTTCACATGGCTCCACTTATAATTGTTTAAATGAGATTCACCTGAAATACTCACTTTAAATTTAGGCATGTAGACAGATACACCAGTAGGTCTGCTTGAGATCAACCTGTGCTCCCAAAGCAGAGGACTGCAGCAAAAGAATATGGCCTTATTTTGGGCAGTGGTAGCTGTGCACATGCTTCATGGGAGGCATTGAAATGGCATCTAAAATCTGGGCGAGTGTTCCAGCTGTGGTTTTGACCTTCAGCCCTGGTTTAATAGTCAAAATGGTTACTGATGGGAGTGATTTTTATCAGTTACTCATCACTGGAGAAGTGCCTC
This sequence comes from Phoeniculus purpureus, assembly GCA_028565055.1. Classification (NCBI taxonomy): domain Eukaryota; kingdom Metazoa; phylum Chordata; class Aves; order Bucerotiformes; family Phoeniculidae; genus Phoeniculus; species Phoeniculus purpureus. The sequence goes on from JAOXOE010000602.1 coordinate 11,724,572, forward strand.
ACAGATACACATAAGCCTTTATTCTTGTTCAGTTAACAATGCGAGAGAATCCAGGACCAAAAGAAAACAAACACAGGCTTCTGAGAGGAAACTACAGAAAACTAATCACCGTTTTGATTTAAATTCTCCTTTTTTCCCAGCACAAGAACATTAGGTTCCGGGAACAGAACGACCAGCTTCCCTGACTGTTTCACTGCCTGTACTGAAAGCCCAACACACTGAGCCCTTAGTTTGTAACTCAGCTCTGCTACTTTATATCCACTGCTTCCATTTTTCTTCTTCCAGATGCTTTATTTAGGTTATTCAGGGCAAATTTTTCTCTCTACATCAGCCTGCAGATTAGCTCAGTCACTCTCGGAGATGAAAAATTAGCAACTAACTCAAAAATAATAATTCTGAAGGGTTTAGTAACACAGCACCATCCAGTTTTGCCAGCAGTAAACTTTAGATTAACATATCATTGATTTGTTCACAAACACCAAGTTAACCTACATATTTCAGAAGGAAAATTCTATGGTAAGGATACTCTGGGATCCTTTCCCCAATATTTGACATGCAACACCGACTGTATCACCATGCCCTATTGCTGGACTAAGACACACTAAGTCCGTAGGGCACAACAGCTATGAAATGAGGATCCTTCCAAGACATTTTGTGCTTGTGAGGTTGGCAACAGATTTGTGCTGGTGATGAGACTTGTCTGAGTTAGCAAGCATTGCTGGACTGTTTCTGTTTACCTTGCCAGCCCATTTGCAGCCAGCTGTTCTCCTGCAGGAGACAACACACAGAGAAAATGCAAACACACAGAGAAATTGTCCATAATAATACAGATCTCAAGACAGCAAGTCCCTTAAACATGTGCTTAACCTCATCTGACCAGGTGACTAGTTTAAAGCTTCTCCTGCAGTTGTCCCACCTTGAGCAGATAAAAAAGCTATTATTTTGGTCTTCCATGCGTATGTTATTTAAGAATGCCCACACGGCTTCAGTGTGGGCATTTTACTGCAGCTATCCTAGTATTTCTTCCATATTTTTGATTCCCTTGTCCTGTTGATTCTTTGACAGTCCTTATGCCTGCCAAATTCTCAATTTATTGATAATTTATCTTTTTACTCTTTATATATTTTGTTATTTAAAAATAGAATAAGACTCTTCATTCATGTTAATAAAATTGTTTATGTATCTTATCTCGGCAAGATTCTAAGGCTTGTGTGCTCACGGAAATAGATGTCCTTAATAGATACATTTGAATATTATCATCAGTATTTAGGAGACAGACTTCCTCATATTTATTTGGTATGCATTACAGGATTAAGAGTTCTTGATATACAGAAACAGGAGTGGTATCTGTAGCAGCTAATTCATCTTGGAGGAAGCATGGCAATTAGACAGATTACAAATCCTGATGTAATAAAAGGTCATAAGAGACATGACCTATAGAATAAATATAGCCAGCTGTGGACTCAAACATTTTTCCAAGGGAGAACCCATGTCAGAGGTTTTTTACTCTTCTTTTGTACAAATTCAGAGTTTGGGTCTGCCAGGTGAAGTACTTGGCCCTATGGACAAGAGAGGCTTTGGTGGGTTTAAGTCAATAAGACTTGAAGGACACTGAACATGACTGTCAGCAGTCCCCAGAAGGGTGTCACTTCTCAGGGACACCAGAGTGAAGGTTTGATCCACCTGTGTGAGTCTGGGCTGCCTGCAGCATAGGCAGGCTCATGCTAATTGTGCTTTCAGATAGCACAGCCTTGAGCACTTAGTAGTTTGGTTTTGTCTAAATCAAAATCATCAGTAGTTTTAGATGTGAAATTGTCTAAGAGGAAGGGCTGTAAGAGCCTGACCAGCCTTTACTGCAGTTTCTTGGGCCAGTACTGCTCTATGTGGACTTTTATTACAAACTTTCAGTAAAAAAGCAGACAAAACTTTGCTCATGTCAGTTTTATATGAGTTTCTCCACCATGTTCTCCACCACTTAATGCTGCTCAATGCAAAATCCATACATTAAAAGTAATGCTTCTCAGAATCCAGCTGCCAAAAACTTCTTCATTATAAAGCTTGCCTCACACAGCTAAACGCAAGTCAAAACTTCCTGCTTCATTGTTGGCTCTCTTGAAAACACCAAAGAGCCAAACTGCTCCTTTCCCCTCCTCACAGGCTCTCCAAACCTACCATAGTGGTCTGAAGAAATGCCATTGGGGACATCTCAAGCAACCACACTCTGCCTCTGTGGAAAAACAGCCCATGTCACAAAAAAAACTAAAAGAAAAAAAAGCTCCACCGTGGCTACTGCCAAATGCCATTAACCTGCTATCAACAAAAAAGCTACACCATGGCATGACAACAAATCAATGTTTCTGTGTATGATGAAGCATAGTGGAGCCATCTGCTCGCAGTGTGTGGTCTGCAGCTCAGGCTGCAAGAGTGTCTAAAAAACTTCTTGTACATTTCTGAATGTCACATCTCTACTACGAATGTTCCCATCTGCATAGTATTGTGGTGCTCTGCATCTTATGTACCACAGCGTTTGCAGTCTCTTAATCTCTTTAGTGGGTCATCTGGTTGTCCTTTGCAACCACCATTCTTCTCTTCACGACTGGATGGAATTACATTAATAGAGGTAGTTTGCTGCTGCAGCAACGTTTAGACTTCTGACACACTGCTATCAGAGAAAAAAAGAAAAATATCATTGCAAGCCACTTGAACGTTGTGAGTTCCCCAAAAGACTCAGCTTGCAGCACCTGTGTCTTACAAAAGCAAACTCTGGTGGATGCAGCTTTGAAGAGGAGCGAGGGCTCTGAGTCCCGTCTTTCCTTGCTTTAAGACATTTTCACCAGTCTGATTTCCTTTTGTCAATAAACATAATGTACTAGACACTTTGGGAACTGCCACATCACCTTTAGAAATGCATACCTTTGCCTACAAACCAGGGAACCTTTCCTCTGAGGTCACTAAAAAGTAAAGTAAAGATGGATGAGAAAGATAAAACATTTTGGAATTTTACTGCTGAGTGTCTGGTATGGATCTGTGTGATCAGCTGTGAAAGGAAGCCCACTTGTCCCTGTGTCCCACTTCTCCTTCACTCCTGGACTTATTTAAAGCTTCTTGCTTTTAACAAGAGATTTCCAAAGTATGTTGTGCATACTAGGATGAGCACCTTCAAGCTCTCATGCACTCAGGTCCAAAGTACTGTAGTACAGGCCAGGCAGGGATGGTGTAGAAGAAAACTCTTGCTTCATATTTAAATTTTGGCTTCACATTAGCATTGAATGAGTTGACTCTAGGATGCAGTTTTCCTGTGTACTGTATTTTATCCTGGAGCAGAGAGCAAGCCAGGAGGCTGGTCTTGCACAGCATCTCAGCTCCCTGCAGAGGTAAGTGCATGGTTAACCACTCTGAAGAACCTAGGGATAGCTCTGTGATGGGGCCTGTTTCAGCCACAACATAGCCTGCAGGAGGATGTCCAGGGGATGCAATCCTAGGGTGCACAGGGAAGAGAAAGCGGTGCCAGAGGAAAGAGGTTTCTTCGCACCCCAGTCTGGACCAAGGAGTGGGCCACAACCCTGCCACTGCCCTTTCCACAACAGTGATAACTGTAGCTGGTCTTGTGCTGAAAATATACGTGAGGGCTTTGATGCCACCATAGCAAGGGAAGAAAAAGAGTTGCTAGCTGCTGTGAGCAATGTCAGCTCATCCTTCTTCATCCCCAAGAAGACCCACACTGGGGATGGCAGCTTCAGCTGCAGCTCTAGGCTGTCCCACTGCTCACAGTACTGATCCCTCTTTCTGCTTAAAGGGAGCCTCAGAGCGGAACTTGGGGGAACTCACAGGCCGGCTAAGAAACTGAATACTGAATTTCAATGTTAGGGAGGACATTCTGACACAAAGCCTCATTAAAATAATATAAATAAATTTCTAGACATTAGGAACTCTTAGACACCATGGATGCTTGTTATCATGTCCACATTGAAGGGGTTTTTTTTTATAATCTATGATGTAGCATAGATAAAGTCACAGAGACTTACCTATCTGCATTTATCATTCTGGAAAGATCATGTCTATTAATCACAGAGAAGTGCACAGCCTATTGTGTCCCTGACAATTAAAGCTCTCTGCCAGCTTAGCAGACGCAAATGCCAAGAAGAACAGAATGTAAGAGCTCTTAACAAGGTTTGAGATTTCTTTTTTAGAAAATCTTATACATGCTGTAAGTGGGGTCTTGATTTTTTCTAGTGTTCAGCAAGTGAATCTTAAGCAGCTCTGAATATCAATGCCCAGGGCAGGGAAGTGAGGGCAAAGATGTATTTCTAGCTGCCACAAAAATATGTCACAACTTTAAATAGGACTGGAGAGTTGCTTTGCCTTTGGGGGCTGTGCTAGAGAGAATTTACAAAACACACAGGAGCTGACCTGACATCCCAGCACTAAGCACATGCAAGCTCCCTGCTTTCAGAGGTGAGGGAAATGACCTGAAGCTGGGCAAGAAACCTTGTTCTGGGCCCACAAGCCTTTCCAAAATGTGTAAGTTAGCTGCTCTGTGCTGGGATAAGACCAAGTCACTTAAAAAAAAACAAGAAAAAAGATGAAAACCTTTGTCAGATATAAGTGAGAAAGAGAAACCACAGAAAGAAAGCAAAGGAAACAAATAAACAGATCAACAGATCATGAATGTAATAAGGGGTCCACAGGTCATTCTGTGAACCATTTGAGTGAGTTGAAGACAGCAGAGGCTTCCAGGCAAGTCTTGACTGTTTTAAGTTTGTGACCCTTCTGCTAGGCTTTGCTGTCTCCCTGTTGTTTTAGTTCCTGTCTTTAAACCACAAAAATGAAGCTAAAACACTTTTCCTGACAAAGGAGCCATTGAAAATTTCCCTTTAGAATGTCTCATTTTGACAACTAAGCAAGAACAAATTATGTAATCAGAAAGTTTCTAGCCCTCAGAAACAACCTACCCATCTATGCCTGAACAAGGTAAAACCTTTTGGCATTTAGCTGTACATTTTACCGTTTAAACCTAGCTCTTCCTACACAAGTAATAGTGCCAAATAGTAATTTGATGATCTACAGAATAAAGCATATTACCTATCTCTTACTTAAAGAGTTCCCACAGGAGAGTGTCTGAACGTCTTCTCATGGCTTTGCTACCTTCCCAAGTCTTGAGCAAATTAAAAAAAAAAACCCAAAGCAATCTTTCTCAAGTTCATTGTATTTATTCCTTCTGTTGGACTCACAGTCTTGAGGACAGATCTCTAATTTTCATCTGTGAAGCACCTAGTACATAAAACTGTAAAGCACTGATGCAGGGACTATGAAAACTGCTCTGGGTTTGTGTACAAGGGGATCTACATCACAACTGCCTCTTTCTGGGCTAGGGCAGCTGATGGTCTGTGCCAGGAGCTGGCAGCCAGGAATTCTGTCAAGGCAGCTTTGGAGTACTCGGGGCTCCAGTCAGAGCTGTGGTCTTCAGTTTCCCTCCCTTGGGAAGATGAGGATAAGCAAGGAAGAAGAAACCTGAGTACGTCTGTGGCTCTGGAACAGGCATTGCCACTGCTGAGTGCACATTCTAGATATACTCCTGCCTCTCTCCTTTCAAGTATAGCCTAAGGAACTGTGTCAGTGTAAATAACAATTTATGATAGCAGCACATAAATCTATGAGAATAACATGTTTGTAACAATTAATATAACTTTCAGGTGTCTCAGTGGCCATAAACAGCATTTTCATTTGTTTCCTCTTTTCTCCAAAGAAGTTATCTGCTATATGGCAAATCCTAAGCAGTGCTTTTAATCCTAAGCAGTGCGTTTCAATCCATAGAAACATACACAGTTCTGCAAACACAATAAAAATTGCTCCAAGCACCATTTTTTCTATGAACTGGCTTGTAATTTCTGCCAGTGGTTTGAACTCTGAGTGAGCTTGTAGCTGGAAGAGCAGACACAAGGAGCACATTTTGCGACTATTTGGGGTTTGGAGTTTTACAGGTTTGAAGAGAAACAATGGTTGCTATATATTTCCTTTACATTTATTTCCACATTGGATGGATTTTCTACAGAAAACAGAACCCTTCTGTGGAAGGGCACTTACATTTTAATTCAGGAAGGTTGCCATTTGGACATAGTGGATGTTCTAGGAGCAAGGTTGCAACATGTGTGACTAGAGAAGTTGTGTATATTCTAGCACTGGGTCAGGAAACAGAAGTATGAGCATTTGCTTGCTTCAAAATACAAGTCACTGACATTCTGGAACCTGATACAACTTCTGAAAAGCATTCTCTTTGCGCAGACTGTTTTCCCATCAAAAATCCACACTCTGCTCCTGCACCTGCTATTGCTGCAACACACCTTTAGACAAGAATCCACTGGAATCCAACTCCATGGCCCGTGTTACTTGGGAGTGGGACAAGCGGTAGTGAGAGACACTACACATGGCAGGGAATGCTTTCCACTGGAGCCAGTGCTGCTGAGAAAGGCGTGAAGCTCCATGGCAGGAGGCAGAAGTGTGGGAAGAGTGCACCATGAAGGGAAGAGAAAGACGCAGCTGAACTCTCACGAGGGTCTGACCTCCAGGACGAAATGATGTTTCCCCCTAGTCACCTGAACAACTTAGATCTGCGCACTCCTTTTCTGTCAGGAAGGATGTGAAGAGCTCAAAAGGATCTCTTATGACCTTCCCTACATAGTGGCCATTTCTCACCAGGAAAACCTTCCCAGAAAGTATTTATCTGAAAAGTAACATTCCTCATGGGGAGAACTTTCTTGCAGAAGGATCAGCTCTAACATAAGAAAACCACAAATCTCTCGGACCACAATACTGCTTAGCTTCTGTTTAATATTATGCTGTTACCACCAGCAGTTACAACTTAGAAAATTTAACTTTCTAGTCCTTTTTCTGAAAATTAATTAAACACCCAGCCACTGCTTTTGTTTGGCTACTGTTAGCATGCACTTTGACCCAGTTTATGAAAGAAAGCAATTACTTGTACAAGCAGTGTAAAGGTGCTGGATGTAATGGGAGACAGTTTAAAAGGACAGTATTTGGAAAGTGTGCTCTGCAGCCATGATACTGACAGTGTCCAGAACCAATGTCTTGAAGACCATGTGCTGTGAAAATCAAGGAAATAGGACCAGTCAGAAGTGACTGATTTCTGTCTAAGCTGTTGTATCTTCTGCTACATAATGCAGGCACAGGAAGAAGTTGCTGGGTAGCCAGTTGAATAAATATGCATTTAGAAACCCTCTGTGACTCCATCACACTGCTCCTCACCTATCGACATCTTCAACCTTTCATTGATGTTCTCCAAAATTTTACTGGGAAAAAAGTGTGATCTCCGGTCACACAACTGGAGTTTCTCCACCTTTCTGAAGAAACAGCAGGAAAGAAGGAGCAGAGAATTGGGAAAGCCTCAGTCTTGTTTGAATGTCTGTAAGAGTTTCACATAAATTAAAACAGCAGCTTCAAGAATAGAAAAGACTCTCTATGACACTTTATAAAGAACATTTGTAAGCGTTTTGTAAGCTGAACTGATTTGCAGTACCTAAAGCCTTCACTGCTTTTCATGTCAAAGGTATTATAAATATGTAAAACAAGGTACTAGTACTTTAACATAAATAATTCTAATAAATTGCACTGCTTTGCAGAAAACAGAAAACTGCTAACAGAATAAGGCACATTTGTTGGTTCTTGGATCAGACACTGGCTATACATCATGCAACAAAGCAAGTGCTAAAAGCATCAGCATGTAACAGCATTATTTAGACTTCTTTTATGGGTGAGATTAAATAGTCATCAAAGCCGTTCATCCTGAGACCTCTGATTGGTTCCAACAGCCACTGATTGCCTTTTCTACTTTTTGTTTCCATGTAAGAGACTATCACAGGCTCTTCAGCGTTTGGGATTCTCATTACTCTCTGTGTTATTAAAGCAGTCGACCACCAGATTATCAATAATGAAAACTGCCCTTCCAAAAGGGCCATCCCAGATGTCAAAAGCACAAGATCCAGTAGATATCTTCTGTCATCCTTCCTCTCTCAAGGCTTGCCAGACAACCTCAGGAAAGAATTATCTTGTGGTCTGTCACTCTGTGCTGTTTTGAACAATAGAGGGATCAGTAAAATATATTACAATGGGCAAAAAGTAGTGTTGACTTGTGGCCCACAAGGACTGAACCAAACCCATCAACTCATTGTATGTAGAGCATTGAATAGAGTAACAAGATAAATAATGGCTACTTCTGGTTGCTCTAGTCTGGCATGGATTTGAGCTAAATGGCCTCAAATTGCATCAAGGGAAGTTTAAGTTAGACATTAGGAAACACTTTGTCGTTGAAATGGCCATCGAGCATTGGAACAAGGTGCCCGGGGAGGTGATTGAATTGCCATCCCTGAATGTGTTTAAAGGCATGTAGATACAGAGTTTAAGGATATAGTTTAGTAGGGGGCTTGGTACAGTTAGGTTAATGTTTGAGCTCAATGATCTTAAGGTCGTTTCCAACCTAAATGATTCTATGATTCTAGAAAGGAGTAAATAACATAAGCAAAGGAACATGATGTTCAATGCTCCTGTAGAGGTGGTCAATGCCTATATTTCCCAAAATGTGGATTTGTATGCAAAGATGATGCTTGTTTGAATCATTATTCCCACTGTGTTCCTGCATCCCATGGGGTTATTCATATTCTTAAAACTAAGCTGAAATGGAAGCCAAAAGTTGCTACCTGCACAAGCTTTCCTCCATTCAGTAGTAGGAATGCCAGGAACAAAAGGAAACCCCACTCTTGAGAAGCACATGGGAAATTAAGTGCCATAGCTATATATTCTCTTGATTTGTAAATTTGATCTATTCATTCTTGCTAAGGAATGAAATTTCTTTAGAGCCAAGTGAAAGGGATGAATGGCAGATTGAAAGTCCTTTGGTTGCTGATGCTTTTTATGATAAATATTAGAACTTGTTGGAATGGAAATCTCCATATTGTGCCATACACTTAATTTGCTTATGGTTCACTTGGCATTATTTCTCCCCCTCCCCTTGTCACTAAATGGACTTTTAAGCTGAAAGTGAATTTTTTTAATAAAAAAGATCCATCTGTAAAAATGGACAAATTAACAGGAATGAGCACCTTCACACAGGAGGAAATTATTCATTGACTGCTCCTTTGCCATTGTAGAAGAGTCCAATTTTGGATTGTCCCTAGAGAGTCTGTGCATGCTTATAATACAAGGAATGTTTAGAAAAACTTAATTACACAGAGAAAATTCCAGGCTTCAATTTTTCTTCTTGAGAGAGTTCAGCAGTTGCTTTATTCTATGTGTGTGTGTGTGTGTGTGTATGTGTGTGTGCATGTTTATACATAAAATTAGGTTCTAGCAGAGGGAAAGTGCATTTATGCAAAAAGCAATTCATCAACCACTTCTGTGCTCAGAATTCACCAAGGTAATTTAGATACTTTAATGGCAAGGTAGTTTAGGTAAGGTATGCTATAAATGTTACCCCTAGCTCCTCCAAACAGAATAATGGGAAATGTGTGCTTTAAGGGAATCTTCTCAGTAAAGTAATTCTTGTTTTAATTATTTATCAGTTAGAAAATAAGAAATATAATAACATAGCAAACTTCTCTGGAACCTCTTTGCATGTTGAGGGAGCACTCTTAAATTAGCTGGAGTTTTCAGCTGGTTGTAACTAAGAGGCTAACGTAATGCAGTGTGTGGCGCTACTACGTTTCTCTTCACATTACATGTGCAGCAAGCAACTATCACTATGAGGAGACCATTTGGATCTATTATTTGCAATATTTTCACCATGGCCTCGACTTTAGTGATGTCAGGCATATATTACATCTTCACTATAATTTACTATTGACATAATGGATTAAATTTGTTGTTTCAGCTAATGCAACAGAGCAAGCAAGGTAGATTGTGAAACAGAGCCAGCTGCTGAAATACGAGGGTTGTCAAGTATAAATTTACAAAAGATATTCAGACTGAGCACAGAAGACAAAAATAAATGGACAGAGAAGCAGTTTTTGACAGACTGCAAAGGGCTAGAGACTTAAACTTGAGCATTGTAAATCCAAATGTCACAAAACGCTGCTACAGAATGTGAGACGTGTCTATTTCTCAGGAATATAAATGGTGATATGAAACCAAACTTTCAAGATGCTGTGCATTTTTGAAAAGTCTATCACTATCTCCCGATAAGAAATGTAGAGATCTTTTTCTCTTCACTTTAAAAGCAGAGAAATTCATCATTTAAATTCAATGACCAATATAATAGCTGAATATGGCACCGCTAGATTGTAAAAATAGCAAAAAGTGAGCTTTGTGTAGCTGTCTGGATTTCTAGAAAAAAGATATTAAACTGACAGGTATGTCCTCATGGTGAAATTTTGCCAATCATCTCTAATGAATTCTTACTGGATTATTCATGTTATATGCAACTTATATGTCTGTGGAAGAACAGCACTATATAAACATAAAATACTTTATTATTTCATATATCTTACGTTATTCACATAACTCCAGATGGGATCCCTTGCCAAGGACTTACTGTGGTATCTAGAATGACGTACTACCTCACTGTCTGCAGGCAGGACTCAATAAAGCAAGGCATCCATGGAGTGAGGTGGGCAGCAGCATGCACATGTGACCACTGCTGAGACTGGGGAGTATTTTGCAATTGTTTGCGCTTCCAAATTTTCAAACCATGAAGCAAGAGGCTGAGCATGCTAGTGGAAACCTCCACCTTGAATGTTTTCAGCTCTGTGTCTGACTCAGCAATAAGCATGCACCTTCTTATTTCTTTACAGCTTAAGGGAATAAATCAAACTTGAGTAAATTAAAATCTGAGTCCATGACTTAGAGAAGTTGTCAGCACAGACTTAAGGGGAACAAAGCATACTCAGAGGACCATCAATGAAGTGATTGTGGGTTCTACCAAAATATAAACAGAGGGCACTCTTTGGGGATAAATACAGTTACAGGAGAGATCTCTTTCTGCAGGATATTTGGAATACCTCCAAAAAACCTGCATTTTGCAGAATCCTTTCCTCCACTGCAAATCTAGTTATGGCCTGGGTGATGGGATGACTACCTCCAGCAATCAAAGAACAGAGGATATGAATCACAGGATCACAGAATGTTACAGGTTGGAAGGGATCTCGAAAGATCATCTAAGTCCGCACCCCCCGCTGAAGCAGGGTAAGCCTACAGCACCTGGTGTACCCTGACTGTCTCCCATCCAAGTACAAACCAGACCCAACCCTGCTTAACTAATCCAACATTCAGTCTCTATGTCTCTTTGCCCACTACTGTGGGACCTGAAATGATGGCTAACACAGAATCACAGAATCATTCAGAGTGGAAAAGACCCTTGGGATCGTTGAGTCCAACCATCAACCCTACTCCATCCCTAAACCAAATACCCCAATACCACATCTAAGCATCTTTTAAACTCATCCAGACATGGTGACTCAACCACCACCCTGGGCAGCCCATTCCAGTGCCTGAACACTCTCACCATGAAGAACTTTTCCCTGATGCCCCATCTGAACCTACCTTGTCAAAGCTTGAAGCCATTCCTTCTGGTTGTGTCACTAGTTACCAGTGAGACGAGACCTACAATGTCCTTTCATATAGTTGTAGAGGGCGACGAGGTCTCCCCTAAGTCTCCTCTTCCTCAAACTAAACAGCCCCAACTATCTCAAGATTTATTCTCCAGGCCCTTCACCAGCTTTGTTGCCCTCCTTGCTCCAGCATCTTGATGTCTCCCTTGTACTGAGTGCCTTTTACTCTTGAGTTCCAATCAAAGCTCTCTGTTCAGCCAGGATGGTCTCCTACCCCGTCATCTTGTCTTATGTGACTTGGGGATGGTCAGCTCCTGCATTTTTAAATTTCATTCTTTAAAGTATGCTCAGCCTTCCTGGGCTCCCGTGTCCTCCAGAACTGTCTCCCAAGGGACTCTCTTAACCATGTTCTGAAAGAGACCAAGGTCTGCATTCCGTAAGTCCAATGTGGTAGTTCTGCTGGCACCCCTCCTTGCTTCACCAAGAATTGAGAACTGTAATATTTCATGATTGCTTTGTCCAAGACGGCCTCCAACCACTACATCTCCAACAAGGTCTTCTCTGTTAATAAGTCGCAAGTCAAGGACTGCGTTTCCCCTTGTTGGCTCCCTAACCGTCTGTGTCAGGAAGTTATCTCCCACACAGCTGAGAAACTTCCTGGACTGTTCCCTCACTGCTGTACTATATTTTCAGCATATGTCTGGAAAGTTGAAATCCTTCATGAGAACAAAAGGAAGAGATCGAGAGCCCTCACTCAGCTGATTCTATAAACTATCTTATTCATCTCTTTAGCCTGGTTGGGTGATCTGTAGCAGACTCCCACAATTATATCTGTCTTATTAGCCTTTCCTTTGATTTTAACCCATAGGCTGCCAACCCTGTCATCACTATCATTAAGTTCTAAGCATTCATAATTCTCCCTAAGATAGAGGGCCACCCCACCACATCTCCTACCTTGCCTGTCTCTTCTGAAAAGTTGGTAACCATCAATTGCAGTACTCTAGTTGTGTGACTCCTGTTTGCTGCCCAAGCTGTGTGCATTAGTATAGATACACCTCAACTGGGCCACCTTTTGGATGGGAGAAGCCCTAATACCCTCCTGAGCATACTCAGATGCATCTATCCTCTCAACAACCTTTTTGTTCTTCCTGTAGTATAGGGTGTCATTCTCCTCCTTTGCCAGGACACAAAACTCCTCTTCCACAATTTCTGTCTTGTCACATTCAGGTTCCTTTGTAGTGACCCCCTTTTCACCTCTGCCCCCCTTCATAACCTGGCTTAAAGATCTGTCAATGAGCCCAGACAATTCCCTTCCTAAAATCTGAGCAAGAGCAGGCTTTGTTTCAAAGGGGCTTGTGGTTTTTTGTTGGGGTTTTTTTGCTACTCAGTTGGTCTCATTTTAAATCAAACTTGGGATAGGTTAAAAAGTAAGGTTTTGGCATGTGACTAAAAGCAATGTTAAGATGAATGGTCTTTAGCTTTTTCCTATTGTGTCAAAGATACTGTGGGAGATGATCAATGTAGGCCAGATTCCACACACCACTGACTGCGAACACCTCTCTTGAGCAGTTTAGATACACTGTGCAGCAAGAAGAGCAAGAGCATACCACATGAGCTTAGCATTAATTTTGATTCATTTTGCAGATCAAGCATGAAATGCCTTTTGTAGTGCTCTCTGGTGCTAAACAATTTACCCCAGTTTCGAATTTTCCAATCTTATCATCAATTATTTGTGACAATTTCGGATAGCTATCTAATTTTGGCAGTGCACTATTCATGCCTCAGGCTTCATTCAGCCTATATATTGATTTTGTCCAAGCTCTGCTTTTTTGGGGAAAACCTTTTACACTGATACACCTGGCCAGCAGATGTGGCTCAGTTACTATATGTGATGCAATTAATCTTGAAGGCTGGCGTCACAGGACTTTCCATGATGCTGTGGCAGCATTATTGTGATTCATTAGTGTCACTTCCTCAGCAAGTTGTAATTGGCAGTGCTGTATTGTTTCTGTAAAAAAACTATGTGATGGTAAAACACTGTGGTGGTAGGAAAAAGAATAGTATACTTTCTTTTCTGAGGAAAACAAAGGTTATCCTTGTTTATACATCTAGTGTAAACATAAAATGAACAAGCCTCATCCTTAATTTACCCCTTCTGCCTGGCTGCAAAACCTAGGTGTTAGAGGACGGCACTGAGATGCATTCACTAGACAAAAAGTGTTTCGTATTATTAATGGCTGGAGGAGCCCTCTGTGTAATCAAAGGGCACAGCTGCAGTGATATACGGCCAGTGACAAACAGAGAGATCCTTCCTTCTCACTGCTACAAGCTCACCAGCTTGCAGCCAGCAACTTCCAGTGCTGTATATCTGCAAGATAAATAGCATGAGATATGAATATACACAGTGCTTACAGTCTTGAAAAGTATTGTTATATCCCCCACACACAATCATTCTAAATATGACTTGGGTGCATTTTTCACAATTTCAAAGCTATTTGTGCTGTTTGTAAATAGGTACAGTTTCTGAGCAGAGATTTAAAACCCTCTCATGATGCCGCTTTCCAAGGTCTGGTTTGGTAGTGGGTGCTGTACAGCTGATGGTGTCAGCAGAGAAGCATTTGTGAGATTCATAGCTCTCTTCTGCCATGACAAGCAGCACTGAACTTTTCTGTAATAGGAATCAGATACAGAATATACAAGGGTAATTTTTATTTCTCTTACAGACCTATGCCAAAGCATCTAAGGAAAGAACTGATGCTCTGTAACACATCTGTATGTAAGTAAAAGCCATGTTAGCTGTTTCTAGTCACATTTTAGTCCTTTTATTTTCAAAGCCATATATTCTGTGTAGTACCATTTCTGTAATCTAAGGACATATCTGAGCTGAGACAAAACTTTAAAGCTAAAATAGGCAGCAATTGCCAATGAAAAGGTGAACAAAGGTGCTTGGTAAATAAAACACTGATGTGCCCTCTTCCCTGGTTGATTTTGTTGCTGTTGGTAGAAGCAGGCCCAGATTTCCACAAACCTGAAACTAAACCTGTCAGTGGGCAAAGCCAGCCCTTCTGTGGGCTCAGTGCCAGAAAGGTGTCCCCACGCACATGTGGGCACCCACAGCCACACAGGCACACTCACACACGGAGGAAGTCAGTACCGCTCCATGACCTTTCCATGAACTTTCTAGGAGATGCAGAGATCAGGCAAGAAGGCAAAGGTCAGCATTCATGCTGGTGACAAACAAAAATCAGAGTTAGCCAGTCACTGGAAGAGTGTTTCTGTGCCCTTGGATCATCTGGGCAAAACACAAATAAATACCTTTTGCATAACGAAGAAGTGAATCAGCCCGTGTTTGCTGTCTCAGTGTGACTCAGTTTTGCTGCAGTCATTTGGTAACTTGGTACAAGTAATGTTCATCTTACCCCTGCAATATGTCTATGCAGGAGAAAGATGGATTTAAATTATGTGAAGGAAGAGGCACAATTTGAGAAGAATCTGGGCATTTAGAGTGAGCATTGAGTATCATTGTTTGTGGTATGAGACACAGAGAAAGGAAACTACGAGTTGATTGCTTATGAAGGAAACCACTCAATTAAAAACAAGGCAACAGCGAACAAAGTCTGCAATTCCAGTTGTAACTGACTTCTCCAGCATCTCGTACAGTACTTGGTACCAGATTATACCACAGTGGTATCTTTGTTAAAATCAGAAAAAAAATCCAAATGAAATACACAAGTAATATAATCCTACTTTCAGCAGGTCTGAAGTGAAAACAAATGTGGTGATTTTGCATCTGCTGTAGCCTGAGGTGGACATTTGCCCAAGTGACAGCATATGAGATACATTTTAGCACAAAACTCCCATTGACTTCAATGGGGCCCTGATCTAACCCAGACACAGCAAGAGCTGTGTCCTAGAAGAAGCACAAACCTCCACCATATGAATGTCTTTACTACAGCAGGCTGAGAGGATTTTGTTGCAAAAAAAATGAGTTATTAGAAACATGATTTTGTTTCCTTTTGCTTTTCTCAATTGCACGGTCCAAAAAACTAGTGCAAATAGTTAAGCTCCTCCTCTTCAGGAAAATAAAGCTCTAGGAGGATTACAGAGACGTAAAATTTTGGTTACAGACTGGAAAGGATACCTTTAATAGTGTACTTTAATAATGGCAGGTGGCTAATCAATACAGGTTTATCTAACATATTATGGAATTTTTCAATATATCCTTCAATTTAGAAAGGTTTCTCAGTAAAACAAAGTAAAAGAAAACAACTTATTTTGCCCATGCATGGATTATTTTGACAACTTCCTCATGTCATTTAGCTCCTAAAACAAATGCTCTTTCACCAGTAGTTGTCCACTATGGGACTAGTTTTACTATTTTTGTTTAAAAAAGAAAAATTGGAAAATATTGAAAATGTTAAGTTCATTCTTCAGCTTTTGTACTAGAATGTAAGTGAAAATGTTTCTGCAAGACCCAAATATTGCAGCTATGGGGCACTTCCTGCTCAGTCATTGAGAACTGCAGTGTTTTTCAGAAGAGCAACAAGCTGTCAGGAGCACTGAGACTGCTTTGTGCCTCCTGCCATGCGAGCAGTGGAACGGCAGCTCCTCATGACCAAAGCTGAGCTGAAGCTCGCAGCTTGTTCATGAAGGAGTCTGGGGAGTATGGCCTGAATGATAACTCTATATGAGGCTTAGAGTGCTACAGTACAGTAAGGCATAAATGAGACAAGTTCAAGGCAGGCAATATTTAATGTACATAATACAGGGGAGGCTTACAGCCAGGGCTAGTCCTCTGTCTCCATTGCAGAGCAGAACAATGGAAAATCTCATCATAGACTCGCAAAATCATGGGAGTTGTAAGGGAGCTCAAGAGATCATCAAGTCCAACCTCCCTGCCAAAGCAGGACTGCCTAAATTAGCATATTGCACAGGACTGCATCCAGGCAGGATTTGAGTATCTTCAAAGGAGACTCCACAACCTCCCTGGGAGCCTGTTCCAGGGCTTTGTGACTTGCACTGTCACAAAATCTTTTAACCTTTCTGCAAACTTTGTAGCTCCCTTTGAAGTCCTTCTAATGATAGCATTTCCTTCATACTCCTGCCAGCAGTTCTGTGTGTGGGAGTGCTCAGAGGTCCTGAAGTGGCTGTGGAGCCTCTTCTTGTCCCATCAGTCAACAGAGAAATACTACCCAGCAACAAACAAATGGCACTGGCCAACTTTTACTCAGCAGTATGAAAGCATCTTGTCAAGGAACACTCTGATCTATATACACTGACTTTTTAAGAAGCTGGAAGACTCTGAGAGGACAGTAAAAGCAGCTAAGCAAATGTTTTCAAATGGAAAGCATGATAGCTAATACACACTGAACCTTCAATAGGCTGAAAAGAGCTGTTGTCCCAGTCTTGGAAGCTTAACATAGGAGACAATCAGTAAATAAATGATTGCAGCAAAACATTCATCTTGGCACATTTTCAGGGAGGTTAAGTCTTGTCAGATGCATGTGTTCTTAGTTTTGTTGATGAACCAGCAAGTTCTATTGACACAGTTAAAAGCTCCAGCAAAGCGACACACACACATTAAAGGGACTAAACCATGCATGATGTTGAGTAACTGGGAATTGCAAACCACAACCTTCTGTTGAGGCTCCACTGGTTCTGGTCCTTGTTTCACTCTTAGTCCAATAGCAGGGGGTGACACTGTGGCAAGGGCAGGAATACACCTCCCTGACAAGAGCAGGGCAGGTCCAGCCAAAATGCCACCTATCTCAGTCAAGTCCATAGGGCCAAGGCAGGTCTGAGATTAAACTGGGGAGTCAGGTCAACAAGCCAGATCAGTTGTGGCACAGTGCAACACCAGCACAGACATACCTAGAATTTCTCTTGGGCAGCAACCAAGAGCAAAAGCTTGAGCTCAAATGCAGCTTCCAAAACAGTAGACAAAAGCCACACATGAGGCTTCCTCCAGCTTTTTTTTCCATGCAGTTCTTTCTCACAGCTTCTTTTATGGAAGCTCAATCCAGGATTGCACAACTGCACTGTGTTAGAGCAGCCCTGGAGCCGTAGGAGGGCTGAGGGAGGGAAAAGCCAGCAGAGTAACTCAGGGTCTCAGCATAGATTTGGGAATAACAGTAGCTAAACAAAGGAACACAGAATTTCACTACAATATACAGAGGAGAATGTGAAGACAAGAAGATCCACAACAGTAGATTTCATAAGGTGTTATTATCATATAGCATTAGTGAAAATACTTGTAGGATTATTGGGTCAGTTCTTGAAGTACATTATGAAACTAGAAAAAGGGTTTTAAAAAAAATTCAATGAAAAAAAAAGGCAGGAAAACATGCCTTAATCTGTTAAGGTTAAGAAAGAGTTAAAAAGTGTCTTAATCAAAGTCTGCAGGTATCTGCATAAGGAAGAGATTTCTGATAACAAATAGCTGTTTAGTCTAACAGAAAAAGACACAATAAGATCCAATGGTTAGACGCTGCTGTACTTCCTCTAGCATGGGCCATTAATCATCAGAACAACCTACCACAGTCTTTAAATCAAGACTCTATCTTTACAAAAGGAGTTTCTTCTCTCAAACAGAAAATCTGCATCTGATGCAGAAAGTACTTTGAGGGTTTACATCCTGAATTGCTCAAGAAGTGAGGTGAAAGTCCTTAAAATATAATTTAATTAAACAAAAAACAGCTCATTGGAAAAAAGTAGTAAAGACAATAATGAGGTGTAACAGGTTTGTGTGCCTTTGTCACTAAAATTTATAAGATTAAACTTATGAAAAAGATGCAGAGATGGGAAGGAAAAGAGGCTTCATTCTTAAATACATGTCTTCTGTCCTGTAAACACAGTGTGATGAAGACACTTTTCACTCAAAGCTCAGCTGGTGTTCTGACTGCACATGTTGATGGTGGCTATTTATGAAGCATGGATTCTTTGACATGGTTAAAAAATACCAGTTGGCCTTCATTCTTAGGCCAATTTAATCACGCCTGAAAAAGATCTGTAAAACAGAAGCACTTTGAGTTTCCTACAGAGAAAAAAGGAAGACACATCCTTTGAGAGACAATATGGCTCTCCTGTCAAAAAGAGCAACACATGCAATGCCATGACTACATTTTTGAGTTCAGACTACTTAAGCTTATGATCACAAGTCCCATGGAGAGGGCCAAGAATATATGAGGGATATTTGCTACTTTTTATAATAATAGCCCAATAATTTTTATAATTCTACTGCTCTGGTTTCATAGGACATTCTTTGTCCTGGTTGCTGCACAATCACAGACAAAAAAGCCGAGGAGAACAGTGTAGCTCAAAACTTCTAGCAGCCTGCATAGAAAACTCAGGCTGGTCTTTCAGGGCTGCTGCCATGACAGGAAAAGGCCTCTGGTTCCCTATCTGCTTTGAGCCTGCGTGAAAAATCTTTTAGATTGATTGAATGAACTGTTTTAGCCTCTGCTAGGCAAACAGCTCCTGGATGAAAGTGTCTGTTCTGAGTTCATGGGGCTTTTGATGATCAGAGAGTAATAGTAAGGAGGTGGATTCAGAGGTTATGATGGCTTTGCTCCATCTGTCCCCTGGGAGTCAGTAGTTATGTCCCTAACACTTCTGTGACTTAAGCATATGTAATATATGCAGCATGGCTTGACAATGTCAAGAAAATGCAAATGTATAGGGATGGCCCTGCTAATTTGTTATTTGCATGCCAATAAATGTTGCAGCACAGCTGCATGTGTGTGCATGCATGCTGCATGCACGTGCATGCTTTGGGTGTCCACCACCACACCCCCACTGCTTGCAGCTGGAATATGATAGCTTTGCAATTAAAATGGGGACCTCTGTGGAGTATTTTATGCCTGTAAAAAGCTGGTCCTGGTAAAGCTGCTACAGTACAAATAAGAATCAATTGCAACAATTCAGTACAGATCCTACAGTCCAGTCCGTAAATTCATTAGCCATTTCACATAGTTTGCCATTTACATTGTTGGATCCCTTATTTCCCCATAAGCTTACAAAACAAACATTTAGGGAAATGTCATGGGCTTTTGTCCCCACAAAAGTGATTTTTAGTCTTCCTTTTCCTAAAGCTGGCTGTTGGTATGAGCAGGTATTTTACCCCCTGGCATCTGTGATTCACCAGCGATGGCAGCCAGATAAGGCTGTTTCAGGATAACACAAAGTACCATCTCCAGAGAGGATGAACATCTCTCTGAATTACCCCACAAGTGCTGCTGATCTAGGGAGAAGGCAAGAAGCTGAGCTGCTGTTCAGCATGTCACAGCACTGCTAGCCCAATTTGTAAGTCATCACAGTCTGGATCCCACACTGAAGCCTCCACAGGCTTTGAATCAAGCCCTAAGCATTATAGTATGTTGGGACTGTCTGTGCATACATGTGGTTTCTGGGTACATGTTTTAACTTTGTGTTGCTCTGGGAATACATAGTGTGTCCTATGAGACCATTAGAAATTAGTTGTATGTAGACATGGTAAAAGACCACTGTAGGCAGCAACAATGAAATATGAAATTATTATGAGAGACATAACAACTGGTTTAAAATAGGAACCGCTAAGTTTTTCATGTTTGGCAAGTATGATTATTTTTCTCTTTCACTTTCTGAGCGCCTGTGAGTATACAGAGTCTTAATTTGAGACTTGGAACAAACTGGGTTTCTTTATGAGCAAGCAATGTAAACTCATCTATTAAACTCATTAGTACGTGGGCCAAATTGTAATTGTTTGCCTTACAATTACACATACCTAGTGTGAGGATGTGCCCCTCCTTTTTGAATCAGCAAAGCTATGAGGTTTGCTTCTGCCAAGGGCAACTCTAAAATGAATCATTCCTAATGCAATCTGTCGTTGAAACAATGCTTCCTCTCATCTGCATTCCCCATGTCACCTGATATGGTCTTCAAATACAAGATTTTCGTTGTTTTTGTTACATTTTTGGGACAGGAACAAATATTAGCAACACGATTCCTAACAGAATCTCCATGAAATCGCCACACATTTGACTTCCGGCTAGACATAAATCCACTATCTCCCAAACTATGGTGCTCACATGACTTTACTACTAAGCAGCTGCACTTGATAAGAGCTACTCTGCAGTTTGCTTTGAAGTATCCTTAAGAAACTGTTAACCGTATTACTACTCTCTTTCCCTCTTTCTCTCTCATTGTTGTGGTCATTATCATGGTCCTGTTCCTGTAGAAAAATACGTGGACTGCAGATATCCATATTGTATATAGTGTATGTAGGCCTTGTGAGCAACTTGTCTCTATCTTACCCTAACTGTGTTAATGTTTGAACTGCTATAAATAACAGAGAGAAATCTGAAACTGCTAAAATCAGACAGTAAAAACCACTGCAATTAGCCAGCATGAGTACTTCACAATAGATCTGATTCACAAACAAATGACTATTCTGTCTTTCCATCAGCTTGCTTTCAAGTCCAAGTATGCATTGTTTTTCAATTAGCTTTTGAAACAACTATTTCATTAGCAAAAATACTTTGGCATTGTCTGAAAAAGAGACTATTCTATATCTGTATTGAGTGACAACATCTCTGCCTTTTGAGACACTGAATTGTTTTGTAGCTTCTTCCAGAGGACTGTTTTGTTGTGTGGAGAACCACATCTTTCCCACTCATTTTCTGCATCACTTGTCATACACAATGCAAAGGAAGTGACTATGAAAATGCAAATGAATATTCTTGTCTGAATACTGCTAATATCATAGCATGCTCTACATCTGAATGGCTCTGAAAATTAATGGGCACCATTCTGAAATGAGAACATGAGCTATGGTGAGAAAGCTGGAATTCAGACTTACTGCTTCTTCCTTTGCATTTCCAATGCTTGAGTAAATAAATAAACATTTATAGGATGCCAGTTTAAGTACTTTAATCTTTATCAGCTTGGGCTTGCCTTTTTGTTCTTCTATGTTCAAATGAAGCACCTCATCAAAATTAGATTAGGGTGGTAAATAAAATCAAGGTCAACCTTTTATTAACTTTTGGGTTTTACCTCCCCTCTGTTTAAACGCATTGACTCTGAAATCTCCCGGCTGCAGCCGCTGAATGTTTAAAGGCAATACTGCAGACCTTTAGGTTTTATGGATTCTACAAGAACAGTGTAACACGATACTGACAATCATAAACAGATACTAAGTCGTTTCAGTTTGGAAACAATTGCAGCCATATAACCCTTGGTGGGCTTTTTTATATGAACTTTTATTTTTCTCTGTACAATGGCTAACATGGGAACTATCCCACATCCAATAGAGCAGCTTGTATTTGCTCAGGAAATGGTTAAGTTACAGCGGGTCACCCGTTACTTCATGGAAATGCTTTGATTTTTCTTCCATACTAAAACAGTTAAGAGTCATTTGTTTTACTAACAACTCCCCTCAGATCAGAACCTCCATACTATCTTAAAACAAAATTAACTTCACACATGACTTTGTCAAAAAGCTTATTTCCATCTCAGGAGAGTTCAAATTTCATACAACCTGGACACAGTTACGTGAATAGATATTGCAAATATTATTTCCTTTTTTCCCCTGCCTGTACTGTCCATTCATTCTTGGATTTTTCAAGTGACAGGAATGCAACGGTTTTCTAAGCATATAAAAATGCCCGTACTTGACCAGGCGACCCAGGTCAGCCATTATGAAGAGGGCACTGGGAAAGATACTGGTCGTATATCTGACCTGCATTCTGACTCGTTTAAAGCCTAGCTTCACGGATGTATCCACAGGAGTCCCACACATAAGGAACTTTTGGAAAACTTTCGACAATTTGAAAAATATTTGACATATATTAAAATAGTGAATAATTCTGGGCTGGCTAATCACCTTCTAAATGGGGGAAGTGTAGCTGCAGCTCCCAAAATCAATTGGCAAGGCAATTTAAAGATACCAAGAGAAGTAGGTGAACAGCAAACAAGAGATTTGTATATATCTTACTCCACACTTCTCCGGGCAGCTGTATGTACATGCAGCTTTTTACTGCTAAATTTCAGTAAGTTCTTGTAAGGAAAAAAAAACTAAACAAAAAACCAAAGCAAATAAAAGAAAAACCAAAACCAAACCCTGTTCTTTATGACTATACTTCCTGCTGTTTAATTATTGTAGTTTAATGGTGGTGAGTCTTGCACATCCAGATCAGTTGAGAGCACTTTCTGGACTTGAAATAGAGAAAAATGGAAGATTTCTGTTGAGAACACTTTCTGGACTTGAAGTAGAAGAAAATAAAAGATTCCTCTTTGTTACACTTTCAAAGCACTTCACGTTCACCACAGGCCGTCTGCAAACAGTAAAGCTCAGAAAACCAGACTGTATCAAGTCATTAACCTTTTAGGACTCAGTCAAAGCAGTGTTGTGTGACACTTTATTAATGAATGCTTTAGTGTGGCATATAAAAGCTAACAAACATGGAAGCTGGCAATGATTCATCAAATTTAATATTCCATCAAACATTTCATTTTGAAGACCGACACTTTTTTTAGATTAATCCTATGGAATACAAGTTCAGAGGAGTGCCTTTAATGCAATACATCCCCTTCTTGTTAGGACTTTTCCAAATTGAATTTAGATGCTCAAGAGGCGTGCATAAAATCTGAAACAGTTATGTGACCTTCTAAATAACATTTGAACATATTTTATGGAATCTGTTGTGAAAAGTGAAGGAAGTTGTCCTTATAACTACACTTGCAGTTTAGGTCACACATTGTGTGCAGTCACTGCTAGGAGGAAAAAGCCCTGTTGTAAAACAGCTGGGCTTCTTGGCTAGGGGCAAAGGCAAATTCCACAGACAGAAACCTGATTAGACACTTTTGGAATTCACAGCACTCTTTTTACACCATGACCTTTTCCTTTTTGTCTTTCCCTCACTTCTTTCCAGCTCAACCGCATATGGCCTCCTCTTTTCTGCCCTCCCATGAGCATTTGATCTTCTCCTTATTAAATATGTTGAGATTTTGCATAAATACTGTCTACTGGCCAAGTTCAGTCTTTCTGGTAATAAGACCAGCTTGGAGGTCAAAAAGTTTAAGTCATGACTAAATTTGTTCCTGTGATCCATTTATCTCCTAAGTGACTGTAAGCTTGGGAGACACTAAGTCTCACAAAAATTTTCAAAAACATGGACTGCAGAGAAGTGATGTCAAAGAAACAGCTTTATTTGTCCTGGAAAATTCCAGAAGTCCCCAAAGAATTCTCATCTTGCCCTTGAATAAAAAGCAAAATATTCTGACCTTTTCCAAAACCCACTGAGACATGGTCTAACCATGCCCCATTGCCAGGGTACTCAGCAGAATGCAGAAAGCAAGCCCAGGTTGAAATTCCTGAAGGGACTTGAACCTGGGTCTTCCACGTGTCACAGGCAGGTACACCAGCTCCCAGCCTTACATGGACTTCGTTTTAGACTGACGTGGCAATTCTCTTCTGAACCTGACTTTTCTCATTGAAAGATTTGGCATCTCCGCAAAGCATTTTTCATATCACCCAACCTGTATTTTTCAGTTGCCGTCTTCCTACATCCTCAAATACATTCAAAGCTTTTCTAAAAGGGAGATATACTTTAATGTAAATATTACTTGTGTCAAGGGGAAATAATATCCAGAAACACAATAAAAGAATCTAAGTGTCTTGTAAAATAGCAAACAATTGGTAGAAATGAACAGCTATTAAAGGCCACTGGAGATGTATAATTTACAGTGAGACTATTATATATCACTTTATTAAATTGTTTTTACAATGTAAGTTGTAATTCTTATCCAAACTCATTTCCATCCAAAGAACATGTTTCCTCGTATGGATTTTTCACTTAACTAAAAACTGTTGGATTCATCCATTAAAAAAAAATTTAGAAGCCTATGATAAAGATATGATAAATAGGGTATTTTAACTGAATTGGATAATGGAGAACTGCTGTGCCACTCCTGAGAAATGTCTGTAACTCATTTCTGCCTTCGACTATTTGTATATCATGTTGAGTCATGAATCACAGGATAGCTATCACCAAAAAAAACAATGTCTCCTTGACAAAAAATACACTTAACTCAGCTGAGATTAGCAGTAGGATCCATGCCTACATTTTTAAAATCACAAATGCTATCATGTTACCCTTGGGGAACTGTTTCCTGTGCACCTCAGTAGTACATCTCCTGTTGTGTGTCCCAGAAAGCACTAATGAATAGCTTCTTGCCACGTTCCAGGAAGGGTTATTCTCATTTTACAGGTGGAAAAACTGAGGTAGAGGAATTCACTAAGGTGCTTGAAGAGGCAAAGGGCAAGAGTAAATACTGCTTTGAGAAACTTGCATCTGTTTTCTATGGTTGCCAACTTCAGCAACGGGGACCTTGTTTACACTCCGACTACACACCTTTCCTCTATCTGCCCTTTGTCAGATCAAATGAGCTTTTCAGACCATTTGTTCGTTATGGATATACATATATTTCCCTAGCTAAAGACTTTCTGATATAGTGTGGGTTTCAGCAGACTTTGGTGAAATTGGGACAGAAGGTGAGAGGTCCCCACCATGGGATGTCAGCACACTTTTGTTACAGCTGGGAATGGTAAGAAACAGTACTTGTCACAGTCACTGGCAGTGATACAGGCAGGAAAATAGCTACAGGGTGTGCAGGGGGATAATCCAAGTTTTTCCCCCGAGGAGAAAGTTCAAGCATAAATATTGTCAGGTACTTGGGGGATGCCAGAGATGTTTGGTGAGGGGAGATCCTGGAAGATCAGAGATCCAGTATCAACAAAGAAAGAAACAAAAAACACAGGGCTTTTTGTGACTTCAAACACACACAATATTGCCTCTACCACTACAATTACTGAGGCACAATCCTGGGCTTTCCCTTGCTGCACATGCTGGCTGTGGACATCAGTCACCCCAGACCAACTTCCAGCATCCCCCAGTCCCATGTCTCCAGCCAGGACTGAAGGGGTGCAGCACCTCCCTAATAACTATCTCTCATTTTACCTTCTATGACAAGCATGTCTCCATTACCTTGCGTGCTATTGCTGTTTGCATGAGATTAAATATTTAAATCGGAGGCAAATATTGTTTGTTATTATTTGCAAATATCATTTTAATCATAAACTGAAACTCAAAGCAACATTAAGCACACATGATTGCTACATGGTCAGCATCGTCAAGGTCACCCGGAAAAACTCATTAGTATGGTACCACACATCTACATACCTTGGAGATAAATGTTGTTTGAATTTCCTTCCCTAATGACAGAGGGGAGATGGTTTGGCGAAACACCCCACCTCTTAATATGCAGGGTTTGCTGTACGAGCAGCTCAATTTGTATTTCCACTAGTATGATGGTAAGTGAACAGCAGTAGCAATATTAATCTGCAGTAACCTGTCAGTGAACTCTACAGCTAATATGATGTAGTTATGATTTTACCATCAATCAGAATTGAACAGGCCCTGGACAATCCTTACAGCACTGCCTCAAAAAATCTAATTGTGCAAAAGCTTCATCAGTTTCCAACATTTCTTTCTTATCTGTCACAGACTTTTGGCCTACTACACAACCTTTTATTATTGGTCTTATTGCATTAGCTTGTTGGACAAAAAAGAAAAGGCTAAATCTAAGAGTTCCCCTGCATTCCATCATTTGTTACCATGTGGGATCCTGTTTGACAGTTCTGTATTATTTTAGATTTAGATAAATATTATTAGGACATATGGTATTGCATGAACTTTTGAACCACTGGTTGCCAATGTACAAAAAAAAGGCTAAGTAGCGTTTTTACCTCTGCATTTGCATGTACAAATATGTCATAAATAGATAACAAAAATGGAAGCATTAAGCTGTGACACAGGACTGGATTTTAGACAGAATGTATACCCAAGCTTGGAGGTTTTTTAGTTAATTGTATTCACACAGCAAACAAATAGCTGAAAAATGATTTATTAACAACAAATATGAACTTCCAAATAAGTAGAGTTGTACTAGCAATTAAGATAACTGTTCATGACTCTTTCCAGGCATTTTTAGTACAACCATCTATTATGTAGTTTCATAGCTTAAATTAGACTTGTGTGTCTAAATATCATAAAAGAGCATAGATAGACTTTCCTAGTGAGAATTTCCTTCAAACACTGGCTCTAAGAGATTACAACTTGCTGTAAGATACATTACAACCATCCTATTTCTGATGAGTTTACTATGCAAGAAGTTCTGGCATAACTTTCAATTTTAAACACATAAAGCATCAAGGAAGATGAACTGTTAACATTATCTCTTTAGTAATTTTAATCTCTTGCATCTTGAACGTAATCAGGCTTTTCAGAACTAAAATTGCTAATCAGCATGTTGGATAAATGTTTCCATTTCAAAATGGGCACATTTAGACATAACAGCTGGCTGTAAAGGATATATTCATATTTGTGAGTTAATGTATTTCATTTAGCCTTAGCAGGAAACTGAGTATTTTTGCTAGCATGATATATTTTGACAGCAGTATTACAGCAGTAGAAAAGCACAGAGTAATAAATGAGGTGTCCATACAATGCATTACATAGTCTTTAAAGCAAGCATATCTTTTTAACAAAACAAAGCCTTTTACACAGTTTCAAATTATTTCATCCCTTTCTAACATGATCTCAATTCATGCAAAGCAATAAAGATTACGTATACATTGAACAGACAATAGGCCCTCTTCTGTACTCTACTGTTTGTTGAATAATTTAGCAAACTTAATGCAAAACTGAGGACAAAAAAATTTTTTTTCAAGATATCTTACTTCAAAGAAATATTTTTGACTGTATGAACATCAAATGAATAGCTGAGTTTTAGTCTTCAATCAATCAGAACGCAAAGTAATTGTAATCTAATAAAAATAGCCATACAAAATAAGGAAATGGCTGTTGCATCCTGTTAAAAGCAGGCAGGAATGCAGCTTTGGAGCTACTGAGAAAGTCGAGGTTGTAGAAAGACAAAAACAGGATGTTAAATTCTCACAGCAATTGAAAGCAACTAATTTTTTTGAGCACCTACTACCACCCTTGATAATTTGTTCAACTGCCTCAAGGGGGTTCTGTGCAACTGCAGAACCCCACAATTTTTAGAGCGCCTAAACACAGGTTACCAGAGATACAGGCAGAAGAAGAGTGAGATGCATTTACACTGATGTTGAAAGTGTCCAGCTGCATCATCACTGCTGCAAATTTGCCTGCTGCACTAGTGTTAATGTTCTCTAAAAAGAACACTAAATAATAAAAGAAAGTTTTCCAGAGCTTCATCCCACTTCAAAAAGTGCACGGTCATGGTGGCCATAGCAGAAAAATTAGCGTTAATTGATTACATGAATTGCATACGTTAATTTCTTAGGCAACTGTATTCAAAAGCCAACCATAAAATTATTTACTTTCCTTTATGTTTTTAACAATTACTTATTTCTTTCTTTAGAAGGCTGTCAGTAAGGAATGCTAGTTTTTGTTTGTAATTTCATACTCCTTTTTTTGCAAGAGGCTAGCTCTTTACTGCCTCACGCCAATTCTCCTCTGCACTTAAGAACCAACTACAGTACGTTATACAGGGCTCGTGCTCATTTAAAAAAAATCACTAGACTGTTAGAATGAAAAAAGAAAGTTTAAGCTGGTGTGGTGCAATGTGTCATGCCTGCCCCGACACAAGTACAGCAATATAAGTTCAGTTGGTTAGAGAACACTGGAGCTACATCCATGCAGAAGGAGGTTCCACATAAATATGAGAAGGAACTTCTTCACAGTGAGGGTGACAGAGCACTGGAACAGGCTGCCCAGGGG
>JAOXOE010000602.1:11768245-11782036 GCA_028565055.1 Phoeniculus purpureus
TCTCCAGTCATCTGGGACCTCCCCCGTTGACCAGGATTGCTGGTAGATGATGGAGAGAGGCTTGGCAAGTTCCTCTGGCAGTTCCCTCAGCACTTTTGGGTGGATCCCATCTGGCCCCATAGACTTGTGAGTATCCAGTTGGCATGATTTTCTTTACTACGCAGATCAGGTCACTGACACATGTAATACAAACCTCTACCAGGAGACAGTGGAATTGTCAGGTGAATGAAAAGAGTTGTAGCAATCATGGAAACGAATCACTGCCACTTTCTCATGTCTCACCACCACTTCAAGCAGCAGATCACAGACCCATGTGGAGGATGAAACTTGCAGTGCTCAGTGCCTGGAGACCTGATCTGTTGAGAATCCTGACTCTCGCAGGTGATCACCAGAGTAGCACCCCCGGCTGAAAGGCCAGCTGCTCCCTGGGCCAGAAACCTCAAACGGGGATCCCGCTCTAGCAGGAGGGCTGGACTAGACAATCTACTTCCGACTCCTACCAGTCTGTGATTCACTGAAATCGCGGCCCTGGCTATTTCTGCTTGGTGACTCCATTCTGTCGCTTTGCCCCACACCTGGGGGCAACCCCTGTGAAGGCTCTCGGGCAAGCCTCGCCGTGGATGTTTAGGAAGCCGGTGAGAAGGGAGGAAGCTGCTGCCAGTCCCAACCAGCACCGCCGGCAAAACGGACGGGCCGCGGCGCCAGCGAAGGAAATCCCTGACCCCGGGCACCGGACACCCCGCGGCGCGCTCCGCACCCTCTGACGTCACGGACATGATGAACGTGGGCGGGAGGAAGGCGGGGAGGAGGCGGCCGGCAGGAGCGCGCGGTGCGCCGAGGCGCCGCTGGGTGTCGCTGTTGCCGGGCGGCGGCACTACAAAAGGTGCTACGGAGGGCGCTCGCCGCCATCTTGTCTGGTCGCGTCACGGCGGGGCCGAACGGGGGTCCTACGTTCCGGAGGGGCCGCGGGCACTAGGTTCGGTGCCGACTGCGGTTCCCCCCACTCCGGCTGTGTTTAGCCGGTTGCCGGGTCTCTCCTCGTTGAGGGAGGAAGCTGACGAGCAGCGCATGCTGCAAAGAAATGCGGGCTTCTCGGGGGAGGCTTTGAGAGCAGCTGGGCTACTTTGCCGGTAAATTTAATTTAGGGGCAAAGAGAAAATAAAATCAGAGAAAGAAAAGTGATAAGAATGCTGAGCACGTGTTTGGCCTAGAAACAGCAGGCAAAGCCTGGTTTTGCTGCTGTGGAGATGGCCACCTGACACTCGGATGTGAGGGGGTGGTGGTAACTGTAAAAGCCCAGCAGGGGCTTTTGGGTTTTGCCTCTCTCAAAGCTGGGGCCTAGCTTAGGCTGGAGGCAAAGCTTAAGAACTTGGCACCGTTGCTAGAGGATGCCATTTTTCGTTACATAACTTAATCCTTCCCCCAGGTTATCCCTGAATGTGGTCCCTGGTGATGGGTTTAGGCCACGCAGTTCATGGAACTTGTTTGATGGCATTGCATGGTCCTCAGTAGAAGATGGTTTCCCACCCCCTGGACATCCCTGAGTGACAGGGTGACACCTTCCTGCCAGTCACCCTTCCCCAAAAGGGTAACAAAGACAGTGCCCAGGATTATAGTGATAGGGGCCTTTGTGGTTACGGCTGCTCTTCAGCAACAGGCCACATTTAGTTTGACCCCCGTGGCACTGCAGCTTGCAATCACTCGCATGCAGAGGAATTCTGAACACTTAAAAAGGTGAAGAAAAACAGGAGATGGTAAGATTGTACTGGGAATGGTTTGTCATGACAGAGCTGAAAGATGCACAGTGCTTTAGTTAAGCAAAGGACTCAATGCTACTCTGATGTGTTGTCTTACCTTGTTCTATACAGCAAACTGCTATGTAAATCCAGCTTTAAAATTTTGCAGTTTGCTTGACAAGTTTATATTCATCAATACCAGCAGCACTGTTGCGAGAAGCATTGGCGTTCTGTGAGAAGACAACAGTAGCAGCAGACGCAGACTGGGAACCAGTTGTGTTTTGTTTGGTTTTTTGTCCTCATGCACAGACTAAGTAGTGATCTGTTCTGGCACAAAATCATAGGCAAGTGTGCAATAACAAGCATTTCTATACTGGCTTAAATCATTCCTCATGGTTTTACCCATGCGCTTCTTGTGGACATTTGAATGATTAGATTTGCCAGTTCCGGGTAGAATGTAGCTAGAATGTTCACAAGTTTAAAATGTTTTTATTAAGCAAACCAACCTATTAAGCTGGAGTTGGTGTCCACCAGCCTGCTAACCTTTCACAGTAGCCATTGACCACTAGACTGTATGTCTCCACTGCCTAACATAAATCAGAAAGTGCAGATAGCTATAACTGGTCTTGGGGAAAATATCAAATGAGTACCAGAAGGAGTTTTATGTTTTCACTAATACACTACATTTAACAGCTTTACTAATTTCCATGGCTTTAGGAATGAGCAATCCAGTGCTTTCTGGATGTTCTAGACCCTGCTACAGGAAAGGTGTCAGGATCTCAAAACCTGCTATGTGTAGTTAGTGCCATGGCCTGACATCAATAAAGACATAAAGGACAAAAGCATCTTGCAACTACTGCAAAATTCGACATACTGAAGCCAATCCCCACCCCCAAGAACGTGTAACTCTTTCTTTGCTAGACAGACTAGATTGGAGTTCGTGAGGAAGTTGTTCTCTTTCTTACAACTGTTAATTCCAACCTCATTGGTGATTTTATCCATAGAGTAAATAAAACATGAATCGCAACAGTGTGAATAGTCACCTAAGTTGTGTTCATCTTAAATTTTAAAAACCACAAATCTGTGGCCAAGTGTCTTCTACTTATAAGACTTACTGGTGGCAGCCTTCTTTATGTACGAGAATCTCAGAGTCACAAACTTCTTTTATAAAGGTGACTGTCAGGTGGGCACGCTTACCAGTCCTTTCGGACTGGATTGTAACATGCAAATGAGACTTCTTTGCCTGTCAACCAGCAGTGGTAGCACTTACTGTAGGCACAGCCGTTCTAAATAAAGTCACACATGTTGAAGTCTTCCTCTGTTTTGCTGCTAGTTGCAGAATACAGCTTGCTGCAGCTGATTTTCTGGTGTTTTCAAGCTGGTTTGAGGGACATATAAAAATAAGTTGTTTGTTTAACCCTAAGTAAGCACAGAAGGAGGAAGTCTCTTGCACAAATGTTGAAGATACTCAATCCAATCCCTTTAATGTAGCAGAAAGAAGTCATAAAAGTTCTGGTTCTGGAGCAAAAGGATTTCTTTGATATAGAAAATGTTGAATAAGCTTTTTAGAGATCTTCTGAACTCCAGTGTGTGGAACACGTGCTGAGGAGCAGGGTTCTAGGTGGAGGTGCTGTAGAGTCCAAGCATTGACCTGGGTTTTAGAATGACTGGAGGGAGAGGGGACACACTTTCACAACTTAGACAGTCCTCTGCATAACTACAGTAACTTAGCAGACTTATTTGAGGCTTCAGAATAACTCAGGCTCTAGATACCAGGGAACTTTTTAAAGCCTCTTTAAACGTAATATTCCCTTCCCAGTAGTTGTGTATATATATTAGTTAAGGATTGCAAAGACCTTGACATCACCCATATTCCTGAAGCAATTGCAGTTTGTTCAAACAGAAACCCTTTCAGTATCAAGTAGCCTTTGAAGGAGCTATGTTGTTTGCTTGTTTTTCAGCTTTATTCAGTTTGCATTCGGTGCAACTGTTCTCAGCTATTTATAACTGTTTTCATTCCTGGGTCTCATCCACTAGCTCTGTGTTTCAAGTGAGTGGGAAAGCATTTTATGTGTTTTTTTGACTGAAAGATTTTTTGCCAAAATTTAGATACGACATACCCTTTTCTAATCCCACAGGTATAATCGAGCCTGTAGGAGTGCAGCTGCCCAACCTCCTCTGTCCTCAGAACCATCCACACTTCATTGAGCCAAGACAATATGGGCAACAGGGAGATGACAAACTTGTGTGAAGGTTCACAAGTGGTAGGTGAAAAGTAGTCATGGACTTCCTGCCAGTTCACTGTAAAGTAGAGCTCAAATGTAATGCCTGGGCCATTCCCTTCCTCCCTTCTACCATTACTGGGGGTTCAAATTAATCACTAACTCTGATCAGTCTTGGTTATGTGGCATAACCCTAACATGAAGACAGCATTCAGGTCACAAAAGACAAATGTCTTAGAGGACTCTGGCTGTATCTAAGACAGCAGAGTACTAGGATTTTACTGTGAATCATTATGTCTAAATTGTGATGTGTGTTTGTGGCTCAGTTCTGACCTCACTGCCAAATTTTTGAAAGCTTTTCCTTCCATTAGCAAACATGTCCTAATTCTAAATTGCCTGCCAGACAGAACTACCCACTTCAGCTTTTACAGAGAGGTACCTGTTATAGCATGCATTTTCCACCACAAGGAGTCCAGCTTGAAACATGATGCACACTTTTTTTTTGTTAATCTGTCTTTTGCTTCTCCAGCAGTAGTACGTTCCACAGAAATAATTTGGTCCATGTGAGTTTCCATGATCACATAACCATAGAATGGCTAAGGTTGGAAGGGACCTCAAAGATCATCTACTTCAACCTCCCTGCCATGAGCAGGAACGCCTCTCAACTAGACTTAGCTGCCATGTTCCTCTTCAGTGTAACATCTTTCCCTGAACTGGTTGTCCCTGGACAATGTAAAGGGTTTAAAGGAGGTCTCTGAGATAGGAAATAACCATTTAATGCCATAGACAATGCTGTGTAGGATCTCTAAGACAGTGGAAAAGCACAAAGCATCAAATCCTTTTATATGGTTTTACAAAATATTTCAGTTTGTGCAAGTGACAAAAAAGGATAAGAGGAAAAAATACCTCCATCAAGCCGTGCTTCCTGGTATATTTAGAGTGTATTCAATAGCTTCCCGGTATATTTAGAAACAACCAAATGACTAAAAAAACCCACAGTTTTATAGTTAAGGTCCCTTATTAACACTTCTTGTGAGTGCAGAGTAAGGAAATATGCAGAATTTTGACATGAATAAATGAATGGTTAACAAATCTGAATGAAGATAAATTGAGGAAATCCTATTATGAAGACAAACAAATACATCTTTATTCTTTATAAAATGGGCAATAGCTCCACACTGCACATGATAATGTGTGTTTTATCTAATGGGGTGACTATATATTGCAAACTACGTGGAATACAGTTGAACTGAGAAAATGCATTTTAAGATATCTTTAATGGAGGAAGGCAGCATGTCTGAGGTTACTCACATTTTAGATTATTATTACTGAAGACATTTTTTGCATCATTAGTTTTTAGTATAGATGCTGTTTGCTTCCACTTTACAATTTACTTTTGTTTGGAGACTGAACATGCAACACATGGTTGCATGGAATGCAGATTCTGTTAGAATTAAGCAGGTATCTTACTGATTTGTACACATGTATCTAGTAGAAAAGCAGGTTTTTACATTTTTTTATTAAACAGCCCATCTGTTCCAGCTCTTTTTCTGTTTATAAAAATAGCATAAACATACTGATGTCTTTCCACACTAACATTTATCAAGAAAAGATAAATTTTACTGGAAGTTTGCAATTAAGGAGCAGTTGGGTGCATTTATTCCCCTGCCCTTTACATTTCTAAATACATAGATTAGAACCTGGTTTTCCAGAAGAGAGACGTGTGTAATGCTTCAGAGGTAGTATTACATTAAACTGCTGCATAAAGTTTGTCCACTAGGTGGTCCTTAAAGACATATTTAAGAACATCTGTACAGGTCTTAAGTTTTCATATTTAACTTGATAAAATCAATGCAAACATCTATTTTACTATCATTCTTAGCAGCGATGGCTAAAATTATTTTAAGCATCTTCAATACATATTAAACCTCCTCCCATGTTCAATATGTATTCATCAAAGATAAATAATCTGAGGAATGTTTGTTGTAAGATTCTACTATGTATGTAAGCCCTCAGACTCCTTATAAAGCAAGTATTTCAAGTGATTTCAGCAGAGTTACAAACAGAAGCCATCTTACGCATGTGAAGAAAACAGCGTTGAGCCACTATGAGGTGTTTGCAGTGACTTCTCTAGATTACTAGATCACACAGAGCCACTTAGTCTTCTGTTTTCCCAAACTTGAAAGAAGCTTCATGGACTTGGTAGTGCTGGGTTGACAGTTGGATTCAGTGACCTTAAAGGTGTTTTCCAACCTGAACAATGCTGTGGGTCTATGGTAACAGATGGCATGTGCAACTGAAGAAAACTCTGTTCCATAAATGCTGTGGAACAGGAGAATATTCTAACAGCATCCACTATAAAAAAACCCCAAATCAAACATTGTTGATGTATCAGCAGCAATACAACTTTTTTCTCACACTCTGAGCTTTAAAGATAACATTCAAAGAAGGAAGAGGCACAGTGTATACTTGCTGAATAGGCAATGATTTTAAGAACCAGGTAAAAATATTATGTCTGTCTCATATATGCCAAGTGATCTTTGCACTGAAGCTTTCTCGTTATGCAACAGACACATTTTACAAGAGTTTAAAAATTCAATGTAACAAGCTAAGCTTTTTAAAAAGTCACAATCTTAAAGGAAACTGTACGTCCATGAAATAGACCTGCAGCCATTACACACCTTTCTTATTACATTGCTGTAGCTTTTAGTGCAGTAATGGTAAATTTCTAAATACATCGTACTAATTTCCATATTAATTTTTAAATTGATTCTCATTTGAAATGTGCAAAGTACGATTCCATTAGTCTTCACTGATTGATAGAAAATGTAGCATGGACTGTGCACTTTTATTAATGAAAGGAAAAATAAGAATAAAGTTATAGAATGTAATGAGGTTTAGAAATGAGTTTGCTTTATCTTAGAGCTGTTCTGCAAATTATGACAAGATGGGCAATTCTGAGTCGTATACTGCTTGTAATACAAACCATGCTTAATGAAAAGATGATGTAAAAAAAAACTGTAGAAAGACAGGATACTCTGTATTTGTTTCCTTGTGAGTGGGACTTTGTGCTATAAACTAGTAAATTTACTTAAGTTTTAGGAAAAAAAAGCACTGTAACAGGGAAACACGTGTATTACTCACAGAGTAAGAACAAGAGGAGAACAGGTATTTCTTTCTTGTTGCTTCTTCTGATACCAACTGAGTTAAAAAGTTCAATCTAGTTACAGTATTTCCCAGAAGTGCTTGAAAGATGGAAATCACTGCTTGCTCCAGTGACCTTGTGGTAGTCCAAACCAGCTGTTTGGTAGGCCATGGAAATTTAGTACAAGTATTTTGGAGATGAAGCATGCTATGTAATCCTGTGGGTAAAGTTTAGATTGAGAGAATTATTTAAATTAGCATGGAGGAAAGGCTAAAACCCTTCATAGAAATTAGAGAAGATAGTAGTTTTAATAATTTCTAGTTAATGAAAAATTACATGTTTAAAGGAAAACATGTAAGAACTGGGACAAAAATTGGAAAGGCAAATCCAACAAAAAACATTACAATTTTTTATATTCTGGTAAAGCATATTCAAGCAAAATTGACCTGGAACGGAGAGAAAAGACCTAAGCCACAAAAGAAGTAAACAAGCTACCTTAAGGGTGGGTATTTCCTCTGTCTCTCCTCCAGGGTTGACCCTTTGCTAATTAAGTCTCTGAAATGCCTGAATACAAATGCACGAAGCATGGGGGATAAACAGGAGGAACTAGAAATCTGTGTGCAGACACAGGACCATGATCTCACTGCAGTTATGGAGATGTGGTAGGATGGCTCACATGACTGGAATGTTATAATGGACAGCTTTATAATTTTTAGGAAAGTTAGACCAATGAGGTAAGGCAGTGGAGTTGCTCTTTATGTGTGTGAGCAACTGGAATGCACTGGGGTTTACCCAGGGGGAATGACAAAAATATTGAAAGCTTATGGGTAAGAATTAAGGGACATGGACATGAACATATTGGCAGTACTGTTGTGGGTATCTACTACAGACCATCAAACCAGGAAGACATTTTTTATTAAGCCTTTTACAGGCAGCTGGAAGTAACCTCAAGATCATAAACCCATGTGCTCATGGGTGACTTCAGTTATCCTGGTATTTGTTGGAAAGGCTACAGTTAGGCATAGTGAGTCCAAAAGGTTCCCACAGTGCATTATGCATGTGGTTGTGAAGTTTGGGGGCATCAAGTACAATCTGTAGCACAGAAAGTTGCATCTCAGCATCAGGAAAAACTTCTTTACTGTGAGGGTGACAGAGCAGTGGAACAGGCTGCCCAGAGAGGTTGTGGAATCTCCCACCTGCTCGCATTCCTGTGAGACCTACTCAGGGTGATCCTGCTTTTCCCCTACACCTTTTTCTGTTACAGCAGTGGTAATACTTAACTATTTGTTCAAATCTTTATGTGGTACAAGCAAATACAGCCTTTAATGCAACAGTCCTTTTACATTCAAGTTTCACAACAGGGGAATTATCCACTACTCCAGCTTCTAATTTCCTCTTCCTGTCCCATATATAAAACAGCTGGATGCAGTTGTCTGATGAGAGCAGCTGTCTTGGTCTCCCAAGCTATTTTACTCCTTCCTGGCTG
This sequence comes from Phoeniculus purpureus, assembly GCA_028565055.1. Taxonomy (NCBI): domain Eukaryota; kingdom Metazoa; phylum Chordata; class Aves; order Bucerotiformes; family Phoeniculidae; genus Phoeniculus; species Phoeniculus purpureus. Next base: position 11,776,835 of record JAOXOE010000602.1, read on the forward strand.
CTGGGTGAACTCTGTTCAGTTTTAGGGAAGAAGGAGGAAGGTGAGTAAATTTTGTTTTGTATTCTCATAGTGGTTTTAATCTCAGTGTTTCTGAGCTTCAAGTGAGTATTGTTTTTGTTCTATTGGAAAAAATAAAAGTGTGCCAAGGAAGGAGCAGCAACTCAAGAGGTGCTTTGAGAGAAGCCCCAGAGCTGAAGCTTGTGTCTTTTTAGCTTGCTTTGGTCTAGAGTGAGGCCAAGTTACTTCAGTTAGATGACGAAAGGCAGCTTTTCAGCCAAGATGCAAAAGGATTAGAGTTATGGGGAGTTTCATCTGTGAAAATTAGACCTCATCAGAATGTGAAAACTAGGGAAGTCAAAGCAAAGAGAATCTTCACAGATTTGTAAGTAGAGAAGTAGAGAAAAGCAAAAATCTAGAGATCCCTAACCCTTCTTACATGTGACAGACAGATATCTCTTACTATAACCTTATAAGACCTTTGAAACACAGAAGGCCCTCTCTCTTTGGGGCTTCCAGCTCAACACAATGTGGATGCTCTAGCCTGCTTGCTCACTCTCCTGCCACACAGACCTGGTAAAAGATAGTCAATCTTCTATCTCACTCTGTTTTCTTCTCTCAGCCTTGGTCTGGGAGAGAAGCCTGGTTCATGGCCTTGGAGGCAGCAGAAAAGGGGGCTGTGGTCTATATAGAGGCTTGAAGCTGGTGGCTTATTGGGGGATTTTACAGAGTGGGGTGAGGGGGTTTTCTCTCATCGCTTGTCTTTTAACCATTGCTTGTCCTTGGTTAATAGAACTTCTTAGTTTCTTTACAGTAGTATTGTCCTTGGTTTTCTGTTGTGTTTTAACAACACTGAGAAATTCAGACTGGCACAACATAATTTAAACCAGGACATGGGGCAAGACCAAAAGAGGGAAGAATAGGTTTCTAGCCAGAGGCTTTTGCTGGAGACTTTCTTGAACACAAGAGCAGAGGTGGAGGAAGCAGATGTTTGAGGGACTTGGTAAAGTGAAGAAAAACCTTCAGGTACAGAAGAGTTAGGACAGAGAGAAGTAAGGGAATAGCATGCAGGGAGAATCAACAGCAGTGAAGGCGGGTGCTGGAGAGCAGATGCAGTTTGCTCTTTGCTCCTCCGAGGCAGGCCCTGCACTTCAGAAATGTGAATTAATAGTGAGAATTCATCCAAATATAACACAGCAACCTAGTGGAGTCTGTCTGGAAAAATAATCAAAGTGCTATTTTATAACTGTCAGTGCAGCTTGCTACATCAGCAGCAAAAAACCACGATGGGGTCTGTGGGGAGAGAAAGAATCCCGGGAACGTTGCTTCATTCCTGTGCTTCCCAGCAGACTCCCATTGCAAACGTGAAAAGGAGTAAAGGAAGCTTTGGCAACTGCAGGCAGTGCAGAAGGTAGAAGAGGATGATCACCTCAAAAATTTCTTTAGAAGACTGTAAAAAAGCATCCAGTTTTCTTTGGGGGAAATACTGGGTTATCCTTACACCCAGTGAAGCATCCAACTGAGACAGAGTGCCCTAGGCATGTGGACAGCTAAACAAACAGGGTCAGAGAGGATGTGTCTACCTCTATAAAATTCAAGAAAAACTGTCTCAAATGACATAATACAACTGTTCTTCATATTTTTTTCCCTATGTTTCACATGATTGTATTTCTTAGCAGCATGTTTCCCATCGAACATGGGTTCCCATTTTATAAACTCTTCCTCATTTTAGCAAGAGAAACATGATTTGGAAAGAGTTCTTAGCAGAAAAGCTTGTTCTGTCAGGCACATCTGTAAACATTTAGCTCTGTTTTACACAAGGGAGTTTCATCTGTGAGTGCTGCATCTAGGAGTCAAATGCAGAAATGAGGCAGGATCTTCCTAGCATCTATTTATAGAAAAATGCATAAAAGAATATAAACTCTTCCACATGACCCAAACACTAAGCTACTCACAGGAGTCCACGCCAACCACAAAACAAACAGCTTAAAAACCAATATAACTGAACATGAAAGCACCATGAGGGATCATGACAATGAGCTGTGTCATTTCACATTTCCTGCAACGCAAATGTGACACCTTATCCCTTAAGTTGCTAGACATTAATCAAAAGTACCTCCACGCTCAAAAGGATAACACTACTGAAGGAGAGAAGCTTTTTTGTATATCCACTTTGTATCCGTTACAAACTGCAGACCAAAGTAATGAATGGCATCTTAAACCATTTTTCACATGAGGAACCAGTGTGTCATACAGGATTTTGTAGTCCATACCACACTGTCCTTCCATGTTACACTTCTTGTTTTTCAGTACCAGAATATCCTTCCTTACATGGCTTTCTTTTAAAGGTTACTTTTGGGCATGGGAATGTCTTTGCTGAGCTGAGCATTGTAAACCCACTTTCCTTCTGACATTGTCCCGTGCTTCCCCTAGAAGTGTGGCAATTTGTGACAGCTCACAGCAGAGCTGGGAAAATTCCTGGGTGTGCTGCTTCAAAACACTTCCAAGAGATTCAGCCAAGGATCAAGGTCAGATTAAACAGAAGCATGTCTGTTGACCTGTTATGGTGGTTGTGATTCATAAAGAGCACAGATAGGGCAAATGCAAAGTATTTAATGATGTTAGTTCTCAAATTGTTCTCAGAACTTAAGATGTGATGAATCATGTCTTTGCAAATACCTTTTCCTTCTTCACCACCCTTCTCTCCAGGTTCTGTAGTCTCCTTTATTAGTCCCCACCCTCTTCATTTTTGAAGGCAATCAGATTTGAAGCTGGAAACTTAACCACTGCCTATGTGATGACATGATTTGGACAAAGCATAGTGTGGTCCATGATGAGGATTTCATGCATCCATGTGGAGATGAGTCATACAATGCCAAGTCATAAATTGCAAAGCATTATAGAATGATTGCTGGAGGATGTGGGCCATAGCCTTGCCTGACCTTGGGCTGGCAGAGAAGCAGGGCTGAATCTTGTCTCTTGCTTTGACCTGCTTAGCTTAAGCACAGGCTTGTCCACTCAGTTTGTATCTAGGCAAGTTAGGATGACAGCATGTGTTCAGACTTTAAATACAGCCAACACTGGTGTGCCTCTGAGTCCTCCCTGCTGACATGTTTTTCCCATACTATGGCTTCTTCTGCGGGGAACTCCCCCAGAAGAGATCTACAGCCTGATATGACACTTAACAGAGTGTCAGGCAAGCCTGTGGAGTCTGCCAAAACATTTGTGAGAGTCTGGAAGCACTTCAGAGGCTGATAGATAAGAAGTTAAAAACATCTGAGGTTTTTGAGGAGAAAAACAAGATTTATGTTGACAACGAAGAGTAGGAAATCAAAATTGTTAAGGAATCAGCTTCAGGTCATCATAAAGTTCCAATCCCTAGTTTCACATTAAGAAACAGAATACTACTAGAAAATCTTGCCTGTGGTAATAAATAAAATTAATAATTAGCTACTATATTCTGTTTTTCATCTATAGATCACAGTGATAAGAAGAACACAGTGGAACTCTAATTTACTGCAGCTAAATAGTTGACTGTTAAACATTTATTTTTGTGGGATTGTAAATTCTACCTGTTGACATAAGCTCAATCTTAGCTGCTTTTTGGACTAGATTGCTTTATCGTTCAAAATTAACTCCTTGCAGACGTTTTCAAGAGTTATTGTTTCTCGCAAGAGTGTTAGGAAAAGGAGAAATCCCAAAGGAAAGAAAGAGACATAAACTGGCAAAGGACTTTGGCACTAATTGTAACCATGGCCATGTTTTTTATTAGATGAATCAATTACTACCATATTTTGTGAGTCTTAATTGAGGAAAACTGCCCTTTTTTACTGCAAAACTTGGTCATAGAATATGTAATCTATTAATCACATCATTTGTGTACCACTACAGGAAACACTTTGAGTACACTCTAAAATTGTAAGAAAATACAGTGGTACACTTCATGATTTTAATAAAATTCTAAAGTGCGTGTTGAAATTTGCCCGAGATTTAACCACAGATATTGTCCCTAAACTCTGAAAAATTAATAATGTGGTGATTAGTAATATGGTTTTGTTGTCCCTTTCAACTGAGCATGAGGCTCATCCAGTGAAGAAGAGCAAATCTGAAAACTAAGTTCTTTAAAGTTGTCCAAAGTTGGTTTTGTGAATTATTGGTCAGTTTTTCAAATTATGCTTATAAATATGTGTTTTAACACATAATGCATGCATCCAAGTTACTACAAAGAATTACTCTGAGCATGAAGATGGCACATAAGAGCAAGAGCATGTCTTTATTTTGTTATGAGAGGAGTCCAAAGGACGTCCTTCTGTGTGGGTTTGTTTGCTTGAACAATTAATAGGGATGCATGCCCCTAAATGTGGCTGGAAGGTACACTTGGAAGCAGGCCTTAACCCACATGCTTACGCATAGCTGATGATAGCTGTGTGACCACAGAAAACAGACTGGTGACCCTTTGTTGCTGAATCTTTTCTGTAGACAATTGTGGAAAAAAGGAGGCAGATGGAAGCATCAGTTCAGTCTTTGATTTATCCAAGTCACTGGTATTTTTGCCAGACTTCTTTTTCAAGTCTGACAAGAATCATATGAAGAAATATATTTCCTTTTCAAGTTACATATGACATAGATACTGACTGGTGACAATGTGTTTGAGTACTGTGGCCTTGAACAAAAGCCCACCAGATGTTTTGGCAAAGTTTGCATACAAATGTAAACTTTGAAGCCCTGAGTCATCTTTGGTATGATAAAGGCATGTTACTGTGCTTTGTACAAGAACTTCTTCAACAGTTATATCAAGACAATCCCCTTGCCACTCAGTGAGGTCATCCTGGCAACCGGACTAACTGGGCTAAATAAGGACAGCAACAAACACATGTTTCTCCTTTTTAAGGAAAAGTAAACTGAAAGGGGCAAGGGCGGCAAGGATCTCATTGGGAAGCAGAATGTCTGTTGCTAGCATAAAGGAAGGAAGACTGTAGGAGGAGGTGCTGCCTTGGAGATCGTTTTTGGGGAGGAGGTGAAGGGAAACTTCTAAAAATAGTAAAATATCTTCCAGTACTGGCTATTGTTACCATCACCCACTTGAGTTCTGCTTTCAAGATTTATTATATCACTCCTAAATCTCTTGGAGTCATTACAGTCTTGCCTTTCATCTAGTCTGTATATAAATAATTGATCATCATAAGGATTGAAAACTGTGGAAAT
>JAOXOE010000602.1:11782136-11814817 GCA_028565055.1 Phoeniculus purpureus
GAAGACAGCTTAACACAGATATTCTTTATGACATCAATTACAGGGGGAATCATTTGATGAGAACAGCGAATATTTCAAATGGTACAACAATGCTGGCTCCTAAAATTACTTTGTATTTGAAACAAAATGTGTACACTGATTGGTTCTGTTGCCACTTTATGGAGGAAGTATATTATGATTCAGTGAAAAAGATGGTTAATTAGCTACATGCAGGGCTCACTTCATCCCTCCCCTACTTCTCTTTTACACCAGTGCAACTGTTGAAGTCGGTTATGTACGAGTGGTGTAACACAATGATGAATCGAGTCTATATTTTGTGAGTTATTGCAAGGATTTGCAGTACTGAGAGAGGAAACATTCAGGCATGTTCTCTGCTGAGATTTAAACTCTGAACATGTATCCTATTGGCAGGTGTCATGTGCACTGGGCCAAAGGTGGTGTAGGTTAAACACGGAGTGCTGCAACAGTAGCTGAGTACATTTATTGTATTGAAACCTGGTAACGTGCTAAAATACTGTACACAGCATCACTGAGTGTTGAAAGGAAGTTGAAGTTCAAGTAATTATTTATTTAATATAGTCAAAGTAGTGATGACTCATTGATGTTATACTTTTGGCTTGACTGAAGAGGACATTTCTGTTTCAGTAGCTGCTGTGTTGATGTTTTGCATCATTCCACTGTTCATCTGTTCTTAGGCAATAGGTGGTTTGGACCAATACTCAAACTACACAGAACTATGTATTCATGCTGTTCTGGGAAATGTGCAGTGGTGTCTGAAGGGCTTGTCCTCTCCGTTGCCTCTAGCTGCTAGGAGCACGTTGAAGATGCACAGAACAATAGTGCCATCTTACTTGATCTGAGAATGTCATGCCAGAAATCCCTCTGTACTTTAATCTATGTGATAGCAACTTTGTTGTAATGAATACTGAAAAAGATTAATCTTAAGTACTATGAGTCTGGTTTTATAACGAGCCAATTCTAGAACTAGGCAACTTCAAACAGAAACACTTCATGTAATTGTTTTATTGTGGACAATACCAGGAAATGGTAGGAATTGAGTTAAATGGTGGACTTGTGTTCCTGTGCACTTGCAATTGCTGAAGAAGGTCCCAGTTGGCATGAGTGAGAAAGGCAGTATTATCTCTGGGTGTGTTTCATGTATTTTTCATAAGTGTCTTTAGTTTGACTTAAGGCATATATCTGTTCCATTGCTATGTAATAGAAACTGTTTTGCGATAGAGTTGGTGAAATTTTCTGCTGTAACTGCAAAGTTTGGGGAACAGGAATGAGGTAGATTCCAAAAATGTCCTTTCCTGATGCTAGCTAAACGATGGCATTTATCTTTCTATATAGATACATAAAATTATCTATATAGATAAAAGATACATACCTCTCTATATTTCTGACAAAATGCTTGTGTGCTTTGAAATCAGAAGGTCTCCAAACTGAAATATTTCAGTACCCATTTTCTACAAATATGGTGTGATAACAAATGTGGATTGTGATGGCTGCTCCTTCTGTCCTTTGAGTCGAGCAAACTATCAAAATAGATTCTAGTAATTTCTTTTCTTATTGTTACTTACTCCTTTTAGGACAGGCTCTGGTAGCCCACATCACTTATGTCACCCATGTACTACTATCCATAGATAGAAATTACTGCTTTGCAGGCAGAGCTGTATAGGAATATGCAAATGGAAGTCGTGTGCCTTTGGATGTGTTAGTGTGTTATGTAAGGAGTTTGAAGGAGATGCTTGATTTCAGAGTGAACCATTTTGGCTTAATATACATTTTTATGGCATTGTCTTAATTAGACAAGACAAATAGTTTGTCTTGTTCATAAGTGAGCTGGCACCAGACATAACTTCATTAAATCACTGCTTCCAGATAGGGTTTCGAAAGGCAATGAAATACCCTTGCCTCTCCCAATTTAAAATTACGCTTGTGTTGGCACCAAATAATGTATTGACATCACTGAGAGGTAGGAGCAATGACTCACTACAACATGTGAGTGGGTTCAGCGTGGAAGTCTCCAGTGCTTATGATGCATTGTGCTCAGTTAAGCTGTAGAGGCCTCATCGGCACAGGTCAGTGTCAGCGAGTCCAGCACCAATGCTTCTCTCAGGAGAACTCAGCAGGCAATGAAGCAATCTTGCTAAAAAGAAAAGAATTTTATTGAACCCACAACCCAGAAGAAAAAACCCCAAAAAAGTATAAAAAAAACCCAACCAAACAAACTGCACCACAGTGCTCTGAGGAAAATGAGAGACAAGCTAATGTATCAGTCTTTGGTATAGATCAGAGACTTGGGATAAGCATGCATTTCAAATTAGAGGGGTATACAAGCACTCTCTATTCTTCTCTCTTTGGAGACATGCCAGGCCTCCTTACGAGTCATCTTCTCATATGCAGACACCAGATTCCTGGCCGTCTCAGACTGGGCAACTCTTCAGAGTATAGCTTGATCTGCTTGTCTGGTCCTCCTGACTCACCCAGACTGGTGAGTTTTTCAGCATAGCTTGTCTAGTGAAGTGCTGGTCAAACAGGCCAGATCCCTCAGAGCATGAACTGCATCCCTGATGCAGGAACATGCATTTTAAGAAACTAGTCTCTTTCTTCTTGCCAAAGGCTCAAGAACTCTTAAGCCCTTCAGCTTCTTTCAGCAAAACAGTTCAGCCAAGCAGAAAGGGAAGCCTCTCAGATCCCCCTTTTGGGGCTTCTTTGCTCCTGGTTAGTCAAGCATTCCTCAGTTCCTCAGTGGCTGAGAACAAAGGCAACATGGCACCATCTGGTCACTTGAGATCGCCCTCCATGGCAAGCAGGGCTTGTTTGCCACGGCTTAGACACGAGAGCTTCCGCCGAGGAGCGCTGCCTCTCTTCTCTCTCCCTCCCACTTTGATTACAGCTCAGTTCCAGAGAGAAGAGGGTTAATTCTCTTTCGCCCCTCCGCAGTCACAGGGAAAGGGGACAGTTCAGCTCAGCACCGTGCTTTGGCGTCTTCCAGAAGCAGTCATGGAAACAGGCTTCCTGCAGTTGCGTGGCAGCGGCCATGCAACCACTGCTTATTCGCAGCTGCTACTTCGCGCCGCAACACATGGGCAAGGGAGGTCGGGGACGGATGTACCCGTTCTCCTAAGGAAAGGGGAGTGGGTGAGGTCTGGAGGCCACTCCAGCCCTGGGTGGGGTTGGATGTGAGCTTTCCAGCCTATGTTTCTGGGCTGATGCCCAAGAAACCAGGAAATTAGCTTTCCGTAGGCTGGCATTGTCCAGCCCCTGGGGAAAAGGTCATGCTAGGGGTTAATGGGGGCATCTTTTAAAGCTAAAATGCAATTTTATTCATGAAAGCACAAATCCAGTTTTTGAAAGTTTGGGCGACTTTCAAACCGTAACATGCACTTAGTTCCTTTACCAAATATTATTTATTTGAGGTTGTTTTTGAGAATCCTTCTTCCTCCACTTCTTTTCTTATGCTTTGACCACAGATGGATTTACAAACCACAAGGCCTGCTGGCAACTTAAAGGAGAAGCTTATTAGATAAGGGGAAAAGAATTCTAGGGCAAGAGTTAGTGAGGCTTATTAACAGGGTTTTAATCTAGGTTTGGAGGGGAATGTAACTAAGCTTGCCAGAGGGCTGTATGGCTCAGCAGTTGTGGGGCAGAGTCATGGTGGCTTTGAGAGAGGAGTACAACCCCTCAGAGGCAGGAACGGTATACTCAACTCCCCCTCTAAAATGCCTGTAGATCAGTGCACCCAGTATGGGCAATAAACAGGAAGAACTGGATGTCTGCATGCAATCGCAAGGCCACAATCTCACTGCAGTCACTGAGATACAGTGGGATGATTCCTATGACTGGTATGTTGGAATGAAGAGGTATCAACTCTTCAGGAAGGACAGGCAGGGGAGACAAGGAGGGGGTGTTGCCCCCTATGTCAAGGACCAACTGGAGTGTATGGAAACCTACCTGGGAGCTGATGAGGAAAGGACTGAGAGATTATGGGTCAGGAGACCTCTCCTGTGAGGGCAGGAGATGTTAGGGTAGGGATAAGCTATAGGCCACCAGACCAGGAAGACCAAGTAGATGAGACCCTTTATAGGCAGATAGGGCTGGCTTCATGTTCACATGCTGTGGCCCTCATGGGGTTCTTCAGCCATCCCAATATCTGTTTGAAAAACAGTGCAACAGGGTATAAATAATCCAGGAGATTCTTGGAGTGTATTGATGATAACTTCCTCCTCCAAGTGGTATAGGAGCCAATGAGGAGAGGCGCTGGACCTTGTCTTCACCAACAAGGAGGGATCAGTGGAGACTGTGAAATGCAAGGGAAACCTAGGCTGCAGTGATCATGAGATTGTGGCATTCATTGTTCTTAGACCAGTAGGGAAGATACTCAGTAAGTTTCTTTCTCTGGACTCCAGGAAAGTACACTTTGGCTTCTTCAGGGACTTACTCAGTAGGGTGCGTTGGGATAGAGTCCTGAAGAGACTGGGTGCCAAATAAAGCTGGTTAACGTTCAAAGACTGCTTCCTCCAAACTCAGGAGCATTGCATCCCTACAAAAAGAACGTCAGGCAAAAATGTCAGGAGGCCTGTGTGGATGAGCAAGGAATTCCTAGATGAACTTAAACAAAAGAAGGAAGCCTACAGAGAGTGGAAGGAGAGACGGGTGGCCTAGGAAGAGTATAGAGACATTATCTGTGCTGCCAGGGGTAGGGTAGCCAAAGCCCAGACAGCATTAAATCTGGCCAGGGACGTTAAGGGTCACAAGGTTTTTTTTATAGGTGTATTGGTGAGAAAAAGAAAACCAGGGGAAACATGGGCGTTGTCTGGAAGTAAAGGGATGACCCAGTTAGCTGGGATCTGGAAGAAGGCTGAGGTGCTTAATCACTTTCTTGCCTCAGTTTTCATTGGCAAGGACTCCAACCATGTCACCCAAATCATGGAGGTTAAGGACTTGAGACTAAAAGAATAAAGAACCACCTGTGGTAAGGGCAGATCAGTTTAATGACCTTAAAGTGTGAGATATCCCTGCCCATGGCAGGGCGATTGGAGCTAGGTGATCTCTGAGGTCCCTTCCAACCTAAACCACTCTACAATTCCTTTCATAGCTTAGTGTTGATCACTTCTAGCAACAGCTGGAAGAACATCTGTTGCATATTGACCCTGTCAGTTATGCTGGTGTGAAATCATATATCCTAATGAATATCAAGTTGTTTTTGCAGAAACTTTTGTGATCTTGTTGCAGATAGCATATAATTGTTGGTGAAAAGAAAAACGCCCACAGTGAATCCCGCATACAGCCAGGCATAGGAAATTACCTAACACATATTTTACAGATACTAAGTTTAAAACAGGGTGGGCGTCTAGGGGATACAAAAAATAGGAGAGCCGGCTGTAAAGAAAATCAGCTGCTATCAGCTACTATCAGACAGTAGAGGCAATTTTGAATCATAGAATCATTAGGGCTTGGAAGGGACACCATTTTTTGTGTGTTTTCTGGGACAGACTTGTACAAATAACAATCCAAATAGATTCCCAGATTTTGGTACCTACTATTTGCACTTAGGTGGCTCTTAACTATAATACTGCATAAAGTTAAGTTAAATGTGTATGAGTTCATTTCCAAGAGTTTGTGATTGCTTTAAGTTAATGGGAACCACAAAGTGTAATACAATATCCATTGGTTTAGACAGCATTTTACTTTCTGTATTTCTTCATTTGAGAGACACTCGGGTATGAAGAACAGATGTGCAGATGTTAGCCTGGTGTGTAGTGTGCCCGGAGGGAGAAATATAGGTCAAGGATGATTTTTAACACAGATCTCTTTTTAAGGTGTGGGATATAGTACCTTTAGGGGTTATCTTTCTGGAACTTCTAAATGACATTTCTAAATTACTGCTGAGAAAACAAGCTCTTCCGTCTCCATAATATCAAAAGGAAGCTGTGCCTAAGAAGTAAGTGTAAGATCTATTCCCACCGCTGACAGATGCAATTCTTGTTTGCTATTTTGGAAAAATGTTCAAAGTTGTTTTTTCCATTGCAAATTGTAGTAGTGTCCTCTGGGAAAATAAGTATAATGCTTTTAAAGTTATGTCATCACCCCTACTGACTTCTGCAACCAGAAGCATGAAGTTAAAGGAAGTTAAAAATGAGGAAACTATAGCGTGTTCAATTGGTGCTGAGTACAATTGATTATGAACGGTGGCAGACATACATATTCTAAGCACAGAAGAACAAATTTGAAAGGAGGAAGCAGAGTTTGTGCAAATCTAAGGACCAGTTACATCTGGCAATATGAAGTACTGAAGTTTTGCAGCTAAACCTAATTGTAATGCTTGTTAGCAATTTCTAAGCCTGGATCTGTATGCACTTTATAAAACATAGCACTGTCTTACTGATTGATAACATAGGAGGTTCCACGAGAAGGAACTTCTTCACAGTGAGGGTGACAGAGCACTGGAACAGGCTGCCTAGGGGAGCTGTGGAGTCTCCTTCACTGGAGTCATTTAAAACTCACCTGCATGTGTTCCTGTGTGACTTGGTCTAGATGATCTTGCTGTGGCAGAGGGATTGGACTAAATGATCTTTCGAGGTCCCTTCCAATCCCTAATGATTCTATGATTCTGTGATTCCAGTTAGGTGTCTACTATGTTATTTTCTGTGCAAATGGGACAAAACCAGAAATTACTCTTGTAGCCAGGACTGCCTGTTAGTGCAATGCAGCTGTGGGTTGTGCAAGAGCCCACATGCAGTCCTGAATAGAACTAGCTAAAGGCCTATCATACATTGCAAATTTGCCCCATCTTAAAATAATTATTAGGAAACACTCCCAAGGTGGGTTTCATGTCATCAGTTTCAGTTGCCTGCAGTTTATATTTCAGAACATGTTCCAGAACAATAAAGATGAACTAGGGGCACCATGGCAGTGCCTTGATCTCTCCATTACTCCATCTCTCCAGGGAGGCTGGACAGCCAGCAAAGATGGGATTCCTGTAAACTTTAGATGGGTGAAATGAGGTAATTTTGCTGTGCTTTGGTAAAAAGGGACCAGACTCCATGTTATTTCATGCTTAATTTTTTTTCCTGAGTGTCCAGCTTGTTTCTACCTTCAAGAACTTTGAGGAATGCTGTCCCCTACCCACTAATACTTCGGTGGCTACTTGTCTGGCTTACTGTGCAGCTTCCAGACTCCTGGAACCCATAGGTTTTCAGGCAGGAAGGTGTCTTCTAACAAAGAACTGCCCTGGTCAATATTTTCCTTGCTAGCAATTCCACAACTTCTTTTCTGTGCAGGAGAACAGCCTGAAGCCACAAGTTTCCATGCAATGTGACTGCATTGACCATTTAGGTTTTTCTCTGCCACAGCCTCTGTTTTATCTCCCTCATCTGTATCTAAAAAAAAGAAATATGAGGTGCATTCATGGGTACAGGCCACTTCACAGCAAAGATTTGGGCTAAAACAATGTTTGTAAGGCACTTGGAAAGCCTGTGCAAGTATAAAGCAAGTATACTTTAGCACTACTGTGATTTTCATTGAGAACTTCTGAAGCTGAGCAGTATAATTCCATTGACAGTTTTTGCATTTAGGAAGATACAGTCCATCATGAAATTGTTGTATGAAGTTCATTCAACAATATATTTAAGTTTGAGTGAACCCCTAGATCTGTTGTGTTAATAAGAACTTTGTCTTCAGTCAGCTCTTAGAGCAGAGACTGTCTACAATTCCACATAAAAATGTAACTAACAGTCCCATAAAGAGGAACTGTGAAGTAGCTTTGCGGCAGATCTTTTGGAATGGCTCCTCTTGCTTTAGTTCCTTTCCCATTAAAATCATTGGAAAAACCTGTTCTTGACTTTAGGGGAGCAAGGTTAAACTAGCACAGAATGTTTTGAAAATCCCAAACTAGTAACTTGATCTTCAGATTTAACCATAACGGCCCTTGCAAATTTTTTTCCAAAGCTGCACTCGAAATAAATGATGTGTTAGTCCCTAATAAATGGTCCTTAGTAAAAGCATGTTTTATGCTTTCTTTGAAAAGCCATTTATTTCTTACGGTAGGTTTCCGATTCAGCTGTCTCCCCAGCATGCTGCTTTAACAGTGTCTGCCATCTAGGAGTTTGTATAAACCCTGCAACTTGCTGTGTTTCCGTGCAGCAACACATGTTCATCAGTGCATAACAACATGAAGAGGATAACCTCAGACTTGCCTTCAGAATGAAAAATGCTTTCTGTAGGTTCATTTCTTACAATCAGTTTCCTGATTTCTTGCTTATTAAATCATGTAGTGTGGTGTGTAAGAAATAAAAGACTCCCAGGCTGTCAGTCAACACTCTAAAGCCTTTCACAGACCATAAATTCACATTCCAGTAGTTATAAATAGAAAACACTATTACAGTGGTTGTAAAACTCCCCTCTGATGATTGTATGTTGTACTGCAACAACAAATCAGAAAAAAAGATGGTTGGAATACTGTTAACATCTTTTTGCTCAGAATTTCCATTGAGCCAGTACGTGAGCTTGTGCTGATGATTTGTAGTCTGTTATCACCTTTCTTCAAACTCTTGAGAAAGGAAGTACAGGATACTCCAGATGGGAGTCTGGTACATGTGTGCTGAGGAATCTGTGTTTCCTCTGATTGTTAGTGAAGGACAGTGGAGGTGCTGCTGCTTGTTGCATAATTTTTTGTACTAATGACTGCATCCAAGTGACTTCTGTTAGTGTGCTGTGATTTACAATTCTTTTGGGATACAGTATTCATCTCTTCAGCAATCCTTACTGCTGTTACATGCTTTGCAACACTGAGAATGAGTAGCTGCAGAAATTACTGTGCCAGAAATTTCCTCCTTTTAACTGTTTATCAGCTTGTCTTTTACAGTCTTTCTCTCAGAATAGGTCTTACTAGGATACTAACTTCTGCAATGTCCTGGTTAATCAATACTAGTATAGCTTTTTTAATATGCTTCCCAAGTTTCTGTTCTCTTTATTAAATACAGCAGTATTTGATATCGGAAGTTAAATCTGCAACATGCTAAAGTGTGTTTTTTCTCTATAACATCTCCTGTGGTAGCATTTTTGGTTTTGGATGTTCACTCATGAGTCATTGAGATGTCTCTCGTACAACAGCCGCAGAACGTCCAGACCTGAGTTGTAGGAGCAATGGCAATAATAAGGATGGCACAGCCTGGTAAGGGATGGTCTGTTTAGCTGAGAGGTTAAAAACGCAACATAGCCTAAGGCAAGGTGCAGAAGCTGTGTGAAAAATGCCTGAGTGCATGAGACCCTGTGACTGGTCTAGTCTGCTTCTGTCTCCAGCAAAGGTAAGATGTTAGGGATAGATGTTCAGGGACTGCAGGAAAACCTGGCTGCTTCCGTGGCCCATTCTCATAGTCTCTTAGCATCAGAGCTGGTGTATTAGGGATGTCAGAGGCAGTACACCTGCCTAGTCTTTAGTATTCATAGCCCCATTTCTCATGAATTTGCCCCTTTCCTATTTGAAGCTGTAGATAGTGTCTGCCTCCTCCAACTCCTGTGGCATCAAGTCCCAAAGGTTCACTACTTACTGTGGAAAGTACTTTCATCTGCATGAAGTCAGTCTCTCGATTAATTTCATCGTGTTCCCATTACTTTTTCTGCTACTGCAGGATCGTATTCTGTTTGATACTGCTCACATGCAGCTTTTTTCTGGTACAGTAAACTGCGTTCTTGTCTCATTTTTAGCTTTCCCCTGTCTAGAGGAGGGTCCTAGACTATGTGTAGTGCAGGAGACACCCCACAGATGAGAGTTGGTCCATCCCCTTGAAGATTTTAATTGGTCATCTCTAAGTCTTTGGATTGGAGAATGTAGCTTGATTACAAAATAAGAAAAACCCTCTTGCCTGTGTGCTGCAACAAGTGTGTCAAGCATGAGAATTTTCTGAACAACCTTAAAAAAAAGATGGAAACAAATGCATCTGTGCTGGCATTATCATTCTTTGTATGTCTGAGATGTTACTGCTCCCACACATCACAAGATAACTTCCTGCTTTTGATGTGTTCAGAGAACGTTTTACTCTATTTGAGCATTATTTGCAAGTCACTCTTCAAATTGGTTTTTAGCCCTCTTTCTGTTGCCTACTTACATTGAGCCATTTTGCTTTATGGGATTTTTCTGTCCTCACTTCTGTTGGTTTGGTTTTTTTAAAAAAAAAAAAACACTGATTCTTCTGTGTTTGAAAGCGTTTGCTTTTCTTGTTGCTTTGTTGTGCGATGTCTGCATCACACACGTTTCCTAAGCTTCTAGGATAGTGTATTTCGTGGGTCTCAGGCTTCTGTAGACTTCATGGCTTTTGAACAAACCCTTTCAGAGTGTTTGGAGGAGAGGTTTAATGTTAGGTCTTAATTTCTTTTTAATAATTGCTGATTTTTTTAAAAACTTTTTTTCCTTGAAATTCAATAGCCACAAACTAGATTTATTTATCCTTCTGCCTTTTTGCAGGTTTAAGCTGTAGCGTATGATGATCACAAATGCAGAACACCTCTCCTATTAATGGCTGTTGTTGTCCGCACTAAGTCCAATTCCAATATGGTTGTTTAAGTAGTCAGCATTTCTGTGTCAAAAAAAAATACTCAGCTGGCAAGTAGGCAGTCTCACCCACCTTATTAACCAAGAAATGTGGTGGTTTTTTTCTTCCTGACTCTTTCAGAAATATATTGTACTTGTAGTGGTGATCATATCAAAGGCTGACTCAGCCTGAAATGGCTGATTCTGCCTCTGTTGCATTGTCCCTTGCTTCTAAGTTTGCTTCTCAGTTCCTGTGTTAGTTTTCCATACTATTGTGCTGGTGTTTAAGACGAGCAGGCAGCCTATCCATCCTGGACAGGTTTCTCCTGCTTCAGACAGCTCTGTGGTTTCCATTGTAGCTAAATTTCCGCTGTCTATGCCATCATTTCCTCCGTGCCCTATGACTCTGGATCTTGTGTCTCTTGGCCCATGTACCTCGCTTTTTAGAGGATATTACTATCAAAGTCCTGCCTAGATTCTTTTCAGCAGTCTAGTTTTAACCTTCACAATAACCCTTACATCACAGTACTGAAGTGGAGGTATAGACTGTTCCCTTGGAATCCAAGTTTTTTGTGAAAATTCGTATCTTTTCACCTGACAGTCATCACCATGACATCTGCTTGGACATCAGAAACCCAGATGTCTGTGCCTGCGAAAAATAATCTCCTGTTTCCAGATAACTCTTCCCATCTTTGTCAGTTCCCTTCTGGTGCAGAAGCATCCTGAGCAGGAGAAGACACAGTGATTGTGGATAATGGAGCTAAATACAGTTGGATGCCACTCACAGGTGGTGTGCCCCAGGGCTCAGTGCTGGGGCCACTCCTGTTCAACATCTTTATCAATGATCTTGATGAGGGGACTGAGTGCACCCTCAGTAAGTTTGCAGACCACTCCAAGTTGGAAGGGAGTGTTGATGCGCTGGAGGGTAGTAGAGCTATTCAGAGGGATCTTGACAGACTGCATCGATGGGCTGGGGATAATTGTGTGCATTTCAATAGTGCCAAGTGTCAGGTCTTGTATTTTGGTCACAACAATCCCATGCAATGCTACAGGCTCGCGAAAGTGTGGCTGGAAAGCAGTCTAGCGGAAAAGGACCAATGGCATCCTGGCCTGCATTAGAAACTGTGTGTCCAGCAGGAGTAGGGAGGTGATTGTCACCCTGTATTTGACAGTGGTGAGGCCGCACCTTGAGTACTGTGTCCTGTTTTAGGCACATCAGTACAAGGGAGACATCGAGATGCTGGAGCAAGTGCAGAGTAGGAAGCTGGTGGAGGGCCTAGAGAATGAATCATATGAAGAGAAATTGAGAGAGTTGGGGCTGTTTAGTTTGAGGAAGACAAGGCTTAGGGGAGACCTCATTGCTCTCTACAAGTATCTGAAAGGACATTGTAGATATGTTGGTGCAGGTCTCTCTTCGCTACAGGAAGGTAGTGACAGAACCAGAGGGAAGGGCTTCAAGCTTCAACGAGGTAGGTTTAGATTAGATATCAGGAAAAAATTCTTAGTGGCAAGAGTGTTCAGGCACTGGAATGGGCTGCCCAGGGTGGTGGTTGAGTCACCATCCCTGGATGAGTTTAAAAGATGTTTAGATGTGGTGTTGGGGAATATGGTTTCAGGGTGAACTTGTAGAGTAGGGTTGATGGTGAGACTCAAAGATCCCAAAGATCTTTTTCACCCTGAATGATTATGTGATTCTGTGTGACAAAGGCTTACACTGCAGATTAAGTGGACACCATTGAATCCTTGTTATCAGTTTCATGACTAAAATCACGGTTAATTTTACAATTGTAAACTTCACATACAAACTTGTCAATTCCGCTAGCATTGCAACACCAGCAGGTCATAACAGTAATTTCTGCTTGCACTCGTGAGTGTTTGCACTCAGAAGGGGCTGATGCCCAGATTGCCAGGCATTAGCCTTGGGCAGTGCCTTACAAGTCATGCAGACTCTTGGCTGGCTGCTGCAAAGGAGTTGCTGACTCTGGGTTCTTTAGTTAGTTGCTGGCCAGCCTGTCCTGGCTGGGGCAAGCAGTAGCAATAGCAGGTGTGAAGGAAAGACATATTCAAGGGATCTCTGCTGAAGAGCAGAGATATCAAAGAATACTGAAGAGGAAAATAGTTTTAAAAAAATGTTTCAAAGACCAAGAAAAATGGGACATTGTCTTGGTTTTCATTAAGAAAAGGAGCATTTTTGGTAAAACGTTGGCAAATCTGTTCAAAGCAGCTGAAGACAGCAAAAGTCAAGAGATAAAGTTGGACATTCTGCTTTGACAGTGGGGTGGGGCGGGGAGAGAAGATAAACTATTTTGGAATGAAAAAGTATTTAATTGCTTACATAGGATTTTTATTTACTTTCAAAACATGCATTTTTAGTTGTACTGAAAGCAGAAAACCCAAATCCTCTGGAGAGATTAAAAAGCAGTGCAAATGTTTCAGATTTTCCTTAGAGAAGAGTTTTTGCAGATAAAAGGGTTTTCAGAACATCAGCACCTTCGGTGCTTCAGTAAACCAACCTGAGTTTTGCCTGACAGCTGAAAGATATTCCCTGTGGGTCCTTTATGCTCTTGTCTGCAGAGTTGATTGAGTAAATATGCAGCAACAAGGAATGTTCCTATACCCTGTGTCTGGCATTTACTGGCTGATATTTTAACTTAAGGCAGATACAGTTCAATAATGTTGCTTGCACAACTCAGCAGTTTTCATCAAATATGGAAGTGACCTCGATAAATACACCTTGCCTGCATCTTCAGTTTTTAGCAGCAGTTGTCCTCTTACATTGTAAGTTTGAAGAACTCAGCTGTGGACTTTAGTTAAATCTCCACTGGTAACTGAGGGTAGGAAGAGGTTGATACCTTGTCCCTGGAGACAGAGTTTAAACTGTAATTTCTGATTGAAGAGCTATGAGGATTCTTCAAGGTAACAGGAGATTATAATTCAGAAACATTAACCTTTTCAGAGCAGAAAAAACCTTTCAGACATGAAGCAGGCAGCTACGTCTATGACAAGTGACGTGAGTTTTTCTGACTAAGGGCCACCAGGCTGGTGAACAGCTTGGTGGGTGGCAGGGACAGAGAAATAGTCTCTGGGCTCTACGGACAGACCAAACAGGACCTGTCTCTTCTTCCCCCTGCAGACTGATCATGTTTTGAGTGTGACATCATAGAGATTTCTGTGGGATCTATAAGTTGTCTCCTGCTTTCTGTAACCAACTGAAACTCATCGCTGAAGACCCTTTTCAAGATCTGTCTCTTAACGCATCCTCCTTTTGGTCCCAGCTATTTTTGAATGATACGCAAATGTCATTAGATCCATGAACATAGTGATAACCCTTTTTTAAAAAGTAAAAAAAAAAATCAAACTAGCTATTAATGTGTGCATATTTTTGAATAATATTTTTCACAAATTTGGAGTTAGGTTTTGCCACAGGGATGTTTTATGATCATGTTTGGATGAAGAAATGGCCGATAATGCCAGAAACCAAAGAGAAAACTGATTGTAGTGTCACAAGCTGTAAAGAATTTAGATTTTTGAGTGGCTCTGTGGTAATACATTACACATTGCCCATGTGGATTGATGTTTATGCTAAAACTTCTCACTTTTTGTGAATATTTTCATGGATTTACAGCAATTACTCAACTATTTACAAGGAAAAAAAATGTGACCCCTATTAATCATAACTAATCAAATTCAGCATGTTCAGTCATAAAATTTTCAATCACTGCTTTCACTACTTTCATCTTTATTCATATTTTCCAAGTTAGTCATGATTCATAAATTAGTATTTATGGCTACCACGTGCTGGTGTCTGAAAGCTGTTTTTTTAAATAGACATTTAGTTTAACTGGTATGTAGCCTGAAGAGATGACCCACTCTAAACTGGAATTACTGTCTTTCTGGGAAATTAATGTTCATGCAAATTGCAGGGCTGGCAGCTCCTGGAGGTTAGAGTCTGTTTTGGTGTAGGAGAAGTAACAGAGGGAGCTCGCGCTGTGTCTTGTCTGCTCTGCTTTGCATGGTTGAGGAATATGCCCTTCAGATAACTCTTAACTTAGTCAGCTCAAGGTGTTGCCTCATAACAGGTAGTGTGGTACCTGTTTATTTAAACTTTTTGAAGTAACGTGGTAGAGGGTAACTGAGTGCTCACTTCTCATCCTTTCCTCTCCAACAAGTGTTAAGATAGAATAGGAGCTTTAAAGGCAATTAGCGAGTTTGTCAGTACTAGCTGATGGCTGGCTCCACTGGTAGTTTGAGACCTGCACAGCACTCAACAGCAGAGACGTGCTGTGCTCTGATGTGTACTTGAAGAAAGGCCATTAAGAACTGAAATGTCAACAGTGACCCCATGCACCTGTAATAAATGTAAGCTTTGTAATTAGTAACAAGCTGTCTCAGAGGACTACAGATACACTAAGATTACTTTTCACTGTGGTGCGCCCAAAGTTCTTGTATAACATGAGGTAAACCAGTTAACATTGTCAGGAGAGACTATCAGGTTGCAGCATGTCTGGCTTGATGACAGAGCTAGGCTCTGAGTTCCTCATGGCAGCAACTGTCTTTCTATACAGTGTTTTTCTGGAGCTTACCACACCCTACAAGTTCAGAACAGAATACCTGTAGGGGCACACCTCCACTGTATGTGTCCCTTTGTTCATCTGCTTCATTATACCTCAAACTTACTACAGCAACCAGTATTTTGGTCACCAGAAATGGTGACAGATGACTTTGTGTGTCTCTGCATATATATATATATATATATATATATATATATGCAAGTGTATGTACGTAAACTTTACACATAAGTGCTGTAGATGCTAGAAAAGTAGTCAGTGGACAGCAGCCTGCAGAGGAATCATGTGCTGAGTAACAATTCTGCCCATATGTTTCAGGCTGTGCTACTGCCTGTGAAAGGCAGCTGGCTCTGGGTTCATATAAAGAAGCCTCAGATGAGGGGAGCTGACACTGGAGCACACTTTAGGCAAAAAGGCATTTCAAAAGGCATCATAAAACGCGTCTAGACTGGAATTTGTAGTTGAAAGGAAAAACTGTTATCCTCTGGGTTGAAAAGTGACCCATGGCTTTAGGCATTAGTGATTTTTGATAAATGGCCTGGTCTTTCCTCTCCCTAGTGTGGGAGGCAATTGGTTTCCACTGTAAACCTGGACTGCAGGCAGTTTGCTTTATCGTGCTTGTAGCAAAGGTAGCACAGCCTAACAAAGAGGGAGCTTTTGAAAATGTCTCTCTTGTATTTATTCATAGAAATAGTCTGAAATAACAATATAGCGTTTCAAACTTGAAACTTTGTGTATTTATTAACATCTCGGGTCTTTTCTCCTACTTTATGAAGCAGTTGTGTGTTTATGGAATATATATTAGCATGATTTTTGGCATGTTATAGATGTGACATTGCTATTGCAAATGAACTGTTTTGGTCAAGAGCCACGTTAACTGCTCCATCAATTACACTTCTAAATGCCTGTCAAATTAAAAAAAATGCAGCTCTGGGCCCCTTAGGGTTTTTCCTTCTCTTAGGCAAAAACCTTTTTGTTTCCAGTTGTTACTTTTGATCTCCTTATCATTCTGGAATTTTTTTTTCTTGGGTTTGGGTTTTTGGAGGTTTGGAGTTTTCGTTTTTTACTGAGAGAAATATATCTGTGTGAGAAACAAAAAGGGGTGTTGTGAAATCTGCAACTCCTTGTGATACTCAAAAAGTTGGGTCATTTAGAACACATGGCTGTTGTGAAGGCAACGTTTTACGCTTACTGTGTAGAGTAGTGAAGTTGCAAAGATAATTGCTGGTACATCTTACTCTGTATGTTAGAAAATCTGCTTACCATACTGTGCAGTGTCAGCTGTGGCCAGGTATATATTTGCATATCATTTCCTCGTGGTATATTTTCATGCAGAACTTTTTCCAAGAGCCTAAGACAAAATAGCTATGCCACTTCGGAACACACAGGTACTTAATTCTGTATGTTCAGCAGACCAAACATTATTGAAATGTATGTGGTGGAACACAGCTGGAGTTAAATGAACTATTGTTCTCACAGGGTAGGCTAGATTAAAAACCACAAAAAAGAAAAAAAGCTTAAAATCATGTTTTTTAATGGCTACAACTACAAGCCTATCTCAAGCAGCTGGCAAACATATGACATTTTTCCCTACCATGGATCTTATAAAAATGAATTTCACATTCTCCCAGCCATGTCTTTCCAAGGGTGCCTGCTGGCACATCATTCCCAGAGGAAGCAGTCCATCTGGGAAGGTTGTTAGCAGGCTGGCAAGGCACCAGTCCTACACAGAGATAGTGCACAGTGACTGGGAGCGAGGCTATCCCAGAATCATAGAATCATTAGGGATTGGAAGGGACTTCAAAAGATCATCTCGTCCAATCCCCCTGTCACAGCAGGATCACCTAGACCAAGTTGCACAGGAAGAAAGCTGCTTGTTCCAGCCTCTGATAGACAAGTATGCCAACAGGAACCTGACATGAGAGTTCTCTGCAGCAGTGCTGACTGTTCTTTTCCTCCCAGATAAACTAGCAGTAGATGGGAAGAGCTCAGTGCTTCCTTTGGTACTTGTACCACAGTATTCTTTATCTCTGATACAGCAGGGCTTTATAAGAACCTCCTGTGGTCTTGAGAGCCTCTGTGTAGCATTATTTGGCTTATGCATATTTTATTATGTTTGGCTGTTGGTGAGAGTCAGACAAAATTATTTCCAGATTATGATAAAATAACTTCAAACATAATAAGTGTTGTTGGATCACTGACCATATTAAAATGAAAATTTAAGGCTGCACATCAGTGTTTGGGGGAAAGTGTTTTAAAAAATAAAGATTTGCAGCATTATTGGCCTAAAGATACTGCCAAACCTTGGGAAAAGATTTGTGCCACGTTCTTTATGACACCGGCATCATGGAGGATATAAACTAGTCATTGGCACTGTTTCAAGAAACACATCACTCTAATTCATTGTAACAATACCACTGTGATATTTGTTCCTAATATTTATGAAAGCTATGCTATGAAAACAGTATGCACCATCTGTTAGTGGTGATGTATCATTCTTTATAAGAGAATATACATGACAAAATGTTTTAAATGAACTCTGTGCTGGCGATCTAAAACAATTTGGCTGGCCTTGCAGTTCATGCCAGGCAGAGCTTCCCAGGATGTGCTTCTGGGTGACCTTTTTGAGCACATATATCAAATAGTCTTCTATTTATTATGTCACAGTTAGTCTTCAAAAGTAATGATGAATGTTGTGTTGTGTACATAGTCATGACAGCTTCATGTAATATTCTGCTCAGTTTCCAGTTGCTGTCTTCTCTATGGAAGACAGAGCTGCCTGTGTCGTGTCAACCCAGTAAACCCAACGTTTATCCTCCAAGTGTTCCCCCTGGCATAACACTTTATCTGACCTGATAAGGGGTACAAATGCCAGGAGCTCAAGATGAAGGCTTCTGCTCTTCTTCCCTAGTTGTGTCTGTGCCTCACAGGGTCCTGGGGAACAGTCTGACTTTTATGTGTCTTGGGAGGTTTTATAAGCCCTCACAGCTTTTGGTAGCATGCTGGGATTCACTACAGTTCGGACGTCAGTGTAAGTCAGGATTTTTGGGTACCGAATGAAAAAAGCACACTTCTACAGCTGAATTGTCCTGATGACATGCAGCTTTTCAGTCTTCCCCATCAACATTGTGGGTAACATAAGTAGCATGAGTATTCTGACATGTGTTGCTACCAGGCATAGGATCAGTCCAGTTCCTGGTGAAAGGAGGAGGTATCCAGTCCTGGATAAGCTCAGGCACAAGAATAGGCTGCATCTTGAAGGTGCTGAGGTTGGACTGAGCACCAGTGGCAGGCAGAGCACAAGTTTGTTTGCTACTTCACAAAGAGATGAGGGGTCTCTCAGTGGTTGTGGAATATAGTGTACTAGGAAGGGATGTAGAACCCGCAATCTCCAACTCTTTCCTGTCTTTACAGAAAACTCATCTGTCCACTCTAGTTATTTCTTCCCAAACACTTGGTCACTTGCTGTGCTGGGGTGAAGAGAGAGAGATAAAAGGCAAAAGGCAATTGCCTTTTACCACCATGCACGAAAACAGAGTTTAGGCTCATGTTTAGTGGAAAAGTGAACAAATCTATTCTTTAAAGCTGTTTCCTGGACTCACTACCCTTTGCATGAATGCTTAAATTTGAGAACAATAAATACCATCACTGCAGGAAGACCCAGGAATTTGAATTGTGTGCATTGCAAAGCTATTTATGAAACGTTCATTTTTTTTTTCACTTAGCCACTTCTGTCTGAGGTAGTTGGCTCAGTTTAATAATGAACTATCCTCTGCAGACATTCTCTGCCATGTCTGCTTATTCTTCTGAAAAAAAAAAAATAGAATAATCATAATACTACGATTTCTAAAAGACTTTTTTTAAACAAATTATTTAGAAAAGATAAGATAGATGCCCCACTCAGGGGCTGCAAGCTAAAAACATAAAAATGGAAAGAAAAAAATTACCCAACCAAGATGGAATAAAAAAAATTACAACCAGGAAAACCAACTAACAGGCAGGGAAAGATTAAAACTGGAACAGAAGTGCCTGTGTAGTGCTTTGTGCAAAAGAATATGCCTTATAGTTTTAGCTTCTTCTCTATCACCCTCCCTATCTCCATCTCTTTTTACCTGTAATTATGTGTTATTTATAGAATCATATAACAATTTGAGTTGGGACCTTTAAAAGTCATCTAGTCCACCCCCCTTGCAGTGAGCAGAGACATCTTCAACTAGATCAGGTTGTTTAGAGTCCCTGTCCAGCTTGATCTTTAATGCTCTCTGTTTCGTCTCATGGGCTTTGGTGTTCTAAAAGTGTAGTAAGCTTCTGCCACTTTTTTTTTTCCAGTTTCAGTAAATCTTATGTTTATACGTTTAAGTTGACATGAAAATTTCTTACTGTCTTTCACTCCCAAGTGCATTGTTTATTTGGAAATAATGCCAGGTATTAAGGATAAAATGTTTAGCTATGTGCATTTTAATCATATTAAGGATGACTGATTCGTGCTGGGACTGCACCTACGCCAAAGGTTGCTTCAGTGATTCTACCTGATAATTTAGACATGTAATTGCAAGCACAAATAAATGTCCACACATATATAATGAAGTTTCACCTGCAACACTAGAATCAAGGCAGGGTGAATCTGGCCGGAAGCCAAGGCTGTGTCCCTCCTATTTTACTGACCTAGAGGAAGACGGGGAAGTAAGAAACTGAAAACTCATTAGTAGTAAGGAACTGTTAGTGAATCTTTCTGGCTGAAACTGTCAGAATCCTTGAAAGAAAAATTAAAAATGGAAACCAGTGCACCATTTGGTAGCAATTTTGTTCCTGTTTGAGCTTTAATCAAGAAGGCTTAGCAATCAGTATATAAACATTAGTGATGGCTTCAGTCAAAATGATTAAGAGAAAATATGATGCTTAGATTTAAGTGTAAAACATCTAAGGATTTCAAAGAAGGATGTAGGCTAAAAAGAAAATATTACCTTCGTCTGTCATGAATAATGGTTGCTTAATATTTATATACAAGTCAGATGAAAATTCACATGTTGGATGGTTTGTATTTGGAGAATACGGAAAGTAACAAATAAAAACAGTTAATGTACATGTTCAGCACAATATAAACACCCTCCAGACTATCTTACAAGAGATCATCCATGCTCTTGCACAAACAGTCAAAAGAACAGTAAAGAAGATTTCAGTATTATCCAGTCTCGCCTAGTTTTAAGCTGTAGACCAACCCTAATCTTTTCCGAGGCACTGTGTTTTCAGATCATTTTGAACACTGATCTCTGTGATATGAGCTTTTTATTTTTTTGCAAAACAAAGGGACAGAGCACTGGAACAGGCTGCCCAAGGGAGTTGTGGAGTCTGTCTCCTTCACTGGAGATATTTAAGACCTGCCTGGAGGTGTTCCTGTGTGACTTGGTCTAGGTGATCCTGCTGTGGCAGGGGAATTGGACTAGATGATCTTTTGAGGTCCCTTCCAATCCTTAATCCTTCTATGATTCTGTGAAGGATATTTTTCTATCCAGGTATTGTAGAAATAGCTGAAATCATGACAAGTGCCTGCAGGTCAGCTGTGTTCAGTACAGAAAAAGTATGGATGTTGCTGTTTATTCAGAGTATCAACAAACATTTGGAATAATAAATAATAGTCGAAACAAGAAAAAATGGGGTATGGGGGGGCTTAAGCTGTATTTTACTGTCAAATTGCATATGTAGCTCTGATCCACTAGAACATCTAGCCATGCAGAAATAAGATTTTCAGGGAGTGTGTTCTAAGCCATACTATTGTGGAAATGTTTCGACCTGCGATAACTGATTACTTCATTTTCCATTTCCAAGTCAGAGGGACGTTTACTTTGTGAATGGGAAGCTTTTTGCTTTTGAACATCATGTTTCCGAGTCACTGCTCTTCCAATGATTTTGACCTAGGTGAACTGTGCAGGTGAACAAAAAGGTAGCGTGTGGTTCTTCACATCCATCCATGCTCTTTATGAAGATTCTTTTGTTCCTAATCTCTGCAATAATTTATAATGTCTTCTTTAAATACTCGACTTGCTTGAATGACAAGTTGTATTTCCATGACCTTTTCTTTACAAAGTGCAAAGAACAGAAAATTTTTTCCAGCCAAATGAGAGTGCTTTATCTCACACTGAATTCTAACAAATCCCCACAGTTTATAACTGATACCTCCAAGATGGTCTCAAGAAACTTAAAGCAATCTGGAGTGTAATAGCAATCAACAGAATCAAGACAAAGTGAAACTATTACGCTGAACTTATCCAAAAGCAAGGGTTTAAATTGATGCTGCGTATTATTCATTTTGACAGCTGCAAATTCGCATTAAAGATAGCAGAGACCAAAACACAGCAACTAGAAGAGGACATGCTAATTTATTACTTACAGAGAAACAATTCTGAGGCTAAGCCGTTCATTTAAAATTATTAAATACTTTGCATTTCCAAGGTATCTTTGATCCACAGCAGGCCCAAGCACTTTCTGACTTACAAGTACAGTCTTAATTTCCTGTCATTCCAGCTGACAGGCAAGTGTTTCTGGACTGGAAACGTAGTGGACATCATTCGATAGCAAAGGCAAAATTAAATTATTTTTAAGTAAAACAGCATGGAAACGTCACATTGTTAAAGCACGTGTCCTCATCATGTTACGCTGCTTGTGTAAGAAGTTTGGGGGATGGAGAAATCCAAAATTTACTCCTAACTGCACTTCTGCTTGGTGTGTGATTTGAGACTAGTCACCTAATTCCACTTTCATTGTAGAAAGGGAATAATCCTGCATCATTTCAGTTGTGTGCTCATAGCAACAGAATGATGTAGCATATTCCTGCTTATAGAAATTGTATCACAGTGTTTGGAAAGGCTGAAGTAATCACAGAATCACACAACATTAGGCATTGGAAGGGATCTTGAAAGATCAACTATTGGTTGCAAGCGCAGTGCCTTGTAATGATTGAAGACAGGATTGTCAACTTTCTAAAACCCATGAACAAGTCATAACTTAGTCTTGATGAGGCAGGGAGGGATCACTCTGATGATATCATGCTTCTAGCATTTTGTTTCATGAGTATGTCATTGTATTCCTAAGGTACAGTGTGGATGAATAGTCTGAAAACTCCACTTTCTCTGTAGTGCTTTTAATAATCTCTTAACTGACATCTTCAGCTATTAACATGACTGTTCCAGATTCAATCTTGGCAAATGTCAATGTTATCTAAAGAGCAGTGAGCAGAGGGTGAGAGTACCTCAGAAATCTGTTGGTTTTGTCCTTTCCCTTAAAAGTATTTACAGGTCCATTCCTGTTACTGGTGTCCGTCTTTGCATAGGTTAAAGACTAGGAATTTTGAGTTGGTACCTTTTCCTTAAAGACAAGGTTACCGTAGTGGTGAATGTAAATAATATTACATGTAGCTGAGCAAGTCCGAGGGCAGCCCTAAAACATGCACAGTTAGACATCAGGGCATTGTACAGGGAAGGTCCTGCGTGGCTATAAAGCTGAGACGAAATTCCGCAGCCTTCTCATGGGATCAGGAGATATGACTGCCAGAATTGGCTCAAGTACATTGCTAAGAATAGGCCAAACCAAAAATTAATGAGCTGTATGAGTTTAGGACTACTAAGATTTATAGGCTAATGGGTAACCACCAGAAGGAGAAAATACTGTTTGAAAACAAACAGTGAGGAAATCTAGAGCCCTTATGTCTCTCCTGGCTTACACTGGTGTAAATCGGGATTAGTTGCACTGAATTCACTTGACTCACAGGCGCCTGTGTAACGGGTAATTTATGCTTGCTTTGTAGTACCACACAGATCGAATTTAGTGGATTTTTTTGGGAATGAGAAATGGTTCTTTACTGAGCAATTTGTCAGGGAATTAAGACAGACAACCAGATGCTTTGTTTGGTGCACGTTTTAGATGGGGGACAGGACAACTTTGGGAGACTTTTACAGTATTTCTCAAGATCATGTGCTGTGCTTTTGTCAGCTGACATCTGGCATGTACACACACTGTGGACTGTATTAATTGTCAAATAAGTGTAAAATACGTACAACAAGAAATTCTGACAGCATTCTATAAACACCCTAAAATGCGGTGCTTTCTATAGTCAGCCAAAAATGTGGTAAGCCTACAGCACAGAACGAGAACTTTGCTGCTTATCCCTAGCCGTACACCCTCTATCTACTTAAAAACTAATCCTGAGTGGATCGCAGAAGGAAGCCAACTGTTTGTATGGAGTAAAACCCCCAATTTGCTTTTCTTTTTTTTTTTTTTATTTTTAACTGATGAGCAGTTACTCCTGCAAGTAAGTGCAGTGCACTGAGGGAGGCTACTCTCAAAAATACAGTCCCACAAATAATCTATCAACTGGCCGATAGATTATGCAACACAGAGCTAAGTTAACAAGGTGCTAGAGTAACCTGAGTTCCTGTTCAATTTGGACAAAACAGTGGCCACCACAAAATATTTTGGCTTTCATCTGGTTTTTAGGCTGTAGAACACACAAAAAAAATACTCTGTCCCTTGGAATGCACATGCAACCGTCAACTTTCAGATTATGTGTAAAGTAGGGAGTTTGTCTTAGAAAGAAGTGTTATCTTATGTCTTGAAAAAGTGTGTCCTGTTGCATGATTAATGTCTGTTGTTGAAGTAACCGGGACACTCTAATCCTGAGCGTGCCTTACTCTCCTTACACCCTTATGCCACAGTGTTTTGGAAACCCACCATCCTTTTGAGTTCAGGAACATGCTGAAGGTGGTTGTCAAGACCGCTTCATTCACACGTCAGTTATCACAGAATTAGGGCACAGACGCATGATGAACACGCATTTCAATCTTTTATTGAAAGGGTAGATGTCTTGGGCATCTGTTGTGCTTTTCCTTCCTTTAGTTGCACCTTATCTCATGCTCTCACACAGCTCTTTTGGGTAGCCCATCCCTGTAACAATTTACACTTCCACGTTTCAGGTGCATTCAGGCGTCACTGAGCTGATTGGCTTGTTTGTAGTTGTTGCGGTTTAGTTTTGAAAAGTTCCTTGTGACCCAGTCTCACAGCCACCACCACTGCCACAGGCTTTGAAACTATGCAAACACATAGCTAGAAGGCAAGGCAACCCAGGGCGTGTGGAACTTCTACAGTGTATGTCTGTAGAGAGAAATTAAGGAGATAGCAAGGGCTGGGTAAGGAAATGTGGTTTGATGCCTGCTTTTACCTTGGGCCTTGCTGAATCTTGTCCACTTAGTGCAAATGGAGAATGCAGGAAGAAATTTCATTAGGCAAAGGTGCAGTTCTGCATGGGTACTTCTCATCATCTCTTGGCAGTTGAGGCCTAAAGCTTTTTTTTTTTTTTCCCCTTTGATTCAGAAACCCCAAAGAAACCTCTCATAGAGATGCTGGTAGAATAGCAGTGGAATAGTTTAAGGAGCAACTCTATCCACCTGCCTGTCCCGAGGTAGCACACTGGTTGTTCTGGTTACCTCAACCACAACACAGGGCTTCATTGCTTCATCACATGATGAGAGAGGCTCCAGTGGTGCCAGGAGAAGATAAAGGTAGATAGGTAAGGAAGGTAATATGCCCTTTGCCTCAGCTTAGAGCAAAGTACTCTTTGGAGTAGAGCAGGGGATCTAAAATGAAATTCAGCAGTTCTCAGGAGTTCTGTCTTGGCATTCAAGCCCATAGTGAAACTTCTTGATGAAGTGTGACAGTAATCTACACATGAAAATATGGTTTGTTGTTTTATGTTGTAAAAGAAGCTTTTCAGGGCATAAATGTGCTGCCAGCAGTGTTAATAAAATTACCTAAAGTCAGAACATTCTAAGTACCAAAGTAACTTTATGTCATTCTTCTTATATGTATTTTGAGGTTTTTTTTAGACTTGAGAATCTAAAGAAGAAGCCTTAGCCCAAACTTTTCATGTTAGTTGTTCTAACATGGTTCAGATATTGCTATATTTTTAAGTATGTCACAACCTGTTAATCCATTAGTGAAGATACTGATATTCTCAAAGATGTCTGATCTTCAAATACTGATTCAATATCAATGTGGCATGGGCAAATACTACATTACTCTTTGTCTAAATTAACATTTTTTTCAAGTTGTATTTAGGAAGGAAATGTGTGCTTATTGATTGCATGAATGAAATCACTTTAATTAAGGAAACAGGCCTACCGCCAAAAATGGCTTTACATGTCTATTAGGGCAAGCTGCTTCCTACAACAGCTCAAAAAGGCATCAGAAGCAGATGCCTAAATGAGTTACAATGTGCATCCTGGCCAGACAGATGCTTCAGATGCTCAGCGTTTGTAGGGTACATTCTCTTCCCTTTGAAAGCAAGCCAGAGTGCAGTAACACTTCAGGGTTTTCTACTGACCCAGTGGCTTCTACAATGGAGTAACTGCATCAGTCAACAAGGGAAGAGCTATAGATGTCGTCTGTCTGGACTTCAGCAAGCCCTTTGACATGGTCCCCCATGACATCCTTCTCTCTAAGTTGGAGAGATATTGGTTTGATGGTTGGACTGTTCAGTGGATGAGGAATTGTCTTGGTAGTTATATCCTCAGAGTGGTAGTCAATGGCTCAATATCCAGTTGGAAAATGGTGACAAGTGGTGTCCCTCAGGGGGTCTGTACTGGGAGCAGTGCTGTTTAATATCTTCATCAACGATATTGGCAGTGACACTGAGTGCACCCTCAGCAAGTTTGCAGATGACACTGAGCTGGGTGGGGTGGTCAAAATCCAGAGGAATTTTGATAACCTGGGGAAGTGGGCCCAGGTAAACCTCATGAGGTTCAACAAGGCCAAGTGCAAGGTTCTGACAGGGCAGCCTGAGGTATCAATACAGGCTGAGGGAAGACTTGCTGGACAGCAGCCCTCTGGAAAACAACCTGGGAGCACTAGTGGATGAAAAGCTGGACATGAGCCACCAGTGTGCAGCTACAGCCCAGAAAGCCGGCTGCATCAAAAGAAGCGTGGCCAGCAGATAAAAGAGGTGGTTCTGCCCCTCTACTCTGACATGGTGAGATCTCACCTGGCATGCTGCGTCCAGCTCTGGAACCCCTAATGCAAGGGTGAGAACCTGTTGAAGTGTGTCCAGAGGAAGGTCACAAAAATTATTGGAGGACTGGAGCACTCTCTTGAAAAGGCAGGCTCAGAGAGCTGGGGTTGTTCAGCCTGAAGAGGAGGAGAAAGGCTCCTGGGAGACCTTATAGCAACCTTCCAATACCTGAAAGAGTGAACTTATAAGAAGGCTGGGGAAGGACTATTCAATAGGGCATGGAACAATAGTAAGAGAGATCATGGGTTTAAGATGGAAAAGGGTAGATTTAGACTGGACGTTAGGGAAAAAGTTCTTTAATGTGATAGTAGTGGATCCCTGGAACGGGTTGCTTAGAGAGGTGGTGGCAGCCCCTTCCCTGGTGGAGATAATCAAGGTGTTGATGGAGCTCTGGGCAATCTGGTCTAGTGAGCGATGTCCCTGCTTTTTATATGGGAGTTGGACTAAATGGTCTTTGAGTGTCCCTTCCAACACAATACATTCTACAGTTCTATGGTTATTTAATATTTTTCAGTTTTAAATTAAAAGTTGCTTCAGTGGAGCTTGATTCTCTTGTCAGGAGATTCCTATGTCAGCAGTCTTATTTAGATTGGTTCTTGGAGTAGATAGACAGTACGAGACACTTACAAAGTGTTGGAAGTTTGGTGTTTTTGCCTGAAAACACAGGTGCAAAAGTGATGACAGTACTGACTACTGAGAAGGAAACAGGCTGTTGTGCTTTGTTCTATTTCATAGCAGCATTCCAGTATTCTTTCACAGCTCTTGGTCTCAGACGTAGAAATCCAGTGTGGATGGGAGCCTACAGTTTTGTAACTTCCATAAATAGGTGACTTTTGGGTGTTGCGTAGCAGAGAGGTTTGTGTATTTTCTTGATAGTTAATGGAGTACTACACTTACTCAGTCTTCCTCTGGTGCACGAGAACTAAAAGTATTCTAAACACAGGTTTAGTGGAACGTCTTTTGTCCACTTAAGCTGGAAATCATTAAAAAATACAGCCTCTGAACCCAGCCCCCAGAGCTGAGGGTCTCAAAAACCTGAATGTGGGATTTAAAAGGACAACTCTCACTGCTGCAAAGGGTAATATAGCACATGGAAGGAGTCATTATTGATCAGGGAAGGGCCTGGCAGGAGGGGTTGCTCAGGTCTGTCTAGCTTTTCCTGATGTGACAGTCGAGGCCCTGTGATGTTAATTGGGACTGTGGCATGGGCTGTAACTGGGATCAAGACAGCTACTCACTGCGTAGCAAGTGCCAAGCTTAGCTATGATGCTAGTGACCTGGACTGTACCGTATTCATCCTTGCTACACTATTTCACCACTTTTTAATGCGTTCTATGTGGAACTTACTGTCTTGGAGATATTGACTTGTGCCTGCACTGAAGCATGTACCTGTATGTGTACAGTGTGTATGGAAAGAGTGGTGAAGGGCCGTGTTCTGAGATGTTTGGGGTTCTTTTTTATTGCTTTTGCCATCCAGCAGCCATTCAGGAGAGCACATGTAAGACTAGCTCGTACCACTATTTAGTATTCCAGCCCCAGGAAACCATCTGTGGGGGAAGAAGCCTTCTCAGCCAAGCCAGCTTTCTGACAGCCCATGAAAGCACATCTGCCTGGGTAATAGAGAATAAGTATCAGGACATATGCAAACAATACATGAGCTAGGAAACATGGGAGAGGCTGTGGCTCTTCCCTTCGGTGCTGATGGGTGGTAAGCATACTTCATCTGCTGCTGCAACATAGCCCCCCAGCACTGTCAGAGCTAGCCCTAACCCTGTGGTGGTAAAAGCTACCCAACAGAGGAGGAGCCTGGCTAGCCTAGGCACCCTGAGATGTTTTCTAAGTCCCTGACTGCAGCAACCATATTTAATTCAGCCTTCCAGGTAAAGGTTACTACTTTAACTTCAATGTGAGAAAGTACAACTGCAGAACTTCCCACCCTGTGTTCTCTCTCTTATAGATGTGCTCGTACCCATGAAAGACTTGTTGGTGTCAAGTGCCTAGTTGCACGCCACGGGAATTAGAAGAACATTTCTTTTAATGTTCTAAATGGGAACTAGAAGAGTGTTCTTCTGAACTTCTTACAAAGCAGAAATAGGGTTTCCCTGACTCTGGCGAGGCAGGGTGTGACTAGCCGTGGCAACTATTGAGCCGCCGAAATTTAAACATTTCTGCCGCTCGTTTTTCTTAGAACTATTTCAAGCAATGGATGTGCCCCGTGTACATTCTTGAAGGATCAGTTGTACTGCTTCATCTCCTATGGGGGTGAGCCTCGTCTCTATGATGTGACAGTGTGAAAATGCACTGCCCAAGTGTTGACAATCTCTGCACTTACAAGCATCCTCTCTTTGAAGCTGTGATGCGTCCATACGCGTAAGCAACTTCTCAATGAGGGTGACAGAGCACTGGAACAGGCTGCCCAGGGGGGTTGTGGAGTCTCCTTCTCTGGAGATGTTTAAAACGCGCCTGGACATGTTCCTATTCAGCTTGGTCTAGGTGATCCTGCTGTGGCAGGAGGATTGGCCTTAGATGATCTTTCAAGGTCCCTTCCAGTCCCTAATGATTCTATGATTCTATAATGGTCTCAACAGTGCTTTTGGGATGCCTTACATAGTTGTCATTCTCTCATATTTGTAGCCACTCTAAGCAAATGCAAATGAAACCTTCTAGCCATCCTGTATAACTATAGCATGTGTGTGTTAGAGTTGGAAATATTGACTGGTAGCTTAGCACTTAATGTTAGCTTACACATGCACAGATATGTCCCTGCTATTGAAAAATATCCAAATATTGTAAGAACACTTGCAAATCCAGTAAACAGTAGCCAGTATTGATGATTTGGCATAGGTTTGCTTAACATATGTATAAGCCTTGACAAAGACTCTGTGAGTGGTTCTTGAATCAAGATATACAGCCAGCAGCTGCTTTGGGTTAAATCATTTTAGAGGTTTAAAACCGTACTGGGAATTTGAATGTTGTAGTACATTGAGTCACCAGTAAGGGGAACCCTTCTTGCAGTAAACCTTCAAGCTTTTACTGCTTTGATGGAGAGTGTGGTCATAAAAATAATGTGACAGTTTGGGTCTAAAAAAAAAAACTGTTTAATCAAAAAGCAAACTGAGATAAGCCATTTTAAAATGTAAACAATTACTATTTCAAGTCTGCTTTTATTTATATCTACTGCTCAATGAGATTGAATAGGAAATGCAAATGAACATGCACAATGTAGGTATTAACCCTTACAGCAATGATAAAGAAAGGGAGGAAACTTAATTGTGGTGACTGGCCTTAAAATAGCATGACTCAAACCATCCCAGAAAAGTGGCTGCCATCAGGCATTGTTTTAACGAGAAAAACAGATGGTTGGTGTTTCATTTGAAATTATGTCATCATGTGTAAAATTTTATCTGTAGCCAAGTCTCCTCATTCCAAAAATGTAGTTTTGAAACTTAGGCACTACCATTCTAAGTAGTCTCAAAGGCTACAGCTTTCAATAGGCAAAAATATAAATCTTAATACTGTAAAGGCTGTAGAAAAACTCTTGAAGTTACTTTAATTGACCCGTGTTACTGTACAGTGGGTGCTGTGTCAGGAAAAAAGTGTTATGCATGTGGGTATCTGTTCATATACTATCCAAAATCACTTGCAGTCTTTAACTGTCATAGTAGGTGTATTTTTATACAGGCAGAGAAATATGTTTTATTGGGGTGAATAGAAATTCCATATTTACTTGGCTAAACAGCCTATCTATAAATTCTTTTTTCTTAAATCAGATTAACAATTCTGGAACTAGTGTGAGAGATTGGTCTGAGGGAACTCCTTTCCTTGTCCAGCACCAGCATTTCCATTACATTTAATCTGTAAAAGCATTTTATATCTAGTCAGATTTGCCTAACTGCCTAGTAAGTATGAAACCACTGAATGCATGGATGCAATGCCACCCATGGAATCTGTAAATACATACTACTGTATATCTAAGCCAAAGTTTCTGCCGTGCTTTCTCAAATGGCCTTCCCTCTATTAGCCTCTCTCTCTAACTTTGAATGCTCCATAAATGCATTGTGCTGATTGATAGTGCATCAGTATTAATTAATAATTTACCACACTGTTGGAATTTTCTCCTACATGTAATCACAGCTCCAGCTTCTTCTAAACCTATCTTTCTCTAGCAAAAAATAGGAACATCATTTTACGACTTTCATCCTATGTTGTTTAGTCTTGCCTTTGGTTTGTGTGTCAATATTTAGAGAAGTCTCCCTTGGATACTTCTGAAAATTCACATGGTTTATGGTCGGTTAGTTCCGTTTCACAGAAGTTAGATTCTGCTCCTAATTGCAGCTCGTGTAGTGTGCTTCCTGCCTTATTTATATTGCACAGTGCATGTGAAGTGTTCCAAAGTGTCTGTGCTCTGTTAGGAACTGGAAGCCCAGCTTTCACATAGGGCCCCTGCAGGGAATTCCACCCTAACCCACAGATCAGCTGCATGTACTGCAGGGGACTAACTCCTTAGCTCTGCCCAGGCGGACAGGAGTTCATCAAACACACAGTCCTGCCAAAATGCAAATTGTTCGGTGTAGTTAGTGTCCAGATTCTCAGAAGTATTTCTGCAGCAGATTTTTATCACAGTCAGAAAAAACTTCATTCACTAGAGAATTATCAATTTATTTTACATCATTCTTCTAAAAGCAGCAGGTCTTTCTTATGTGGCGTAGAGTAGCCCAAACTCTTTGATAGTGTGTTTGTACTGATCACAACTCGCCTATCAAAAACATCATTTTTTTCATGGTAGTCTCATTGCAACACCATATAAACCCTTACGTATAAAAATGATTCCCCAAAAACTTACGTTCAGGTCAACAGCTGTTTTACAATTACGAGATCGCAACACAAGTGAAAAGCCAGACCTCTGAAATACCCTACCGGTAATTTTACATGGGAGAGGAGGGATTAAAATAAAAGTACATTCCAGGTACAACTGGATGTAGCATACAGTACCTGTCATTCCACTGATCTTACCTGTGTAGTCCCCCTTCTGTGGGTAAGAGCTGAGGATCTGCAATTCATTCTTGTTGCAATTCATTCCCATTGCAATTTGTACTGCTCAAAGCCTATAACATCCTTCCGTTTGCCAGGTGGCCGTCATCACCTGCAATGTTGCTAACATGTCCCCAAAAGAAACTGCCTTTGCCTAAGACAATATGAATGTGCAGGGGTTTTGTGACAAGCTTGCATTGATTTTATTTGTGCCATTCCTGTTTCCCGAATGAGAAACCAGAATGTAGTACCAGGCCCACCGATGAAATACCCAGTACTAAGCAAACCTTCCTTAGGGGGAATACTTTCCAATTCTTAGTTGCTTTTAGATGATACGTGAAGGTGTACACTTTAAGCAATTTTCAAAATACCTACACAGATGTTTAATTTACATCAATATTTTAGCATCAAGGACAACCTCTTCAACACACATGAGCGGTCATTCTTGTTTGCAGGAAGTCTGACCAACCTGGTAAGATGACTAGTTATGTGAACATGGGGAGAATAGTGGATGCTCTTCTTCCTGGATTCAGCAAGGCCTGTGTCAGTCTCCTGTAGTATCATGTTAGGTAAATTGGTAGCATATGCTCTGGATAAGTGGATGTTAAGGGAAGAGGAAAATTGGCTAGGGCTGGCCCACAAGGCTCAGAGGGTTGTGTTCAGAAGTACAAAATCGAATTGGCATGTGGTTCCTTGTGGCATCCCTCAGAGATTGACACTGAGGCCAGAATATTCAACACCTTTATTAGCAGCCCAGTCAGTGGGACAGAGAGCGTGGTGTGCAAGCTTGTGCACAACACACAGCTGTGGGGAGCAGTCAATATCCTGGATGGCTGGGGTGCTGCTCGAAGGGACTTTAACAAGCTGAAGCAATGGGCTTACGGGGACTTCATGGGTTTCAAGTGAAGGCAGTGTCTTGCAGTTGGAATGAAATGATCCCGTACAACCATACAGAATGGACAGTGGAAGCAGCATTGTAGGAAAACACCTTTAAAGTCTCAGTGGTCTTTAAAAGTAGTGTGTTTTTGTGACAAATGAGGCCAACAGCATATTGTACTCTAATAGCAAGATTGCAGCCATGTGGGCAAGGGCCACTGTTGTTCCCACCACATGTAGTATTGTCACTCTTTTGGAGCTTTCTGGCAGAAAAGGCATGTTTGTGCACTGGAAGGACTCCAGCAAAGGCCACATAGATGGTGTCTAGAGCACCTGACACAAGAGCAGAGGCTGAGCAAGGTTAACTTAAAAAAAAGTGGGAATCTATTGCTGTCTACAAGGATTAGATAAGACAGACACTTCTTGTAAGCACACAGTGATATGACAAATGCAAGTTGCGACATGAGAAATATTAGATGCAAGAAAAAGGAATTCACCGTGACAGTGGTTAAACACTGGAGCAGGGACCCAGAGACATCACAGAATCATAGAATCATTAGGGATTGGAAGGGACCTTGAAAGATCATCTAGTCCAATCCCCCTGCCACAGCAG